>CM038046.1:8422500-9022500 GCA_021397845.1 Areca catechu
CAAAATCACTACTTTGCTCACAACTAACTTGATCACTAATTGCCTCTTCTAATCATTTAACCATCATTCTATAAAGTCCATGGCACTGCTTTGAAATGGAGACAATTTCTCAGGGTTTGAAATCCATTGTGAGGACTCCACAGCATGATGCAAGTCACAATTGAGGCTGAATCAAATAGACCACCTGCATTGTCCCAATATCGATCATGGGCTGCCACCACCGCCTACTAGCATTAGTGAGATGGTTAAATTCACAAGCATATGCCTAGCTTTGTGCTATGTCCTGCATTTATTTAAGCTTGTAGTCTACTTGTCCACCAACGATTTCTAAAGATGCCTCATTATGAGAATCTTCTTGCGATGACGGGGATCTTCTACTTGTAAATCTACTCAGGCCTAAATAGATGATTTCTCACATCTTTAGTTGGAGACCAGCTTCTAGAATCATCTTCTGAACGATTGGGGTTCATCCATCTGACCAGTACACTGAACACTAAACTAGTGATTGGAGAAGACAAACTAAACTCTAGGAATTGCTGCTCTACTATGGGTAAGTTTGATAGGAAGCTGTAAGGAGGGACATGGGACTTTGGTTCTCACATAGAAACTCTATAATGCATCAGGAGCTATTGGTGTGATCCCTGATATTTGGTACAGATCCCAGATGTCTTGATATTTGATTGAGCTATAACCTTCCATGTATTGCGTTCCTTTTTTAATAAATTCATTGGGATACCCTCTCATCAAGGTATGGGAATAATTCCAAACCCTAAAATTATCATGGTATCAGAGCTTTCCGATCCACCTTTCTCTTCATCATTCTCCCTGATCTAAAACATAGCCTCTCATCCGATTCAAAAGCCTTTCACCTTCCTCTGCTCTCCTTTCTCGGGAAGTCAACAATTCTTCTCCACCAACCACAGTAAAGACTGGAACATCAACTCCATCTGATTGAGCCGCGAGCCAAACAAAGCAGTGGCCACTACCAAGTCTCCCGGGTCATCCGCTTCCTCTGCTGCCTCCCTCCGCCGCCGCCGCTGCTTCCTTCGCTGATGCCCTAGCGGAAGGAGGACCGGATTAGACACGCTTCACCGCTTTGCCGACTTCGAGCTCGTCCCCGCCGGAAGAGGTGCCTTGCTCGCCTTCTCCATCATCATCGGTAGTGCCCTGACGAGGCTCTCCGGATCGGTGCCCGACGGAGAAGGCAGTGCTCTGACGAGGCTCCTCCGATGGCAGCCCGGCTCCATGATCACTGCCATGGGTTCTGACGGCAATCCGGCTCTTTCCATCGCCACCGGCAGCACCACATGGCTGCTCGCCTTCTCCTTGCTCACCTTCTCCATCGTCGCCGCCGCCCTCTAAAACCTGTGGGCACCAAACCAGGGGACTTTTTAGTTTTCTGGTGGCTACTACGATCTCGTTTTTGGCTATGATCAAGTATGGTATCTGATTTTTGATACACGGTCCAGCAGCCCACCATGGTATCTTGATGCAATGTCTTTCCAGAGAATATTCAATCAGATAGATTTTAGATGGTTTTATTGGATCTCGGGTACTAGATATTTATGAAATAACTAAGAAGTCCTAAGCATATCACTTGAGGATTATCTCAAATAAGGTTTTTTTCTCTCCCTCTTTAACTTTGAATTATTATAGTTGTTTCTAAAACTAGTGTCTTTTTGATATGATGAATCCAATTGTACTGACCTTGAGCGACCTTGAGATCCTCTTAAATAGACTTATGCAGAAAGATATGGATAATTTGGAGAGAATTTTAGTTATGCTCTTCAAACCATCAATATCAAACTAGATGGACCAGGAAACTATGTGAGTTGGTCCCGTCATGCTCGTCTCATCTTGGAGTCTAGGGATCTTGAAGGGTTTATTACAGGTGAGTTGAAAAGATCTGATGAAATGGAAACTAATGCAAAAAGATGGAAAAATAATAATTCCTTGGTGTCAGCGTGGTTGTTGGGTTCTATGACTCCACAGGTGGCTAAAACTGTGGAGAAGTTAGCAAGTGTATATGAAATTTGGACTACTTTGGCAATAATGTATTCTCAACAGGGGAATACCATGCAAGCTCACAAGATACAATGTGAGCTTAAGGATCTGAAACAAGGAAGTATGTCCATTGTTGAGTATGTATCTGAGATTAAAAGGCTATGGTCGATCTAGATTTTTTTGATCCACTCTCTTTGTCCTGTTCTGAAGATACTGAGGCTGTACAGAAATGGATTGATAGGCGGATAATTGCTGATTTTCTTCATGGCTTAAACCTCGAGTCGAACACCACCGAGCCACAATACTTGCAACCAAAGAGTGGCAAACTCTGGATGAGGCTATTTCTTCTATTGCCAATGAAGAAACGTGACTACAGACCATGTCCTCAACTTTTGGAGCTCCATCTTGATATGCACTATCAACTATTGGTTCTACCCAATCCTCACAGCCATCATCTTCACGAGCTACTCATATTTCTTCTTCTGCCTTCATGCATGATAAGATTTGTCACCATTGTCATCAGCCTGGTCATATTAGACCCTACTGCCCTGAGCTTCGGAGTAAGACTCCAAGAGGTCGAGGCGGTGCTCGTAGTGGAGGGAGAGGAGGTCGTGGTACTCGTGGCAGTGGTTTTGCATATCAAACTACTGCACCTAGGGATACCTCTACCCAGACAATTACTGTTGCTGCTCCTGGAGATACTGCTACTCATACAGTCTTTGTTACTGCGGATGAGTTGCGGGTCCTTCATCAGTTCAGATCTAGTCTTGAAGTTTCAACCAACACTGCTTCCCAAAATACTGCTTCTTCCAGTCATTATGGTAACTTTGCTCATATAAGTCTAGACATACAGGGTATGGTATTTAATTGCATTAGCTCTCATAATAATTCTTGGATTATAGATTCTAGAGCATCCAGTCATATGACTGGATAATCTAGTAATTTCAAGTCTTACTCTCCTAGTATAATCAATAAATCTATGCATTTAGTTGATGGCTCGGTCTCTAGAATCTCTGGGCAATGATCTATCCACTGTACACCTAGTTTGCCTTTTTAGTCTATTTTGCATATTCCAACATTCCCTGATAACCTATTATCTATTAGTTCTCTTACTCATGATCTTAAATGTTCTGTAACTTTTATTGAACATAACTGTGTTATTCAAGAAGCTCGAACAGGGAAGAGACTTGGGACTAGAATAATACATGATGGGCTGTATGTTTTGGAAGATGGCTGTTCAAAAGCTGGATACATGGCTGCTACATCTGAGTCACGAAAGTCTGAATTGTTGCTACTACATTACAGGCTTGGTCACCTTCCTTTTACTCTTATGGCCCTCTGAGTTCAGTAACATCGATAAACATCTCCTGGTTTGTGATGCGTGTGAGCTTGCTAAACACACCATAGTATTTATCCAGTTTCAAGTAGTAGGAGTTCTGTAGCTTTTCAGATTGTTCATTCTGATGTATGGGGCCTATGTGGAACAACTTCTGTCTCTGGTCACAGGTGGTTTGTGACCTTTATTGATTGTTATAAGAGAACAACATGGGTATACCTGATAAAGAATAAAAATGAAGTCTTTTCTTGTTTCAAAGATTTTCATAAGATGGTTTTTACTCAGTATGCTACTACTTTGAAAATTCTTCGCTCAGATAATGGAACTGAATATGTGAATAAGGAGTTTGGTGAGTATTTGTCATCCATGATATTATTCATCAAACCACTTATGTTGACACCCCTAATGGAGTTGCCGAGCGTAAAAATAGACATTTATTGGAAGTGACTCGGTGTTTGATGTTTACCATGAATGTGCCAAAGTTTTTATGGAATGAAGCTGTTCTTACAGCAACTTACTTGATCAACCGAATGTCACTTCGTGTATTAAGGTATAAAACCCCTGTTGAATATCTCACCGGAGTTACTTCTTATATTATACCTCCTCGTGTATTTGGTTGTGTTTGTTTCATGCAGAATCACTGACCATCTATGGATAAACTTGATCCTCATGCCCTGAAGTATATTTTCATCGGATATTCTTCCACTAAAAAGGGTTACAAGTGCTGGTGTTCTTCTGAATGGAAGCTCTTAGTCAGTATGGATGTTACTTTTCAGGAATTCAAATCTTTTTATAGTGGCTCTTCCGACTTTTCCTCCTTACTCAAATCCTCTCCCAACTCAGGTGTTCCTTGTGCTGGTTAAGAGGGGGAGACCATGTTGGATATCCTTGATAATCCTGTTATGGGGACCACCTCTATTCGTAATGGTATTAATCAGAGGGATGATCAGAGGGATAATCCTGAGCCCAATGCTCCTAATGATAACTAGAGGGATGATGCGGATGACACTGCTGATGACACTCCAAAATATCCCATCACTACATCTCGAGAATAGCCCTACATGCATTCTCTAGAACCCTAGTCTTCATCCTCTATTCCAGCTTTGTCTCCGTCGTCCTTGCCTCCATCTGAGACAAGTGGTAATATTCCTGACCTCTCTATTGATTCTCCTTCTGAGTTACCTATTGCTTTACAAAAAACTCCTCACCAGGGTAGTCGTCCTATTCGATATAGGCATGATATTGTTAACTTTGTATCTTATTCTTCCTTGTCCCACTCATATAATAGTTTTATAGCCTCATTGCATTCTGTTTCTATACCTTATGACTGGAAGATGGCAAAAAGGGATTCTCGATGTAAAGAAGCTATGTTAGAAGAAATAAGAGCTCTGAAAAAAACAAGACATGGGATCTTGTATCTCTCCCAGCTAGAAAATAGCCGGTTAGTTGTAAGTGGCTCTTTACTATAAAGCAGACTCCGGAGGGCACTGTTAATCGCTACAAAGCAAGATTGGTAGCTAGAGGCTTCACACAGACATATGGGATCAATTATGATGAGACCTTTGCTCCTGTGACAAAGATGAATACTATTAGAACCATTATCTCGTGTGCCGCCAACTTCGGTGGGAAGTTATACCAATTGGATGTAAAAAATGCATTTCTACATGGAGAACTTCAAGAAGAGGTATATATGCAGATTCCACCTGGCTTTGCTATAGCTCCAATAGTTGGAAAAGTTTGTAGATTGAAACGATCTTTGTATGGGCTAAAGCAATCTCCACGAGCTTGGTTTGACTGATTCAAACGAGTTGTCATGTCAACAGGCTATCGTCAGAGTAATGCTATCACACACTCTTCTTCAAGCAATTCTATGGATGAATCACACTTCTCATTGTCTATGTCGATGACATCGTGATTACTGGTAATGACATAGAGGAAATAGCATGTCTGAAGTCTCAATTAGCATAAGCATTTGAGATCAAGGATCTGGGTAAACTAAGATACTTTCTCGGAATTGAAGTAGCATACTCTCATAAAGAAATTTATCTTTTCCAAAGAAAGTATGTCATGGATCTTTTGACTGAAACTGGAATGCTTGGATGTAGACCTGCCGCTACACCTATCGATCATAATCATATAGACTTATTGCTGACTCTAGCACTCCAGTAGATAAGGATCGTTATCAGAGATTGGTAGGTAGACTGATTTATTTATCCCATACCAGACCTGATATCATCTTTGTTGTAAGTGTGGTTAGCCAATATATGCATGATTCTCGCTCAAGTCATATGGAAGCAGTATATAGGATTCTTCGATACTTGAAGAGTTATCCTGGAAAAGGGCTATTATATTCACAAC
Organism: Areca catechu; assembly: GCA_021397845.1. Classification (NCBI taxonomy): domain Eukaryota; kingdom Viridiplantae; phylum Streptophyta; class Magnoliopsida; order Arecales; family Arecaceae; genus Areca; species Areca catechu. The sequence continues at coordinate 8,428,199 of CM038046.1, forward strand.
ATGGACATCTTCATATTGAGGGATATACAGATGCTGACTGGGCTGGGTCTATAGATGACAGGCGCTCAACCTCTGGTTATTGTACATTTATGAGAGGACATCTTGTTACATGGCATAGCAAGAAACAAGATATGGTGGCTCGCTCAATTACTGAGTCTGATACAGAGCAATAGTACTTGGAGTTTGTGAAGTACGATGGCTAAAAAACTTGTTAACTGAACTGCAATTACTTCATGATTTTTCATTACTACTCTTTTGTGACAATCAGGCAGCCATTAACATAGCAAACAATCCAGTTCAACATGATAGAACCAAGCATATTGAAATTGATCGACATTTTATCAAGGAAAAGCTCACTTCCAGGATCCTTCAGATCTTGCATGTTCGATCTTCATATCAACTAGCTGATGCTCTGACCAAAGAATTAAGTTTAAGTCATTTTGTTTCTGATTGTACCAAGATGGGACTTATCAATATATTTGCCCCATCTTGAGGGGGAGTATTGGCATGATCCCTGATATTTGGTACAGATCCCAGATGTCTTGGTATTTGATTGAGCTGGAACCTTCCATGTATTGCATTTCTTTTTTAATAAATTCATTGGGATACCCTCTTATCAAGGTATGGGGATAATTCCAAACCCTAAAATTATCAGGAGTATATTAGCTATTGGATGCTAGAAGAAGCAGAGATGAAAAAAGGGCTCCAAAAAACCTATCTTGGCCATAAATTCTTGGAGCACTAATTCTTTCAGAAAGAGAGATATTACTATAATTCTATCCATCCATGCAATGACACTTGACCACCTAATCCTTTCAATGACAACGAAGAAGGAATGCATCGTGGTGCCGCGAATGAGGACCAGTGGCGGCCAAGAAATGCAGAATAACCTTTTCCCAGCTACAGGTTGTGCCTTTGTCAACCAACAACAAACAAAATGGAAACTAAGAATAACATCGGTTTCCGTATTCCAAATTCAATACTTGACCGAAAAGTAAAGACCTAGTGTCATGTCTAACTTGCTACAGCAACCTGATTCTAAGAATTCTTATCAACATAATTCAGATAAAGATGGGAACTCCGTGCTCTTCGTAAAATGGAAACTCAAAAGTCATCGAAAGGAATTTAGGACCAACTAATCTTGGAGTGGTCCAAGCTTATTGCATTAGGTAGAGAGTACGGATCTGCTATTATGCACGATTTATACTGTAAAGTGACGTGCAATACTCGATGACTACCATCAAGAGATGGACGACCGTCAAACAAGACGGCTTTACGTGTCATACATGGCACGTATCATTTGATGGCCGTCAATCTTTCGATGGCAGCCATCTTAGTGCTACGCAGCATTCTACAGTGCAGACTGTGCACTATAAAGGACCTGACCGTCTAAAAGGTGGGTTACTAGTTGGGCAGCGGTCATCCTTCTGTTTCTCGAGTCATCCCACGTGTCCGGCGGTGGGTCTCCGCTTTGCAGATCCGAAATCCCGGCGAATTTATACTTGGGACCACTTCTGGTGCAGGTCATTGTTAACGGTGGTCCAAAATTTTCTTTGCCCTCAATTCATTCAATGCGGGGCGCATTGCTTGCTTTAGTCACTGTGTGAGAAGACAATCAAGCACTAAGTCATCTTGCGCCCATGGTTGGGAACCGCGGATCACCAGGAAACCAGAGAGAATGCCAGTGGCTCCAATTGACAATTAGTGACTGAGCTTTCAGTACTCTGTCCACAAATACATCCCTTTTGAACGAGAACGGGTTTTGTTTGGCTATGGATCAAATGCCAACCATGTCCACAAGCGAGCCCCGCATTACATTAGCTTTCTCTTCAAATGTAAAATGTTAAACACTGTAAGTTGTGAAAAAAGTGAAGGTCATGTGAAAGCATATCTGAATTAGAAATTTTCAGCGTAAGGGTTGCAAGAACTTTATCAAACTTTTCTTCAAATATATTACAGCAGTACTGGAGCCAGTTGGCACTCCTCTGCATCAGAGAATAGGTCTATGGTTCATCTCGGGATGGTAGTATTCCCACCGTAATTCTCGAAAAAGAATTAAAAGTCGCCTCATTTGCTTTTAGAGTTTCCATGGGATAGAATGATCATAATGATCCTCTCTAAGTAGTCATCGAGTACATCTTTGCTGGCTCGGACCTACCACACTAGTGTGGTTGCCGTCTTTACACCAACTCCTCCAAGGTCCCCCCTTAATGACTGTACTCATTAAATAGGCCTTGTTTTTTATTTAAGTGGCCAAATAGACCCTGAGTTGCCACCAATGTCGACCTTGGCACTACATTGTTGGCAAGGACCCTACATTGCTAAAGAGGTCGGTGTCTTCCATGGCCACCTCTCCCCACCCTCAATGGCAATTTCTTTATCAAAACCACAAGCTGGAAAATGACAGAGAGGGAGAGAGATGGAACGAAATTAATATCTCATATATCCACCTATACATATGAAAGAACGGATGTTTATCTCTAGACTCTTAGGTGCAGGTGGAGCTTCTCCAGGATTTAGACGTTGGGGAGATGGGGTTGTGCATGGTGGAGAAGCAGGGCACGTGCATTACTATCTATCACATACTCTCAATGGAAGAGAGGAGTCGGCTAGTTCTTCATGTGCCCATCTTCTCCACCAAGCCCAACTCAATCTAATTTATGCAGCAGTTATGGCCAAATTAAGTCAGAATTCACCGATGCGTTATTAGTTCTCCAGACCATGAATTCTTCCTTTTTCGATTGCAGGTTCTGCAGGTGAGTTATTCTCAAACTTCAACCTTAAAACTTTTAGCTCAAAAATGGAGCACAAGAGCTCAAGGCAATCAACATACACACCAGTTCCGGCCTTTTTATTAAAGAAAATCTTATACTTATTTTCCAATATCCATCATCTGAATGCACATAAGAGCATGAAATGTAATTAGTTCGTGTTGTCCCTGGAACAAAGTTGATGAAGTATATTTTTCCAAGGAGTTTTTATTCCTGGATTACAGAGTTGGATGCCGGGTGAAGAACTTGTACCATATAAAAGATCAGGAGGAAAGAAGCGCAAGGACAGAACCCAATCTCGATTGTTTTCCTTCTTCCTGTCATAGTTCGTTACAAAGCTCAACATCTCACCACTGATTTTAATCACATCGTATGTCTACCTACAAGATGTTTGTTAGGTTTGCATGATAAGTGTATTAAAGTGTAGGAAAAATAAAGAATTAATTCTTTGTACGAAGAGAGTGTTAGCGCTCAAAATATTTATTCTCGTACCTCGCCCCCTTTTTTTTCTTTTTCTGTGTGTCAGTGGACTCCTTTAAAGTACTGGGGGACTCTAAATTTGTTGCAATATTTTGTTTTTAGTTGTCTATTTCTGCTGTAATTGCTGTTTTTTTTTTTTTTTTTTCCTTTCGCACATTTCTCTGTATATTTCTGTCTTAAAATTAAGAAATAAATATCGGGTGGTTCTTAATTACCTCCCTTCTACTAAAAAAAAAAAAAATAAATAAAAAAAAATCTTACCTCTATAGAATTAACTGCATTCTCCATGGAGTTTCCTAGTGCTCTTATGTTTATTACCATTTTTTTTTTTTTTTTTGTAATATTTGAGCTACTACCAGTACAATAATGGTAATGTAAAAATTATTGATACAAGTATTATGCCTTTCAGATCGTGGTCCCTAAGCATGAAATGACATTGCATCTTTAACTTGGTATTCTCTTTCTAAACCAATCAATCATGTGGGCATCTAGTGGACAGCCATCATATTGAGATCCATGCTTTATTTGCATTGTCCCAGTCCAGCTAGCTTATTGAGGAGCCCCAGCATTGCCAGTGGACAAACATACCAGGTTTGAGTTAATTCGGCCAAAACGAACTTATTGTTCAAGAATTTCTACTGCTGTTGTTCATAGTTTCTTAGGGGAAGATTGTTAGCATACTGGCCTTCATCACAATTGTTTACAAACCTTCGTTTTTTTTTTTTTCCCCTTTTCTTTTCAACTAGAGAATGTTCTGAAGCCTTAATAGCGCTGTAACCTTTTAATGGTATTTCTTAAGCTACCAAAACTCATAACTAGAGGGAATCTTCAGTTTGCACAAAGTTTTTTTTTTTTTTTTTTTGCATCCAAATGATCAGGCTTTAAAATATGTTTGAGAAGCTGTTTGGATGCTCAGATTGTCCACGTAAGAATGGAATTTAGAAGAAAGGCTTGCAACTATATTCTTGGCTTTTTTTTTAAAATTTTTTTTTTTTTAAGGGGGGGATGAAAAGAAGGGGGAACCCACTCAATATTTTATTAGGATAAAAAAGATTAAAAAAGGAAAAAGTACAAAAAAAGTGAGGAAAAAGAAGTCTCCCAACCTCCAACCAACAAAGGAAAAGGAATTAAAATTTTGAAATTCAAAAAAACCTCCATACAATCATCAAAACATCATTGAAATTTAGGTAACATCCATCTTGCCGCCGCCGGTAGAGCATGGTTGATCGTTGGAGAACTGGGCTGCTTTGCTTGTTAAATTTTTTTTCCACTTTTGCTTCGAGCACTAAAGATAAAAAGAGTGAGAAGATGAGAAAATATAGAGAGGACAAGGAAGGAAGTTGAAATACAAAGAAGATGTCTTTGTCGAAAAGAGAGAAGAGAAAGAAAGAGCTTTGTCTCAGGTCCTGCTTAGAGAGAGGCGAGGCTCATTGAGCAAGAAATGGATATGTTCCATCTTTATATTTCAAATCTAACAGTTAACATTGAGAAAAATGGGATGAAATATATTTAACTCACAAAATTTTAAGGATTTAAAATAAATTTCCATTATCCAAGAATATATATATATATAACATGACAATAGGCGCATCCTGGCCTGAAGCAAGAAAATGATCATATATGATATTTTATAGAAAATAATGGTGAAAGTTATTTCTTAAGTTAAGAAGTTTCTTGATGTCAAAAAGGTTCCCTTCAAATTTAATTCCGCACGGAAGAAATAACTTCACTATCAGAGAAATTGGACGTACGTAATCTTCTGGGTAGCTTTTGACCGGAGAGTATGCATCACACAGCCTTAGTATGAACATAACAAATATCTAATTATATTGAGTCAAAGATCAAGAATTTAGGGACTTCAAGCTTGTGCATCTCTCACAAACCTATCCCTATGCCACTAAAGTATCGAGTAGATTGTCACGCCCCGAACCTAGCATCCGGTTTGGTTATAAGATCAGCCGTACGAATTCTAGAATATACTCTAGAGATCATTCAAGGCACAAAAAAAATTCATTACGACTTTAATTTTTCAGATACTGTTGGTCACAATTCACAAAGAAAACCTAATGTTAAGAAAATAATATCACTCATATAATTACAAATTTGATCATTCTGTAATCATCTAAATGGTATCACAAACTCTTTATATTATCATCCTTTCACTCATGAATTCAATCCACCGCCAAGTTCGAATATCCTAATAACTTTGAGAAAGAAGGAAAGTAGGGGGTGTGAGCTTCATAGCTCAATAAGAATCTCTACACACTCACACCAGTATAATATACTATAATTCGAAAATAATAGTAGACAGTATCAACAGAATATAAATATCAAAATCTCACGTCAAGTAATTAAGATAACTCAATATCGATATATGCATCTACATGTATACCAAACAACCATCTCATTCAAAAGTAAAACACCACATATATTATTAAGTAAAATCTCTTTTTTTACTTAAGTATAATTTCACCTATTATTATTAACATGATCCAGATCAACCACTGTTATCTTTTTAGGATTTTGAACTAGTTATGGTCATGCTCCAGCCCGTGACAGGCAATCTCAAGATCGATCATGTATTAATCACCCGTGGCCAGGCTAATCCATGTACTATCCATTCGTGGCTCGACTATTCCATGTACTAAGCTCGTGGCTCGACTGTCCTACGTACTATCCGCCCGTGACTGGCTATTCCATATACTATCCGTCTAAGACTCGGCTATTCCACGTACTAAGCCCATGGCTCAGTTGTCCTGCATACTATCCGTCTGTGACCAGTTGTTCTACGTATTATCCATTCATGGCTCAACTATTCCATGTATTATCCGTCCGTGGTTCGACGATTTTCTGTTTAACATGGCTAGTTGAAACACCTCTTCTTCTTAATTATTACTTTATCAAATCACAAATATGCTGTCAAATTATGTTCTTTTTAAGATTTATAATAACCAGTATCATAATCCAAATCATCCAAAAATAATCATGTTTGATAGGAACATATTATACGAAAAATATAAATAATAATACTGGTAATCACAAATATCCATCATGAAAAATCAAAATATATAATGCATAAACAATAATACAAATCAATGTTTATGTCGAAGGATTAAAATCATACCATGTAAGATATATTTATAGATTGATGATCGTGTCTAAAAATCCTTACCTTTATTGAAGGTAGGTTTAACACGCCGATATCAATCTGCACTTGGGTTCTCGGTCTGGATACTATGGAACTCACTCAACACCCTCTTGCCCAAAAAATTATCTTCTTATAATAATAATTTTAATATAAATAAATAATTCTATAGCATAGCAATTATAAAGCTGGAACCTTTTATCTGGATTTCATCAACGATCTATCGATTGATCTCTAACCTTAACTTCACAACTTCCTCAATCCTTACGAAAGATATTTTTATATCTCACTTTTTAAATATTTAATTAGTTATCTTGCTTTCTTTTCTCTCTTTTCTCTTCTCTCTTCTCTTTCTCTCTCATCTTTCTCTCTCCTCTTTTTCTCTCCTCTTCCTCTCTCCTCTTCCTTTCTTCTCTTTCTCTCTACCCTTATCTTATTTTACTATTATTTATTATTATTTTTCTTTTTTCTCTTCTTTTTCTTTTTCTTTTCCTTTCCTTTTCTTTTTTTTTTTCTTCTCTTCTTCTTTTCTTTTCCTTTTCCTTCTTCTCCTACTTGGCCGAATAGAGCACCCACGCCATCTACTCTTTCTCCCAAAATTCTAGGTTTCTTGCCTGGAGGAGGGTGGCCGGGATCGTGCTCCATGAAGGCATGGCCTCCGGTCCCAGTCCAGCATCCATCAGCGACAATGGCATCGTAAAACTAAGGTAACAATTTCCTTCATTTTTTCTTCTTCTCCTTTCTTTTCTCCTCCTTTCCTCTTCTTCTTCTGCTCGACTAGAATAGGGAAAACCCCTCCCTTTCTCTTATACCCCATGAGGGCCTCCGCATCGCTATCCTTGTCCTCATCATCGGATGCTACTGCGGTGGTCTTTAATCTAGGGTGGCAGTTCCGATCTCGATGGCTGCCACAATGGTGGATGCAAACTCGAAGGTGGCGATGGAGGAGTTTTGCAAGGTCTTCGTCTCTTTAAATAAATATCGAAGAGGGCAGGAAGCATGGGTTTCCTCTTCGAAGTCAACTCCGATCGAGACTCCAATGGAGGAGAAGACTCCAGTTGGGATTCTTCCTTTATTATTATTTTTTTGTTATTTGGACCGGGTATTACATAGATGGAGTGACCACTAAAGCTAGATGAACAAATTGGCACAATAAGAACTCTGAAAACAACTTACTCCTATTTTTTTGGATGCTTTTCTTCAAGTTCTTCAAAAGAAAAAAAAAAAAACTACCAATATATTGACTTGGCTTCAGACTAGGTCATTTAGTCTCCATCGGTTCTTGTTTACAAAATGATATATGTTTGTAATGCTAACTTTTCATCAAAAATATAAATCCCAGAATTTTGATAATGCATCCAAATCTGCACGCTGTGTATTTTTGTGCTGACAGAGGCATAATATCAAGTATCCACCTTTTGCCAGTTGCTTCAAATTGATAATACCCATATAATTCACTTAATATAAAAATGCAGGTGAAAAGTGACACCGTATATGGCCAAAGCCAGATTTATGTATTTAAAGAATTGGACATCAGCATGCGGGCTCATGTATATTTCCCCTGTAACTTTATGAAAGAATTGTTTGGATTGGATTGCTCTCAAGTCTCCAAGGAATAACCAAAGATAACTCAAATACGGCAGTATTTAATTCTCTGTTTTTTTTTCCTCTTCTTTTTAAGAAAGAACATTGGAGATGTCCCAATTGGATCAATTAAGGTAATGCAACTAATTTATTGCTTTTATTGCATGGTAGTCTACATTGGAAAGCTAAGACCATCTCACCAATTGCAAAATATTTGCACTAAATACGCTGGTTGTGTGGTAGCTTATTGGTCTCAAGGATGTTGTTATGAAAAAAGAAGGCTGCACACAACCTGGCTTCAGCAAAAAGAACTAGATAGATCTTGGATATAGTGCTTATATGTTGTAATCAAAGGACACGCATAATACATCAAGCAGGTTCATGGGCAGATGCCAAAGGGCACAACCTCCAGGAACGTACAGCAACAACACTATTGCTAGTATTGTCAACTTCTCCTGAACTCTAACCTAAAACCAACTAAAATTACAGTGCAGTTCTGGAGAGAAATGTAGAAAAAAAGACAATGTCACATCCCGAACCAAGTATCTAAGGCCAGCGCACGGCAGCGGCTCGACTCAAGTCTAGTCGGCGGCGGCTTGATCCTTCTGTGAGGCCCAGTTCTTATTGGGCTGAATTTGAACTGAAATCGGCAAGGGCCGCCGACTTCAGTTCAAATTTAATCTGGTTCGGGAGTTTGGATTTCCCGACGGAAAATCCGGAGTGGCTCATCGACGCCGTCGGAAGTGGGGGGGATAAGGGTTTTTCCTCGGGTTTTTAGGGGCATTGGGTGCCTCTGTTGATCCGGGAATACCTCCCTGTGAGTGGAGCGCCGACGGCTTCTTCGTGTGTCCCTGCCCTCGCTGGAGCGCACTCCACCGGTGGTCACTGCGGTCGGAGCCAGTCTCGCCGGTAAGTCTTCTTCCTCGGGAAGGGGTAGTGTATCGTTGATTGGCTAGGAGGATGGAAGAATCCGGTTGATTCTTCCTCTCCGTTGAAGCCGTGTGCTGTGACCGACGACGAAAGGTCACCGCCGGATTCCTCCTCTCCGGCAACCGCCCTGGACGGTCGATCACGGGGATCGTCGCCGTTCCTCCACTTGCTTGGGGGGGGGGGAGAGAGGGAGAGAGGGATTTTTGATCGACCGGGAGGTTACTGTTGCGAGGGGCAGTCTTCGGCTCGATGCTCACCAGCTGACGATCGGACGGCCGTCGTAGGGGTCGCCAGACCCTCTTCTTCCTCCGGCGAGTACTCCGTGTTGGTCGGACGGGAGGATCGCCGTCGATCCTCCCTGGTTCTTCCGTGGAATCGGGGGTGCTGTGGCCGGAGTGGGAAATTTGGCTGGGCTCGGTTTGATCAGAGCTTGGCTGGGCCGAGCTTGACTGGGCCGGGTTTGGCTGGGCCGGGCTGGGCTGGGTTGGGCTTGGCTGGGCCGGGCCTTGTTGGGCCAGACTCGGTTGAGCCATGCCCTGTTGGGCTAGGCCTATTATCTTGGATGGGCCGACCCAGTAACGACAGGAAGGAAGGAAAGAGTTTATCTGGGGATGTCCCAAGGGATTTATTTTATGATTTTTTTTATATAGAAATTAATGATATTAAATCATAAACAAAATAATTTGTGATGCAGGATCGTCATCATCCTTGGAAAATCGGGTTTAGTGCTGAGTTGGTGAAATTGTAAGTTATTACTCACCGATATAATTTTTGCCATGCATGATTATTTGACTCAATTAAATTTTCATGGCTTATGTTTATACTGCATACATGTATCTCGATGTGTTATGAAATTTAAACACAGACTAAGATGTAAGAGTTATAGGTTGAGTTGATTTTAGCTGCTCTCTAGTCCGACTATGATCACACGAGGATCTAGACTCCTTTTGGGCCTCCAGCGGGGCTATCGCTGGCACATGACCGATAAGCGGTATGTGACACAAGAGTTAGTTGCTTTATTCTAGCACATGCTGGGAAGCATGTTTTTCGTGTGATACTCAGAGCTAGTTTCCTTTTGGGCCTCCAGCGGGGCTATCGCTGGCACATCATCGATGTGCGGTATGTGACACAGGATCTAGACTCTTTTGGGGCGAGCCACGGGCCGATCGTGGCCATAGTATGAGGGACTAGGTGAGTGTGTATGGATGGCCATCCTAAAAACTTGTATGATGTCAGAAAAATAAATAAGAAGGTTAATAATGGAAAATTGCTTATATTTTATGGTTGCTCACATGCATGGAGTTACTCTAGATTCATGATAAATTTATATTTGTGACATATGATGACTTACTGAGTTTAAGGGAAACTCATTCCTTTCCCTTGCATTTTTTTCAGGATCAGAGGAACACTTGGGCCAGGGATTCAATCAGTGAGGCTTAGGATCTAGTGGGCACTATCATTTTTTTTAATTATTATCTGAAATTAGATTATGTTAAATGTATGACGGTTGGCTTTATGACATTTGAATCTACTTGCCTACATTTGCTTTTTATGGTATAATTGCCTGGTTACTCATTTTATATAAGAAATAGTTGGTACAGGCCTGGTATGTCCCTGGAAAGATTGAACCCCAGAACATACGGCCGTCTGTCGCACTTCTGGCCCAGGTCTTGGGTTTGGGGCGTGACACCTTCAGATGGCGAGGATAAACCCGACGTCGACAGAAGAGATGGAGAAAGAGGGAGAGATCGGAGGAGGTGCTACCGACCTATCGAATGAGAGGAGGAGGGAGGCAGGGATCGGAGGAGGAGGAGGAGGAGGAGGAGGAGGAGGAGGGAGGGAGAGGAGGAGGAGGAGGTTGCGGCGGATCGATCAAATGGGATTTAGGGCTCGGTTTGGGGGAAGAAAAGAGAAACCTCGCAATGCTAAAAAGCGTCGGTAATGTCCGATTTTAATGACGCTTCTCAAAAGCATCGGCAGGTCGCCGGAGGCTGCCGATGCACTCCCCTAGCATCGGGAAAAAGGGGCATTTTGTTGTAGTGACTACATCCTAGAGATCATGTGACATATCCCAAACCCAACACCCAGGTCAGCAACGCGATGGCCACATGAATCCTAGAACTATGTCCTAGAGATCATACAAGCCTTAGAATTTATTAAAAATCTCAAATCTTTTAGTATATAATTGATCTTGATTCATAACAAATATTCTATATCAACAAATACCAAACCTTAAACTCGATTATCCAACTGTATTGATGATGCTCTAACTAATCAACTTTTTCAATCAAAGTCCAATCATAACCAGATACATTATCTTGTACTCTAAAAAAGAAAAAAAGAATAGAGGGAGTTATGAGCTTTACAGTACAATAAAAATTTTCACACATTTATACCATCATAATAACAGTAAATAAGAAAGTAACATATAATGCTACAAAATACTATGGTCATACAAAACAATACATGTTATGTGATTCAAAATATCATATCATACAACCCCCGCAATCATCATAAATAAGATATAATCACTTTAGGGTGCTCAGCTCTGGACTACCATAACCATATTTCTAGGCCATGGTGGGGTATAATAGTTTCATATTTCTGGCCCGTGGTAAGATATCAACAATATGGCTTGTCCCAAGGACTACCACAACTATGTTTTTGGCCCATGGTGGGGCATTAATAATTTCATGTTTTTGACTTATAGCGGGGCATTAACAGTTCCACATTTCTAGCCTGTGACAGGGTATCAATAGTTTTATATTTTTGGCTTGTGACATGGTATCAACAGTACTACATTTCTAGCTAGTAGCAGGGCATCAATACATGGCTAGTCCAGTGCACTACCACCCATCATGTAATCTTAATATTAATTTATACTTATTAACAAATTTTATACTAAAACATACTCTTTTATAAAATTGAATGCACATAAATACCATAATTTATCCAACCAAAATCAACAATATATAAAACATAATTCATATAAAATCACATATACTTAACAAATGATTAATATAAAATAGATAGCTATCAAATACCACATATACTCAACAAATAAATATAAAACATGCAGCTATCAAACCACATAAAGCAAAATCATCAATGCACAAAATAATTTTTATATAATAGATGATCCGTGTCCAGAAATTCTTACCTTCATTAATGACAATCTAAACTCACTAATTACAGTCTAGTTGTCAAGAACTCTACTCAACATTCTCTATCCAACAAACTATTCTCCTATAGAATCAAAATTAATATTAATAAATATTTTCATTGTATTGTGATTTTTGATCTAGAACTCTCTAATCGGGTGGCTAGGTTCATCAAGGGTTCATCTACCAATTCCTTAATCCCATCTTCAAATCTTTCCAATCCCCAAGAGAGAGAAACTTTTAGAAAGAAAATTATAGAGAAACAAAGTAGAGAGAGCACGTGAAGAGAGAAACTAAAGATAAAAGAGAAGAGAGAGGAAATTTTTTTTTTCTTTTTCTTTTTCTTTTCTTCTTCTCTCTTCTTCTTTTCTTTTTCCTCCTTTCAGCCAAAATAGGGGACTCTTTTGAGTCCCCTTCTTCCCCAAGCCCATGGCATTTCTTACCAAAAGAAGGTGGCCAAGGTTGCAGCCCATGGTGGCACAGCCCCAGATCTTCGGTCAAGTGATTAGCGACAACGGGCAATGCCGGAAGTCAAGGAAAAAAGGTAAGAAAAAATAGGGCAAAACTTAGATGATTTCTTCCAAGAGAAATTGGCAATAGACCAACTAGAATCAAGCTTCTAAAGGTTAAGGAAGATGAAGAATAGGCTTACAAAAAAAATCTTGTGCACTTTCATTGTCTTTCGATGGTTATTGGATTGCGAATCTAACGAGAATGGTGATAGGCTTTCGAGAGAAAAACTCCGGCAAGCTCCTCTCCCAGACTGAGATTCTCAATGATAAGATAGGGAAAAGTTTTGAGGGTCTTAAATAGGGTTGAAGGGAGAAGTTAGACTCCCTTTTAGCCTTGTTTGAGCATTGAGGAGAAGGAGAAGACTCCCATCGGGGAGTCAATCTTTTTTTTTATTTAGGCTGATCATTTCAAGTGGGCCAAGAGCCCATGAGTTGGAGTTATTACATCATGCAAGACCTTAGCATATATAAATATTCTAATAAGAGCATGATTTAACATGCCAAATATCCATACCCTGATCTTCGACCTACGTGCTATGAGATGAACTTAACATCTTCATATCTAGAAAATTATTCTCCTACAGAATTAATTTTAATATTAAAAATAATTTTATAGTTTAGCAACCATAGATCTAAAATCTTGTATCAGGATTCATCGATGATCCATCGATTAGTCCATGATCCCAACTTCATAACCTCCCTAATCCTTAAAAAAGAGAAGTTTTTAGAGAGAGAAAATTTTAGAGAAAGAAAGTAGAGAGAAAGTGAAGAGAAAAACTAGAGAGGGAAGAGAGAGGAGAGAGGAAAGAAATTTTTTTTCTTTTTTCCTTTTTCTTTTCTTTTTCTTTTTTCTTTTATCTTTTCATTTTCCTTTTTCCTTTCCTTTCCTTTTTTTTTCTCTTCTTCATCTTTTGTTCTTCTTCCTCCATTCAACCGAAATAGGGGACACTTTTAAGTCCCCCGTTTTTCCCAAAATCCTAGGGAATCATGCCAGGAATTGGTGTCCATGGGTGCAGTCCATGGTGGCGCAACCATAGGACTTCGTTTTGGTGTTCGGCGATGACTAATGGCACTAGAAATCAAGGAGAAAGAGGAAGAAAAACAAGGGCTTTTGTTCTTATTCAAAAATCTGATGATGGTTGGCCGGAACCCAAGATCTAATAGTTAAGGAAGAAAAGGGGAAGGCTTAGGCAATAATTGTTGGCTTCATACCTGGTTTTCCAGTGAGTTTTTGGCTATGAATCTAGCAGGCACGATGAGAGTAATCCAAACCAAGAAAAGAGGAACTAAAGGAGAAAAAATAGCAGGAGAAGGGGTTCTCCAATGGTGGGGGGTTCGTGGAGGGCAGGCATTCTTGTCTTATAGCCGAAGAGTCTCGAATCCGGCTAGATTTTGACTCTATTTAGGAGAAGGAGAAGACTCTTATCGAGAGTCTTCTTTCTCGATCTTTTTCTTGGGGGTTGATCCTTTCAGGTAGGCCTACGAGCCCATAGGTTGGATTCTTATATTCTTCTCCTTTCAAAATAATTTTGTTCTTGAAATTAGCTTGCTTGAAATTTGAACCTTGAAAGTAGCTAACTCTCATGTCATTCTCAATCTTCTAATTAGTAAACCTTTCAAGTACTTATCTTATAAGATCATGTCATATAATAACTCAATCCATTCCATTTGTAATACATATTGAATTTCTCTTGAGCTCTTCCATTATCATAACTTTTGAGTTAAAGGATCAATGTTTCTAATTGGCTTAAATAATTTTAAGTCACCATACTTTCGATATACACTTTGATATAAATTTACTAAGTTCTCTAGTTTTATCATGATACCTAATAATTTAACATCCAAACTCTAGATTTATCTTTGGTACTTCTACCATGCCTCTAGTCACTTATATTACAATCTCAAGTGATCATAGATTAAGTTTCGATATCACTCATGATGCCTTAATCACTTATATCATAGTCTCAAGTGATCATAACCTAAGCTATGATACTATTTGGTCATGCCTCAATCCTAGCACCCGGGTCGACAATGCGACTGGTCGCTCGAATCCTAGAACTACATTCTAAAGATCATACAAGGTATTAGCATACACAAATATTCTATTAAGAGCATGATTTAACATGCCAGATATCAATTCATATCCAGATCCTCAATTTAGGTACTAAGAGAATCGCTCAACATCCTCCTGCCTAGAAAATTATTTTCCTACAAAACCAATCTTAATATTAAAAATAATTTCATGACTTTGCAATCATAGATCTAGAATTTTCTACCATGATTCATCAATGGTTCATTCATTGATCTCTGATCCTAACTTCATAACCTCTCTAATTCTTAGGAGAGAGAAACTTTCAGAGAGAGAAAGTGGAGAGATAAATTAGGAAGAGGGAAGAGAGGAGAGAGAAAATAATTTTCTTTTCTTTCTTCTTTTTTCTTTTTCTTTTTCTTTTCCTTCTTCACTTTTTCTATTTTATTTTTTCTTTTCCTTTTCCTTTTTCTTTTCCTTTTCTTTTTTCTCTTCTTCTTTTCTTCTTCCTCCATTCAGCCAAAATAGTAAAAGAGTCGCCCCTTTTCCTTAAAATCTCAGGAAATCATAACAAAAATTGGTGGCCATGGGTGCAATCCATGGCGGCATGACTATAGAACTTCACTCCGACATTCTATAACGACTAATGGCACTAGAAATCAAGAAAAAAGAAGAAGAAAAATAGGGGCTTTTATTTCCATCCAAAACTCCGGTGATGGTTGGCCGAAACCCAAGATCTAATAGTTAAGGAAAAAAGATGGAAGGTTTAGGCAACAATTATCAGCTTCGTACTTGATTTTCCTTTGAGCTTTTGGCTGTGAATTTGACAGGCACAATGAGGATAATCCGAACCAAGAAAAGAGGAACTAGAGGAGGAAAAATAGCGAGAGAAAATGGTTCTTCGGTGGTGGGGGATTCATGGAAGGGAGGCGATCTTGTCTTATAGATTTCGAGTCTATTTACAAGAAGGAATAGACTCCCATCAAGAGTCATCTTTCTTAGTCTTTTTTTTGGATTGATCCTTTCAATTAGGTCTAAAAATCCATGGGCCAAGTTATTACAGACATCCAGGCTTCATTCAAATGAGATCGTCTATTTACCATTGAGCACTTAGTGGGATTTGGGATCGATCAAGTCCTGTAGTGCAATCAATTCAATAGCTTCAAAGATA
Source organism: Areca catechu (assembly GCA_021397845.1). Lineage (NCBI taxonomy): Eukaryota > Viridiplantae > Streptophyta > Magnoliopsida > Arecales > Arecaceae > Areca > Areca catechu. Next base: position 8,443,982 of record CM038046.1, read on the forward strand.
GTGATGGATTTCTTTTGGCTAGTATTTTGCTTCTACATATGCTTTACATAAATATAGTCTCAACAATGGCTTGTAGTCTATGCATTAATTAGTTATAGCAACTATTCTTTATGAATCAAATCTTTTTTGACCATCACTAATATGTGAAATCAAAGATAGTGATGGATTTCTTTTGGCTAGTATTTTGCTTCTACATATGCTTTACATAAATATAGTCTCAACAATGGCTTGTAGTCTATGCATTAATTAGTTATAGCAACTATTCTTTATGAATCAAATCTATTTTGACCATCACTAATATGTGAAGGAATTTAGTGCTGCAGTGATAAATCCACACACCTGTAAATGCTTCAAATCAAATTTAATAGTGCTAGTTAGTGAAGGCCTCAATGAAACATTTCTAGTCTTTGGCTTGCTAGACATCTTTTGAATAAAAACAATCATTTTCTATCAATTTCTATATCACCTTGCATAGAATAAGTTGGTCAAAATTGCAATATAATGTGCCTAAAAGTATCTCATAGCAGAAGGGTTATGGTAAATTTTAATTTCATCAGTGGATTAATACATGCCAGTTATAAGTGCACCAAATTTCTCACCATTCTCTCTGTCAAGTACCTCCTGTAAAAGGCTACAACATGGCCATGACCAGAAGAGAATAATTTTATGGATAAACAGTAAATCTAAACTTGTACCATGAATGAATTATCTTCTAGAACTTGTACAAAAGGCTTGTCTGCAAAAATAAGATAATTTAGTACTGTTTTACTATTTATTTTTCCTTTTTGAATTAATGAAATATTGATCTCACAATTTGGTATTCCTTTTTTTTTGAAAAAAAAGGGGTTTGGGAATTAGATCCATTATTCCCTCTTAGTGATTAAAACCAATTTCAAAAACACAACAAATTAGTTTCAGATAAAATGGAATCTATACCACATGATGAATTGATCGACATTTATTGGCTTGAACTCCCTGATGCTTAATATGTATAAAATCAAAGAAACAAACATGCAAATCACACAGACAATGTTGTTTGGGATTGCATCATCTCCAAAAAAATTTCGTGAACTTATAAGCTCCGTATTGTGATACCAACTGCACCGATACCATTTATTAGAAAATCTCTCATATAGAATATGGATTTCTATTTCCAAGATCATAATGTCGGTATTGATGTTGCAAGAGAAAGAAGAAGAGAAAAATAAAATAAAAGATATAATTTAATTGGATATGTAAGGTTTTACTATAAGAAAAATAAATACTCATAAAATTAAAACTTCTATTTTCAATTCCATACAATTTCTCTCAACAAGGAATCACAAATCCTTCATAAAGCTCTTAACTCTCAAAGAGATCCTCTAGTCCTTATAGGCTTTTCTACTGCTACCCCATCCTCTGAAAGTCCTTTGAATCCTCATACTTGGTTCTTGGCCACCTGCCTCCTTTTGATAGCTTCTGATATAACGAGTATCTCAATAGAAGTTCAATGGTCCAACTATGTCCAAAATAGAGTCATATTTTTCAAACAACTCCTGTTTGACTTCCAGAAGAGTTCTTGCCTACCAGATCACCCTTTATCATGCCAAAATTGCTGCTGAACAAGCCTGATCGGAGTTAGACTCACCTAGGAACATGCTTGGCTATTTGATCCTTGCTCGGATCATGTAGGATCATCGGATTGCGTGAAATCAATGTGTCTGCCCCTATACACCATGCATAGATTGTGTGGAAAAGCCCTTGCACTACACTAGCCCCTCATGGACCACGCAACCTTTTATGGATGATGCTGAATTGCATGGGGAAAATAGCATCTGCATGCACTTAGGCTATGCACCTGCGCGCTCCTACATGTGGATCTGGATCGCAATTGCTCTGGGCTAGGCCTGGCTTGTTGCTCCTGGGCTTGGTTCCTTCCTGGACTGGGTCTAGATAGTTTGAATCTTGTTCTGAATCGAATTAAGGTGCTAAACCTAGAATTTATGTATTTATGTACCTCCTGTGGTATAGTATTGGATAGCAATTTAAAATAACTTAGTCACATGGTTGATTGGATGAATTTGATTAAAGAAAAATAAAATAATTAACAAGTCACATTGGAGGAAACTCAGCTGTGAAACCACAGTAACTTCTTATTAGTGAAATTAATGCAATGGAAGTCTTTACTTCCATCATAAAAAACCTAGCCACATCAAACATTCGAAATGCCCAAAATGTGGACTGCTAGCAGGGACTTTGCAGTTTATTATGATGTCATAATATTTTTTCTATGATCCAAGATGATTATTATATCTAATGTAGACCATTTTGACTATAATGACTAGAGCTAAACCACATCCAAAAGTGAAATCTACCACATCAAAAAGTTAAATTATATATTATATTTTTGGAAGTACAACTTGATCATAAAACTTTTGATTGAGATAATATTTTTTTAAAAATTAAATAACTTTTCAAGATCTATGACATGCCACTAAGCTACACTTTTAGTGATCAAATTCAAATTCCATCATTTAGGTATCAAGACAAGTGATCAAACCGAATTTTTTTTTTCAAGAAAATTTTTGACTAGATTTATCTCTTAAGTCAACGAGAACCAAATGAAGCATTAGGAGTTAGAATTGTTGTAGAAGTTGAAATGTGTCTCATGTAAAATTTTTATATTTTTAAGTTTATTTTTTATTAATTATATCTATTTTAGTGAGCCAGCCTAAAAGGGGAACATGATGGACTTTACCTTTATAAATATGATCACTACAACAAAACAGGGATCTGCCAACCCATTTTTCCCGATGGTAGGGGTTTGCATCGGGAAGCTCCGCCACCTCCCGATGCTTTTGAAAACCACCAGCAAAAAATAGATATTAACGATGCTTTAAAGCATCGACAGCTTCTCCCATTTCTTTCCAAACTCGAACCCTAATTTCATTCTCTCCGTCGCTGCTCCTCCACTTTGGCCTCCTCCCGAGCTCCCTCCTCCATCTCATTTTCGGCCTCCTCCCGAGCTCCCTCCTAATCTCAATCTTTCTGTCGCTGCTCCTCCATTTCGGCCTCCTCCCGAACTCCCTCCTCCTTCATCTCCTTCGGTACCTCGCCGTCACGTTGTCGCTGTCCCGTGAATCAGCACGGTGTGGTCGTCACCATCTCGTGAATCGTTTGAAGGTTAGAATCCAATCCTTCTCTTCTCACAGGACTCAAATCAAATCTTATATATACTTTGAGGATGGGATGTTGTTTTGCAGTGCCTCCATCTTCCAAGGTTTCATTCCACCTATCTAAAAGTAGTATCTCGAAGATTTGTGACTTCCATTCATCAGGTTGGTCCATCAATATATTTTGATTGTTGAACAAAATATTTGGTTATGATAATAATTCTTAGTTTGACTGAGTGGCCCTTGGTTACACTTCTTGCATGCCATCTATTATGAGCATGTTGACTATTTTTCCTTGTTGGATCTCATTTAATTTTCATTTTCTGGTGTTCACTAGATATTAAGAATGCATGTTTCTTCCCAAAAAAAAAACTTAATTAAACATCTTATTAATAGTTTATCTAGAATCTGATTAACTAGCATATGTTTAATTTTTGTATGTTGTGGTTGTTTCTTCAATCTTGAAATGCTTATTAACCCCTTAGGGTTTTAGTATTTGGTGTTTAGGATTTTATGGTTTAAAGTTTAGTTTTTAGAGATTCGGGTTCAGGGTTTAGAGGTTAGGATTTTTGGGTTTTGGGTTTATTGTTGAGGGTTTGGGGTTGAGGGGTTTAGTGTTTATGATTTAGGATTTAGGTTTTAGGATTTAGGATTTATGGTTTTAGGGATTGGAGAATAGAGTTTAGGGTTTGAAGATTAGGGTTTAGGGTTTGGGATTAGGGTTTTAGGATTTGGAGTTTAGGGTTTAGGCTTTTAGGTTTTAGGGTTTGAGATGTAGGGTTTAGTGTTTGGGGCTTGTGGTTTAGGACTTTGGGCTTAGGATTTTTGGTTGGGGTTTTAGGGTTTAGGGTTTACGATTTTAGTATTTAAGATTTAGGGATTAGGGTTTAGTGTTCAAGGTTTTGGGTTTAGGAATTATGGTTTGGTCTTTAGGATCTTGGGTTTTGGCTTTAAGGTTTAGGTTTTAGGGTTTTAGTATTTAGGACTTAGGGTTTAGAATTTTAGGATTTAGACTTTAGGATTTAGGGTTTTAGTATTTAGGTTGTGGGTATAGGGTTTAGCGCTTTATGGTTTAGGGGTTTAGGGTTTAGGATTTTAGGGATTAGGGTTTATGATTTTAGGGTTTAGGATTTAGTGCTTAAGCTTTGGGATCTAGAGTTTTATTGTTCATGGTTTAGGGTTTTAGGATTTAGGGTTTAGGGTTTAGCACTTTGGGTATAGGGTTTAGATTTTAGGGTTTTGGGTTGACGGTTTAAGGTTGAGGGGCTTCGGGTTTAAGGTTTATGGTTTAGGGGTTTAGGTTTGAGATATAGGGTTTAAGGTTTAAAGTTTAGTATTTTAGGATTTGGAGATTAGGCTTTAGGGTTTGTGATTAGGGTTTAGGGTTTGGAGTTTATTTAGGTTAAGGGTTTATGGTATAAAGTAAAATAAAAGGGAAAGGAACTTTGCTTGATAGTAGAGTCAAATAGAATATGCTGATTAGTAGCCACAACAGAGAAAGCTAAGCAAAAATAAAAGAGGAGAGAGACACATTATTGATTATTCTACATCTATGCTTTATTCAAGAATTTTGTGGCATCAATTGGTTTAACTTCTTGTTGGCCCTTAGGAGCCTTAGCAACGAATTGTTCCCCTTTTTTTCTTTTAAAAAATATCATAGTATTTTTTTTTTATAATTTCATAATAGTAGTTAAATTCAAGCCACCTTAAATAAGTAATGTAATAATGCAAGCAAAGTTTTAGACGAACGTCTTATGTATACGAGCCTTAAAATAGTTGACCAGAAATAAAAAAACTTGATTAAAAATGAAAGGAAATGGAGAAGAACTTATAAACTAATAATCTGAAAATTAAGTGAAAAACTAACACTCTAAATTAAATTGTAGGGGCTTCGATTTTGAGCTTGCTAGCTCTTATGAGACGTATGTGGTTGGTCCAAGTGATCATATATAGTACCTTCCAAAATATATCCAACATTGCATCAATAATCAAATTTCTTATTGATGAAAAATTAGATATAATGAAGTTTTTAGTCACTCATGAGTAAAGTATCTACTAAAATTTCAATATTATATTGGCAGACACTATCTTTGGCTAGTTTATTACTTTAATTTTGTCTATATTTTTAGCCAGTCTATTGTATGCTCTATATGTAGTACATGTGCTGCTGTCTATTTTACATAAACTTGAAAAAGGAGTTTCGAGCTTTTTCATGGGGGCATTCAGTGGAAAAGAGAGATTTTTATCATATTACATGGGAACATGTATATTAGCTAGGGGTGGCAAAACTTGACCTGACTCGCATTTGACCCATCTTAAACAGGTTTGGGTTGAGCATAAATGGGTTCGGGTCATAAACGAGTCAAGTTTTCCTTCCCCTCTACCCCTTTTTAGATTTTTTTCTTTCTCTGTCCCCCTTGTATTTGATGCAGTAACTGTAGTTGGACTGTTGGAGTGCAAGCAGGTCTGATCTCTGAACTCTAAAAGTAATTTTTTGATATATTTTTTGAGATTAGCCTTGTGCTCCGACTTGGATTGTAAGGTGTTTTTCTAATCTAGAGGCCTTCCAAAATGTAATGTTTGTATCGATTTCTTTTGCTGCTCATGATCTATAATTTATAATCTTGTTATTGTTGGTAGTTTTTTCGTCATGTAGATCTACCTGTTTTGTTGTCTTTTTCTTATCAGGCGCTTGACTACTTGGAGGGTAAAGAAGCTTTCTAACCTATTTTGAAATTGGTTTAAGATTTGTATATGGAGGCTATGATGATTTTGGATGTATATTTTGCTAATTCAACTGTTTCTAATGGCAGCAATCTTGGATGGCCTTCTTTTGTAGGCAACCAATTGTAGTCGTTTTGATTTAGTTGTAGATTAAATAGTAAATCTGAGCCTCCTCGTTCTTTTTCTTTATTTGTTGTTCTAATTTTTCTGGGTTGGGTTAATAGTTTATTTATATAGTAAACAGGTTAAATGGGTTGGATTAGGTTAGATTGTATTATTAGATTATATTGTTCATTAAACATGTTAAATAGGTCAGGTTAAGTGGGTTAGCAGGTTACCTATTTAATAAACAGGTTAAACGGGTGGTCATGTAATATATTTATTAAATAGTTCAGGTTCAGATTTTAAATTATAATCTGTTTAATAAACAGGTCGGGTTCAGGTTGAGACTTCTCAAACATGAAATTCTAAAACTCTGGCTAGACTCTTCTCAACTGATATGATGACTTAGATATGTGCTATTCCTATTGCATAAGGCCTCTGGTATGATTAGTTTATTTGGGGAAGCTCTAAATGACTTTTTGTTTCTCTTAGTGACATGACCAAATTGGGGTTCCATCACCTGCTACAATAGCTACATTCACATTTCAACTAGATTTGGAAGTTGTGTACTTCACCTAGGGTTTAAATTTTATAATGACAATTTTTGTGGTACTCGTCACCTTGTAAGACATTTATATCTCACTATGGTCTTCTTGTACTATTAGCATAAGATTGTAATCTATGTCCTAGGATACTTGAATCTGTGTGTCAAATGCTGTTAGGTTCACATACAAATTATTATCCATTTGAGGAATGGTGCAAACACTAGATTATACCTTAGCATATATTATTTTTGATATGTTTAGGCTACTAAACTAGAGTCCTTGAAACATTTACTCAAAAACAACCTTTCCAACTTGTATTTGGTTAAATATAATTATACTTAATAAATTGACTCACCTATCTTCCACCAATGATGTTGATTAGCATGTATTTATCTGGATTAATAAAGTTGTACAGCATCATATACATGTTTCAAAAATATTAAGGTTTCTTGGTGTATACCTGCATCTTACTCAACATGTTATGCTTTAAGATTTGTTCATTATTGCAAATCTTTCATTTCAATACCATGTATAGTTTTGCTATGATTAATAATGGCTTTTAAAATATTTTTTATAAAACTTACATTACATAGAAATATAGACCCATCAATTGATTAATGTATATATTGTATAGCATCCATACATTAAATTTATTTTTGTATGGATGGGAGAATTATGTATAGTGGTCAATTGATCATCCAGTTTGGACAGTTTGAGAATTACAAATAATTTTATAGGTACTTATAGTAATTAAGCGGTATGGATATAGTTCCATATATATTTTGGATAACATTTTTTTTAGTTCTCCTCATACATCTTTAGTCGTGTGGGAATAACTAAAGAGAAATGCTACCAAAATTTTTCTAGAGCTCTTATTGCATATCGTTTGATTACCGTAAATGACCTATATAATTAATGCAATTCTTTAGAGATAGAACCTATCTTTACCTATTAGTTGGTGATAGGATGCATTTATTAATTAACCTATTTTATTTTTTACATAGTCTTAAAAAATTTTACTTGGTGCATTGTTATTGACTGAAGAATTTTTTTTATATTTAGATAACTTGAAAGTTGGATTATTTTATCATAAAATGGATAAAAGCTGGATAAATAAATCAAGAAATATCAAAGAATATTTAGATAGAGTTCGTGATTTCATTACATTTGGTATGAACAAAAGTAGTTTGAATGAAAAAATTTTATGTCCATGCCGATGATGTATTAACAGTTCTTGTCTAGATCTATAAACAGTTGAAGAACATTTGATATGGAATGATTTTGCAAGAGGTTATACTGAGTGGGTTTTTCATGAAGAACTTATGTTACCAGAATCAAGTAATCAACCCTCGTCTGATCCTGGATCCAGTGATATGCAAGAGAATCCCGTAGGAGATGATGATATAACGGATTTGATCACAGATGCTTTTCGACATGGTGTTCAAAACTTTGGAGGTTCAACTGATACACATGAAACAACTGGAATATATGAAGGTTCTACATTTATTGAACAAACATATATCGAGGAGTATATGCAACCATCAACTTTTGAGTCAGATCGGTATTCTAATTTAATGAAAGAAGCAGATGAACAATTATATCCAGGCTATTTGAAATTTTTTAAGATCTCTTTTCTTATACATTTATTTCATATAAAATATATGAATGGATGGTCGGGAAAGAGTTTTATCATGCTTCTCAAGTTATTAAAGGATGCATTTCCAGAAGGCAATAGTTTACCATCCTCTTATTATGAAGCAAAGAAAGTTGTTAACAATTTGAATCTTGAATATCAAAAGATTCATAGTTATCCGAAAGACTACATGTTATATCATGGTGAAAATGCTGATCGAGAGTCATGCAATGTATGTAGATCATCACGATGGACAACTCACGAAGGAGATGAGGATGATGTAGTGAATAGAACAGATACACTACGTCATACAAAGAAACCGATGAAGGTATTGCATTACTTTCCTCTTATTTCTCGATGGAGGATGCTATATTCATTTTCAAAAATAGCATCATTGATGATATGGTATCATGAAGGGCATATGAAGGATGGAATGTTGAGACATCCAGCAGATAGTTTAGCATGGAAAGTATGTAATGCTAAGCATTTTGATTTTGCCTCTGATATTCGTAATGTTCGGTTAGGTTTAGCTTCAGATGGCTTCAATCATTTTCGGACTCTAAATTCGACATATAGCACTTGGCCAGTTGTTCTAATACTATATAATTTATCACCATGGTTGTGTATGAAACAATCCTTACTTATCTTGTCAATGGTTATTCCAAGTAATAAGGGTTCAAGAAATGATATTGGTATTTTTCTATAGCCTTTAATAGATAAATTGAAATAGTTATAGGAAGGTGTCGATGCAATTGATGCTTCCAATGGTGAAACATTTAAACTACGGATAGCATTGTTATGGACTATTAATGATTTTCTAGCATATGCTAATTTATCTTGCTGGAGTACAAAGGGACGGGTTGCATGCCCTTGTTATGTAGATTCGACACATTCAATTTGGTTAAAATATGGAGAAAAAATTTGTTATATGGGACATCGTCGATGGTTAAAATCAAATCATTCATTTTGTTTTCAGCAAAATTTATTTGACGGTACCATTGAAATGGGATGTGCACCTATTCTACCTTCTAGAACTCATGTTCGTAGACAAATATATTTCATCAGTTACATATATAATAAATTCTCAAAGTTTTCTAAAAAAGGGGAATGGATGATCAAGCAGAATTAGCAGAAGTGGCTACTAATACTATGGATGCACAGGTATTTGAAAATCCTGATAATTTTTTTGAAAATAAAAATGAGAAAGATGTACAGATAGCATCTACAAATCAGCCTAGCAAATATTTATGGAAAAAAAAAAATATCTTCTTTAACTTACCTTATTGGGAACATAATCTTATTCGGCATAATCTTGATATCATGCACATAGAGAAGAATGTACGTGATAATCTGCTTGGAACATTGTTGAATCTTGATGGAAAGATCAAAGATAACATGAAAGCCCGAATGGATTTATAAGAATCGGGTATCTGACATGAGCTTCATCTCAAAATGCTTGCTAATAATAGAATTTATTTGCCTCCCGCATCTTATACCATGTCTGCTCAAGAAAAAGATAATTTTTTGATAGTATTAAAAAATATTAAAGTAGCTGATGGATATGCATTAAACATTTCAAGGTGTGTGTATCTTAAAAATCTTATCCCGGAGTTATTCCCGATGCTTTAAAGCGTCGAAAAAAATCCTGATGCTTTTAAAAAGCGTCGGGAAAAACAGTCTCCATTCTTGTATTTACGATGCTTTTACGATACTTTTTAAAGCATCGGAAGGATTTTTAGCGATGTTTTAAAGTATCAGAAAATGTCAATATTAGTGTCGGGAATAATCTTGTTTTTTGTAATGGATTATAGAAGTATTATGATAGATGACAACTTAAAAATTAAATGCTACACCTTGGATACCTTAAAAATTGTTTATAGTTAGTACTGCTAAATTTGAACTTGGTACCAGCATGCTGCAGGCCTGGATTATTTGTGCTGGATCTGATCTGAACATCTTATTAGTACTTCACATGTTACACCCTTAAAAGATGAAAGTATTATGTGTAAGTTATGCACTTTTTAATATGACCTAGTCCTAAAACTTGTCATCCAAAGATAATGGAGATCATATCAGTTGTTTTAGATGTATGATTAAATTTCATATATGTGAGATGCATGTACACACATACACATCATGCAACACATAGCCACATACACAAACATCAAAGCTTGTCCAAACTGCCGAAAATTAGTTTTATGAATCCTTGCTGGTTAGGCACTTTTATTCAGGATCACATCTGATGTTAAAACTAGGAACTTAGTCTTTTATAAATCAAATTTAGATCCATCTTATAATTTGATATAGCTAATAAATTATTAACAAACTTATAAGCATCACTCGTTTTTTTTTTTAATTTTATTTTTTTTGGGGGTGGTGGAAACATCAGTCCTCTCGGTCTTTTATCATGCAAGTTTGAGACAACAATGTTGGACATTGATCCTTCTTAATCCGATGTGGATACGATTATCCGTCCAATTAATCACCGTTATTACACGAGGCCGGTACGTAGCGGTCGACGTCGATCGACGCTTAAGAACGCCCTGGCCATGGTGCACGGGGAATACAGAACCACCCAATAGGACCAAAGGGTACGATCCCATCGAGCGCAGGTAATTAAAACGCCATCATCATCCATGAAAAACTTTCTTTTCCACCTGATGCCCATCATTGACTGTCGATTCCTGATCGAACGGTTATATCACAACTCGTTCAATCAAGAATAAACTGTAGCCATCCATCAAGAAGGTGCATGCAGCCCGGGTATCCCGCCAACGGTAGGGGGTCGTCCTTTCTTCCACTGAATGCCCCTTACCGAAGATGTCGACATTTACGTCCCCGCCAGAACCGTGAAACTTCGCGGCCCCTCCCTAATCTCACGACAACGGCTAGGGATTTTCCGCCACGGGCCCAAAAAAAATGAGGACATGACGGCTAGGGATTTTCCGCCACGGACACAAAAAAAAAATGAGGACATCATGTCCTCATTTATGGGGCCATCTGTAAGTTTCAGACATTTAGTCCCAATTTACTATAATAACCCTTCCAATTTGCGGAAGACGGTGATTTGAAATTGGTTTTGGAACCCAAATTCTTGGACCGGGTCATCATGGTTTGGATTTCACGATCGGTTTAGCTTCAAATCAAATTGGAATAAAAAAAATATTGTCCTGCTTGACTCAAATTATAAATGTTTGTTGTATCTAATTTTGGTATACCAAGAAAGCCGTCCAATCCAGAATGATTATTTATCAAATTCAACTAATCCATTCTATATATTTAAGTATACAAACTCTACTTTATGATCCAGCCTAATCAATTTTACCATGTTGGTTAATATCTCATTTAGCCATATTTAGTCCTGCTCTAATGCAAGAATGCTAATAGTTTCGACATTAATATAGGAAGATCTCTCTCAATAACTGACACATCACAGGATTTAGGGAGATAAATAGTTTATATTATAACCTCTGTAACATGAGTTGCAATATCCCAATGGATGATATTAATCCCATCTTGTCTAGTGGTATGATAGTTCCAAGGAGAAAACTTTTATCATCAGAATTAAAAACAATACACATCTATATGAATTTGGGGCATGTCAAACTTTGGCCACATCAAAATACTAAATTAGGTCGGTTTGACGCTTGGACGTGAACCGACGGCTCGCACGGATATTTTGGTCCATGCAGCTGGGTATTTTGGTCTTATCACACAATGCGAAACGTCAACTTCTTATAATAAATCAACTTCATTTTAAAACTGTAGATTTAATCAGTTCATATTTCAACTGTTACAACATCCAGCTCCGATCTCGGCTTGATCGCTTTCTCGAAAGCAAAGTGGGAAAAGAAGCAAATAGAGACGGGAGATGGGAACTTGGGAGGCTGCAATCTCTGTGGTGTTGGTTGTGGTCATGAGGAAGAGCATCTGCCGGTTCCGAGAGGTGGGGAAGGTGGCCATGGAGTTCATGTCGGTCCTCTCGACATCGCTCAGGTTTTCCGGCCTGGTTTTCCGGCGGCCGGTGCCGGTTCGGACCAGGTATTCCCCCATGTCATCAATGGTAACCTGGCATTTGTGATAGGTAGGCCAAAATCTAGTCAAAGTCTCGACGCCAGAATTTTCCTGGACATACATCAAGTTGTGTGGAAAGGTATGGAGTTTTTGGTGTTTTAGAACGATGGCAGATATATATGTCTCTAATTAGGTTTCTCGTCCGTGTTTGTTTTATTTGGTTTGGTTGCGTGTGAACGTAGCACGTATGTCTCGGTGGAGGGTGCTGGTGGTGGTGGGATTTGGTGATCAGGCCAGGGAGTTTTTGGACCATGATTGGGTTATGGTATAAATTTTGCCTTTGTTATTTTTGAGATCAGATATTATTTTCTTAGGTACGTACATTATTCTATCAAAGAATTGTATGCTCTGAAATGTAGATAAATTTATGTTACGATTTAATCATTATGTAGGTGATTTTTTCAGTTATTTGTTTAGATTTTTTACTAACCAAGTTTGAGGAATGAATGGGCTTGCAACCGGTCATAGTGATAAGAATGTGAGTTGAATTAATGCTGTCGTGGTTCTCAAATCGTTTAGTTAATTAAACGCCCATTTTGCGTCAATTTTCGATTTGAAGTTCTTAAGATATATATTTCTCAAAAAAAAAAAGTTTATATTTCTCTAGAACAATTAGAATTGTTGGTTTCACACAACTAGATTCATGAGTCGTTTCATCCGGCTGAACAAGTAAAATTAATATAATACTATGACATTCTTATATTTTTATGGCATGGAAAAAGAAAGTATATAAGAAATACATAAATTGCCAATTTTATAAATCATCCTTGTCAATTATAAAGAACATCTAACAGTTTTTCATAATTATGTTGTTTGGCAAAAATACTATGAATATTAATCACTTTGCAAATTGATCCGCTCTTTTTGTATGCAAAGGCTGTGACTGTAGAGCTATTTTGTCTCTCTCATAAAACATAAAACCGAAATATTGTATCCCAAGAATAAAGGAATAAAGAAAAACAGAAATTAGAATCTGTACATGACTTTTCCTTTATGCCTTCATATAAGAAATCACTGCTATATACAATTTTTTTTTTTTTTTATACATATTCTGTTGTTTAAGATCTTTAATCCTTTATGTTTGGATCGTGTTTGTATCTACATATAAAATCATAAATTATGAAAAATATATCTTGAGTCATTGTCTCGATTTATAGATAGCACAGTCCTGGAGATATCCCTTCTTCGTTGTGAGATGATAGATCTTCTGTCTTCACCCTCTTCTCATTATATGCATAATCGATGAAGAACCACTCATCACTATTGTTAGAGTTGGAGAAAAGGGATCAGGTAACCTCTATATTTGTAGCTGCATATGTCTTTTCATTAGAAGACTAAAATGTTAGTTAGAGTTTCACTCCAATTCTGTTTAGTCAGTTTTATTATGAATAGTTTTCTTTAATCAATTGGACTCTGATCCAGTACATATGGTCGATTCAAAAGTTGATTCAAAAGTTGAATAAGATAAGATGATAGTTAGGCTATATATTAGATTTTAAATCTAACATTGTTTTACTTGGCATATATTATTATTTAAAAATAACTTTTGATTCTATCAAAATATTTTATTTTAAAAAAATAAAATATTTTAATTTTTAAAATAAAATAATAGTATCGAATTAAATTTTGAAATTGATCCAATACACTCATTTTTAAAAATTTGTTCAATTGTCTATTCCTTAACAAGTCTTTTATACTTTGATTAAGTAAAAAATTATTGATATAGACATGGCGATTATATATCTCGATTAATATATCCATGTATCATGATATCAACCATTCTCACTTAACCTAGTCTTATATACTGGAGTACATAAGTTATCAAAATCATAATGTTTATCATAATGGTTTCATTGTAATATCATATAAATGATCCTTCTGTCTTTAATTTTGATAAAAGTTAACCATAATGTATACAAACAATAATTGAACAAAATAATAATAGTCAACAAATTATTAAGAGATTTCAAATTAGTGTCTATTATAAATTAAATATTTTAATACTAAATATTCATAAATTTTATATGCTCTTTAAAAATTTGAGTACTAAACCTTTAATCAATGGATCCGCCAACATACAAGTAGTTGCAATAAAATCAATAAACACTTGATCTTTCATTTATTGTAAGAAATTTAACATCAATATACTTGTTTACATTGATAATCTTGTCACTATCGGAGAATGAAACTGTAGCAGAATTATCACAGTAAATTCTCAATGGCTTGGAAATAAAATATATAACTCCTAGTCCTGGGATAAATTTTTTCAATCATAAAGCAGGTGAGGAAGTCTCATAGCAGCTTATATATTCAGCTTCCATAGTAGAGCAGGCAGTAATGCGCTGTTTTGCGCTCTTCCATTAAATTGCTTTACCAGCCAACAGAAAAATACAGTATATATAGATTTTATACTATCAAGATAACTGGCATAATATGTATCTAAATAATCAATCATCTCTAACTGATCGGTCATTCTATAAGTGAGCATGTAGTCTTTAGTCCCTTGAAGATAGCGCATCACTTTCTTGATAGCTTTCTAGTGGTCCATACCTAGATTACTTTAATATCTATCAAGCATTCTCAGAGCAAAACTAATATCATAATGATTATATACTTAACTTATATCAGATTATCCATGCGGATGTATAGGGTATATCTTCATCTGATTATCCTCAATCTTGTTTTTGGGATATTAAAATTTACTGAATTTATCATCTTTAGTAATTGGTACTTCACTTGATGAGTAGTTTGACATTCTAAACCTTTTTAGGATCCTAGTAATATAATTTTTTAGGAATAAATCAAGCAATATCTTATTTTATTATGATATATTTCTATACCAAGAATATAAGAAGTATCTTTCATATCAAAATATTCGGAAAGAAACTTTTTAGTTTTATATAAAAAATTCAAATCACTACTGCTAATAAGATATCATCTATATATAGAACCAAAAATATAAACTTACCTTCACTTACATTCAGATATATATTATATATTAATCAGTGATGTTTTTCTTAATTTGAAGGAAGCAATGATATCATTAAACTTTAAGTACCATCTTGAAAGCTTGTTTAAGATTATATATGGGTTTTTTTAATTTACATACCAACCTTTTATTTTTTTATATTGAAAATCTTTCTAGCTGTTCTATATACACCTCTTCTTGTAATCCCTATTCAAGAACATAATCTTTACATCCATTTGATGTAGCTCTAAATCAAAATAAGCTACAAATACTATAATAATTCTAAATGAATTCTTTCCAAAAATAGATAAGAATATTTCAAAATAATTGATGCTCTCCTTTTGAGTGAGTTTCTTTGCTCAAGTCTAGCTTTATATCTTTCGATATTATCTTTGGAGTCTTGTTTGGTTTTAAAAATTCACTTACAACCAATGGACTTAGACTTTTGAGGTTATTCGACAAGTTTCAAAACTTGATTTTTATTCATAGATTCTATCTTATTTTTTATGGCATCTAAGCAAAGTTCATAATTATCACTATTCATGATATCTTTAAATGAAATTCGATTATCCTTAATTCTAATATCATAATCACATTCTTGTAAGTAAATAATATAATCATCTGAAATAGTTGAATTTTTAATTCTAGCAGATCTCTGTAATACTCCAAGTGAAGGGAAAGCAAAACGAGCATGCATGACAGAAAAAATGTATTTTAAAATAATTTTAAAATAAGCACAACGGAAGGCTTGGTAGATCGATCAAAACAATCTACTAATCTGCATACAACAAGAATAAGTATGATAATGTAGCATGCAAAAGATATCGAAAGCAAGAAAAGAACCAAAAGGCATAAGGATACCTTACCGTTATACCTTTAGGAGGAGGTTGTGAAAAGCCCTTGAGCCACACTCGTGTTTGGCCTCTATGGGTAGTTCACACCAGGGTTCAATTCTGATCAACTCCCTCAGAGTGCTAGCTTCTTGGGATCCTTGAGGCCGATCTACTTCCTCTTGGAAGATAAGGAGGAGAGGTGGAACCCTTGCTAACTAGCTCTCTTCCTAAGACTTAGCTTAAGTGCTAGATAGTCACACACCCAAAATCCTAATCCTCCCAAGTCCCTTTTCTTTTTCCTCTCAAAATTTCAGCAATCTCATTCAACAAGAAATTTTCTTTCTCTCACCAGCAGCCCCTAAAATAACCCTTATTTATCGAGGTAACCATGAGAGGGAGAAAAAGGAATGAGGAGTGATTGGGGGAGAAGGTCAAGGGCCATACTAAATTGGCTCTAAGCTTGTAAGGCAAGAATGACCATCATTCCATGAAAGCTTGGAGCTAAAACCAGCCAAAATTTGAAATTCGAATTGAGGTCAAAACCTTCCAAAGAATGACCATCATTCCATGAAGGCTTGGATCCAAAACCAACCAGAATTCGAAATTCGAATTGAGATAAAAACTTTCCAAAAATTCTTTCCATAATTTCTGCTCGTCACAGCCAATTGTTGACACTTCCTAGTATCGACTTTTCAAGTATCGACACTTCCTAGTATCGACTTTCCAAGTATCGACACTTGGAACATAGTCAATCATATTGACATCCAGTGATGGCAAACGATTCTCAATCATCAATCAGTCTTTAGATTGGATAGAAACCCCTATGGTGTGTGATCCCATAGGTTCGAACACTAAGCCGGTAGCACTAGAACACTTCCAGTATCAGTCAAAGTCATCATCTAGTAATGATACTCGATGTCCGGATAGGTCGAAGATTGTAGAACAACTTTCTAGAACCTCTGGCATATGGTTACCGCATAATTCATCCCTTTGATCTCAAAATGCTCAGGATGACCTAGGGTTTGACTGCTTACCCTAACCTGGCACATTCAGATCGTGTCTCAACCTCACAAGTTCTGTAACACCTCACAAGAACTACCACGGCCAAGATTTTGCTAAATTGTGACATAGTGAGTCATTCACTCCAAACCATTTAGAGGGGTCAATCCCATCTTGATCCACTACCATTCCATAAGTACTTGATTGTACCCAGAAGCCTTTCATTACTAGATTAGAAATTTAGGTAGTCTAGTACCAAAGTACAGTAAGTTGCTTGCAAGTTATCATGGTGACCTCAGGTCTGAGGGACACATATATCCATATCCCTTTGCGAGTAACCCTTTAGTAGAAGGGAGCTCCATAGTTGGTCACATTCAGTGAGATGTCATATATTTCACCTGTATATCACATCAGTGTCTCTACACTCCTTAGTTAAAAGGACAACCAACAAATGTGATATACAATAACCTACACTTAATATATCGCCGTCTTATAATAATGTATCCTTTGGTTATGAACCAGTTTAAGAACTACTCGATATATCTTGTCTATATTAAATATAATGTAGTTCTAAGGACTCCATCACATAAGAGTTCTTTTCAGGAAAATGCATATGCGATAAATGGCCAAAAGAATAACTTTTATTCATTAAGAAATTCATATACAATTACAAAATAGCACAACCGTCTACAGTCTAGACGATTGGCTTTGGGACATAATTCTCAACAACTCCCATTTGGACTAAAGTCAATCAATACAAATCTTATTTCCATTTTTCATTTACAACTGTCGAACTCTTGAACTTCGATGGCTTTAGTAAAGGGGTCGGCCAGGTTCTCATTTCCATCGATCTTCTGAAGGTCAATATCACCTCGTTCCACGATCTCTCGTACAAGGTGATAGCACCGCAGAATGTATTTTGTGTGGTTACGAGACTTCGGCTCTTTGGCTTGAGCAATGGCTCCAGTGCTGTCATAATACACCGGAATAAGACCATCCAGGGAAGGTATCACTCCCAGCTCACCAAGAAACTTTTGCAACCACACTGCTTCCTTTGATGGATTCGATGCTGCAATATATTCTGCTTCGCATACTGAGTCCGCCACAGTAGGCTATTTGAAACTTTTTCAGCAGATCGTTCCTCCATTTAGGGTAAAGACAAAACCTGACACACTCTTGCTATCATCCCTATCTGATTAAAAACTAGAGTCAACATACTCCATAAGTTTTAGTCAGGTTCTCCATAAATCAACCATTGGTCCCTAGTATTTTGCAAATACTTAAGGATGGTCTTTACCACTTTTCAATGAGCTTCACCTATGTCAGACTGGTATCTGCTTACTATGTCTAGTGAGTATGCCATGTCTGGTCTAGTACATGTCATGGCGTATATGATAGAATCCATTATTGAAGCATACGGGATTCTACTATACGTTCTCTCTTCTCAAGAGTTGTTGTACAATCCCTTTTGGAGAGAGCAATTCCAGTGCCTATCGGGAGATAGCCTTTCTTGAAATTTTTCATGCTGAACCACTTCAGCACTGTGCTGATGTACGTAGATTGGAACAGTCTCAGAAGTCTCTTAAATTTATCTCTATAGATCTTCATACCCAGTATGTAAGAGGCTTCATCCAAGTCCTTCACAGAGAACTAGATGACAACCAGACCTTTATTCCTTGTAGTGCTGGGATGTCATTCCCGATTAAGAGAATGCCAGCCATATACAATACAAGGAACATAATCACAAAACCATTAATCCATTTTTAAATGCAAGCTTTTTCTCCGTTCCTAATGAGGCCATACGACTTGATACACTTATCAAATCGCATGTTCCAACTCCGTGATGCTTGTTTCAGTCCATAGATGGATCTTTGAAGCTTGCACACCTTTGACTCATCTGTGGATGTGAACCATTCAGGTTGTATCATATACACTTCCTCTTCAACTCACCATTTAGGAAAATTGTTCGGACATCCATTTGCTAGATTTCATAGTCAAAGTGTGCCACTAAAGCAAGCATGATCCGAATGGATTTGATCATTGCCACATGAGAGAACGTCTCATCATAGTCAATACCATAACGTTAACGATATCCTTGGACAACCAGACGGGCTTTTTATATCTCTACCTGCCCGTCTACACCCCTTTTTCTTTTGAAAATCCATTTGCACCCAATGGATTTTATCCCCTCAGGTGAATCAATCAATATCCACACATTGTTGATTTCTATAGACTCCATTTTGAATTTCATGGCTCCTAGCCATTTCTCAGAGTTGAATCTCTGCATCGCATCCATATAGAAGATCGGATCCTCATTGTTCTCATCGAGTTCAATGGGATCATCGTCTCGGACCAAGAAACCATAGTATCTATCTGGTCGACTCGGTACCCTACCGGATCTCCTTAATGGTTCTTGTATGGGCTCTGGGTATGAACTAATCACAACCAGTTCTATGTTGTCCCTTAAGTGTGTCGGTTCCTTTATTTGTTGAACTTTACTAAGTTCAATCTTGGTGGCTATAGTTCCTTCACCATGAAACTCCTTTTCTAAAAAGATAGCCCTAAGACTGACGAACAGCTTTTGTTCCTCAGCCAAGTAGAAGTAATATCCCTTAGACTCTTTTGGATACCCAACAAATAAGCACCGATCAGATCTTGGTCCAAGTTTATCCGTTCCTAGATGTTTTACATAAGCCAGGCAACCCCAGACCCAAAAGTGTGAGAGTGTCGGCTTACATCCAGTCCATATCTCATATGGGGTTTTGCTAACAGACTTACTCGAAGCCCTATTCAAAAGGTAACATGTTGATTCCATAGCATATTCCCAAAGGGATAACGGTAGAGAAGCAAAGCCCATCATGGACCGAACCATATCAACAGGGTTCGATTTCTCCTTTCAGACACTTTATTTAACAGAGGTGTCCTTGGAGGTGTCCAGTGAGAGAGAATCCCATTCTTCTCAAGATATGTCAGAAACTCACCGACAAGATATTCACCGTCTCGATCTGATCGAAGGATTTTGATATACCTTCCAGTTTGTTTTCTACTTTATTACGATATCGTTTGAACATTTTAAATGATTCAGATTTATGTCTCATCAAGAAGACATAACCATACCTCAAAAGGTTGTCGTAAACGTAATGAAATAACTGTACCCACCTTTGGCACTAATATTCATGGATTTGCATACATAGTATGTATCAGACTTAGAATCTCTGTGGCTCGTTCACCTTTTTCAATAAATGATGATTTTGTCATCTTTCCAAGAAGACAGGACTCATAGGTTGGTAGTGAACCACTTTCACTAATCTCGAGGAGACCCTCGCTTTTCAACATGTTAATCTTATTCTTATTAATATGACCTAGCCTACAATGCTATAGGTACGCATCACTGATATTATCTATCATAGAGCATTTGCTAGACGTGTACACTATACTAACAGGTCGCGATAGTACATAAATGCCATTGTTCATATGTCCATTCATCACAATAGAACCATTCCAAATGATTTTGTAAATGTCATTCTTTATTGATAGTTCATAACCATACATGGTTAATTGGCCTACAAAATAACATTCAAGATGAAAGATGGATAATAATGACACTCATTCAAAATAATTTTACAAGACTCAAAAATTAATTTGAGGACTCCCAATGCCAGGATTAGAACTTGGCTTCCATTTTTTACGTTTAAGAATCTCTCGCCGTCCTCGAATATTCTACTAACTTGAAGTCCCTACAAAGAATTACAAATATGAATTAGACTTCATGTATCCAATATCCAGTTAGTAGTATCGTAGATAGAGAAACTACAAGGTGTTATCATATAAATACCTTGTCCAGCACCGTCCTGCTGATTTCTCTTCTTGGACATGTTCAAGTCAAGAGATGTAATATAAAGAGGATAGTTCCTCTTCTAATGACCCTGCTTCTTACAGAAGAAGCACTCCACTTGGCTCTTATCAGCCTTCACCCTCTTGGCCTGACTGGGCTCAGAAGCATTCTGCACCTTTTTTCCTTTATTCTTCTTTTTTCCTTTCTTGAAGGGACGATGCCCTACCGAAGATCCTCTGTTGCCCAGTGATGATGCAACCCAAGAGGGGGTGAATTATTTTTTAAAAAAAAAAACTATTTGAACTATTTCAATGGATATAAAATAAGTGTATGCCAATTCAAATCAAGTGCAAGTGTTTTGTCAAAGTGTTTGTGTGCTTCAAAATAATATGCAGCAGAAATTATAAAGTAAATATAAGAGTAAAAGCAATCACACAAACACAACAAATTTATAGTGGTTCGGTGCACTCCAAGGCACCTACATCCACTCCTCAAGGTCCACTTGGAAATTCACTATAATCTTCACCGATTACAGTCGATTAATTTTCGGCTCACTAATCAAAACTCGACTTATTTTCACAAGGCTTACAAATCAAAACCTCACTTGGTTTTATGGGCTAACCAAAAATCTAAATGGTTTTAAGGCTCACCACCAACCTCCCTTAGTTTTCTGGGATAACCAAGAACCTAATTGGTTTTCAAAGGCTCACCAATAACCTCCCTTGATTTTACAGGCTAACCAAGAACCTAATTGGTTTTCCAAGGCTAACCAATAACCTCCCTTGGTTTTCCGGGCTAACCAAGAACCTTTACAACAAAGTAAGAATGAAAGTAAAGAATACAATAAAGCTTTCTAAAATAAAGCAAATATCTCTTTGAAGTTCTTGGATGATGTTGATGAAGCCTGTCTTCAATTTATTGAAGCCTTTGAATGAAGCTTGATGTTGTAGACTTGGAAGCACTATTTGAAATTGGATGCTTAAAGGCTCAACTCTCTCAAAATATGAATCCTTAAAGTATATGGAACTTTTCTCTCAAAGGATTACCTTCTCATTTGATTTGTGTTGATTATATAGCTCTCCAAACCTTAAATAATCGTTAGAGACCATTGGAGAGGAAAAACTAGCCGTTACAAATATTTTGGAAAAGTTCTGTTCTTCAGAAAACTAACCGTTGCAGAGCTAATGTCCATTCAAGTATCGACACTTCAGGTCATGTGTCGACACTTAGGGTTGACACTTGGAACAGTAAGTCGACACTTGACCAAAAAATATCTTCTGAAGTCTTCTGTTCTACACTAGTAAGCCGAAACTTCATCTGATGAGTTGACACTTTGAATCGACACTTGTCATCCATGTATCAACGCATCAGGCAAGTCTTCAACTTCAGCAAGTTCCGTGACACAAAAATCTTAGGCGATGAGCTGATCCATGTGTCGACACAATATATCCATGTATTGACACTTCAGCCATGCCAACTGAAAGTTTCTCTGCATGCCGGCATGTGTCGACACTTTGAGTCGACACCTTGAGTCATGTGTCGGCACTTTGAGTCGACACATCACTGAGATTTTTTTCAAAACTTCTGAATTTGTACTGAATCAAGTTTGTGTTGAACTCATATGTCCATTCAAGCAATCTTCAACTAACGAAGTCTTCTTTAAGCAAATTTTTCATCTAAATTTGGACTTCTTCAATTGAATGACAATAGTTTCAATCTTTCAATATTTAATGAGTACCTGAAACTGCTAAACACTTTTAACATGCATTAGTACTCATATATACTTAAATATTTTGTCAATCATCAAAATCAAGACCAGAGTTAACATCCTCCTACTAGATTTACCATCCCTTTGTTTAGTTGGTGGTCTTTCTCGTAAGTCTGCAATAATCCCAACAGATCATGGTAGTTAATTGCAAGCTTATTCATTCTAAAATGATCGAGAAAGTCTAGATAGGAAAGGACAGGGAGTTCATAATCACATCTTTCTTAAGCTGTTCATGCAATGGACATCCGAGCTTGCCCAGGCGCTCAATCATCTCAATCATATACAATACATGATCAGTGACTGAGACCCCATCACGCATCCGTGCGTTATAGATAGCACAGGAGACCCTGTACCTTTCAATGTCATCTGGTGTGCCGAAGGACTCTTTCAAAGTTTAAAGGATTTCCTTTGGCTGGGCTTATTCGAATTTGTGACTGAACTCATCGTTCATTGCTACCAACATAATGCATCGGATAGTGGTCCTGTCGGAGAGCCACTTCTGATAAATGTCTTTGATCGAACCCCGAGCATTGGGAGCAGGGGTTTCAAGTGCTGGATCTGATATTCCATATAAGATCCGTTCATGCTCTAGGACAATCCTGAGCCTTCGATACCAGCTATCGAAGTTGGGACCCTTGAGCTTCTTGTTATCGAGAAGAGACTGGAACGATATGTTAGAAGACATCTAAAAGGAAAACCCAAACTTATTAGTGTATATGAATTATTAATCTAAAGACATGGACTTTAGTCTAAAGGCCCTCCCACTATTTTGTTCAGACTAGTAGCCTCTACCTCCAATCCGAGGAATCACTTTAATTCCTTAGTGGGTACTAAAATCCAATAGACAATACATGAGCCCGACTTTGGCCAGCTCACCCATGCGATCTAAAGGTAGGTTCTTCAACTGATTACTTCTCCAAGTAATTTCTAGTATTTAGGTTTTGCCCCAAGGTGCACTTCAATCAACCTTTGGGCCTCCTATTGAAGGTCTCGGTTAGGTCCAACCATTAACATGACAAAATTCAATGCTTCTAACTAACAAATAGTTAAGCCCGACTTTGGTCAGCCCACCTGACTACCGTTAAGAAAGTCGCACTGAGCCATCATATTAGGAACAGTAATTTCAATAGCCCGATGAACACCCGATCTTTGGATCTACCGATGAACAACCAACTATTGGACCCATTACCATCCCACTTAATGAAGGCTAAGACTCGGTTATTTCCATAACTTCATCTTTTTATGGACCTAATAATTTAGAGGATTTAATTTTAATATGACAGAAGAAGAGATGAGAAGACATGGATCAACCTCTCACTGACCACATCAGTTATCAAGGAGGGTTACACATAACTATTGATCCATGGGTACCTAAAATCAATCAAGACTGATTAACCTTGGGTAGCATGGGTTAACATGAGTCAGTGAGCTATCCAATTAATTCTGATCGACCACATTGACCAGGTAAGTGAGATCATGGATTGGGTTCCGTCATTAACCGTCTTGCCTTAGACACCAACCAAGTTGGCCAAATAAGAGGTAGCCCCAAAGAACCAAGATCAAACTGCCAAACTTCTCTTGGATACCAATTGGTTCATCAGACTTGATTAGACTAGCATAAAGACTCGGGCTATCTACTAAGCCACAAATTAGGTCCATTTAAATTTATGGACTAATCAATCAACTATTAGGAAATCTATAGAAAAAAAATCCTAATTCAACATTTGATTAGATTAGTTCTCTACATAGTCCAATGCATCTAAACTTAGGTCTAATCTAATTAAGGACCTAATAGAAGCTAACCCATGACCCTTAAGGTTTATTGAAAGACTTAAAATCATTGAACCATATTCCTATAGTTCTTTGTCATTCAAGGTAACTTAATTCTCAATTAAGTTCGATAGCCTTTATAAATTAAAATAATTTTAATTTATAATATAAAACAATTTTACAACGAATTGGAATTTGAATTCACTATTTTTCTGCATTCTCAGATCAAGTATCGATACTATGCACTCATGAGTCGACTCAAGTGTCGACACTTCGTACTCATGAGTCGACTCAGGTATCGACTCAAAGCCTGAGACAGAGTGTTAACAGAAAGTCATATTTTCTGTATGCATGCATGAGTCGACTCAAGTGTCGACACTTGAATCGACTCGAGGCCTGTCACAAAGCAAAAATAGTGATTTCAAATCCAAAGTTTTTTTTAAAACTTTTAATCAAAACCGATCAAAACAAAACTCTTAGATTTCATCTAAATTTGTTTTATGATCATAACATTAGATTAAAATATTTTAATCTATATTTTCTTTTATTTTTCTTCTTCATAAGTCAATCACAAGCAGCACCCCTACACGCCATAAGAGACCCCATTAAATGAGAAGAGAGGATCTTGCAGCCCTACTTCTCTTCTATGACCGAACGGCCATGGTGAAGCACTCAATTCAAGTACTTTAAAAAATAACTATGATATTAAAGAATGCTAGCATTATTATATTATGAAGAACCTGCTTTGATACTATTGAAGGGAAGCAAAACGAGCATGCATGGCAGAGAAAATATATTTTAAAATAATTTTAAAATAAGCATAGCAGAAGGCTTGGTAGATTGATTAAAACGATCTATCAATCTGCCTGCAAAAGGAACAAGTATGATAATGTAGCATGCAAAAGACATCAAAAGCAAGAAAAGAACCAAAGGTATAAGGATACCTTACCGTTATATCTTTAGGAGGAGGTTGTAAAACATCCTCGAGCCACACTCGTGTCTGGCCTCTACAGGTAGTTCACACCAGGGCTCGATTCTGATTAACTTCCTTAGAGTACTAGCTTCTTAGGATCCTTGAGGCCGATCTACTTCTTCTTGGAAGACAAGGAGGAGAGGTGGAACCCTTCCTAACTAGCTTTTTTTCCAAGACCTAGCTTGAGTGTTAGGTAGCCACACATCCAAAATCCTAGTCCTCCCAAGCCCTTTTTCTTTTCCCTCTCAAAATTTTAGCAATCTCATTCAACAAGAAATTTTTTTTTCTCACCAGCAGCCCCTAAAACAACCTTATTTATAGAGGCAGCCATGAGAGGGAGAAAGAGGAAGGAGTGATTGGGGAAGAAGGTCAAGGGCCATACTAAATTGGCTCTAAGCTCATAAGGCAAGAATGACCATCATTCCATGAAAGCTTGGAGCCAAAACCAGCCAAAATTCGAAATTCGAATTGAGATCAAAACCTTCCAAAGAATGACCATCATTCCATGAAGGCTTGGAGCCAAAACCAACCAGAATTTGAAATTTGAATTGAGGTCAAAACCTTCCAAAAATTCTTTCCAGAATTTCTGCTCGTCACAGCCAAGTGTCAACACTTCCTAGTATTGACTTCCTAGTGTCGACACTTGCAAGTGTCAACACTTGGAACATGGTCAACCTCCAATGATGGCAAACAATTCTCAATCATCGATCATCCCTTAGATCAGATAGAAACTCCTATGGTATGTGATGTGGTGAGATCATTGACGTGGAGGAACCGGCAGGCACCACATCAAGAAAAGGCGCAACATCAATTCTCCAGCTCGAACCCCACTACCGAGCTGAGCTGAGCTGAGCTTTCTCGGGATAATAAGCTGAGCTCAGTCCTCCGCCAGGTCGTGCCCGCAAGCTCGAGATGCCTAGGTCAGAGCCGCCTTCCGGCCTCTAGAGCGAGACCCTCGGAGGCCAGTGCCTTGCGGTCGAGGTCGAGCTCAGCGCTCACCCGTCGATGTGGAGCCTCTCCGAGTGCGCGCCCTCTGGATCGGGTCCGCCTTCCGCCCTCTAGAGCGACGACCCTCGGAAGCTAGTGCCCTGCGATCGAGGTCAAGCTCAGCGCTCACCCGCCGATGTGGAGCCTCTCCGAGTGCGCGCCTTCTGGACCGGGTCCGCCTTCCACCTTCCAGAGCGAGACCCTCGGAGGCTAGTGCCCTGCGGTCAAGGTCGAGCTCAGCGCTCACCCGTCGATGTGGAGCCTCTCCGAGCGCTGCCCTCCGGACCGGGCCCACTCTCTGCCCTCCTCCATCGAGAGGCCCCCGCAAGCTCGAAGTGCTTAGATCGGAATGAGCCCTGCCGTACCAGCTCAGCCCCAGCTCGGACGAGGTCATCGCCAGCCCAGAATGCCGACGAGCCACCCGAGGACCGTACTAGAGCACCTACCAGACCGTACTGACCACCTACGACCGCCAGTTATACCAGAAATGTAAGCAGCACGTTGATCAAGATGCCACACTTTTCACCAACCACTCAGATTGCCCAAGAAAGGAAGCCAACTGGGAGATTCGAATCCCACGGGCAGCCACCCGCCATTCGAGGTACTGCCAAGTTTCCCGAAATGAGGCAACCAAGAGGAGTGCCGGAGCGCCTGACAACTCCCCTTATCACGAATCAAGAAAGACTCCTCGGGACACCACCGCATGCACCTGACAGCCCAGCGGGGATCCCGAGATAAGCAACTAACGGTAACCTAGTTTGCAACAAACTTGGAGGTAACACAACAACTCCAAGACACAGGCAAAAAACACAAGCCAGAGAAAAAAAAGGAAAGGAGTGCAACCCCCACAAGCAAGAGGGACATGGCACCACCACCACCACGAGCACAAGCGCGAGCCCGACCAAGAGGGCAAAGTGCCACGACCACCATAATTGAAGGAAAACGATGGGTACAAGGAGAGGCAGAGGGACAGGGCACCCCTCTGTCCCCGCTATCATTCTCCCCCTGCAACGTTTTCATCTTCACACACATTTTCCACTCCTCTTAGAGTGGAGTCCATCAAGAGGGGCCCGACCAGGAGGATCTGTTTCCTGGATCGTCACTGACTTGATCGTCGGAGTGCCCCCGCCAGAAATCGGCCCGGGTCTCTAACCTGTCTCGCAGGTTCAGGAGCGGAGGACCACCGGGCGGCAAGGCGACCGTACCCAGCACGGAGGTCCGGGAGCCGAGGACGATCGGGCGGCAGGGGGAGCGCTTCTCCAGCACCGACAGCAGCTACGGGCCACGACGATCTTGGTGGCAATAGATTGGCGGCCAGGTAGGGGGGCAGGACGGGCGTGACTAAGTCTTCCACCTCTTCACAGGTCAACATACCGCGGAAGAATGGTGACGACACGAGCTAGAAAGGCCAACAGATCGGCGATCTTCTCCAGGCTTCTCCAGGAGTCACCTTCTCTGTCTCCTTCGGCAGGGGACCTGCTGATGAAACCATCAGGCACACAGAGAAAGTGCGCCTGGAGAAGCATGAGCGCAAGCTAGCAGAGTTCTCTCACCGGTTCATCAGTATGCGAGGCTCAGCTGGCGAGCCATTAGACTACAACACCCACCACCGGTGAAGCCCTTCACCAATCGCAGCAAGGTGAAGTATCATCGCCCCTACCATGATCACGGCCATGACATCGAAGAATGTCGCAATCGCAAGCAGGAGATCGAGAAGCTCATCAAGGAGGCCTGCCTCCAAAGGTTTGCGGGGGGGCAGACCTCAAGCGGGGCCCCAGGCGCTCGCCGCTCTCCCATCAGCTTCAACATCGACAGCTACCCCATCGCAAAATCGATGGGTGTGATCGCCTGGAGAATCGCACATGCTCTAAGAATGCTCAGGGAGCAGGGGGCCTCGAGAGTCATCTCCCCACCATGAGGGGAGGAGAAATCGAAGGAAAAAGGCAAACAAAGATGCCACGGTCGTCGGGACGGCGATCACGAACCACCGTGGGAAGGCCCCCACGAGGTGCTGAAGCCCCATCACGAGGGGTCCGTTGCCTCGAAGAACTCGACGGCATCAGGCTCCCCCGAAGGAGGAGGGCCGACGGCCTATGAAGACACTCCCAACAAGGTAAGTCCCCTTACCAACAATCGTGATAACGATTTCTCCCTTGCATGGGTATCCGCATGTCTTGCAGGAAAGAATTGACAGTCCCCGAGCCCAGCTCCAGGATGTCAGAGAACTTCGAGCCACGTAGCTCCCAATTCTAAGCATCCCCGAGCCCAGCTCCAGGACGTCAAAGGATCTTCGAGCCACGTAGCTCTCAACTCCAAGCATCCCCGAGCCCAGCTCTAGGACGTCAAGAGAACTTCGAGCCACGTAGCTCCCAACTTCAAGCATCCTCAAGCCCAGCTCCAGGATGTCAAGAGAACTTCGAGCCACGTAGCTCCCAATTCCAAGCATCCCCGAGCCCAGCTCCAGGATGTCAAAGGATCTTCGAGCCAGTAGCTCTCAACTCCAAGCATCCCCGAGCCCAGCTCCAGGATGTCAAGAGAACTTGAGCACGTAGCTCCCAACTCAAGCATCCCCGAGCCCAGCTCCAGGATGTCAGAGAACTTCGAACCACGTAGCTCTCAATTCCAAGCATCACCGAGCCTAACTCCAGGACGTCAAGAGACCTTTGAGCCAAGCAGCTCCCAGTCAACAGCATCCCCGAGCCTAATTCAAGACGTCAAGAGACCTTTGAGCCAAGCAGCTCCCAGTCAACAACGTCCCCGAGCCCAGCTCCAGGACACTGGCTCAAGACGGAGCTCAGATCTCCGGCAAGAAAACTTCGAGCCAAGCCGCTCTCCATCTCAAACGTCTCCGAGCCCAGCTCCGAGATGCCAAGAGATCATGGGGCCACGTAGCTCCCATCAACGCCTCGAGCCTAGCTCCAAGGCGCCAAAGACCTGAGCCAAGACCTCAGGCAACCCCTGGGCCCAAGCTAGCTCCACGTCCAGGAAGGCCTCGAGCCTAGCTCCAAGGCAATCAAGCCCGGTAACCCCCTTCTCTGATCTCTCCACTCGAAAAGAAGACGAGAGGGAAAGGAAAGAAAGAAAACAAAGGGGAGAGCCTGGCAAACCCCCCTTCTCTGATCTCCCCACTCGAAAAGAAGATAAGAGAGGAAGGAAAGAAAGAGAACAAAAGGGGGGGCACTGCAAGCATCCTCTTCTCTGATCTCCCACTCTAAAAAAAAAAAGAAAGAAAGGAAAAAAAAGAGGGGAAGGAAAAAAGAGAACAAAAGAGGAACACGACAAGCACCCTCATCTCTGATCTCCCTGCTCATCAAAAAGGTGAGAGGGGAAGAAAGAAGAGAAATGAGAGGAAGTACATATCAAAGCTACCACCTTCCAAACTCAAGACCGGAGCTCAGATCTCCAGCCAAGAGAACTTCGAGCCATACAGCTCTCAGCCATCAACGTCCCCGAGCCCAGCTCCAGGATGCCCACTCAAGATCGGAGCTCAGATCTCCGGCCAAGAGAACTTCGAGCCACGCAGCTCTCAGCCATCAACGTCCCCCATCCCAGCTTCAGGACGCCCACTCAAGACCGGAGCTCAGATCTCCGACCAAGAGAACTTCAAGCCATGCAGCTCTCAGCCATCAATGTCCCTGAGCCTAGCTCCAGGATGCCCACTCAAGATCGAAGCTCATATCTCGGCCAAGAGAACTTCAAGCTACACAGCTCTCAGCCATCAACATCCCGAGCCCAGCTCCAGGACGCCCCTCAAGACCGGAGCTTAGATCTTCGGCCAAGAGAACTTCAAGCCACGCAGCTCTCAGCCATCAACGTCCCCGAGCCCAACTCCAGGAAGCCCACTCAAGATCGGAGCTCAGATCTCCAGCCAAGAGAACTTCGAGCCACGCAGCTCTAGCCATCAACATCCCCGAGCCCAGCTCCAGGACGCCCACTCAAGATCGGAGCTCAGATCTTCGGCCAAGAGATCTTCGAGCCACGCAGCTCTCAGTCATCAACATCCCCGAGCCCAGCTCCATAACGCCCACTCAAGACTGGAGCTCAGATCTACGGTCAAGAGAACTTCGAGCCACGCAGCTCTCAGTCATCAATGTCCCCGAGCCCAGCTCTAGGACGCCAACCCAAGACCGAGCTCAGATCTCCGGCCAAGGGACCTCCGAGCCACATGGCTCTCAGTCAACAACACCTTTGAGCCCAGCAGCTCTCAAGTATCACAACTTCACCCCAAGCAAGATGAAGCCCTTCTCTCTGATCTCCCCATGCAAAAAAAAGAAGAAGAAGAAGAAGAAAGGGAGTGAAAGAAAGAGAGAAAGAAGGGAAGAACCAGGCAAAGAGAATATATGACAAAGAAGCTCAAGCTTCATTGATTAAACACAAGTTACAAGTATTTTCTGGACCCCCGACATGCCGGGTGATCCTGACAAAGTACAAGAAACAAAAGTACAAAACAAAGTAAGGAAGAAAAGGGTCACTCTGCACCGGCCGGCTTCTTTGTTGGATCCTGAGGTCGAGAGCTCCCGCCCTCAGAAGTCTCTGGCTGAGCTGCCCTAACCTCGGAAGGATCACCCTCGCTGGCGTCGAAGGCTCTGAGCCTGTGACTCCTGCAACAACCTCCTCGTCAGCCTCCGCCTTCGAGGCTGAAGGATACTTGAGGCAGCTACGATTCTTGTCAGGAATAAGCCCCCCAACCCGGTCGTGCAGGTACATGAAACCCTTATAGAAGGAGTCCAACACCATTTGTTGGATTTTAGCGACGAACTCCTTCGAAGCCTTGAATCTGGCGACGGCGTCCTCAGCACCCCTCGTGGCCTCAGCCGCCACCCTCTTCGACTCGGTGGCCTCCAACCTGGCTGCCTCCGTCGAGTTGGCTGCCACCTCCGCCGCCTTCTCAGCTGCGGCCAGTAGATCCCTCCCTGCTGCCAACTCTGCCTGGGTAGCCCTGGCGGCCTCCTTATGCCGATCGGCTTCGGCATTGTACCAGTTCAGCTTTTTCTCCATGGAGGAGAGATCTTCAACGACTTTCTTTGAACGGCTCCGCTCCATGTCGCGGGCCTCCAGAAGCTTTTTTGCTCGCACCTCAGAGTCGGCGAGCTGTTTCTCGATGTCCTTGACCTTCAACTCAAGGACCCGTTTGCCCGACCTTCTCCCTCAGGTCGGCCTTCAAAGACTGAATCTCACGACCTGTTGCCGCTTGAGATGCTCCCAGCTCTGGTAGTGGCCCTTGATGAAGAGGGCCTCGGCACCGATCTGCACCATGAAATGAGCTCAGCCTGAAAAAAAAAAAGAAAGAAAGAGAAAAAGAGAAAGAAGAAGAAGAATAGAAAGAGGGGGATAGCTCACCGAGTACAGCTGGGGAAAGATGGTGCTGATAACATCGGTCAGCCGCATCCCGGTCATCTTGCTAGTCGCATACCTCGATGGAGAAATCCATCATGCGTTCGGCTAGCTCGGGACTCCGGAGAAATGAACTTTCTGGCCCCATCCTGAAAGGGAGATGGCACCGCGCCTCCTCCCTCCTACTCTCTCCATGAGTGAGCGACCTTGCCCTGCTGGCTGAAGGATCCCGGGGGGGAGGCTGAGAAGCTGGTGCCGATGCAGGCGGCACCTCCGCCGTGGCCCCGATCACAGCCCGGATCTCCTCACCCCTGGCATCAGCGACGGCGGACCCGGAGGACGACAGGGTGCAGCGGCAGCAGTCGCGGCCCTCGCCCGGACGACTACCTCGGGCTCTACAGCGGGGGCCTGCTTGGCTGGCCTCGGTGCCACAGAAGCTGCCCTCTCCATCGGTGCAGGAGCAGCACGAGACACCTCTAAACTCGGACCAGCTGGAGCAGTCGAGCTCAGATTGATCACTACCGTGGGAGCGGTCACAGAAGCACTCTCACTCCGGGCCCGCCTCGGTGCAGGCTCCCCGGCCAACCCGGTCGGCGACCTCCTCTTGGTGTTGGCCAGAAGGTCATTCTTGAAGAAGATCATCCCTGCATGCAACCTACACAACAGTTAGAGCATGTGAGAAACAATGCAAGGAGTACAAGAGTAAAGGAAAATAAAAGTTCAGGTCGAACTCACCCAACCCATTCATTGGGTCGACCCCGGAGTCGGCGAGGTTCTGCTCAGACAACAGGACCTCGAAGGGGAATCTGGGTGATGCGGAGTTGCTCGTAATCATCCCGGTCAGCCTCATTGATCACAGAGTTTCGGTTGGGGGACTTTCCGGAGCGCTCCAGACCCAGTCGACCCCCTCGACCTCAACGAAGAAAATATTGCTCTTCCATCCCCTGATGGAAGAGGGAAGCTCGAACCTGATGTCCTTCGGGCGGGAGGACAAGGACCACCACTCATCCTCGGTTGGGTGGCGCTTCAGGGCAAAGAAAGCCCTGAACAAGGAAAATCGGGCAACGAACCCGTGGAGGTGACAAAGCACAATGAAGGAAATGATAACCCTAATAGCATTTGGCACTAGCTGCACGGGAACTAGACGATAATTGTCCAAGATGGACAGGAAGAAAGGATGGAAAGGAAACCGGAGACCCCCGGAGAAGGTCCTCTCATAGAAGGCAAGACGGCCCGGGCCACTCGAAGTGACCTGTTCCCCCGGACGAGGGATCATAAGCCGGATAGAAGGTGGGATGCCATAGACATCCCGGACAGTCCTGAGCTCCCGGTGGTGATCGTCGAGGTGACCCCACCAGGACCCGCAGGTCGGACATACTCGAAAACAGGAGCAGAAGGAGGAGGGAGAGAAGGACTGGATCCCAGTTTCCTGATGAGAATCGGACCAGGAGGGCGCCTCTTACTGAGCTCGAAGCGAGCTGCATCTTCCTCCCCGCCGAAGGAAGAAGAGGAAGACGCCGGCCTCCATTCGGAAGGACCGACTTCGCCCTGATCAGTGGAGGGGCGGAAGTCCGGACCAAAATGGGACATCCTCAAGGACGAAGGAAAGGAAGGACACAAAGTAGAAGACCGAAGAGGAGACTCAACCTGAAGAGGACCCCAGACCCGAAGGAAAAATCCTATTCTAATAGTGAAGGAGGAAGAAGAAACCGACCTGGTGCCTTAGAAAACTCTGGGCAACTAGGAGGAAGCAGGAAGAAGCTTAGGCGCGGCAGCAGCAGGCACGGAGAATTCAAAAAGAATAGATGGTTCGGGTAAGGCCCTCCTTTCATTTCGAAATGATCCGAGGGATTCGTACTGATCCAACCCCTCCGCCAATGGATCTACGCCACGTGCCACCCATCGGCGAGAATGGCATCCCGGCCGCTCTGCATTCTGTGCCAACATTAACTGCTCCTCGGATGTGGCCACATGGCATCCCCGTATTGGTCCGCAGGGCCGGCCCCCAAAGCGCCAACAATCATGGCTATCATCATGCCAGATTTTTGCCTTTCCACGTCAGCGGCGCAATTACTCCCTTCGACCCAAGCACCGCGCACTAACAGGCCTCAGGAGTGAGGGCAAATGATGTGGTGAGATCATTGACATGGAAGAACCGGCAGGCGCCACATCAAGAAAAGGTGCCACATCAATTCTCCAGCTCGAACCCCACTACTGAGCTGAGCTGAGCTTTCTTGGGACAACAAGCCGAGCTTAGTCCTCTGCCAGGTCGTGCTCGCAAGCTTGGGATGCCTAGGTCGGAGCCGCCTTCCGCCCTTCAGAGCGAGACCCTCGAGGCTAGTGCCCTGCGGTCGAGGTCGAGCTCAGTACTCACCCGCCGATATGGAGCCTCTCCGAGCATGCGCCCTTTAGATCGGGTCCGCCTTCCACCCTCCAGAGCGAGACCCTTGGAGGCTAGTGCCCTGCAGTCGAGGTCGAGCTCAGCGCTCACCCGTCGATGTGGAGCCTCTCCGAGTGTGCGCCCTCTGGACTGGGTCTGCCTTCCACCCTCCAGAGCGAGACCCTCGGAGGCTAGTGCCCTGCAGTCGAGGTCGAGCTCAGCACTTACCCGCCGATGTGGAGCCTCTCCAAGCACGCACCCTCTGGACCGGGTCCGCCTCCTGCCCTCCGGAGCAAGACCCTCAGAGGTTAGTGCCCTGTGGTCGAGGTTGAGCAAAAGTGTTCACCCGTCAATGTGGAGCCTCTTCGAGCGGGCGCCCTCCAGACCGGGCCCACTCTCTGCCCTCCTCCACCAAGATGCCCCTGCAATCTCGAAGTGCTTAGGTCGGAGCAAGCCCTACCGTACCAGCTCAGCCCTAGCTCGAACGAGGTCATCGCTAGCCTAGAATGCCGATGAGCCGCCCGAGGACCATATTAGAGCACCTATCTGACCGTATTGACCACATGCGACTGCCAGTTACACCAGAAAGGCAAGCAGCACGTTGATCGAGATGCCATACTCCTCACCGACTACTCAGATCATCCAAGAAAGGAAGCCAACCGGGAGATTCGAATCCTGCGGGCGACGACCCGCCATTCGAGGTACTGCCAAGTTTCCCAGAATGAGGCAACCAAGAGGAGTACCGGAGCACCTGACAACTCCCCTTATCATGAATCAGGAAAGACTCCTCGGGACACCGCCGCATGTGCCTGACAGCCCGACGGGGATCCCGAGATAAGCGCCCAACGGTAACCTAGTTTGCAATAAAATCGGAGGTAACACAACTCCAAGACACAGGCAAAAAACACAAGCCAGAGAAAAAAGAGGAGAAGGGGTGCAGCCCCCACAAGCAAGAGGGGCATGGCACCACCACCACCACGAGCACAAGCGTAAGCCCGACCAAGAGGGCAAAGCACCATGACCACCACAGTTGAAGGAAAACGAGGGATACAAGGAGAGGCGGAGGAGCAGGGCACCCCTCTGTCCCCGCTATCACTCTGCCCCTGCAATGTTTTCACCTTCACACATATTTTCCACTCCTCCTAGAGCGGAGTTCATCAAGAGAGGCCCGACCAGGAGGATCTGTTCCCCTGGATCATCACTGACTTGATCGTCGGAGTGCTCCCGCCAAAAATCTCGGTCCGGGTCTCTAACCCCTGTCTCACAGGTTCAGGAGCGGAGGACCGCCGGCGACAAGGCGACCACACCCAGCACGGAGGTCCGGGAGCCGAGGACGGCCGGGCGGTAGGGGGAGCGCATCTCTGGCGCCGACAGCAGCTACGGGCCACGACGATCTTGGTGGCAACAGTATGTGATCCCATAGGTTCGAACATTAAGCCGGTAGCACTGGAACACTTCCAGTAGCAGTCAAAGTCATCGTCTAGCAATGATACCCGATATCTGGATAGTTCAAAAATTGTAGAGGAACTTTCTAGAACTTCTGGCATATGGTTATTGCATAATTCATCCATTTGACCTCAAAATGCTCAGGATGACCTAGGGTTTGACTGCCAACCCTAACCTGGCACATCCAAATCGTGTCTCAACCTCACAATTTCTATGACTCCTCACAAGAACTATCATGGTCAAGGTTTTGTTAAATTGAGACATAGTGAGTCATTCACTCCAAACCATTTAAAGGGGTCAATCCCATCTTGATTCACCATCGCTCTATAAGTACTGGACTGTACCCAGAAGCCTTTCATCACTGGATTAGAAATCCAGGTAGTCCGGCATCAAAGTACAGTGAGTTGCTTGTAAGCTTCCATGATGATCTCAGGTCTGAGTGATACATATACCCATATCCCTTCGCAAGCAATCCTTTGACAGAAGGAAGCTCCACAGTTGGTCACGTTTAGTGAGATGTCATATATTTCACCTGTATATCACATCAGTGTCTCTACACTCCTTAGTTAAGAGGACAATTAATAAATGTGACATACAATAACCTATACTTGATACATTGCCGTCCTATAATAATGTATCCTTTGATTGTGAACCAGTTTAAGAATTACTCGATATATCCTATCTATATCAAATAGAATGTAGTTTTAAGGACTCCATCACACAAGAGTTCTTTTCAGGAAAATACATATGTGATGAACAGCCAAAAGAATAACTTTTATTCATTAAAAAAATCATATATAATTACAAAATAGCACAACCGTCTGCAGTCTAGATGATTGACTTTGGAACAATTTCCAATACCAGGTTCAGTGTTATTGTGATTATCTTCAATCGGGTCAAGTTCATTTATAGGTTGTTCGAGAGATGGTGTATCAACCTCTTGTTGATGTGTCACAATCTCATGATAAATAATTTTATGTAGAACATCTATAAGTATTACTGTAATAAAAAAAGATTCTCTTATTTTCTCTAATACCACATCATGTGGTTCACCACTTCTATTATTATCATCATCTTCAAAGAACTTAGCTATTCCAGTTTCAACAATTCTTGTGGTGTGTGATGGACAATAAAATTTAAAATCTTTTGACCTTTCTAGATATTCAATAAAATAACAACTAATAGTTCTAGAATTCAATTTTTTTCTTGTGAGTTATAGAATCGAGTCTTTGCAGGATAATTTCAAACATGTAAATGTAATAAATACGATTTCTTACCCGTCCATAACTCAAAAGAAGTTTTTGAAATGACTTTACTGGAAACATGATTTAGGATATACATAGCGATTTTCAAGGCATCTTCCCATAAATGTAAAGATAATAATAAATTACTATCATACTCCTCATCATGTCCATCAATGTACGATTACTCCTTTCAGCCACATCATTTTGTTGGAGATTTTTTGACATAGTTTACTGTGCTACAATACTATAATATTCTAGTAATTTGGTAAAAGATTCAGGATTATGTCTAACTTCATCATATCTATCTAGTATTCACATCCCTATCAGATCTTAAAATTTTAATTTTTCTATCCAAATGATTTTTTACTTCAACTTTGTATACCTTAAAGGCTTCCAAAGTCTCGGACTTTTCATATAATAGGAAAACATAATCATAACATAAAAAATCATCAATAAATATGATGAAATATATTTGCCCTTCAAAATAAGGTGAACAATAGTTATAAATATCAATATGTATCAATTCTAAGAGTCCTTGATTTTCAATGGCATGCTTTTTTTTACTTTTAATTTGTTTTCCTTTAATATAATCAATGTACATACCAAAATTACTAAAATCTAAATTTAGTAAAATAACTTTTTTAATCAATCTAGTTATCCTTTCTTTTAATATGTGACCTAATCATCTATGCCACAACATCAAAGAACTTTCATTTACAATATTACATTTCATTTTGATATTGATATTTAAAATAAATAAAGATTATGTAAAAAAAGAATCTAAATTTATTTTATATAATCCATTATATAATATTTTAATACCAACTAAAATAAATTTTTTATTAATTTAAAACTTGAATTTACAAAAATAAATGAAAAACTTTCTAAATCAAGTTTTGCTGAAGATATTAAATTCCTAGATATTAAAGGAACATAAATGATATTATGTAGATCTAATTAGAAATCGATATCTGTGATAAGTCTGTAGGTTCCAACTGAAATAATCTTAGACTTCATCCAGTTTTTCATAAAGATCTACCACTCTCTATTATTTAGTTTTTGGTTTGAAAGGAATGCCCTTCTTTTCAAACCATTTTTTTTTCACAATCCTTTTTAATATGTCCCTCCTTGTTGCAGAAGAAACATTTCAATTTGTATAAACTTTTCTTTGGTGGATTGCTCGATTTTTTATTTCCTTTCTTTGCCTTCTTTCTTTTAAATCGCTTCTCAAAAAGCATGTGAACAACTGGAATCCCTTCCTATCTCATTCTCTCTTCTTCTTGCACACATTAGATGATGAGTTTATTCATTGACCATGATTCTTTATGTGTGTTATAATAAATTTTAAATTGAGTAAACTGTGATGGAAGAGAATTGAAAACAAAGTGGATAAGGAAGTTTTTAGATACTATTATTTTCTGGTCATTCAGTTTTTCAGCTTATCACGCTTTCTATAATATACTTTGGCACTCTAGAAATTTTATCATATTTCATAGATGTTAACTTGTTCATTAGGGTACTAACTAGGACTTTATTTGATTTGGTAAATTATTGCTCTATAAAGAAAAGATATCCGGAAATTAATTTATTATCAGGAATAGATCTCCTTATGTCTCTTATTATAAAGCTTTTAATGATCATGAGAGACAATCTATTAGAATGCTTATACTTTTCATATAATTCTTTTGATTAGGAGAACTAATGAGAGTTGGTGGATCAGGCTGAGATTTACGAAGAGCCAAATCTAAGTCTGGGCATCCTAGAACAATAAAAAGCTGCTCATGTCAATTAGAATAATTTGATCCATTTAGTATGAAAATATTAGTTAGATGCGATGAGAGTGAAAAAGGAATTATAGTTATAAATAAAAGAATATCCATATAATTACTTTCATAATACAAATTTTAAAAATATAATTCTGCCAATAATACTTATTATACAACTACAAAATACCTTGAGATAAGAATTATAATATATAATAAGTGTTGTTACTAATTTAATCACAAACTTAAGCATAATAATGCTAAAACATGCATTACATAAATCATAAATATAACATTTTTCATAATTAACAATAATATGAAATATGTAAGCAAGAATAGTAATTATGGCATAAATATATAATTTGTATTTAAATTATGATCCATTATATTAACTATACCTTCAGTGGTTTAACCAACTACAATTACAAACACTTGAGATTATTTCTATCTTTGGGTATAGAACTTTCCAATTTTATGTAATTCAAGTTGGTCAACTTATAATTAATAATTTTGTATCTAGCTATAGTCACCTTTGGATCAATAGCAACAGCCATACTTTTATATAATTCTAAAATATAATAAGAGAGAAAACTATTAGCCCTCAATGACTCAGCTACTTAAAATCAATAGAGTGCTCCGCCCTTTTAGGGCTATGCAAAAAATACTTGAATAATATAATAGTGAGCAAAATTATATATAAATAATTTTAAAAAAACTTAAATATTTCATCATACTTCAAGAATTCAACCAAAATGTTCTTCAAACCATTACGAGTTCAACGGCTTAAAAATCATTCAAATCGAATGTAAAATGAGCTAGCAAGCTATAGTGATTTTAATAAAATTCAATAGAAAATGGCTAAACTATAAATAATAGATAATATATGAGACTTTCTATAAAATAGGATTAAAAATTGACAGGGACCTAAATATAATTTTATTTGGACTTATTTGTAATTAAACTTTTTAGGGACTAAAATATAAAAATTTTCTTAATCCAAATTGAATATGACCCAATATGAATGGGCTTGATCATTTCATTAAATGGGCTTTTAATTAGTGGATCTTGGTTGTAAACATGTTAATACCCGAAATCCGAAATCTGAAAATCCATTAAAACCTTATCTTCTTCCTCCTATCTTTTCCATCGATGACCTTCCTCAACCCGTCATTAACGGCTACCTAGAGCTTGGGGTTTTCTCCACTGGTGCATCACTGCTCAATCCAAAATTTTGGCAACCATCTCCAAGAAGTACCAGCTTGGGGACCAAACAGACATGTGGATAATTTTATTGGTTGTGTACTTCATCCAATCATGTTTGCATCTTGATAGCCCTTCACATAAGAGCTTTCAGCCCTTAAGAATTCTTTCTAATACTGCCTCCAAATTGACAGGGATCTAAATATAATTTTATTTGGACTTATTTGTAATTAAACTTTTTAGGGACTAAAATATAAAAATTTTCTTAATCCAAATTGAATATGACCCAATATGAATGGGCTTGATCATTTCATTAAATGGGCTTTTAATTAGTGGATCTTGGTTGTAAACATGTTAATACCCGAAATCTGAAAATCTATTAAAACCTTATCTTCTTCCTCCTATCTTTTCCATCGATGACCTTCCTCAACCCGTCATTAACGGCTACCTAGAGCTTGGGGTTTTCTCCACTGGTGCATCACTTCTCAATCCAAAAGTTTGGCAACCATCTCCAAGAAGTACCAGCTTGGGGACCAAACAAACATGTGGATAGATTTTATTGGTTGTGTACTTCATCTAATCAAGTTTGCATCTTGATAGCCCTTCACATAAGAGCTTTCAGCCCTTAAGAATTCTTTCTAATACTGCCTCCATCTTAAGTAACCTCACATCAGAAACTTGATCGGAAAGGAGGAAGAACATTGACTTCACCCTTTTATATATTTTTTATTTATCTATTTATTTATTGATTTAAACTATAATCCAATATAAATAAATAAATATAATATAATAACAGGATGGATTTCGATATGGTGGCCCGGTAACAGACCACCTAGCGGGTGGCCGGATGGGAAAGGGAATCGAAATTTTTTCCATGAAAAGAATTTTATTTTAATTTTATAAGAAAATCAAAACTATTTTTTTGATCTTTAATTTAATTTCAAAATATAAAATATAATTTTAATATTTTGAAATTAAGCCAAAATTTATTTTAAATTTTTGCATGAACATAAAGCATGAAACCATACTCTGATATCACATATTGTGTAAGACCTTTAATCCTTTATGCCTGTATCATACTTTTATGTACATGCAAAATCATAAATTGTGGAAGACATAGCTTGAACCATTGTCCTAGTCTGTAGATCGCGCAGTTCTTGAGATATTCTTTCTTCGTTGTGAGGTCTTCTCTCCCTTCACCCTCTTTTTTTTATGTGAAAGATTGATGGGGAACCGTTCACTACTGTTATGAAAGTTGGAGAAAAGGGACTAGGTAATATCTATATTTATAGCTGCATATGTCTCTCTCATCAGAAGACTAAAATCTTAGTTAGAGTTTCACTCTAGTTATATTTAGTCAGTTTTATTAGGAATAGTTTTTTCTAATCAATTGAACTCTGATTCAGTACATATGGTCGATTCCAAAGTTGAATAAAATAAGGTGATAATTATATCACATATTAGATTTAAATCTAACAGGTTCAAGTGAGAATATTGGTTATAAGCAATGATTGCTTGGTTGTAATTATAATGAACATATCATTGAGTAACCAATTATTAATATTTATCTACACAATTATCTAAATAAGAATTATTTTAATTATTACATCCAAGGACAGGCCTTTTCATCGTCTCATCTATGAGGTGCTCATCTTGCCATGTGATATATTAGCTAGTTGCTTGTCAATATATCAGGGAAGGATTTTTTTTTTTTTTTCTTTCCTTAAAACTTCTTATCAACTATGAGAGCAACCTCAATAGCCAACGTTCCTTGGCACAACACACGGGTACTTTTAGATATCTCTGCAATAAAATTATATTGGTCAGACCTTACACAACTTCATAGTGTGGTCCATTATTAAGTTCTATTCTTGAATTTTGAGTTTAAAAAGTTATATCCTTTATTTGAAATAAGTTGCATGTATTCTTGTCATATATCCTATATTTCATCATCCTTCAGCAGCATTATAGATAAATTCATTATTAATGTCTCTATTTTTGTTATAACACATATATAATCTTTCAGTTTATTGAAGTGTCTATACTTGTGCTTTGGGGTTTTTTAGTTCATGACATGTGATTATGATTATCAAGGTAAAAAATAAAAAATAAAAAAATAAAAAAGATCACATGTTAGCAAGACCTGTGGTTTTGTTCAAAAATAAAAATGTTTGGAGCAGTTGCACATCGAATGATCTTATCATGGATTTTGGAAAATCCAATGAACAAAAATATTAACAGTTAACTTTGTAAGACGAATGTTTGAAGTTGCAATGTAGGGAATAGATAGGTGGGAAGCTGATTAGGCAATGATGAACAAAGAAGTAACAACAGTTGAATCAAATAATGAATGAGGATAGGATTCAAGCTTTTCTTGATAATAGAGGACCTAGGAAATCTGCTCAACAGTTGGAAGAGAAAAGGATTTTGAAAGCATATATAGAGAGATGATATAGCCCTTCATTGAACAAGATTTGCATAGTTCTAGGGATCATAAAGTGATTTGGAACCGAGCAGATTAGTATAGATAGTGCTACATTATATTTGAGTTTCGCAATAGATGCTGGAAGTCTAAAAGCAACAAGTAATATATATACAGTAATTACTTATTCATAGAATTTTGTTTATAATGATGTTCTCTCCATATTATTTACACATGATAGCATGATTTTCGAATAATTCAACAGATACCTCTATTAACTTTTCCTGAACAAATCTTTTTTTTTTAATTTTTTTTTTTTTCAAAGTGGAGAATACTTTTCTTTTGGAAAATTGCCATGAAGCAATTGAAAAACCAAGGGTTAAATAGCCACTCATGACCACTGAAGAAACTGAATCATGTTTGCCTATGATAAAGATCACCAGCACCAGTCAAGAGTGGAAAGAAAGGAAGCTTGTTGAGCACATCTTTTATGTGGATGATATTTTGTAAAAGTGTAAAAGCCATAAAAGAATCTCTTGTAACCTTTCAACCTATTTCTTTTATTTTTTGATAAAAAGTAAAAAAATTTCTATATTTTTATCTCAATTTGTAAATATCTTCTATATCTCTAATTTTAGCAATATCAACTCTATATTTTCTAATTTATTATAATATTTTCCTTGACCATCCAACTTGGGATGAAGCTTCGTGGCTGGTGTATATGTGGTAAATTATTTAGAATTGGATAGCTAATACGGATTTGTTGAATCATTTTAAAATGAGATGGGTATATGACATGGATTTAAAAATATTGAAAAGATTAAAATATCATAATCTTTATTTTAATCCCATCTCTTTTTTAAGTCCATGTCCTATGCCAATCTTATTTTAAAATGATCCAACAAATTTATATCAGCCATCCAACTCTAAATAATTTACCATATATGCACTAGCCACGAAGCTTTACCCCAAGTTGGGTAGTTATGGGAACATTGCAATAAATTGAAAAATATAGGGTTGAAATTACTGAAATTAGAGATGTAGAGGTGTATTTCCAAATTGAGATAAATGTAAGGGGTTTTTTACTTTTTACATTTTTTATAGAAAGGGAGGCTAAAGACTAAGGCCAGAAATGGGATCGGGTCAGTGGCCTGACTATGGATCGGGCTCCGAGCTAGACCTGAACAAAATCAAGCCAAGTCTAGGCTTTGATATAGTCCATTTCATTTTTGGACTGGGCTCAGGCTTATTTGAGTCCAATTATAAGCCCAATTTTCAGCCCAACCCTGAATCTCTTTTTCTCCTTTTTCCTCTTGAGCCTCCTCCTCCTTGTGACCTCCCCTCATCAAAGAGGAGCTCTAGCACCATTAGAATCTCCAAGGCACCGGCTATGGCACACCTAGCAGATCATGCTGGCAAAATCTTAAGGTAAGCTGGGCATCGACGAAGGACAACAATGTGGGTGTTGACAGAGGTCACTGATGAGGAAGATCTTAAGGTAAGCTATCAAATCCCATCTTTAAGGAAGTCCAAGTAGTGCCATTGGTTGGAGAGGAGGGTGGCGAAATAGCAGGAGTGGCTAAGGGTGACGGTGGAGGTGGAGATTGAGCCATTAGGAAGAATCGAGGTCATCAAGTTAGAAGCGAAGAAGAACATCGATGATGGTGAAGTCATTAAAGTCGTCGGGGTCAAAGGCATGTTGGAGGAGGGGCAACGATGAGAAAGGGGAAGATTTTTCAGGTTCTATTGGAGGAAAAGAGGGATCCGAGGTGAAGAGATAGGTTTCATCTTCGAGTTAGGCTCCAGGTTGGGCCAGATCAGGCTTATGTCTTGGTTTTCTCAAAAGAAAAAGTCTTTGTACACCGCCCCTAATAGAGAAAAAATGCATTGCACAACCTAATTGGACTACATAAATTCTGCTTTGTAATGCACATTTAATACTACCGTTTTATCTTTTTTTTTAAAAAAAATTGAATGACCAAAATATCCTCTCTTATGAAAAAAATTATGACACTTATTGGCATGGATTATGATACCCGATGGCCGGCGTATGACATCTCCATGTTCGCAGGATATCATAGGGCTAAGGGGTATTTTCGTTATTGAAAAAAGTTCAAAAATTTTCAATAGCGAAAATATCCTTAGTCTTATGACATTCTATGAACAGGATTATGATGCACTGTTCACAAAGGAATGCCATACAAGGATATTTTCATCATTTCAATACGTATTTAATATCTACAGTTTACTTTTTATTGAAAATTTTGAATGATAAACATATTCTTTTCTTATAACACCCATTTGTTCTTTTGTGATACCTGTTTGTGAACAGGATGTCATAATCTTGTTTAGATGATGTTATATGGTCAATGATATTTTTGTCTTCGAAAAAAGTTTAAAAATTTTTCAATGATGAAAATAAACTTGGCCTTATGACATCTTATGAACAGGATTATGACATCTTGTTCACAAACTGGTGTTATAAGGAAAGGACATTTTTATCATTCAAATATCTATAGTTTAATTTTTTTAAAAAAATTTGAATGACAAAAATGTCCTTCCCTTATGGCACATTTATGAACAAGATATTATAACCCTATTCATGAGATATCATAAGATCGAGGGTA
Organism: Areca catechu; assembly: GCA_021397845.1. Lineage (NCBI taxonomy): Eukaryota > Viridiplantae > Streptophyta > Magnoliopsida > Arecales > Arecaceae > Areca > Areca catechu. The sequence goes on from CM038046.1 coordinate 8,488,761, forward strand.
TTTTCATAATTGAAAAGTTTTTAAACTTTTTTCAATGATAAAAATATCCTTCAGTCTTATGACATCATGTGACATGAGGATGTCATAAGCCAGCCACTAGATATCATGATCTAAGTCAATGGGTATCCTAATTTTTTCATAAGGAGGGTATTTTTGTTATTCAAAATTTTTAATGAAAAGATAAAATTAAAAACATTAAATGTATTTTAAAAAAGGGGCTTAGGTGGTCTAATGATATTTAGCGGTGTATTTTTTCTGCACCACCCGTGATAGATAAAGAATTACTTTTTTTCAAAATCATCAAGCCTAAGCTCGATCCCAAGTCCAAAAATAATTTTCAAGCCAAGTTTTTGTAGGAGTAGAGCCCGGCCTAATTCCACCCCTACTAAAGACAGCCACCCAGCAATTTATTGGAAAAAAAAAAAGAAAAGAAAAAAAAGGAGAACGGCACAAAGAAACAAAGGATGACAGGTCTTCAAAGAAACAGGGGATTGAACCCGAGAATGAACCGGGAGAACCCAACAGAGTACATAGAGATTCAAAGAAAATCAAAACAAAAAGAAACATATTTTACCTGTTTCTTATAAAAAAACATTTAGTCTTATGTAAACCTCTGCTACTATATATGTTAAATAGCCACTGGATCTCAAAAGATTAAATGAATAGGAGATGATTCAAGAATGTATTTCAGGCTTACCATGATGTTAGTTCTATCATATTAGTGTTTATTTTGCAACCATGCCAAAGGGAGAATCAAATGATCTCTCTCTCTTAATCATCTCCTTGTGAGATAATAAGCTCATATTATGCATTACTTCAAAATATATGAGGCCCCATTTGACAATCAATGTTAAGAAATTTATGTTACAATAGCTAGCACCTTGCACAGCTGATACAAATTTATCAGTTTTATTTGGTACTGGGAGCAGAGGCTTCAAAGCTTTGACAGCACAATATCAATTACATCATTGAAGAAGTCGACTTCAAAGCTTTGACAGCACAATATCCATTATATCATTGAAGAAGTCTGCAAGAAGCAATTAGATGATGTAGAAGTAGAGGTTTAGGTCAGTGGATCTATCACCAAAGGGAAAAACTTAACAGCAATGCAGCAAAGCAATTTTAGCATATACCAGAGTCTTTCTTAGTGAAGCAGAGAGGAGGCGTTTTTCTGAACACATTCCCATGAAAGCCACCCTTCTCGACCAATACGCTATTTCGAAAACGTACTAGGTTTTGAACATATTTCTGGATATATGAATCAAATCCAGGTGCTAGCTAATGCACTGAATCGAAGTAATCTAAACGCAACCACGTACATTCAGAACCTATAATTTTCTCCTGCCTTTCGAAAGACTAAGGAGATGCCAAAATTTCTCTCTCTCTTTTTAATTTTTGATGAAAGAAGATGCTAAAATCACCAACACGTTTGTAACCGCTTTCACAAATAGAACTACAAAATATCTCACTACCAGATGAAGAAGCTTATGGAATGAACTTCCGAATGTTTAAACCAGGCTGTTCTCGAATCTAATGCAGACTACAATCTTAAATATATATATATATATATATATATATATATATATATATATATATATGATGCACAATCTTAAGTTTATATTTTTTCTAAAAAAGAAAGTGGAATTATTTAAAAAAAAAAGAAAAGAGGGGGTGGAGAATTATAAAGGGAGCATCGGGGATGTGCGATCGCTTTAGATATCTAATTAATTATTTATTTTCATTCAGGCAATTTATCGAATATTTCACGGACATAAATAATAAATACAAGAAAGATAAAAAATTTTCACAAAACTACCAACATTAATAATAGAGGAGGAGCAATCCATTATGTAACCATCCCGAAATTGGATACAAAGATAATATAAATATCCAAATTATAGGATATCGAAATAATAATAAAAAATATAAATAAATCGTAACAATAAATCAAATGTACAATACATTTCTCAGTCTTGACGTAATCAAAAGAGGATAATTTGAGAAATATATCAATACCTTCTCGGCCATGGTAATCGATCAAGAGAAATATACTTTTTCAGGTGGGGACCAAAAAAGTGGGACCAAAGGACTGCAATAAGTAGAGAGCAATCAGGACCTGGAGCTTTTTAGAACCGATAAGGCTAGAACTGGGTCGGGCCAGCCCGAAATCAGGTCAAGCTTTGGCCAGGTTTCAAGTAAATCAGGCCGGGCTTCAGGCTTTATAATAGAGTCCATTCAATTTTTGGGCCAGGCCAAAGTCAGCCTTCGACCAGGTTTCAAGTAAATCGGGCCGGGTTTCGGGCTTTATAATAGAGCCTATTCAATTTTTGGGCCATGCTTGGGCACCTCTTTGGCTTGTTCCGGACTGGGTCAAACTCGTCCCAGAATAGGCCCGATCCAAGGTTCCTAGATATTTTCTCATCTCCCTCTCTCCGTTCTCTCTCTTGTTTCCATCTCCCTCCCCTAGTTAGCCCCCGACGACCGACGTCCCCTCACACCTGATGACTGACGCCCTAGCCTCCTGTGCAGTTGTGCAACCCCGTGGCCCCCTCGACTTCCCAGTGCTCGTACCCAATGCCCCTGCCCCTCATGCGACCTCGTGTCCACCCAACCACTCCGCCGCTCCGATCTACCTTCCCTGGCCCTGGTGCTTGCACCCGACAACCCCGCCCCCTGTGCAACCTTGTGATCCCCCTCTGGCTCCGATCTCCCTTCCCGTGCGACCCTACGATCCCCCTCGAGCTCGATCTCCCTTTCTCAGCCCCGGCGCCCTCACCCGACACCCCCTGCCCCCCGCACGACATTGCAGCCCCTCCTTCCTGGCTTGGTGGCTTCGACCTCTTCCCCAGTTCTGGCGCCCTCACGTCTCTCGTGGCTCTAGCCGGACGACCCTCTTTTATTTTTTGTGATCATTTGGGTTTTTGTTCGAGGCGGTCCAATCAGGTTCGGATCGGGCTTGGGCATGATATTTTTAAAAAATTTCGGGTCTAAACCTAGCCCGAAGTTCAAATTTTTTTTGGGGTCGAGCTCAGATAAGGGTGTAGCCCGATCCCGTTCCAATTTTAAGAATCAAGAATTCTTTTTAAAAAAATAATAAAAAAAAGTTCCAAAATATTACATCACTTACAGAAGAAGAAGTGAGATCGAAGAAATATTCTTTTTATCCGCCTCCACCATAGTGGCCAGCCCGGGAAAGCCCATCCATCGGACCACGGTGGAAAGCCTCCGGACCAGAAGCCTCCGCATCGTTCTTGATGCAAGACGAGACCTTTTTTTGGAATAAGACTTCCCTCGCTCCACCTTGTTCCGCAAACCCTCCGAAAGTTTGCGCTGGACCTCTCTCTCACATGAATGGGAGAGAAGTTTCTTATTACTGGCTTTTATTTGTTTCTAAATAACTATATTGATAATTTCATCTTTTTATAGCAGTCGTAGTTGTTTGTTGGATTTTTGGCCGAAATAATATTAAAAAAAATATTTTTTAAATTAATGCCGGTCGATTTTTATTTATCGATCTAGGTGTACGGCGTCCAAAAAAAAATAAAAATAAAATCATGGGTTGAACCTGTGATTTCAAAAAAAATAAAAATAAAATAAAAAATACTTGAAAAAAACCCGGTGATGGGGACATCGGCCCAGAATCTGAAGCAGCCCAGACTAAACCTGAAGCCCAACCAGAAGCCCAGCCCAGAACCCAGAAGCCCAGCCCAGAACCTGAAGCACAGTCCAGTCCAAACCTGAAGCCCAACCCAGAACCTGAAGCCCAGCCCAGCCTAGCCCAAACCCTGGAGCCCAAGATCCTGGAGTCGATGAGCACAAATCCTGAAGTCATCATCAGCACCGATCCCGATGCAGATCCTGATGCGATCCAGCATAATTTAAATTCGAGATTTGATTAGGATATTATGATTTATCTCAATTGTTTGAAATTTGTTTTAGGATTTGATGGTTTAATTTGAATATTTGTTTTTAGGATTTTGGATTTTTTAGTTTGAGTTTGTTAGGGAGAAATCCGATCAAGTTATCGGATATCTTAGATGACTCTATTTAAGAGTCTGGTTATTGAATAAAATGGAGGGATGATGAGAAATATTTGAGAAAAGAGTTTTGGGTGTGTCCCGACTCCCTCCCCTCCTTCTTCCTCCCTTTCTCCTTCTTCTGGTTCTTCCCTCCCTCCTCCTTCTTCCCTTCTCCTGATTATTCTCTCTCTGGTGATTCTTCTCTGTGGCCTCTCTTATTCTCCCCCTCTTCTTCCTGATTCTTTTCTCTACTCTGGGACTTTCTTCTCTAGGACTTTCTCTCTTTCTCTATTCCTCTCTCTAAGTACTCACACGGATTTTCCTTCTTCCCTATTTTCTTTCTCCAACCTATGGATCAATCCTTCCCCGAATCTGCCGACCACTCATCTCCTCCGGATCCATCCGAAACCCACTCGGTTCCCTAACTCCGCTCGTGACCGAAACCCGCTCGGCTCCCCAAGCCCACAGCATCCCTCAACCATAGCCGGACTGCCCAAGTAGGTAGACCTCCATGGCCAACACCGTCGCCGCCCAGCGCCTGCCGTGAAACCCCTCCTCACTGCCCGAAGTCGAGCGTCCCATCCATGCGACGCCCCTCCGATCGAATGCTATCATGACGCCCGATGATCGCCTCCAAGTCGCCGCCTCCCCCTCCTCGTCTTCTGGATTCCATGGTGACCTTCAGTCGCTCCTGGAGCCCTAATTTCCGAGCTCTCGCCAAACTGAAACCTCTGAGCTCACCCACGAGCCGGCCGGGAATGGAGTCGTCGAAGAACCGCGCAGGGTCGACGGAAGACGACGACACGGTAGCCTCCTTCCCGGAGCTGCTCAACTTCTGCGCCAGAGCCCAAACCCTAATCGCCGAGCTCCTCCTGCTCTCCGATCGGATCCCCCTGGAGTTCCTCGATCGCCGCTTCGACGCCGTTCTCTTCGACCTCAGTGACCGCCCGCTGCCTGCCGAGAGTCCGCGCCGCCAACTCCCGAGCCGCCGTCTTCCTTCCCCGCCACCGTCGACGGCGAGAACCCACCGGATTTGCTCCTTCGGGGCCTTCCTTTGATCTTGCACGCTTGTCAAAGCACCGGGAGAAGAACTGCACGAACGTGAAAGCAGTTCCTCTCCCAAATGCCGACTTTAGAGTGAAAACCGTGGGAAAAAAAAAATAGAAAAAAAAAAAAGAAAAAAAAAGAGAGGTTATTTGATTATAAAAAAAAATAAAAAAATAAAAAAAAAGTGGGTTTCATAGGAATAAAAAAAAAATTAGAAAAAAAAAAATTAATTTGGTTTGGTTTAGCCTAGCATAGGGTCGTTTCCTAGCGACCAACGATCCGATCTCCTTGGAATAAAATTGATCCGGGGTCGCGTCCCGCATCAACTTGGTATCAGAGCAAGTTTAGGTTAAGTTAGGTTAGCCAATTTTATTTTAATTGCATTTGCATTATTTGTAAAAAAAAAAAAAAAAAAAAAATTTCAGTTTGCAGATCAGTGGTGCATCTTGGAGTCAGAAGAATCTAGAAGATTGCTGAAGCTTGACTCGACGGAGTCGAGTTCTCCCCACTTCAGGGGAAATGATGGGGACATCGGCCCAGAATCTGAAGCAGCCCAGACTAAACCTGAAGCCCAACCAGAAGCCCAGCCCAGAACCCAGAAGCCCAGCCCAGAACCTGAAGCACAGTCCAGTCCAAGCCTGAAGCCCAACCCAGAACCTGAAGCCCAGCCCAGCCTAGCCCAAACCCTGGGGCCCAAGATCCTGGAGTCGATGAGCACAAATCCTGAAGTCATCATCAGCACCGATCCCGATGCAGATCCTGATGCGATTCAGCATAATTTAAATTCGAGATTTGATTAGGATATTATGATTTATCTCAATTGTTTGAAATTTGTTTTAGGATTTGATGGTTTAATTTGAATATTTGTTTTTAGGATTTTGGATTTTTTAGTTTGAGTTTGTTAGGGAGAAATCCGATCAAGTTATCGGATATCTTAGATGACTCTATTTAAGAGTCTGGTTATTGAATAAAAGGGAGGGATGATGAGAAATATTTGAGAAAAGAGTTTTGGGTGTGTCCCGACTCCCTCCCCTCCTTCTTCCTCCCTTTCTCCTTCTTCTGGTTCTTCCCTCCCTCCTCCTTCTTCCCTTCTCCTGATTATTCTTTCTCTCTGGTGATTCTTCTCTGTGGCCTCTCTTATTCTCCCCCTCTTCTTCCTGATTCTTTTCTCTACTCTGGGACTTTCTTCTCTAGGACTTTCTCTCTTTCTCTATTCCTCTCTCTAAGTACTCACACGGATTTTCCTTCTTCCCTATTTTCTTTCTCCAACCTGTGGATCAATCCTTCCCCGAATCTGCCGACCACTCATCTCCTCCGGATCCATCCGAAACCCACTCGGTTCCCTAACTCCGCTCGTGACCGAAACCCGCTCGGCTCCCCAAGCCCACAGCATCCCTCAACCATAGCCGGACTGCCCAAGTAGGTAGACCTCCATGGCCAACACCGTCGCCGCCCAGCGCCTGCCGTGAAACCCCTCCTCACTGCCCGAAGTCGAGCGTCCCATCCATGCGACGCCCCTCCGATCGAATGCTATCATGACGCCCGATGATCGCCTCCAAGTCGCCGCCTCCCCTCCTCGTCTTCTGGATTCCATGGTGACCTTCAGTCGCTCCTGGAGCCCTAATTTCCGAGCTCTCGCCAAACTGAAACCTCTGAGCTCACCCACGAGCCGGCCGGGAATGGAGTCGTCGAAGAACCGCGCAGGGTCGACGGAAGACGACGACACGGTAGCCTCCTTCCCGGAGCTGCTCAACTTCTGCGCCAGAGCCCAAACCCTAATCGCCGAGCTCCTCCTGCTCTCCGATCGGATCCCCCTGGAGTTCCTCGATCGCCGCTTCGACGCCGTTCTCTTCGACCTCAGTGACCGCCCGCTGCCTGCCGAGAGTCCGCGCCGCCAACTCCCGAGCCGCCGTCTTCCTTCCCCGCCACCGTCGACGGCGAGAACCCACCGGATTTGCTCCTTCGGGGCCTTCCTTTGATCTTGCACGCTTGTCAAAGCACCGGGAGAAGAACTGCACGAACGTGAAAGCAGTTCCTCTCCCAAATGCCGACTTTAGAGTGAAAACCGTGGGAAAAAAAAAAATAGAAAAAAAAAAAGAAAAAAAAAGAGAGGTTATTTGATTATAAAAAAAAATAAAAAAAATAAAAAAAAAGTGGGTTTCATAGGAATAAAAAAAAATTAGAAAAAAAAAAATTAATTTGGTTTGGTTTAGCCTAGCATAGGGTCGTTTCCTAGCGACCAACGATCCGATCTCCTTGGAATAAAATTGATCCGGGGTCGCGTCCCGCATCAACTTGGTATCAGAGCAAGTTTAGGTTAAGTTAGGTTAGCCAATTTTATTTTAATTGCATTTGCATTATTTGTAAAAAAAAAAAAAAAAAAAAATTTCAGTTTGCAGATCAGTGGTGCATCTTGGAGTCAGAAGAATCTAGAAGATTGCTGAAGCTTGACTCGACGGAGTCGAGTTCTCCCCACTTCAGGGGAAATGATGGGGACATCGGCCCAGAATCTGAAGCAGCCCAGACTAAACCTGAAGCCCAACCAGAAGCCCAGCCCAGAACCCAGAAGCCCAGCCCAGAACCTGAAGCACAGTCCAGTCCAAGCCTGAAGCCCAACCCAGAACCTGAAGCCCAGCCCAGCCTAGCCCAAACCCTGGGGCCCAAGATCCTGGAGTCGATGAGCACAAATCCTGAAGTCATCATCAGCACCGATCCCGATGCAGATCCTGATGCGATTCAGCATAATTTAAATTCGAGATTTGATTAGGATATTATGATTTATCTCAATTGTTTGAAATTTGTTTTAGGATTTGATGGTTTAATTTGAATATTTTTTTTAGGATTTTGGATTTTTTAGTTTGAGTTTGTTAGGGAGAAATCCGATCAAGTTATCGGATATCTTAGATGACTCTATTTAAGAGTCTGGTTATTGAATAAAAGGGAGGGATGATGAGAAATATTTGAGAAAAGAGTTTTGGGTGTGTCCCGACTCCCTCCCCTCCTTCTTCCTCCCTTTCTCCTTCTTCTGGTTCTTCCCTCCCTCCTCCTTCTTCCCTTCTCCTGATTATTCTTTCTCTCTGGTGATTCTTCTCTGTGGCCTCTCTTATTCTCCCCCTCTTCTTCCTGATTCTTTTCTCTACTCTGGGACTTTCTTCTCTAGGACTTTCTCTCTTTCTCTATTCCTCTCTCTAAGTACTCACACGGATTTTCCTTCTTCCCTATTTTCTTTCTCCAACCTGTGGATCAATCCTTCCCCGAATCTGCCGACCACTCATCTCCTCCGGATCCATCCGAAACCCACTCGGTTCCCTAACTCCGCTCGTGACCGAAACCCGCTCGGCTCCCCAAGCCCACAGCCGCCGCTCAACCATAGCCGGACTGCCCAAGTAGGTAGACCTCCATGGCCAACACCGTCGCCGCCCAGCGCCTGCCGTGAAACCCCTCCTCACTGCCCGAAGCCGAGCGTCCCATCCATGCGACGCCCCTCCGATCGAATGCTATCATGACGCCCGATGATCGCCTCCAAGTCGCCGCCTCCCCCTCCTCGTCTTTGGATTCCATGGTGACCTTCAGTCGCTCCTGGAGCCCTAATTTCCGAGCTCTCGCCAAACTGAAACCTCTGAGCTCACCCACGAGCCGGCCGGGAATGGAGTCGTCGAAGAACCGCGCAGGGTCGATGGAAGACGACGACACGGTAGCCTCCTTCCCGGAGCTGCTCAACTTCTGCGCCAGAGCCCAAACCCTAATCGCCGAGCTCCTCCTGCTCTCCGATCGGATCCCCCTGGAGTTCCTCGATCGCCGCTTCGACGCCGTTCTCTTCGACCTCAGTGACCGCCCGCTGCCTGCCGAGAGTCCGCGCCGCCAACTCCCGAGCCGCCGTCTTCCTTCCCCGCCACCGTCGACGGCGAGAACCCACCGGATTTGCTCCTTCGGGGCCTTCCTTTGATCTTGCACGCTCGTCAAAGCACTGGGAGAAGAACTGCACGAATGTGAAAGCAGTTCCTCTCCCAAATGCCGACTTTAGAGTGAAAACCGTGGGAAAAAAAAAATAGAAAAAAAAAAAGAAAAAAAAAGAGAGGTTATTTGATTATAAAAAAAAAATAAAAAAATAAAAAAAAGTGGGTTTCATAGGAATAAAAAAAAAATTAGAAAAAAAAAAAAAATTTGGTTTGGTTTAGCCTAGCATAGGGTCGTTTCCTAGCGACCAACGATCCGATCTCCTTGGAATAAAATTGTTCCGGGGTCGCGTCCCGCATCAACTTGGTATCAGAGCAAGTTTAGGTTAAGTTAGGTTAGCCAATTTTATTTTAATTGCATTTGCATTATTTGTAAAAAAAAAAAAAAAAAAAAATTTCAGTTTGCAGATCAGTGGTGCATCTTGGAGTCAGAAGAATCTAGAAGATTGCTGAAGCTTGACTCGACGGAGTCGAGTTCTCCCCACTTCAGGGGAAATGATGGGGACATCGGCTCAGAATCTGAAGCAGCCCAGACTAAACCTGAAGCCCAACCAGAAGCCCAGCCCAGAACCCAGAAGCCCAGCCCAGAACCTGAAGCACAGTCCAGTCCAAGCCTGAAGCCCAACCCAGAACCTGAAGCCCAGCCCAGCCTAGCCCAAACCCTGGGGCCCAAGATCCTGGAGTCGATGAGCACAAATCCTGAAGTCATCATCAGCACCGATCCCGATGCAGATCCTGATGCGATCCAGCATAATTTAAATTCGAGATTTGATTAGGATATTATGATTTATCTCAATTGTTTGAAATTTGTTTTAGGATTTGATGGTTTAATTTGAATATTTGTTTTTAGGATTTTGGATTTTTTAGTTTGAGTTTGTTAGGGAGAAATCCGATCAAGTTATCGGATATCTTAGATGACTCTATTTAAGAGTCTGGTTATTGAATAAAAGGGAGGGATGATGAGAAATATTTGAGAAAAGAGTTTTGGGTGTGTCCCGACTCCCTCCCCTCCTTCTTCCTCCCTTTCTCCTTCTTCTGGTTCTTCCCTCCCTCCTCCTTCTTCCCTTCTCCTGATTATTCTTTCTCTCTGGTGATTCTTCTCTGTGGCCTCTCTTATTCTCCCCCTCTTCTTCCTGATTCTTTTCTCTACTCTGGGACTTTCTTCTCTAGGACTTTCTCTCTTTCTCTATTCCTCTCTCTAAGTACTCACACGGATTTTCCTTCTTCCCTATTTTCTTTCTCCAACCTGTGGATCAATCCTTCCCCGAATCTGCCGACCACTCATCTCCTCCGGATCCATCCGAAACCCACTCGGTTCCCTAACTCCGCTCGTGACCGAAACCCGCTCGGCTCCCCAAGCCCACAGCCGCCGCTCAACCATAGCCGGACTGCCCAAGTAGGTAGACCTCCATGGCCAACACCGTCGCCGCCCAGCGCCTGCCGTGAAACCCCTCCTCACTGCCCGAAGCCAAGCGTCCCATCCATGCGACGCCCCTCCGATCGAATGCTATCATGACGCCCGATGATCGCCTCCAAGTCGCCGCCTCCCCCTCCTCGTCTTCTGGATTCCATGGTGACCTTCAGTCGTTCCTGGAGCCCTAATTTCCGAGCTCTCGCCAAACTGAAACCTCTGAGCTCACCCACGAGCCGGCCGGGAATGGAGTCGTCGAAGAACCGCGCAGGGTCGACGGAAGACGACGACACGGTAGCCTCCTTCCCGGAGCTGCTCAACTTCTGCGCCAGAGCCCAAACCCTAATCGCCGAGCTCCTCCTGCTCTCCGATCGGATCCCCCTGGAGTTCCTCGATCGCCGCTTCGACGCCGTTCTCTTCGACCTCAGTGACCGCCCGCTGCCTGCCGAGAGTCCGCGTCGCCAACTCCCGAGCCGCCGTCTTCCTTCCCCGCCACCGTCGACGGCGAGAACCCACCGGATTTGCTCCTTCGGGGCCTTCCTTTGATCTTGCACGCTCGTCAAAGCACCGGGAGAAGAACTGCACGAACGTGAAAGCAGTTCCTCTCCCAAATGCCGACTTTAGAGTGAAAACCGTGGGAAAAAAAAAAGTAGAAAAAAAAAAAAAAAAAAAAAGAGAGGTTATTTGATTATAAAAAAATATATATATATAAAAAAAAAGTGGGTTTCATAGGAATAAAAAAAAAAATTAGAAAAAAGAAAAATTAATTTGGTTTGGTTTAGCCTAGCATAGGGTCGTTTCCTAGCGACCAACGATCCGATCTCCTTGGAATAAAATTGATCCGGGGTCGCGTCCCGCATCACCCGGCCACCATCCGGTCATTGATCTGATTGGATACTGATACTGATCGAACTAGTAACCAGACTGGTATCGACCTGGTGACCGAACTGGCGGTCGGATTAGAACTGGTCCAATCATCGGACCCTGGTGGTCGGATCGACGATCGGACCGGTGGCTAGACCGGCGATCTGACCGGTGATCGGATCCTGGCGACTGGATTGACTGTCAGACCAATGACCGACTGTCAGACCAGTGACCATACTAGCAGCTAGATCGGTGATCAGACTGGCACCGACCTAGCAACCTAACTGATTGTCGGATCGATGGCCAGAGCCGGACTGGCTATTAGATCGGTGGCCAGATTGGCGACCGGACTACGAAATCGTAGATTATAATAATTTTTTAAAAAATTATTATAGTATCATATTATTATTTTTTTATTTTAATTTTTTTTCTAATTTTTTATTAATTTTTTTATTTTTTTTGTTAAAATTTAAAATTAAAAAGATGAAGGAGAAATCGTGGGTTGGACTGCGATTTCAAGTACTTTTTGTTTTGTTTTGTTTTTTTTTTTTTAGAACGTCGTACACCTAGATCGGTAAATAAAAATTGATCGGTATTAATTTGAAAAAAAACTTTTTTATATTACTTCGGTCAAAAACCCGTTGTTTTATTTATTTTTTATTTTTTATTTTTATTTTTTATAGCAATCTTCATTACATTAACTAAACATCTCTGGATACAACAAAGTGGACAGAACCATACAGCAAGAGAAAAATTAAGATGCGTCCAGTTTTAGTATCTACAAAGAAACATAAACATTACAGAAACTATTTAGCAAAATAGAGTCGGACATAGTCCTAGACAAATCTACTTGGAATCTCCTTAAACAGAAAGTATAAAGCATAATGGAGTCAGACAAAGTGCTGGACAAATTTACCGCCATATCCTTGAAAAAATCTGTAGCTATATCCTTGAAAGTAGAAAGGAAAATAGACAAATCTGTTGGGCATAACCTTGAAAAAATGGTAAGTGTATAATTTGGAGAACCCATAAGATACCAAGAACTTTTAGATGCTGATGTCCATCTACATTGATGATGCTGCATTCTTGCAATGAAATCTGCTGCCATGTAAAGTCTGAAGAACATCAGATATAATGCAGGAGATAAATGTAAACTCCCTCTGTCGAGAAAAGTAGGAAGAGCCATCTAAGAAAACAAATCCCAGTATACGATATCAAATGAACCTGTATAAATATGCAGTAGAAGAATCCAAGTAATCATTTCATAATTTGTAGCACAAGAAGAGTTACTGTACCAGCTAATGAGTTCCATATCATTTTCAATGAATTCCATTTCAGATGATGAGTAACTGAAGCTAAAATTAAGTCTGTATTCAAGATAATTTGATTCCATTTTGTACCAGCAAAATAGTATGTGCCAAATCATAAGTTTCTGTAACCCAACCATAAAAAATGCCATGATGAGTAGGGCGTGAATGGATTCACTTTGTGTAGCCTCCTTCCATCACTACAGCAAAACAGGAAATTGCCAACCCATTTTTCCCAATGCCAGGGACTTGTGTCTGGAGATTCCACAAACCTGCCGACGCTTTTAGAAAGCGTCAGTATCCTGCGATACTTTAAAGCATCGCCAAATATCGCGTCGCTAAGTTTATCATTTCCCGACGCTTTTAAGCGTTGGCAGACTTCAAGCTTTTAACGACGGTTATAAGCGTTGAAAAATTCCTCCTCCAGCGCCGAGTTCTAATTTTTCATTCGATTGATCCGCCGCCTTTCCCATTCTCCTCCTCTGTTTCATCCTCCCTCTCCCTCCACCTTCATCTTTGGTGCATTGCCTTCGGGTCCCTTCGCCATCATTGAAGCTCTCCGATGCCTTCATCTCCTTCATCTTCATCGTGTTGCCTCCCTTCCGTACCGGCCCACCGATCGAAGCCCCGTCCTCTCACCCGCTGCCCCTGCCAACCTCCCTCTACCAGCCAACCAAGAGGTGCAGTTGGTAAGGATTAAGCTCCCATGCTGATTTTGTACTTTCTAGATGTTTCAAGGATGTTTCGCTTATAACATGATAGCAGCACATTATGCATGACCTGAGTGTGCCATATCTCATAATTTTTGGTATTTTTTATGTACCATGCCTCGAAGAAAAGCAATTAATAGTGACAAGCATGCACTATGCATATATACTCCTTTATATTTATACCAGGAGAAACAAAATAGTGACAAACTAGTGTCGTGCAGATGTTCCTTTGAACTCATGATCATTGATGAATTTTATAAAAGCTAGCCCTCTCATGATTGCCAATCGGTATGCAATATTATTTTGTACTTTATGGATATGTTTTAAGAATGTCTTACTTGCCACATGATAGCAGCATGTATGCATGATTTGGATGCACCATATGTCGTGAGTTTTTTTGGTATTCTTTAATATCCAAGAGAAATAAAACAGTGACAAGCATGCATTACATAAATATACTTTGGATAACAATTTCTTCATATTTCCTAGGTGAGATACTTAGAGGTTTACTTCTTCTGCCCCACTAAATTTTTAACGAAATATGATTGTAATGGTCATGTACCCCAACATGTTGCATTGGTTTTCATTTTGCACCGCAATACCCAAATCAAAGCAGTTATACAAGAGAGATTAGATAAAAATTACATGATAGATAATAGTAGATACAAGCCCGAATATACTGGTCAATTCAAAATACAACTAAAACAAACAAAGGTACTGAGACATAAGGACTGTAATATAGAGAAAACACCACTAGATAGGACTAGAATTGAGTCAGATTAGACCGGGCCACACCTCTACCTATGCCTGGCCTGAGAAAAATTCAGGCTTCGGCCCGAGCTTAGGTTCGAATAATTTTTAAACAATTAGGCTCGAGCTCGACCCGAGCCCAATTGGGCTGGCTCAAATCACAGCCTGATTGGGCTAGCTTGAATGACCAAAAAATAATAATAAAAAAAAACTGAAGACGGGGCCGCTAGGGGAGGTTCGCAACCGAAATCAAACATGGTCTCGTCGCTGTCGGAGCTTCGATTTCGTGCACGAACCACGCGGATGTCATCGAGTTTCTTTTATTCGACTTCCGATCGAGAAGAGAGAGGCTAGAAGAAGCACGATAGAATCGACGAGGTCATCTCCTACCCGGTGAGGAGGAAGCTAATGACGATATCTTGCAAGAACTCTTTGGAGTGGTCCTCATTCACGACAAACTGGAATAGCAGATCATCGGCCCTGGGCAAGGATGAGGATGTTCGATTCTCCTTCTTCCTCAACCGGATGATCTGGTTCGTAAATGCGTGGACCATCATGATCGATTTCCTTAGTTGCCACGCTTTGATTCGAGCTTGGTCCAAAAATTGAATGGACTATATTTTGAGGCCCAAACCTGATCTAATTTATTTCGAACCTGACCTGAAGCCTGACCCGATTTTGGATTGGCACAAAGTTCATCGGGCCGGCTTGAGTCTAGTTCGAGCCTTACCACTAGACCATGTAAGAAAATACAAAAAATACCACAAGACCATGTAAAAGGATATGACTCAATGTATGCTCTTATTTAGTGAAAAGGAATACCAACTGTGTTACCCTTAAAAATAAAAAAAATAAAAAAAATTAAAAAAAAGACACCAAGTGCATAGTGATCGCTGATCAAGCCATCAAGTTGAGAATGGTCCCATAAGCAAAAGTAAAGTATGACAATCCCATGCTCCAGCAATTCATTAAAGGTCATGATATTTGCAAGCAAATGTGTTAAATATTCTCCTCCTCTTCACCGTTTCTCTCTCAGCCCCTCCTTCTAATCCATGTGCACAAGCGAGCGTATGAAAACGGGTAAAATGGGAACCATGGTTCAGAGATCCAATTTCCCGTCCCTTTCAGCAGCGACGGTGTGTGGACCTCGTAAAGCAGTAGTTGGTAAAATGAAGTCCAATTTAGGAAGTAGGTAGACATAAAGGGTACCAAGAAGTGGGAATACTATCTTCATCATATACAATGTTTCCATCTTCATCCTGCAAGATCAAAATTGACAGTAGAAATATGAATCCAAAAATAAGTCACAAAACAAATAAAAATATCAAAAATAGTACTACTTTATGTATTAGTTTGTCAGACAGTATGTGAGATTTATCCCCATCCATAGTCCAAATAGATTCCATGAGAACAAAGTAGCACCTCACAAGTTTTGTACTTCACTATTCTATTCTGTTCTTAAATTAGGTTTGAGTTTAGGTCTTCAAAAAATCATTTTATGGATACATAGAAATTATTTAATATAGTAGATCATAAGTAGTCAGAAACATAAGCCAGACTTGCTAAATAGAGGATGGTAACTACTTGGTTCATAAATAGATATATGACTACTTATGATAATTGTCACTACTTGTTTCATGATTCTACCTGTTTTATGTCATCTAGATCTATCAATTTTGTTGCCTTTTTCTTATCAGGTGCTTGACTGCTTGGAGAGTAAAAAAGCTTTCTAAAATATTTTAAAATTGGTTTAAGGTTTGTATATGGAGGCTATGATGATTTTAGGATGTATGTTTGGCTGATTCAACTGTTTCTAATGGCAGCAATTTTGGATGGCCTTCTTTTGTAGGCAACTGATTGTAGTCGTTTTGATTTAGTTGCAGATTAAATAGTAGAACTGAGCCTCATCCTTATTTTTCATTGTTTATTGTTCTTTTCCATAGTAGATTATTTCTGTTTCTTTATAAAACTTGTATTGCATAGTAACATAGACCCATCAATTGATTAAAGTACATATTCTACAGCATCTGTACATTTATTTTCTTTTTATAT
Organism: Areca catechu; assembly: GCA_021397845.1. NCBI lineage: Eukaryota > Viridiplantae > Streptophyta > Magnoliopsida > Arecales > Arecaceae > Areca > Areca catechu. The sequence goes on from CM038046.1 coordinate 8,504,877, forward strand.
AGATGGGAGAAATATGTACAATGGTTAATTGATTGTCCAGTTTGGATAGTTTGAGAATTACAAATAATTTTATAGGTATCTACAGTAATCAAGCACTATGGATAGAGTTTCAGATTTATTTCGATTAGCATTTCCTTTTAGTTCTCCTCATACATATTTACTTGTATGGGGAGAACTAAAGGAAAATGCTACCGAAGTTTTTCTGGAACTTCTATTGCGTATCGTTTGGTTACTGTAAATGACCTATATAATTAATACAATTCTTGAATGGAATAGGACCTCTTTACCTATTAGTTGATGATAGGGTGTATTTATTAGTTAATCTATATTATTTTCACATATTATTAAAAAAAAATTACTTGATGCATTATATTGTTATTAATTGAAGAATATTTTCGTATTTAGAGTTTTTTATATTTAGAAATAGATATGAATGGACATGGATGATTTATTTTGAGTCTTATGGATATTTGGACTACAAAATATGCATTTCATTTAATCATAGACCGATCAATTTAACCATAATACTGTAATTGATCTATTGAATAAACTTTTTTTAATTTATTTTTATTCTTATAAATATTTATTTATTTCAGTTAATTTTATCTTACAATGGATAAGAGTTGGATAACTAAATCGATGAAAAACAAAGAATATATGGATGAAGTTTAGAATTTCATTAAATTTGGTATGGAGAGAAGTAGCATCAATGAAAAGATTCTATGTCCATGCCAAAAATGTGTAAATTTCAGTTTTCTATATCCAAATACTGTTAAAGAATATTTGATATGGAATGATTTTTTAAGAGGTTATACAGAGTGATTTTTTCATGGAGAGTCAAGGTTGCCATCTACATGTAACCAAACCTCTAACATGGAACATATACCTGATTTTGGATCTAGTAACCAATAGAAAAATCTTGCAAGAGATGATGATATCAAGGATTTGCTCAGAGATGCTTTTGAATATGGTGCTCAAAATCTTGGAGATTGCAGTGGAGGACAAGTAGCAACTGGGCTACCTGAGGGTCCTATATTTACTGAATCTATACATAATGGAGAGCCGATACCCCCAACTAATGTTGGAACAGATCATTATCAGAAGCTGATAAGAGATGCAGATCAAGAATTATATGCTGGTTGCAAAAACTTTTCAAATTTTTTTTTTATTATACATTTATTTTATATAAAATACTTGAATGGATGGTCTGACAAAAGTTTTACTATGTTGCTCAAGTTATTAAAGGATGCATTTCCTAAAGGTACTAGTTTACCAACATCTTATTATGAAGCCAAAAAATTAGTAAAGGAATTGTATCTTGGATACGAAAAGATTCACAGCTATCCAAATGATTGTATATTATATCGGGGAGAACATGCAGATCAAGAGTTGTGCCATGTGTGTGGATGTTCATGATGGATGAATCAAAAAGAAAATGAGAGTGAGGGATTAAATGAATTAGATGCAACATAAAGTAAACAAAGACCGGCTAAGGTATTGCGTTATTTCCCTCTTGTACCTAGATTAAAAAGGATCTATGCATCATCAAAGACAGCTTCGTCAATGAGATGGCATGGTGAAGGACGTACAAAAGATGGAATGCTGAGATACCGAGTGGATAGTTTAGCATGGAAAGCATTTGATGACAGACATCCTGATTTTGTCTCTGATGCTCGTAATGTCAGGTTAGGTTTAGCCAGTGATGGGTTCAATCCATTTCAGACCTTAAGTTCTATTTATATCACTTGGCTAGTTATTCTGATTTCTTATAAATTTTCACCATGGATATGCATGAAACAGTCTTCACTTATTTTATCAATGGTCATTCTAGGTGATAAGGGTCCAGATAATGATATTGATATTTTCTTACAACCTTCAATAGATGAATTGAAATAATTATGGGAGGGTATCAGTACAACTAATGCTTCGAAAGGCCAAACATTCAAACTGCGGGCAGCTCTATTATGAACTATTAATGATTTCCTGCATATGCTAATTTATCTGGCCGGAACACTAAGGGACGAGTTGCATGTCCTTCTTGTGGTGAATCAACCCATTCAATTTGGTTAAAACATGGAGGAAAGTTTTGTTATATGGGACATCGTCGATGGTTGGAAGCAAATCATCCATTTCGATTTCAGAAAGATTTATTTGATGGTATTATAGAGTTGGGATCTGCTCCAATTCAACCTTCTGATTATGATATTCATAGAAAAATACTTGGTATCAGATATAGTTACGGTAAGATGACAAAGTCCTCTAAAAAGCAAGGAAGAGATGATGTTGAGATTTCAGCACAAGAAGAAGTATCAGAGGAAGTCAATGCTTGCACTTTAGATATAGTAGTGTTCGAGGATCCGGATAACTTCTTTGAAGTTGAAAATGATGATAATATAATGACAACATCTATCCATCAGCATACTAAACAATTATGAAAGAAAAGAAGCATATTCTTTGACTTATCTTATCGGGAGCATAATATACTCTGGCATAATCATAAGGTTATGCATATAGAAAAGAATGTTTGTGATAATTTGATTGGAACAATATTAAATCTTGATGAAAAAATTAAAGATAACATGAAGGCACATCTTGATTTAAAATAAATGAACATCCGACATGAACTTCATCCACAAGTGCTTGCAAATGATAGAACTTATATCCCTCATGCATGTTATACGATATCTAGTCGAGAAAAAATCTTTTCCTGACGGTTTTAAAGAATATCAAGGTTCCTGATGGATATGCATCAAATATTTTACTATGTGTGAATCTGAAAGAGTGAAAAATTTCAAATCTTAAAAGTCATGATGGATATATACTAATGCAAGATATTCTTCCATTGGCTTTAAGGTTGTCAATGCCGAAATAAGTTATTACGGTTATTTTTCAGTTATCATCATTCTTCAAGGCATTATGTTCAAAGGTTCTTGATTCTCAGGAGCTGATCAGTTGTAGTCTAAAGTCATACTTATATTATGTCAAATGGAAAAGATTTTTCCTCCTGGATTTTTTATGATTATGGTTCATCTACTCATTCACCTAACTTCGGAAGCTAAACTTGGTGGACCGGTACAGTATAGATGAATGTACCCTATCGAGGTGATACTGTAAAACTAAAATTTTATAATTTAGATATCTTTTTCATTATTTAATGTGATATTAATATTAAAATTTTAATAAATATCATACTTTTTGAAGGTATCTTATACGTTTGAAGGATTATGTATGAAACAAAGCCTATCTTAAGGGCTTAATAGCAGAGGGATATATTACTGAAGAGTGTTTAATATTTTGTTCAAGATATCTCGAAGGTGTAGAGACTGTATTCAATCGACTTCAATGTCATGGCAATACTATGGAGAATACAAATCTATACAAGTTTGCATCTTCCAGAAGATTTACAGGAAAAGCTAAAAGTATTATTCTTGACCATAAATCCTTGTTACAAGTACACTGTTATGTATTGCTACATAGTAACATAATATCTAATTATCGCAGGTTAGTCTATTTATATAGATAATACTAAATATTAGACATATTGTTATCAAATTTATATTTGATTGTCATGCAATTTATTTTTAGCTATACAACGATAAGCCAATCATTCCACTTGTCCTAATCCAAGGATTAAACAAAGATGGTTGGTTGAATTATTTCCTAATTGGCTTTCCAATCAGGTTAGTATATATAAGTCGTATAATAATTTTACATTCATTTAATATCAAATAAGTGATCGATAATTGATATTATATTTTCTAGGTACTGGTACTGATAGAGAAAAATTATTCAGCAGAATTAATAGCACTTGCCCGAGGTCTTAATTATATTGTGAACAAATATAATGAGTTTATTATAAATAGCTTTAAATTTTATACCAAGGAGCGCGAGAAATTTAGAAAAACTCAGAATAGTGAAGTTATTGTAGAAGTATATGGAAAATCTTATTATGGTATACTTAAAGATATTTTTGAGGTGGATTATTATGAAAATTTTAAAGTTATATTATTTCTATGCGATTGGATGAATATAAATATACCAAGAAGTTTGAAAAAGGATTCAAATAGATTTATACTTGTCAATTTTTCAAGTTTGATACATACAGGTGTGTTATTGAAGGATGATTAATTTATCTTTTCATCTCAAGCTTGATAAGTTTTTTTATGTACAAGACTCGAAAGATAAAGAATTGGCTACTGTTATTAAGACAAAATCCAGAGACTTGTATGACATACAAAAAAGGGTGGAAGAAGAAGATGATGATACTTATACTCAGTGTATGCCTTATAATATTATGCCAGATGATCATATAAATGATACAACTATTTGGTTAGGTTGGATTCTGAAGAATGTACAACTGGTTGATTATGACAAGTAAGTAGTTTATAAAATGATTTACATTTTTACATGAATAATTATCCTATCTTTTAAATAGCAATTCATTTCCGTTATAATTTGATTATAATGTTGACTAACTTAGTTTTTAATAATACATGTTAGGTACACATGCCTCGAAGGAAACGCCTATTAGATATACAGTTTCAGTTTTTCCAGATCAAGGCTAGAACTTCATCATAGCAGCCCGACGACTCTCGATCAGTTCACATCAGTCTGATGCCAGTCTATCAATTCCTGCACATCCGACCGAGGCCAGTACCTTTCCTTCACATCAGGCTGAAGCCATTCCCTCCGAGTCAGCACATCACGATCCTCCTACGGATCATCCAGATGATGAGCCTATCATCGATGACATTCATATACAAGGTAATTTAATAATTTCATCTCATTTCAATTCATACATATGTAATAGTTTTGATATATAATTTATTATATATTTTTTTTAGATGGATCCGGGAGACTTAGGAGGAGGCGAGGACCCATACTAGTCTGTGATGTGTGGCAGCTACTTGAGGGTGAGAGGATCGTCATTGAGTGTAACAAGCTAGGCTAGCCTCTTAAGAAATCGGCTATCTTGTTGACTAGCTTTTTGGGGACAGTAGCATGCCGGGGTCAGCTATGTCCTCTAAATTATCCAAAGTGGAATGACATGCTTCCTGCCTATAAAGAGAGATGCTACAACTTGTACAAGTAAAAAATTTGATATATTATTTTATATCTTAAGTTTTTAACAATTTCATTGCTTATTTCATTTAATACTTATTTTATTATTTATTTATATTGTATAGCAAGTTTGTACTCCCTCCAGATTGTAATGATTTTGTACTTAAGTCTCTCAATCACAAGTAAAAAGAGTATAAAGCAAAGTTGAAGGGAGACTATAAGATAGAGGGTAAGACAGAGGAGCAAATTGCAGCTACCTATCCTCCTGATATACACCCTCATCAGTGGAGGGAGCTGGTGCACTATTGGTTTTCCGAGAGGGCACAGGTTATGTAGCATCATCAAACTTATAAACTTATTAATTTTTAATGTAAATTATATTTATACAATATATAACATAGTTTTAATTTTATTGTGTAGACATATTCTGCTATTGATAGAGCTGCACGAGCAGCTCAGTCTGTTCCTCACACAACGGGGTCCAAGAGTTATGCATGGCTTAAGCATGAGTTTGTATGTTTCTCATCCTATAATATTTTCAGTACAGTTTTAGTTTTAACATTATATATCATCATGTATTATGCATGTGCCATGTATCATGGTACGAGGGTATAAGATGTATCATTTTGGATTTTTTTGTAACATTTATTATTTCTATAAGCTGATCAGCAGGGGAGGGAGCCTGGTGAGGTGGAGTTCTATCGGATGACTGACGTTCACCAAGATGGCAGTTTTGTTTGGAAGGAGTCCAGAGATATATTTATATTTTTTTATTTATATTATATCATGATTTATAATTTTATTTTTATTAATAATTAACATATAATTTTTTTATAAAATATAGGAGAGGGCTACCTCTATGATCGCCGAGCGTGCTGGCGAGTCTACATCATCTACGCAAAGCAGTCGCATCAAGGTCGAGGTATTCTCGGAGTTGATGGGACCAGAGCATTATGGACGAGTGAGAGGTTATGGGATTGGAGTTACCCCTACTCAGTTATCTGAGATGAGTAGATTTACTCAAGATGCCAGAGATAGTCATAATGATTCACGTGTTCGTAGGCTCGAGGATGAGATATCAGGCTCAGATAGACACGTGATACAAACAGAGCAGAGATACAAACTATGAGGGCTCAGCTTGAGCATGTTACATCTGTGATGCATATGTTCATATCATCTCAGGTAAGTAATTATTTATAACTACATATATATATATTGTATGTATGTAATAATTTAGAATATATATAATGTATGTATCGTAACTATATATATGTATATCTTGTAGGTTCCTGATGCATCTGCCAATCGCAGACAGGATGATAACTAGCCTCCCGTGGACCATTGATGCCGTTGATTCCAGTTGATTTTTTTACTATTATTTTTGTATGTCTTTTTATGTATTTGAACTTGGATCGAGTTTGTATATCTATTGATACATTATATATATATAAAGCACTCTTTATATTGACTTCATGTATATTTGGTGTTTGGAGTATGAATGTTGTGTTTGTGTGACACAATTTTCAATTAAATGATGTTTGATTCCATTTTGTATATCTTTGGCTATGTGTGATACATGTTTGCATGAAATGATATTTGATTTTGGTGATAATATATAAAGGTTTGTGTTGGTATATGTATTTGATGTATATTTGTGTTGATATAGGTATATTTTTTTTAAAAAAAATTGTTGATGCTTTAAAGCGTCGCTATTTTATTGATTGCCAATGCTTTAAAGTGTCGATATAGTGATGAATGTCGATATTTTTAAAAAGCATCGACAGGTTACGTCCCCACGCTTACATACTCGATGTTTTTGCGATGCTTTGAAAAGCATTGGGAGCTTTCTTGCCAACATTTAAAAGTATCGGCAAATGTCTTTAATAATATCGGCAAATTCCCTTTTTACTGTAGTGCATGTTGTATCTATCACTGTGTGTCTCTTTGTTCCAATTTATCATGGTATCATCATGTAACACCCAGAGGAAAAAAAAAAAATTGGCCTGCCGGCCCGGTTGCCGAACCGGCCCAACGACGTCGCGGCCCAGCTCGCGGGATGCGCAGGCGTGCGGGCGGGTAAGCGCATGAGCTCGTGCGGTGCAAGGAGCGCGGGGACGCGGGAGAGGGAGACGACGCGTGGCGGGCGGGCGATGCGCGAGTGCGCGACGCGCGGGCGTGCGGGCGTGTGGTGCGCGGCCCGGCCCATCGCGATGGGCGCGCGAGGCGCGGCCCAGGCCCATGCGCACGGGCGCGTGGGCTCGGCCCAGCCCGAGCCGGCTATCGCGTGGGCATTTCCCACGCATTTTCCAGGCGTTTCCCAGCCATTTCTCACGGTGTATGGCGGTCCATGGGGTTTCTGAGCGATTTGGACCGTCCGATCGTCCGATCGAACGGCTGAGATTGGTCCGAAGGAGTTTAGGCTTGATTAGGTACTTTTGGATTCGAATTTGGACGTGGTTTGAGGCGTCGATCTCAGATCTGACGGCTGGGAAGATATTTTAATGATTTTGAACTTCCTAGGTTACGTTTGAGGTGATTTTGGATGGGTTTTTCTCCTCTTTTTAAACAGGACGTCGATAGGAAGCAGGGAAGAGCCTGCAGAGAGCCATAAAAGAGAGGAGAAGAGAGAGAAAGAGAAGGAAAAAGAGGAGAGAAGAAGGAAGAAAGAGAAAGAGAAGAAGAGAGAGAAGGGGAGAGGGAAGGGATTTTGGTTTGGAAGGTGAGGAAAGAGAAAATTGGGGGGAAAACTAATTTGATGAATTTATTTATTATTGTAGAAGATCAATCTTTTGAGTAGGAAGGATTTGGATGAATTTCAGGTATAGATTGATACCGGATATTTTGGATTAGCGGTTGAAGGTAAGGAATTTCTGTATTGATCATTCCTTTATGCATGAATTTATTATGGTTTGATTTAAGCATATATGTTTTATGTATTTGCACGTGTGGTATTATATGATATGGCATAGTTGATTTTTTTGAGATAGACATTGTGGTTTTATTGTCGGTATTTCATGCATGATGTTATAAAGAAAATTGATATCCGGATGGGTTGGACCATGATACCAGATTGCTAAATAGGTTGAATCATGAAACTGGATATCGAGTGGGTGGGACCATGATATCGGTTATTAAAATGGGTTGGACCACGATATCGGTTATCGAGTGGGTTGAACCACGATACCGGTTATTGAGAGGTCATAAAAGATATGTTTTGACAAGTGTTAATGAAGTAAATATGATTTTTGGTCTAGCCATGCTACGGTAGCACCGTGGTTATACAGCCTGAGCCATGGGCTTTGTACGTGGGAGCCGGCCACGGGCGGATAGTACGTGGGATAGTCGAGCCACGGGCTTAGTACGTGAGCAGGACCGATCATAGTATGCATGGTCGCTTTGCGGTTGCCAGTCATGGGCTGGTACATGACCGTGGCTAGACCAGAACCCTAAAGATAAAGGTGCAATAATGAGAATATTAAAGGAAAAATGCAAAGTTATCAAAGTTTTATAATACGAGGCTTAAATCATTTGATTGAATAACATAACATACTGGTATTTTATTATTTTTCAGAAATTTATATTATTACTTGGAGTGATCATATGGATACCTTACTGGGCTGTAGAGCTCACAACCTACTTTTTTCTTCTATAGAGTCGTGTAGATATTTGGCTTGGTGATGAGTGAGGTTTTCTTGAAGTAAGTGACTCTTGTGTACCCAGGCCTTGCATGATCTCTAGGATAAAACCTAGAATTTGTGCGGCCGGTCGCGTGCCGATTCCGGTGCTAGATTCGGGGCATGACAGAATGGTATCAGAGCTTAGGTTATGATCATTTAGGAGGGTGAAATAGGTGGATGATGATAATAATGACATGATGATTATTAAGATATAACAAGTATAGTGCCAAAGTTTAGGTTATGGTGATTTGGGAATATAGCATAAGTGATTATAATATATATGAGTGATATTGAATTCAGGTCATGATTATTTGAAAATTGTGACATAAGAGATTAAGAAATTAATATAGCGATTAGTAAGGCATGACAGAATGATATCAAAGTTTGGTTTATGATCATTTGGGACATAACATAAGGAATATTGAAGCTTAGCTCATGTTTATTCAGGATTGTAACATAAGTAATTTAAACATGATATGAATGATATTAAGCTTAAGTAGTTTGGACATAGTATGAATAATATCGAAGCTAGAGTATGATCCCTTAGGATTGTGACATGAGTGATTGGGATGTGATGCGAATGAAGTCAAAATTTAAGTTATGATCACTTGAAATTGTGATATAAGTTCTTGGGATATAATTTGAATGATATTGAAATTTGAGTTATGATTAATATGGACTATGATTTTAGGGGTATTTAAATCATGGCTAGTCAAGATATGAAGTTGGGAAGAAAATAGATTTGAAGGTTAGATTTATTATCTTTAGAAATTATACAAGATCTAGCATATGATTAATATCAAAGAGGATCATGATTTTTACCTGTAACACGAGTAATGGGATTGATCTAGGATGAATGTAAGAGCTAGATGATTTGTACTCTTTGATTATGATAAGTAAGTATATTATGAATATTCGAAGCTGGATAATAAGCGGGAAATGGATTTGATCTATCTTTAGAAGTGTTGGCCTGAAAAATATGGTGTGCTGATTATGGATAATCAATTACTAATGGAATGATGTGGGGTTTCCTACACTTGATATGAATGGAGAATCATGATAAGAAATCGTTTGAGGGATATTGTAGAGTTGGATAAGATGCATCTTTGCCTTTGATGAGTGAGTGAACCCAACCATTAAGAGTACAGGCCTGAAAATATAGTTATGTCGAATATATATGCTCAATTATTAATTGAATGATTTTGGAATATTAAACCGGATGTAGATGTGGATTATGATAATATATTAGTTTTGTTGTTAATTATCGGATTATTGATTTTTTTTTGGGACTGTTATAAAAAGATGTTTAGAGTATAAGTTATGGAAGAGTTTAATGATATTAGAGAGGATATGTTTGTGATGAATCTGTATGAATATATATAAGGGGAAATGTGTTTGAAATGATGTATAGCTTTATAACTCTCTATTGATGGATTAGGTTACATCATGTCAGCATGACATGCATATTTTGATGGAATCTTGATAATAGTCTAAATTGCAGTTTTGATTGGATTACTGAATCTGTTTGTAGACTATTAATGAAATTATATAATAGAAAGTGGGTTTGGCATAATGTATAGATTTGCACTTAGTGGAGTAAATGATATTATGCCATGCATATCTTGGTAGAATCCTTGATGGTGTAGGTTAGTGGTTTGTGATTGAATTACTGGATCTATTCTATAATTATTGGAGAATATTGGATATGTTAAAAACCAAGTCAAATTAAGATCTATAGGAAGATCTTCATTATCATGATACTGGATTATAGTAAGAAGACAATTTGGTATTGGAAGAATTAAGTTACCCTGCTACTAATGTTGCAAAGAGATTGGTGTTAAGAAATTTATATGGGTTTAGTTTATGAGAGAACATTTTTTCTTTATGGTTTGATAATTGATGTTAAGAGTTATGATAAGATAGCTCTATGAGTGATAAGATGATTGATTCTTTACATAAAAGCATTGATTGAAAGCCATGTACTTATTAGAGTTAATGATAATTTTCCAAGAGAAGAGTTGATCTAGAATGACTAATTGAATTGTTAAGAAAAGTATGATTAATTCAGATTTGAGCTATAATTATTAAAGTCATAAAAAGGATGGACTTTCAATATGAGAACCGGATCATGATAAACCTTGATATGATATACTTGAGAGGTAAGGGAGATAGAGAGACTCAATAACTTTAATAGTTTTGGATCTTTCTGGTACCAAGTAAGATAAATTTTTAGAGAATTTATTTAGTGAACCTAGATGGTTTAGTATGTTTTATCAAAGTGCGCAGTGGAAGTGAAGTGGTCTGAGTTATCCTAGAATCAGTTATGAATGTTAACTTTAACTTTAGAAATATTATGATGGGAGTACTGATTTGAATTTCAGTAACAAGATAGAAATATAGTATTGCTAGTCTTGGATTAATCTATCGATATTGTCGGGCAATTTTCATTAATAGATTCCCTAGTATAGAGGACTCTAGTAAAAATTTGGACATGTCTAAATCTGGATTAAGGAAGTATTGATCTTTACCCAGCTAGGATTGAAAATATTTGTGATACCAAACTTGTTTAGTTATGACATTATGACTTCTCTATTTAAGAAGGGCTCGAGGTTTCTCTAATATAAAAGATTGATTGTTAAGTCATAGAGAGGCGTATGAAAAGAAAGAATGTTAAAGATCGTGGCAAGTATCTAGTGCTTAAGCCACCTTCGAATTTTTGGTTAAGTATATGTTGGACCAATTATGATAAATCTCGGGGTAAAGAATTTTATACTTAAGTCGAGGTTGAAGTATTAAAATTCATTTGAAGAGACCGAGAGAATTCATTATGTACTGTAAATCATGAGTAAGAATTGAAGATGTGATATAATTTTGTTATGTTATAGACTTATGAAGAAACATTTTAAGAAAGAGATCATACAGAAGCTTGAAGATAATGTTAAATTTCAAAGTTTAGGCATCATGAGTTTTCTATGGAATTACATATTTTTAATTTGAGGTTAAGGCACTGATGTTCATTAAAAGGATATTAAAGGAACTCAATATGTAGATAGATGGTATTGATGAAAATGAAAATGTTATATCATGTTGTTATGTAATGGTCGTATGAGGAAAGTATTCTAAGAGGAGGATTATCCGAAAACACGAGGATAATGTTAAGGCTGGATATTTTTAATCATGATGTTCTTGTGAAGTTAATTTAGGATAGTTAATCATATCAAAAGATTGGTGTTCTTTTTGAAGAGCTCAAGGAAATTTGATATGTATTGTAAAAGAAAAGGATCAAGTTTTAAATGTTATATTAACTATGTTGAGACTTGGAAAGCAAGTACCTTAAGAGGTAGACTAATTAGGGAGTTTGAGAATGATTTGGTGGTTGATTACTTTTAAGGTTCAGAATCTCAATCAAGCTAATTTCGAGGACGAAATTATTTTAACGGGGGAGAATGTAACACCCAGAGGAAAAAAAAAAAAATTGGCCTGCCGGCCCGGCTGCTGAACCGGCCCAACGACGCTGCGGCCCAGCTCGCGGGATGCGCAGGCGTGCGGGCGGGTAAGCGTGTGAGCTTGTGCGGTGCAAGGAGCGCGGGGACGCGGGAGAGGGAGACGACGCGTGGTGGGCAGGCGACGAAGACCTTCGCCAGGGATACTTCTGGAAAACAATGAGGGAGGATGTACAAGGCCCTTCGCTAGGGATACTTCTGGAAAATAATGATGGAGGACGCCGCCAACTTCATTAATAAGTGTGACAAGTGCCAGCACCACTCCCACATTCAGCACCTGTCGGCTGCGCCGATCTCCCAGCTATCATCTCCCCGGCCCTTCGCGCAATGGGGGATGGACATTCTGGGACCGTTCCCCACCACACTAGGGCAGCGGAAGTTCTTGCTGGTGGCGATCGACTACTTCACCAAATGGGTCGAAGCAGAGCCGCTAGCTCGAATCACAGAGACCAATGTCCGACAATTCTTCTGGAAGTCTGTTATCTGCCGTTTCGGACTCTCCAACTGCATCATCACCGATAATGGGCGACAGTTCGACAACCGAGAGTTCGAGGGGTTCTGTGCTGAGCACGGGATCCAGCATCGGTTCACCTCGGTCGCCCATCCCCAATCAAATGGGGAAGCCAAAGTTGCCAACCGAACCATTCTTCAAGGACTCCGCACCAGGTTGGACTAAGCAAAGAGCAGATGGGCGGAAGAACTTCCGAGCATCCTGTGGGCCTACCACACAATGCCCAGAACGGCGACGGGTGAAACACCTTTCAACCTGGTCTTCAGGTCGGAGGCAGTAATTCCAGTTGAGCTCGAGTGCGCACACTCCGGGTGTAGCGATACAACGAGGCTCAGAACTCGGCACACCTGCTCCTCAACCTAGACCTGCTCGAAGAGACAAGGGACAAAGCTCAGCTCCAGATGGCAGCATACCGGCAACGGGTCGCCCGATACTACAACGCGTGGGTAAAGTAGAAGGCTTTCCAACCTGGCGACCTGGTGCTATGTCGAGCAAAAGTGTCCCAGCCCCGGGAGTGCAGCAAACTCTCACCAAATTGGGAGGGCCCTTACAAGGTGGCTGAGGCCCTGTCACAGGGGGCCTACTACTTAGAAGACTCAAATGGCGCCAGGTTCCCCCGGACCTGGAATGCTTGTAATTTGAGAAGATACTATCAGTAATGTAAGTATATCCTCCATGAGAAATAAAGATTTCTTTCCGCAACATGATCTACCTGCCTTGCAGGAAACTATAGCCGTGAGCCTAGCTCCTCGGCAGCAAAGACCGGATGTCCCTCCGGCACGAAGACCGGACAACCCTCCGGCAAAGGACCTGGGAAGCCCCCAGGCGACCAACGCGCTTTCGAGCCCAGCTCCAAGGCGCCATCTCAAATCATCAACGTCCTCGAGCCCAGCTCCAGGATGCCAGCCCAAGACCGGAGCTCAGATCTCCAGCAAAGGGAATTGTCAATTAATGCACCATCAAGCCTAGCTCTAAGGCGCTATTTCGAATTATTGAAGCTCCCGGGCTCGGCATCACGGTGACAGTCGAGGCCAGGCCTCGTCCTCCACAAGGTCCGCTCCCATAAGCCCGGGATGCCTAGGTCGGAGCCGAGCACGAGCCTCCACCCAAGGCGGACCCCTCGAGATCGAGACCCATGGCTAGGAGTTGAGCCTAGCCTCCTCCGCCACAAGGCGCTCCTCCGAGCTCAGGTCCCCTGGGCTGGACAGCATCATCGCCAATCCAAGACCGGACGACCCTCCCGCACCGGCGAGCCCAGCTCCCCGGTGAAAGACCTGGGAAGCCCCCAGGAACCGACGAGCCTAGCTCCCCGGCAACAAAGACCGGACGACCCTCCGGCACCGGCGAGCCCAGCTCCTTGGTAGCAAAGACCGGACGACCCTCCGGCACTGGCGAGCCCAGCTCCCCGGCGAAGGACCAGGGAAGCCCAAAGGCACTCAACGCCTCCGAGCCCAGCTCCAGGATGCCCGCTCAAGACCGGAGCTCGGATCTCTGGCCAGGGGCAGCTCCGAGCCACGCGGTTCTCCAACATCATCATCCTCGAGCACAGCTCTAGGACACCTGCCCAAGACCGAAGCTCAGACCTCCGGCCAAGGACATCTCGGAACTGTGCAGTTCATCATCAACAACACTCCCGAGCCCGGCATAACTGCGCTAGCTGAAGCCGGGCCCCGTCCTCCACCAGGTCCGCTCTTGTAAGCCCGGGATGCCTAGGCCGGAGTCGAGCGCAAGCCTCCACCCAAGGTGGACCCCTCGAGATCGGGACCTGTGGATAGGAGTTGAGCCTAGCCTCCTCCACTGTGAGACGCTCCTCCGAGCTCAGGTCCCTTGGGCTGGACAGCATCGTCGCCAATCCAAGACAGGATGACCCTCCGGCACGAAGACCTGGAAAGCCCCCAGGCACCGGCGAGCCTAGCTCTCCGGCAACAAAGCCCAGAGAAGAGTCCTCTGGCATGAAGACCTGGGAAGCCCCCAGACACCAGCGAGCCTAGCTCCCCGGCATCAAAGACCAGATGACCCTCCGGCATCGGCGAGCCTAGCTCCTCGAAAAAGGACCTGGGAAGCTCCCAGGCACCTAGTACCTCCAAGCCCAACTCCAGGATGCCAAGATCTGGAACTCATATTTCCAGCGCCGCAATTCCTAAGCATCGACATCCTTGAAACTGGCTCCGAGACACTAAGGTTCAGGACTCAGACTTCCAATACCAAGGATCTCAACCTTCGACGTCTCCAAGCCCCACTTTAAGATGGTGACCACTGAGCTATGCCCCTAAGCAGCTGAGTCCAAGGTTAACACTCATCACCAGCATGACCTCAAGCTCTACACCAGGTCCATGCCAGTCGGAGTCCTCGACTCCTCTCTCGGACCTCCTTGCACCAAAAAAGAAGAGGAAGCACAGAAAGGGAGGAGAGAGGAGAGAGAGGGGACATTCCACATTGCAGATGATGGAGACACCATGATTGCAAAAGCGAGTTCCATTATTGAGAGAGTTGATTACACTATCTTCCGGTCCCCGACAGGCCAGGTGACCCGGTCAAAGAAGAAAGACAAAAGAAAGGTACAAGTGCAAGAAGAAAAAAGAGAAATCCTATCCTAAGTAGCCGGCTCCTTCTCCGGGCGTTGCACGGCTGGGACCTCTCCCTCCTCCACCTCCATCGCTAGGGCATGCTCCTGGGCGACCTCCGCTGGAGGAGCAGGTTCAGCTACTGGAGCTGCTGGGATTGGATCAACAACCACCGGATGCGGTGCAGGTGCTGCCCTTACCGTCATCGGTGTCGACTCCTCGGGGCCGGGTGCTGTCGAAGTCGCTACGGTGCTAACCTCGGCTGGAGCAGCCCCCTGCCCTACTGCCACCGTCGTCATTGCACAGGAAGCCTTCTTCCCTGGAGTCCGGAGTGCAGCCAATCGCTCCTCGGATAGAATACCCCGCAACTACTGGCGGCAATAAGCGAACCCCTTGGCAAAGGAGTCTGTCGTCGCCTCCTTGAAGTCCTTGAGGTACTCAGAAGAAGCTTTGAATGCGGCCACTGCATCGATGGCGTCCCTTCTAGCACCCTATGCCTTGCTCTTTTCGGTGGCCACCAGGTCCTCGGCGTGCTCGGCCTGACAGATCGCCACCGCTATTCCCTTTTCGACGACCTCAGCGTTATGGCTAGCGACAGCAGCCTTCCTCTCGGCCTCAGCAGCCCTCCCCTCGGCCTCAACGGCCCTCTTCTCTGTGGCCGCCACCTTCCTCTCGGACTCGACCCGAAGCTCCTTCAGCCGAGTCCTCTTCGATTCGAGCTCACTTTCGAGCTCCTTCTTTGCCCGGACGAGGTCGTCAAACTCGCCTGGGCATCTTGGCTCTTCTCTCTCGCCTCAGCCCGCAGAGATTCGAGCTCTGTCAGTCACTCCTTCTCCCCCCTGGCCCAATTCTGGTAGAAGTCCCGGATGAGGAGGAGCTCTCTGCCTTGCTGCATCGGGGAAGGGGTGTCGTCTATTAGGAAAGAAGAAAAAGAAGTGATTTGGAAAAGCAACGACGAGCGAAGGACTTACAGCGTAGAGGTTCACGAACATCGTGCTGATGACGTGGCCCAGAAGCCTCCCGCTTTCGTCTCGCTTGTCGCAGGACTGGATGGAGAAGTCCATCATCCGCTCGGCGAGGTTGGAATCCTTGACCAGAGAGACGTTCGGCCCCAATTTAAAGGGAACCCTTCGATAATCGACACTCTGGTCCTCGCTGACTCAGCTCCTTCGTCGGTGCACGACGCCCTCGATGCTAACTGCAAGACCGGCGCAGCATCGGACCGCACTTGGGGAACCGGCCTGATCTCTTCTGGGCCCTCCTCCTATTTGACATCGAGGACCTCCGGGGTGGGGGGTGCCACCTGGCAGCAATGGTAGCCGATCTCTCACGGGTCGCCACCTCGGGCTCGGGCGTCGCCACCGGCTCACGCTGCCCGGCAGGTACGGGAACGGGCTCAGCCGCCCTTTTTCGCCGTCATTCCTGAACTGGTGCATCTGCCCCGGCCTGTACCGGCCTCGCCCCATCTTCGGCTCGAGCCCTCTTCGGAGTGGGCTCACCCACCTCAGCAGTCTACTCTCGTTCCTCAGAAAATGAGAGCAGTTCATCCATTGAAAACTTCATTTCTGCACTGGAAGGAACAAGGTCAGCCCAACAACCGCAGCCAAAAAAGAAAATGGAGAAGTAAAATTAAATAAGAAACGATGAGGGGGGTGGTTAAGTCGAACTCACCCAGCTCCCGCGCTGAGCTGACCCCGGCCTCGCGAAGATTCTGCTCCGACAGCAAGACCTCCAGTGATGGGATCTCGGCCGATCTGAGCAGGTCATACGTGTCGAGGTCGGTAGCTTCGACTGAGGAATTCCTGTTTGGAGATCGATCTAGATCGCTCCAAACCTAGTTGATCCCCTCTACCGAGGCGAAAAAGAACCTGCTCTTCCATCCTTTGATGGAAGAGGGGAGCACAAATCTGATGCCCCGAGGGCGGGAAGAAAGGGACCACCACCCGTCCTCGGTAGGGTGGCATTTTAGGATGAAGAAGCCCCTGAACAAGAAAAAACGGGCAACAATCCTATGGAAGTGGCATAGAACGATGAAACAAAATATCGTTCTGATGGCATTGGAGACCAACTGGGCTGGGACAAGATGGTCCGGTCAAGAAAGAAAGGAGAAAAGGATGCACAGGGAGGCGGAGACCCCAGTGAAGGTCTCCTCGTAGAAGGCGATCCACCGAGGACCACTGGAAGTGACTCGCTCTCCGGGGCGAGGAACGGAGAGCTGGATGGATTCAGGGATGCTGTAAGCCTCCCAGATAGATGCAAGGTCCTCAACGGTAATCACCGAAGTGACCCCCCCTGGACCTGTCGATCGAGAAGGCTCAGGCTCAGGGAGAGGAACAGAAACAGAAGCGGGAGCATGAAGAGGAGCCAAACGAGGAGGAGAAGTCCCAGGTTCCCTAATGGACATCGGGCTATGGAAAGGCCTTCTACTGAACTCGTACCTCGCCGCCTCCATGTCCTCGTCGGAAGAGGAAGGAGTCTTCGGCCGGAAAGGTCCGGCCTCAGCCTGGCAAGAGGGACGGAAGTTGGGCCCGAAGCGGTCCATGGAAGAGAAAGGGAGAGAGCAGGGCAACTCCTAGATGACGAAAGGGAGGAGGTGAATGGAGGAAGGCCTACGGTGACTTCTAATGGGCGAGAAGGAAGAGCTAACCTGCTAATGCTCACAGAAGACACCGACGACCGGAGAAGAAGAAGAGGAAGGCTCCTGTACGACTCTGGGCGCGAAGAGTTTGAAAAAAGGTATATTTCGAAAGGACTTACCCATCCCTTCGAGACAACCTGCATCCGACCGTACCGTTATGGCTCCCCCAAAAGTCGTGCCACGTGTCGCCGATCAACAGGGCCAGCGCCCCCATCGACCGTGGTCGCTTCAGGTTCCGTGCCCGCCATAACTGCTCCCAAGACGTGGCCACGCGGTGCCCCCGCACAGGCTCAAGGGCCCGCCGGACGAGATGCCGCCGATATCGGTTATTATTGCACCAGATTTTTCACCCTTCCATGTCAGCTCTGCAACTACTCCCTTCGCCCCGAGCGCCATGCAATAACAGGCCTCGGGAGTAGGGGGCAAGTGATGTGATCGGATTGTTGATGTAAGGAAAGGGGTCTGACATGGACTCCTCATTGGATGCCACTTTGGATCCCGCTCACAGGCCCCTTCGCCGGGCTAAGCTCCCCCATGCCAACAGAGCCACCCATCGAAGCCGGGCTCCGTCCTCCGCCAGGTTGGTACCCGCCAGATCGGGACGCCTAGGTCAGAGCCGAGCTCAAACGCCATCGGGGGCAGACCTCTCGAGCCCGAGCTCGGGTCCCGTGGTCTGGAGCGAGCTCAAACCTCCCCCGCCACGAGGAGCCCCCTCGAGGCCAGGTCCCCTGGCCTGGGTGCGCTTCATCCATATCAGCTAGCCCAAGCTCGGTCAAGGCTGGGCCCCTCCGGCCTAGTTTCGAACTCGGCCCCTCTTCGCATAGCCGAGCCGTTGCAAGGCCGGTCCCCTGGGAGTGGGCCCCATCTTTTCAGCTCAGTCCTCAATGCAAATCAAGATGTCAACCGCCAAGGAAGCAACACCTCCAATCTGAAGACGGTGGCTGGCCCCCCGAGGGCCGTACAACAGCACCTGCCACGTCGCCATTAATGCCCACAGCCGCCATTCACCCCAGGAGGAAAGGAAGCTCACATCAAGGCACCATGCCCCTACCGGCTTGCCGTACGATCGGGAAAAAGACCCCACCAAGGAGCACGATTCTCGAGAGCAGCGGCGCGACAGTCGAGACCCTGCCAGGCTTCCAGGAAGGACAAATCGAAGGAATGTCAGAGGCTTGTGGAAGCTTCCCCAGATACCCAATAAAGAAGGCATACCGTTCACGGCACGGTATCACATCATACCCATCTAACAACATGGGAGGACCCCGAGGCAAGCCACAAAAAAAAAGGACCCAGCCAGTATAAGCAAAGGGGAGGTAACACTCATTTTTCAATTCCAATTCCAAGCAAAAACAAGACAACCACCACAAAAAGAAAGAGAAAGGGAAGAGGCCAGAGAGGAGGGCAAGACCACCTCAGCCACTACATCTCCCAGCTCACTCGCACTCTCATACACTATATTCACTCCTCCTAGCATGGAGCTCATCCAGAGGGGCTCGACCAGGAGGATCTGTTCCCCTAGATCGTCACTAACTTGATCGTCGGAGTGCCCCCACCGGAATCCCCGGCCCGGGTCACTGATGTTGGTTTTCTTGCAGGTCCCGAGGCATCGGAGGCATCTCTCGCAGGCGGACGGGGAACACCCAGCACCACCAGCAGCTACGGGCCACGACGATCGGGGCGGTAACAACTGCCGACACAACTATAGGGTCATCTCCAGAGAGATGGGATTTCAGGAGATCTTCGTCAAAAAAGGTGATTGCATTGGAACCCCTTGACCTCTTGACAATGTCAGGGCCGTCTTCATATCTCCAGTCGGACCGTCGAGCAGTATGCCAACATCCCCACCGGTCGGACGTTGGTTGGGAAGCTCCACCTCCTCAGGAGGGTTCCTGGTAGTTGATGCTTCGGCCCGATCCCGGCAGGGTCAGACGTACTTGTGCAGGTACCCCCTCCGGATGAGGTCTTCAATGGCATCCTTCAGCTGGAGGCACTCTTCGGTATTGTGCCCGTGGTCCCTATGGAACCGGCAATATTTGTCTTTGTTTCTTGAGACAGAGGTGCCCCTCATCGGACGAGGCCTTTCAAGAAAGTCTCGTTCTCAATCTCTAGGAGGATCTTCTTCCTAAGAAGAGAGAGGGGTGCATAGGTTTCGAACCTCCTAGGGAAGTCGTTCAGCTTCGAACTTCAGTGCTGGGCGGACCGGTTGCCGTTACCCAAAGGTCGGACTTCGGGAGCCTTGTTGCTCCGCTTCTTGGGAGCCGACCTTCCCTCTGCCTGGCGTTGGCTCGCCGCCTGTTCTTTTGCCAGGACGTATTTCTGCGCTCTGGCCAGCAGCTCGGTGTAGTTCATCAAGAACTTCTTGTCCAGGAAGAATATGAATCTGGATGAGTGGAGCCCTCTCTTGAAGGCTGACATAGCTATGTCTTCATTCAGATATGGGATCTCCATGATCGCTAAGTTGAAACAGGCCATGTAGTCCCGGAGAGTCTCCCCCTCCTTTTGCAGTACGAGGAAGAGGCAGTCAGTGTTCCTCGGAGTCTGACTGCAGGTCCTGAAATGGAAAAGGAAAAGGTTTTCAAGTTTAGAGAAAGAGTGGATCATACCTGGTCGGATGAAGGAGAACCACATCCGAGCGGCCTTCTTCAGGGTTGCTAGGAAGGCAATGCAATGGAGGGCGTCGAAAGCATCCTTTACCATCATATGGGCCTTATAGGTGCCCAGGTGGTCAAGTAGGTCGATGGTACCATCATAAGGGTCCACCTGTGGAATTTTGCAGTGACGGGGGATCGTCTCCCCAAGGATTTCGGCAAAGAAAGGAGGGCGCGAGTCATAGGGCTGCCCCCTTTCGATTTTCTGCCGATCAACAATTTCGGCGATGCGCTCCTCCATGCGCAAAATATGCTGGCATAGTCCCTCAGGGCTTCAGCAGAGTACCGAATGTCGTGATGGACGGAGTCAGAAAAAGAAGGTGAGGCCGACCTCGCCCTCTTCCTGTCAGCACGGATCCCCAAGGACCTTCGGGGCTCTGGAACAGCGTGGAAAAGAGGTTGAGGGGCTACCTGGCACCGGCCCCCCTCAGCGACAAGTTGGTAGTTGGTGCTAGATGCAGCAGGAGGCTGCTGCCGGTTGTTGGCCTTTTCTTGGAGATGTTGAATCGCAGTAGTGAGTGTATCAATGCGGTTCAGGAGCGCCTGGAACTGTTGTAGTCTCAGAACGACAATGGGTTCGGCAACGGTGGTGGCGGCGACATCGTTCTCCTAGGAGGTCCTTCTGACTTTGACAGGGAGTGACCTTTTCTGGCGGAGGTATTCTAGGCTCTTCCTTTTGCCATTATCAAACTCAATAAGCGGGTTCCTCCTTCTAGAGTGAGAGAGCAAGCAGCCCCTTCCTCTAGCGCCAATATGTTGTCGAGTCTTCTCCTGGACCGGGCTCAGTCGGCTACGCTGGAGCGCTCCTCTCTCGGTCGACCTGTAACAAAGTCTCTCAAGCGCCGGTGGTGCTCCGGTAGGGACACTCCGATGCTTAAGTTAGGAGGAGCTTGAGGGCAACAGAATGGAGGAATCAAGAATGGAGAAGGAAGATAGTACTTAGCCCAAATGGAGGCCCCCCGTTCACCTTATATAAGCGCAGAATGCTGCCAAATTCTGTTAAGAGGCAGGCGGAGAATGTCCGATTTATTCCTAGGAGAATCAGGATGGTGGCCAGGTGACACTGAAACGTGGCCACAATGTGGTGTCCATTGTAACAGAATTCTAGTACTAGCTGGAGAGAATTTCTGGAGCCTTCGATCTACTTCTGGAGTGAGAAAGAATCAGTCGGACTTGACAAAGGTGGGTCATCCGGTCGAGGAAGAAGGTCCGACAAGTTTTTAGGAGGAGCAGACTAGTCAGACCTCAATGAAAATAAATCGATCGATCAAATTTTTGATAGGATGGAATAGCCGGACCAACCGAAAATCCACCTAAGCTGATCTAATTAAAAAAAAATTGATTGAGTATAACAAGACCCATAACAGTAATCGTATAGCTCCCCAGTGCCTTCACGAGAGTAATTCCCTGTAACCATACAAATTCAAGAGGAATGTAAGATCTCGTGGTAAGCATAAATCTACCGTATCTGATGGAGGCAAGAGCCTAACCGAAGTAACACTGTTACTTCTGTTTCTTTTGTTGCACTGTCACTCATTCTTCCACTAAAGCCAAAACTTGTAGTACTTCCATGCAGCCGTGTACGCAACTGAGCTTCCCTGTCCTTGGTGTTCACCTTTTCACCTCCATCCTTTCTTTATATATTTTAACCCCAGTAGATATTTTAACATCCCATCCCTTCCCTACGTACGACATGGCAGCTTATCCTCCACTTCATACTTTAATTAGGTTTTGTTTCTATTGTCACAAATGCATGTGAATGTACTTTCCAAGTCCCCAACTCACGTGACCCTTGGTAGTGTATCACGAGAATCCTGGAGAGCAGCCCATAAATGGTGCAGTTTATCCACGCTCGTCCGATACGTAGCCTTCTGAATTTGAACCATGCATGCGACTGGTTTGCATGCATGGTGGGGGCTGGCCATGGAGGCCTGAGTACCAGAGGATATACAGTGCGTGGCCTCCATTGTATGGACCGGTTACTGCATGAGAGCAGAAAGGGTCACATGGAATTAGCCACAGAGACATTACAATATTAGATAATTATATAAATCAAAATTCTTCGAAAGGAAGTTAATTGCTGTGCCGGTCCAATAATAGACATATATATATATATATATATATATATATAAGACATTACAATATTAGATAATTATATAAATCAAAATTCTTCGAAAGGAAGTTAATTGCTGTGCCGGTCCAATAATAGACATATATATATATATATATATATATATATATATATATATATATATATATATATATATTGGTAATGCAAATGGATAGGAAGATAAATCCCGGTATAGCTATTCCTGTAAATTTTTATCCTGCCAGGTAATGTTCGATACGGGATACTCAGATTCGCGCAGTCTCTTTTCATCTAATGATGAGTACGTTAACATGACATCACTAGAATATCGACTAGTAGAATGGGAATAAAGAGGAAGATCCTGATCTCTCATTCAAACGAACTGTCGCGGGTTCTAGAAAAATTCTGGATTTAATCAAGTCATCCGAAAATCATATCCCAAATCTACGATCGATTGATAACGAGGCAAGGCTTCTACTCCTAGATATATCTTTAAGTAAAAGCTCAGTAATTAAGTGGTCTGTAATGGTCTCTAACCATTTAAAGAGAATAACCAGATAAAAGCTAAATGTTAACTAGTTGACTTGGTAATTAAATTTTAAATTGTTACTGATTAATAAGTTAGCTGAATAAACTACATAAATATATAATAGTTTTTAAGAAATAACTAGGATTTGAATTCCATATCTCCTTCCAGAGTGAACACTTAGAAGAGAGGTACTAATCAACTTTGTTAATGGTTGTTGATCTAATAATATGTTTACTGATTTATTGATTTAGAAGCTTAAGTTGTTAGGTACTAGATCAACAATACATATCAAGATCAAACTATTGTTGTATCTTTAATTAAGGATGTTACCTTCAAACGGTTTACAAATTGGCATTCTAATTAATAAAATCATGCTTCATCATAAATCTTATTAGTGTTGTTGTGCAATTCCATTTGTCATTCTTCATTTATAAATTACAGAAGTGAGAAAAGCATCCAATTGTTTATATCCTCGGTTACAGGAATTTAGTACATTCTAGATAAGTGCTAAATGTTGAGGAGATGAAACTAACCACCTAGGTAATCTGAATGAGATTTGGCCTCATATTTCTTATCCATGTGGGTTCTATTGGAAAAGTGGGATGCATCGATTGTGAATATCCTATCAGCTTGAAGTACTCAACATCAATTAAGTACTGAATGTTATGTATCTTTGTACCTGTTTCATTAGATGCCACATGTAGTCTTTGTGAAACATTGCACCTATAGCATGATGTTAGAAGGAACACCAATATTAATAGGTATTATATATTATAGAACCCTCTAGGTGTTAATTAGCATGCGATCAATCTCATGGCATTCCCTGTCCTGATGCATTAATTTGACAGAAACCCATGGTTGGCCCCACATGTTATGAAACATCTTTTTCCCTTGTCCATGTAGTCTGACAGATACAACAGCAACTGTAGTAGGTGTACGTCTCTCTTTTGTTTCTGTCATAATAAAAGTTGAGTTAGAAAAAAAGAAATATTATTTTTCTATATTATCAAGATAATGGGAGATGAAATTACAAAATTTAAATTTAAAATGAAAATCTTAAAAACTAGGATTCCACGTCATGAGATGACAGAACTTCTCCACAACAAAATGCATTCGAAGCCCAAACCAATGGTCTCGTAATTGTGCATCGATCCTCTGTTGCCACCAAAAACGTGCCCTGCAGACTCAGTAGGTCTCAGCGCACATCAGTTGTTCCGAGAAAAAAATGGGTCCCTCGTCTCTGGGTGCTTCTGATCGCCGGTGATCCTATAGAAAAAAAAAAAAAAAAAAAAAATCAGGTCAAAAATTTTGATAAGAATATTTCGATGATCAAATTAGTTTGATGATCGAGAATAACAGATTCTCGATCATGAAGATTCAAATAACCATTATGAAGAGGCTCTAGATAAGATATTTATTTTTTTTTATTTAAACAGTGAGGGTTGCTTGCCATTTATCTTGACAGGAGATCACTCTTACCTATATATATATATATATATATATATATATATATATATATATATATATATATATATATATATATAGAAGTCGATATCGTTAGATAGGATCTGACATCCTGACAGCGCATTCCCCTGAGAAGAATGCAGACTTCACATAGTCCTGTAGGATAGAAATTGGAGTCCCAGTATGGCACCCACTGCAAGGAACGGAGGTGGCGTGCTATAGTTCACTCTCCTAGAGAGGGTGCAGGCTTTGCAGAGTCCCATAGGACAGAAATTGGAGTTTCGGTAGGGCACCATCCTACCAGGGATACAGGTGGCGTCCCGTTGGTCTTGTAGTCTCGGCAAGGCACGCCTCTGCAAGGGGCACAGGTTTGGCGAAATGTCTCCTTCCCTTGCAGGATATTCTTTCTCGAGCATCGCGGTAGGTTCGGCGAAGAAGATGACACCGCTCTTCCCCGTCACCATCCAGGTGTTCTGTAGTGATGTTAGAACCAAGCAAGTTGCACATGCTTGCTTGGAGTCGGTGCATCCTCAATCTTCTTTTCCTCCTCTGGTCTATAGGGGAACAATTCTCCCACAATCAGGGCTCGAGCTGGCCAGGAGCTCTACTCGGTTGGGAGCCCCTACTTAGGCAGGGAGCTCTACTCGGCCAGGAGCTTTACTCGGTTGGGGCTCTACTCAAGTAGGAGCTCTACTTAGCTAGGAGCTTTACTTAGGCAGGGAGCTCTACTTGGCCAGGAGCTCTACTCGACTAGGGCTCTACTCGATAGGGAGCTCTACTCGGCCCAGGCTCTACCCAGGTAGGGAGCTCTACTGGACCAGGAACTCTACTCGGCCAGGAACTTTATTCGGTCAGGAGCCTTACTCAGGCATGAAGCTCTACTCAGCCAGGAGCTCTACTTGGCCAAGATCTCTATTAGGCTAGGAGCTCTACTCAGCTAGGAGCTTTACTTAGGCAGGGAGCTCTACTTGACCAAGAACTCTACTCAGGTAGGACGTGGCCTGCAGATGCTATGTCAGTGTCGAGTCTATTAGATGCGAGCACCGACATCACCATGTTGGTGTCCAGCCACGTCAGATGTGGGTACCATGTCAGTGACTAGCCTTATCAGATGCCCCCCACTTTCGAGCCCAGAGCGTACTATAACTTTTTGAGTTTAGGGCAAATGGAGTAATTCGATACTGCTGAAGTGGAATGCTGCCATGCATGTCGTTAATTGCCACCATCTTTGATGATTCGTGGATCGTGCGTGCGCCTACTAGGAGCCGCTGCATCAGCAGCGGTGGTGATATGAAATGATGCCTTCATGCCCCCTAGTATAGTGGTTCACAAATCAAAGCACCACGAGCAGTGGATGCCGACACGCATCCTAATCCCGTTGGCTGATGGTAGGGAGGGTCGTATCCGTCCATTGGACATGGCTTCAAGAGGGGTTTCGTCGTCTCTTTCAGATAAATATATCGCTCCATCGTGTCCTTTCAAAACCATCAAGGGGAGGAGGAATAGAACAGAAAAAGGGGAGTTCCTCACCCATACTTGGAAACCTCAACCCGAAGCCTTGCATAGGTTAGTCATTTCTCTTCGTCTTACCTCCTTACAGTCTACACTGTGGGAGCATTCCCTGTCCGTAACCTTAGGCCTTCTTCTCTCCTTATTTTTTGATTGCCCATGAGTTCTTCCAGTGATAGATGCTGCTCCCTAGAGCGCTCCATAGGTGGCCTAAGCACGGCTGAACTGTCTCGGCCTAGGCCTCCTCCTTCGGATAGCAAGGAGAAGGAAGATGCTCCCTTCCAGGTCTCCCAGGGTCCCCACCGGATGATGGACCCCAATATCTTTACTTTGCCTCCTCCATCATCCTCAAGCCAGGATCTGGAGGGTCCATCGGATGTCGCTTCGACGATGACCAGGATGGACACCCTCTACCTTCAGGGTATATACAGGATCCTGAAGTCCATCTGGATCACAACCCCATGCCTGAATGAGTAGGTTACCTCAAGCGAGCCAGGCCGGATTACTCTATACAAGAACTTTTATTTTGCTGGTTTTCGACTCCCCCTTCATCCTTTCATCCTCTCTTTTTTTGGTAACTATAGGTTAGTTCTGGCCCAACTTATCCCAAATTTCTTTAGGATCATCAATTCCTTCTTTGTCATGTGCCATTTCCACGGTGTGGTAGCACAATTTTTCCTTTCCAAGGTTTTCTTCACTCTAAAGTGCCACCCCATAGATAGGGGGTGGTGGTTTGTAGCATCCTATCCAGGGACCCTTTAGTTTGACTTATCCACTTCCATCAAGGCATGGAAAAACCTATACTTTTTTGCTTCGATTGAGGGAATCAACTGGATCTGGAGCGATCCCGATCAATCTCCCAATCACAATGCCATGGTGAAGCCTGCTGATCATGAGGTATACAACTAGCTTGTCACCTTAGCAGTTCCCTACGAACGAGACCTCCTCTCTGAGTAGAACCTATTGACACTGGAATCAGTCCGATCCGGTCTATAAGTAAGGTCCAAAATCTACTTTCTTTTATGGCTTCCGGTGAGTAATTGAGTTTCTCCCTCCAATATAGAGATGAAGTTCTCTGTTGACTGGATCTGGTAGATGTCTTGTAAGCGGGCATCATCGTCAAAGCCTTAAGAGGAGTCAGTGAAGAAGCCCTACGGGGAGCAAGAGGAGAGGTCCTGCGGGGAGCCATCGGAGAGGCCCTTAGGAGAGAGAGGTCAAAGAAGCCCTAACTCCAGCTATAGAGGTGGTTGAGAGCATGGTCTCAGGGCCCAACGGGATCACCGAGCCGAGGGAGGGGCTCCCCCAAACCCCTTCGGTTGCTCCCGAGATCATCTCCATCCCATCATTCCCTGAGGCGGGCACCACCGTCGAGCTAGAGAGAGCACCGGCTCTGCCCATGGCCCCCATAGCCGTTGAGGTCTAGCCATCAAAACCAGTGTCGATCGGCCCCTCTTTGTCTACAACCCCAACCCATGGAGTGGCCAGAGTCTCCGCATTGGTGCTGCCTAACGTGTCAGTGACTCTTGATGCTGGCTTAGAAAAGAGGTTACTGGGCTTTATTCTGCAATTACGGGACCACAGGGAGAGGAGCAGTTGCACGGTGGGGGAGATCATCTCTAGTATCTTTTCCTAGTTACTCACGGTATGTCCTTCATTCTCTCACTGAGCTTTGAATTAGGGAAACAAGAAGGTCAATTAATTGCTTTACTCTTAATTCTTGTCTCCAGGTCATCCAGGATACGTTCCTTATCAAAGATGCATGCCGAGCACTGGTATGGAAAATATAGAGTCTCGCAATAGGGCCGACACCATAAAGGCAAAGGCCAAGGCCTTGGCGGACCAGATTCTGGGCTTGGAGGTTCAGGTAAAGGAGCTAGAGGCCAAGTTCGAGAGTTCCCGGGACTCCATTATCGAGCTCAAGGAGCGGGTGGGGGACCGTAAGGTTGATATCACAAAGAAGGCAAAGTACATCCCCTCTTGGAAGAGTGCCTCACGAAGTCCATAGCCATCACTCTCTGCCAGGAGAGGTAGCTGTGCATCTTTCGAATGTTGTTGGGCCTGAAGAAGGATCAGGTAATGACGGCCGAGGCAAAGGCCATCACTGCTGAGGCGATGGTCGGGGCTGCAAAGGAAGAGGTGGCCCAGGCGATTGTGCGGTACAAGGTCTCGATGGAGTTCGAGGATGAGATGAGCAAGGCAGTCTACGATACCTTCTACAAAGGCTTCGAGGAATGCAAGAAGAAAGTAGCACAGGCCTTTAACATCTCAAACTTGGACAACATCATGGCCAACGACCCCGAGGGAGCGAGGGGTGGGACAAATCCCCCGGTCTAGGTAGTCTCGACTGAAGCTGTCGAGCTCGAGGCTGATTCGACTCCTCCCAAAGTGTCTCTGGCCATCGAAGCCATTGCACGACCACCCCAACCAAGCTCGATGTGAGAGACTATGGTGCGAGTGATGGCCGAGACGGGGGCGATGATCGACGTCGCTGTGGAGGCCTTCAAGTTTGATGGTGCCCCAACTCCGAACTTAGGGCCATGAGTAGCTATGGGCCTTTTCATTTTTATGTCTTCTGTATTTTGCTAAGTCCCCTGCCTGTTGGGGGCTCCCTTCCTTGCAAAATTTTCTTCAGCAATGAATCGAAACATTTTGCCAACTTGAGCCTCCTTCCTTCATTATCCCTTTACTTTATTTTTCTTCATTTTTTTAGTGCCCATTGTCCAACTTGATGTTTGGGAGGTGGGGCAACCTTCAAGAGGGCAGTATTGCAAGGCATCCCACTAGGTTTCATTTGCTACTAAGTCGACGGAGTAGGCCCGGGCACCCTAGTGTAGGCCAGCATTGTGAGGCATCCCGTCGGTCTTCACCTGGCCCTAGGGTTGGATGCACATGCGCTAGTGCTGTGGAGCAGGCTATCCAGGAGGATGGTGCTGTAGAGCATCTAGTCGAACTTCGCTAGACTTGGGGTTTGACGGATAGGTGCGGGACTATGGAGTAGGCCATTCGGGAGGACAATGCTATAGAGCATCCCGTCGAGCTTAACCATACGTGGGGTCTGATAAATAGGTACGGGTGCTGTGGAGGAGGCCATCCAAGAGGATGGTGCTGTAGAGCATCCTGTCGAGCTTTGCCAAACCTGGGGTTTGATGGATAGGTGTGGGTGCTATGGAGTAGGCCATCCAAGAGGATGGTGCTGTCGAGCATCCCATTGAACTTCGACAAACTTAAGGTTTGATAGATAGGTACGGGTGATGTGGAGCAGGCCATTCGAGAGGATGGTCTGTAGAGCATCCCATCAAGCTTTGCTAGACCTGGGATCTGACGGATAGGTGCGGGTGCTATGGAGCAGGCTATCCAGGAGGATGATGTTGTAGAGCATCCTGTTAAGCTTTGCCGGACCTGGGGTTTGATGGATAGGTACGGGTGTTGTGGAGCAAATCATTTAGGAGGACGGTCATTTGAGAGGACAATGCTGTAGATCATCTAATAGAGCTTTGCCAAACCTGGGGTCTGACAGATAGGTGCAGGTGCTGTGAAGCAGGCCATCCAAGAGGATGGTGGTATGGAGTATCCTATCGAGCTTTGCCAGTCCTGGGATTTGATAGATAGGTGTTCTTCAGAAGAGTGAAGCCGAGCAGTTATGTCCAAGAGTTTTTTCATTCCATTCTTGAATGGGGGACATACATTACTGATAGTACATCCTCAAGTTCTTTGCATTTCATGTTCGCAAAATCTGGGTACCGTTAAGCTTGGCTATCTGATAGGCTCCTTGGTATAGTGCTTTGATCACCTTACAGGGACCTTCCTAATTCGATGATAACTTACCGTATTCGCCAGGCTGGAACACTTCTGCCCACCTTAGGACGAGGTCTCACGGGCGAAAGGCCTTCAACTTCATGCACGAATTATAATAGCGAGCCACTCATTATCAGTACATGGCCATGCAGTGTCGGGATTTATCCCTTGTCTCCTCCAACAAGTCAAGATTGAGGTGGAGATGCACCAGGTTGCTCAACTCATTGAACTGCTCCACCAGTAGCATCGGTAGCCCAATATCTACCGGTATTACCACTTCGATGTTGAAGACCAAGTTAAATAGTGTCTGGTCCATCATGGTTCGAGGCATGGTGTGATAAGCACACAGCACACTATGAAGCTCTTTCACTTACTGGCCTTTTGCTTCATTTAACCTAGTGCGAAGTCCTTGAAGGATGGTGAGAATCGTCACCTCAGCCTCCCCATTAGCTTGCGAGTGGTCTACTAACATGAAGCAGTGGTGGATGCTCAGGTCAGTACAGAACTCCCTAATATCTGGTTGTCGAACTATCACCCATTATCGATGATGATGATATGAGGAAGATCGAAATGGCAGATGACCGACTTCTAGAGGGAGGATCTTGCCTTGCCCTCGGTGAACCGTGCCAGGGGTTTTTCCTCCACCTACATGGTAGAGTAGTCGATGGCGATGATTAAGTACTTCTGTTGGTCGGATACGAGTGGAAACAGCACCAGGATGTCCATCCTCCATTGGGTGAATGGCTAGGAAGAGGAGAGCTGGGACAATGAAAAAGCCAGCTACCATTGGATGTGGGCATGCCGTTGGCAGCAATCACACCTCCACACGAACTCGGCTACATCCTCTTGCATGGTGACCCAATAGTAACCTTACCTTAGGGCTATATAGGCCAGCATCCTACCCCCCACATGATTTCCACATACGTCTTCGTGGATCTCCTAGAGGATATAGGCATCCTCGAAAGGTCTCGGCACTTCAACAAGGGGTAAGAATAGGATCCCTGGTAAAGTTTCCTGTCCATTAGCATGAATCGGGTAACCTTCCATTTCAAGAGGTTGGCCTCCATATGATTTTTAGGAAGGATACCTTCGACTATATATTTGATATAGGCGTCCATCCAACTCGGCTCGTGGATGACTTGCTGGACCTCACCGGCCACCCCGAAGTTGGGAGTCTCCAAGTACTCAATAAATGTCTACCCTAGTGAGGAGTTGGGCGAGGTCGCAAGCCTAGAAAGAGCATCGGTGTGGGCATTCTTCCGTCAAAAAATGTGGAAGATGCTGAAGTGCTTAAAGCTCACCGTGTAGGAATGCACTTCATCCAGATATTTCGTCATAAGGGGATCCTAAGCCTCAAACTCGCCCGTGACTTGTCCAGTCATGAGTTGCAAGTCGGTGAAGACCCTTAGGCTTGTGATTCCAAACTCACGAGATATCCTTAGCCCTGCCAGGAGGGCCTCATACTCAGCTTGGTTATTTGTTGCTTTAAAGAGGAAGCGTAGAGTGTACTCGGCTACTACTCCTTTGGAGCTAGCAAGGATGAGGCCAACTCCACTCCCCCCTGAGTTTGATGCGCCATCAATATGGAGGATCTATGTCATCCCCTCATTGAGCGGGCATTGCACTGGCTAAGAGGGTGCCTCCTCTAGGTCATCTTTTGACCATGTGCATTCTACCAAGGAGTCAACCAAGACCTGGGCCTTCTGGGATGGTCTCGAGGGATACAAGATGTCAAACTCACTAAGCTTTATCACCCACTTGGCCAAGCATCCCAAAGTATATGATCAGTTCAGGATGATCCTCAAAGATTGGTCGGTAATGAGTAATGACTATAATTAGATGAGCTTGAAAGTAGGGTCTGAAATGCTAAATAGATACAATTAGTATAAAAATATCTTTTTTAGATTGAGTGTACCTGGTTTCCGCATCCACAATACCTTGCTAGTATAGCAGACCATCTTTTAGGCACCGTCCTTGTTGGTGTGGACTAGCACCGAGCTGACCATGCCTGGGGATATAGCCAGATAGGGGAGTAGCTCCTCTCTGGCCTCCGGTCTGGAAAGCAAAGGAGGCAAGGCAAGAAATTTCTTCAGCCCTCAAAAGCCTCCCTGAACTCCTCTAACCAAATAAAGTCATGTATTTTGTGTAGCATCTTGAAAAAAGGAAGACAATGCTCATTCGAGCACGAAATAAATTGCCTGAGGGTGGCAACGTGACCAGTCAAGCGCTATATCTCCTTTCTTGAAGTATAATGCTTCATATTCGTAATGGCTTGTATTTTCTCAGGATTTGTCTCGATCCCGTGTTGGGTAACCATAAAGCCTAGAAATTTTTTAGCCGCGACACCAAATGCATACTTCGCTAGGTTCAACTTCATCCGATGAAGGTGAAGGTTGTCAAAGGTTTCCTTTAGGTCTACAATATGGTCTGACTCCTGGCCACTCATGATAAGTATGTATTCTATATAGACTTGTATGTTGTGGCTTCTTTGGTCTTCGAAGACCTTACTGACTAGGCACTGGTAAGTTGCTCCTATATTTTTCAGGCCAAATGGTGTCATTTTGTAGCAGAATGTCCCCCTATCTGTTATGAACTCTTCATCTTCCAATTCTATGTACTATGCAGAGTAGCCTATGCCCTGATGTCGTATCCACTAGCTAGTCAAGCTTGGACAATGAAAAGCTATCCTATGGACATACTAATTGAGATCAGTGTAGTCTATGCAAATTCTCTATTTTCTCTTGAACTTCTTGACCATGACCATATTTGCGAGCCATCGAGAGTAATGTACCTCCCGAATGAAACCCGCGGTAAGTAGCTTTTCGACCTCCTCATCTATTGCCCTCTACTGTTTCGATGCAAAGCTTCTCTTCTTTTACTAGACTGGCCAGCTGTTGGGGTCGATGTTTAATTTAGCTTGTAAGTGATTATTTTAGGAGAAATTCCTGGCATGTCTGATGCAACCTAGGCAAAAACATCTACGTTCGCCGGTAGAAAGCTAAGTAGCCGGGATCTTTCCTCCTCGGCCAGAAGGGCTCCCACTTGCACCATCTTCGAGAGATCTTCATCGAGGGTGAATGACAACAGGCACTCAACTGGGCCCCCTTTTGCCTCCTACACCCTTTGGTCTAGTTGATCTATTGTAGAACTCTCCTCAACTCCCCATACCCCAAGAATGATTTGTAGACAGTGCCGGGCTAGCTGGTAGTTTCCTTTCATCTCCTTGATCCCATTTGGGGTCGAGAATCGGACGAGAAGCTGTTTGGTCGAGATAACTGCATCAAGCAGGTTTAACCCGGGCCATCCTAGGATCACATTGTAAGTCGAGGGAAGTCTGACAATGATGAAAGTCATCAAAATAGTGCTTTATTGGGGTGGTGACCTGGCCATAACCAGGAGTGTAATTTCTCCCTCGACCTCGATAGAGTCTCCATTAAAATCGACTAGGGATGTAAAGACTGGTTTCAACAAGTTAGGAGATAAGTTTATCCTTATAAAGGTATCATAAAAAAGGATATCTATGGAGCTTCCACTATCAACCATAATCCTTTTTATAGAATGCTTTGCTATTATCATATCTACAACAATAGCTTCATTATTTGGATTCTCCACCTCTATTAGATCTCCCCCCATTAAAGGGATTTATCATTGTCTCTCTCCTTGCCTCTAGCTCTCTTCGGCCCTCACCCTACCTCCCAAGTGATCATCCCCATCGGCTTTTTCATGGGCTGGTTGTCGATGGCGGCATGGTGGGCCTCATTGTCTTGGGCCCCAGACGGAGTTCTTGTCCTAACAAACCTCCTGAGATAGCCCCGCCAAATCAGCTCCTCGATCTCCTTCTTCAAGTGGTGGTACTTCTCGATGTCGTGGTCGTGGTCTCAGTGGAACTGACAGTACTGGGACTTATCATGGCCATTGAACGGCTTTAGTGGGGGAGGGCAATGTAGGAAGCACTCGCCCTCGTCTCCATTAGGATTTTGACTCTTTGGGGTAAGGAGAGCGGTATACCCCTTATCCATGACAGGGGCGCCCCTCAGCTTGGGGCTTGTCCGTGGGTTGGAGCA
The DNA here is from genome assembly GCA_021397845.1 of Areca catechu. NCBI lineage: Eukaryota > Viridiplantae > Streptophyta > Magnoliopsida > Arecales > Arecaceae > Areca > Areca catechu. The sequence continues at coordinate 8,538,929 of CM038046.1, forward strand.
ATCTTCTGCCTCCGGGGCTTACTTGGCTCCTCACAGGCTTGCCTCTTCAAGGGCCTCCCATCAAACTTTCTCTGAGCGTGATCGGCTTCTTCCATATGGATGTACTTCTGAGCATGGAGTAGAAGCTCTGAGTAAGACTTAGAAAGCTTTTTGTCAAGGAAGTAAGTGAAACCGGAGGTCCTAAATCCTCTCTTCAGGGCTAATATGGAAACAAGCCCATCCAGGTTATAGATTTCTAGTATGGCCATCTTGAAGCATGTCATATAGTCCCTGAGGGACTCGTAATCCTGTTGATAGACCGAGAAGAGACGTCAGCTTCTCGTGGTACCCTATGGTAGGCGTCAAAGTATACCACGAACTTCTTCTCCTACTACTTGAAGGAGTCGATACTCCTTGGCTCAAGACGAAAATACCAAACTCGAGCCACCTTATAGAGCATGGCTGGGAAGGCAATGTAGAGGATGGCGTCCGTCGTCCCTTGAATCTCATAAGGGCCTTGTAGCTCTTGAGATGATCCAGGGGATCTGTGATCCCATCGTAGGGATCCAGCTAGGGCATGCAGAACCGATTACGAATTGGTTCCTCTTGAATCTGGTGGGAGAGAGGGGGGCGAGCATCATAGCCTGCCGGCTCACGGGAACTGCCCTAGAGGTCGGCAAACTGGCGGGAGAGATCGGCCAGCCTGCACTCATGTTCCTCCAGGTGCTCCTCGGCTTGTGGCCAGATGGCTTCATCGGTCGACCCTTTGGTTAAGGTTGTTAGAGGGGAGGAAGGTGGAGATCGGGGGAGCTCTCGCTTCAGCCCCCTGTCATGCCAGCTACATCGGTGTGTGGGGCTATTGTAGTTCGAGATTGGAGAGTGGTTCTCCCGATTGGTCGAACTTTCCCAGCACCCGTCACTCGGAGCGCGCTGGCTTTTTTGCGGATGGCATAGGGAGCATAGGTATGACACTGCCCGTACCCATGATGGCCCCTCTCGAAAGGACCAAAGGCTTGTGAGGGCCACGATGGTAGGAATCGTGGGTGTCCCTAGCTGTTGCTGTGCTGCCATGGATCAATACTGATGCTATAGTTGATGCATCACTGTAGTCAGCGACTAGACTTGCTATGCGAGTGTGGCGATTTGCACATGCTGGTCTACCGGCGGTGGAGGTGGTGGAACCAGAGGCTCCACCTCTTGACTGCATCGATCCTCATGGTGGGATTGATTCCCAACATGGCTAGTAGAAGTTTCCTGTGCATGCATCATAACTATGAGATTGTTGTAACGAGGTGACGGTTTCTTATCTAGACGTTTGGTGGTGCCATCTTTCATCCATGCCCCCCTTCCTGGTGTGCCAATTTATTGCCACCAAGATCACGCCCTGCATGTAGACTTAGTGGATCCCGGTGCCACATCAGTTACTTCAGGAGAAGTCAAGTTCCTCGCCTTTGAGCATTCCTAGCCGCTGGGCGATCCTGTAAGAAAAAGAGAGCCCGGGCCAGGGATTCTGGTGCAGACACTCTGACGGTCAAGTTAGTTTGATGATTGAGGGCAACAGATTCTCAGTCATGGAGGCCCAGAATGACCATCGTGAAGAGGCTCTAGGTAAGAGAATTGTTTTTCTCTTGTCTAAGCAATGGGGGTTGCTTGTCACTTATCTTGGCCGGAGGTCCCTCTTATCTATATATAGAAGTTGATATTGTTGGATAGGATCTGACATCCTAGTAGCATACTCCCTTGAGAGGGGCACAGGCTTCACAGAGTCGTGTAGGACAGAAACTAGAGTCCCAATACGGCACCCCTTGCAAGGGACGTAGGCGACGTGCTGTGATGCACTCTCCTAGGGAGGGTGCAGGCTTCGCAGAGCCTCGTTGGATAAAAATTAGAGTTTCGATAGGGCACTCTCCTTTCAGGGATGTAGGCAGTGTGCCGCAGGTCCTGTAGTCCTGGCAGGGCACGCCTCTGCAAAGGATGCAAGTTCGACGAAACATCTGCTCCCCTTGTAGGATGTTCCTTTCCAAGCATCGTGGTAGGTTTGGCAGAGATAGTGACACCGCTCTCCCCCGTCGCCATCCAGGTGTTCTGCAACGACGTTGGAACCATGCAAGTCGCACATACCTACTTAGGGTCGGTGCATCCTCGATTCGCTTTTTCTGCTTTAGTCTGCGAGGGAACAATTCTTCCACAACCAGGGCTCAATTCGGCCAGGAGCTCTACTCGGTCGGGAGCCCTACTCAAGCAGAGAGTTCTATTCAGCCAAGAGCTTTACTTGGTCGGAAGCTCTACTCGGTTGGGGCTTTACTCAGGCAGGGAGCCCTGCTCGGCTAGGATCTCTACTCAGGTAGGGAGCTCTACTCGTCAATAGCTCTACTTGGCCGGAGCTCTACTCGAACAGACATCTTTACTCGGCCAGGAACTCTACTCAGGCAAGGAGCTCTACTTGACCGAGATTCTACTTAGGTAGGGAGCTTTACTCGGCCAGGAGCTCTACTCAGGCAGGGAGCTCTACTCATGCAGGACACGGCCTGCGGGTGCTATGTCAGCATCCAGCCATGTCAGATGCGGGCACCACATCGATGACCACCCACATTGAATGCGGGTACCATGTCAGCGGCCAGCCTCATCAAATCCCTTTCTTCTTTCTAAGTGGTTTTACCCCTTCTTTTCTTCATCTGTTTTGGATATGCATTTTACTTGTCTTTATTTAAGAGGAACTTATCAATGGGTAGTCTGGCGCCAAGGAAGAGATCTATGAAGACCGTGGAGAGTTTCACAAACAGAGATTTTTAACTGAAGTTTTTGGTTATACATAAATGTATATATTAGACAATATAATTATTTTTATATTAATGTAGATCTTTTCGCAAGTATTACAGGAAAATATAAATCCTAATTTTATGAAGGAAAGCGTCGTCATCCCAAGAGAAAGCGATCCTCATCAACAAACTCCTTTGGATGCTTTAAGAACTCGAGGTAACTTTGCAACCAACAATTTGCAACAAAAATAAGACAAAAGGTCAGCCTTTAATTACATGGGTATGGGGAGTTGTTTGTGCCATCCTATGAAAGAACGAACAATGATGAACAGGGAGGAGTCACGAGAGGCTGTCAAAATATACAGTAGCCAAACTGGGCATTCCCGACAAATATGTCGATGGCGCTATCACAACTCTTTTATCTGTCAGTAGTAACACATTCCTTTCTTTCTAGACAAAGTATACCCTACACCCATACATACCAACATAGCTATATATGCACCATACCAAATAGCTCATTTTCTTTATGTGAACTAATCACCAAGATGAGTGCACGATAAGGGAGTCTATTGAAAGGAGTTAAGGTGTCTGGCATGGTGCAAGGCATGTACATGATGTAATGATGTAGGTTATAATTTCTTCTCATCTTAATAGATGGGAGAAAAGTGGAATACTGTATTTCTAATTATATATAGCAGTATATATTAAAGAATATTGCTACCATTGAAAGGGCCTATCTATTGATGATGGGCAAACTATAGCATATAAAGCATGCATGCACCAACATGGCAATGTACCATGCAGGTCAGCTCGTCTTCTTTCTATCAGCCAATCACCAAAATGAGCATAGGATTAATGAGGCTTACAACACGAAGATAAGTGATTGGTATGATATACTACCATGTGATGCTGTAGAATAAAAAACTCTTTCTTTGTATATATTAAAATATTTAATCCCTACTATATATATATAATCTAGGACCAATCTAATTAGGGAATATACAAAAGGAATAATTCTATATTAGAAGAAACTGCCTAACAAATAGGCAAAAATTACTCACGACCACACTCCCCCTCAAGTGGGTACAAAGATGTCTTTGATACCTAACTTGATAAGTGAGCGATGAAATTCTCTGCTAGACTGAGCCTTTGTCAATATATCAGCTAACTGGTCTTCAGATTTGACGAAAGGTAACTTGATCAATTTTGCCTCCACATTCTCTTTGATGAAATGTCTGTCAATCTCCACATGTTTGGTTCTATCATGTTGAACTGGATTATGAGCAATGTTTATAGCTGCTTTATTATCACAAAATAATTTAATTTCCAAACCTGGTGGATACCCGAGCTCAGTGAGTAGCTTCCGAAGCCATAGAAGTTCACATAACCCCTTTGCTATACCTCTGAATTCAGCTTCTGCACTAGACCGAGCTACAACCTTTTATTTCTTACTTCTCCATGTGACAAGATTGCCTCCCACAAATGTAAGATACCCTGAAGTAGACCTCCTGTCTATCACACTTCCAGCCCAATCTGCATCTGTGTAACCTTCTATTTCAAGGTAGCCATTTTTTGCAAATAGCAACCCCTTTCCTGGAGCTGACTTCAAATATCGAATGATACGCCACACAGCATTCATATGATCTTCACTTGGTGCATGCATGAACTGACTTACCACACTTGTTGCATGAGCAATATCAGGACGTGTATGTGATAAATAAATCAAACGACCTACTAGCCTTTGGTATTTCTCTTTATTAGTAGGAGTCTGATCAGGATACTCTCCAAGCTTCCAGTTTTGTCCCATGAGAGTGTTGGCAGGCTTGCAATCTAGCATGCCAACTTCGGTCAAAAGATCAAGAACATACTTTCGTTGAGACAAATAAATTCCCTCCTTTGACCTAGCAACTTTGATTCCCAGGAAATATTTCAGACCTCCCAAATTCTTCATCTCAAACTTCCTAGATAATAATTCCTGCAGTCTCATAATCTCTGCACTATCATTGCCTGTAATAATCATGTCGTCAACATATATGATAAGAGCAGTCCTTTTTCCTTGAGTACATTTTAAGAACAAAGTATGATCTGAGCTACTTTGGGAGTATCCATACCCTTTCATAGCTGAGCTAAAGCGACTAAACCATGCACGAGGGGACTGCTTCAACCAATACAAAGATCTTTTCAACTTACAAATCATGTTCGGTTTATCTGCGCATCTGTATCCAGGTGGAAGCTCCATATAGATTTCCTCCTCTAAATCCCCATGAAGAAAAGCATTCTTCACATCAAATTGATGCAAAGGCCAGTCCAAGTTTGCAGCCAGAGATAACAACACTCTTATAGTATCTAACTTTGCAATTGGAGAGAATGTTTCCTGATAATCCACCCCATAAGTCTGTGTAGACCCTTTAGCTACCAGTCATGCCTTGTACCTCTCAATAGTGCCATATGCCTTATGTTTGACGGTGAACACCCACCTACATCCAACTGGCTTTTTATCCTTTGGTAGTTCCATAAGTTTCCAAGTTTGATTTTTCTCCAAAGCCTCCATCTCTACCTTCATTACTTGAAGCTATTTTGGATCTTTCATGGCTTCTTCAACTCTGTTTGGAACTTGAACTGAGGAAATTGTAACCACGAAGTCTTGTAGTGGTGTGGACAGCCTTTTGGAAGATACATAGAATAGGATACGAGATCGGCGGTCCTCTACATTTGGAGAATACCGATTTGGTGGTTTGCCCCTATTATGCCTATCGGGTAGCTTATAACCAGTAAGCATATCAGTATCTTCAAAAAGATCAAGTACAGTAGAAGAACTTACCTCAGGTACATTCTCAGGAGTTTGGAGTGGTACTGAAGAGGGCGAAGAGGGCGGAGATAAGGAGAGCTATTGCTGTTGTTCTTATTCGGATTCATACAATAATTCAGTATTGTCTGATTGTGCAGCCTCAGAATCATGTGGCCGAGCATACCCATCTGTCGCTCCTGCAATTCCTACCTCCCACCACTGTCTGGTTCTGCAACTAGTCTCCCCCTGAATAGGACACTGGGGGGGGGAGGAAAATAAGACTCTGTCTCGATAAAAGGTTACATCCATGGTGACATACGTGCGCTTTTCAGTAAGATCATAACACCAGTACCCTTTCTGAGAATGGCCATAACCAAGAAAAACACATTTAACAGCACACGGGTCAAGTTTGGTTCGCTGATTTTTGTGAAGATGGACATAAGCGACACATCCAAATACTTTAGGAGGCAAGGTGAGAACCGAAGGAAGAGACACATGGGCAGCAAGTGCTTGCATTGGCGTGCGATATCTCAGAATGCGGGAAGGCATGCGATTCAACAAATAAGTAGCTGTGACTACGACAGAATCCCAGAACCGATGGGGAACATGGCTACCCTCCAAAAGCACTCGAGTGGTTTCAAGAAGATGACGATTCTTGCGCTCAGCAATACCATTTTGCTGATGAGTCTGAGGGCAAGAGGTTTCATGTATCAAACCATGTTCTTGAAAATAAGCTGCAAGAGGTTTACTTAAGTATTCGCCACCATTATAAGATCTGAGAACCTGAAGTTTGGCCCCAAACTGAGTCTGAATCATACGGTGGAAAGTCCGGAAGATAGCTTCAGCCTCAATTTTATGTTTCATCAAATATAGCCAAGTCATACGTGCGCAATCATCGACAAAGATGATAAACCATCGAAACCCAGATATAGTAGTAATAGGAGAAGCACCCCATACATCGGAGTGAATTAAGGAAAAAGGAGTAGAACTTTTATTCAAACTAGGAAGAAAACAAGTGCGATGGCTCTTTGCCACAATACATGTATCACACTGAAAACTAGAGTTTGATAGACCATGAAATACCTTGGGAAACAAGTGCCGTAAATATCCAAAGGATGGGTGACCTAACCGACGATGCCATAACCAAAGTTCCTTCTCTCGAGTTAACTGTCCACGAGAGTGATAGGTCCGTCCAGAAGTTATTTCATCCATAAAATACAGCCCCTCCCTCTTAGTACCACGCCTAATAATCTCCTTCGTGAGAATGTCCTGAAACAGGCAAAAATCAGGGTACATAAGCACAACACAGTTCAACTCACTAGTAAGCTGTCCAACTGATAATAGACGATTAGATAATGAAGGAACAAGCAAGGTATGAGATAGAGAGAGGGAAGGCGTGACAGACACATGCCCAACAGCCGTCACAGGGAAGTCATGTCCATTAGCATTGTATATATGATCTCGACGTGGTGTAGTGGATGTAAGAAGGTCACCAGATTTCGGAGTCATATGATCTGTAGCGCCAGAATCAATTATCCACCCATGATCACTATGTCGATTAGCAAAGGCAAACCCATAATTACCTTCAAGAGACTTGGCATTAGCAGATTCAAGCTCCATAGGAATTAATGATAAGCCACTAGTAACTAAGGAGGCTTGACATCCATTCCGTCCCTTTTGGGAGCCTGGTTTCTTCTTCTTGTTCTAAAAATCATCCCACCAGTCTGGATAACCCTGCAGTTTAAAACAAGATGCTACTGTATGTTTAGGGTTTCCATAGTGAGAGCATCCCTCGGATTGAATTGGCATATCAGGTTTCGGGCCAGGTTCCCGGGCAGAAAGCACTAACTGATTACCCTTGCCCTGCTGTGACACCATGACGGAACCAGAGGTAACCTCGACAGGAGTGGAGAGCATGACAGATTGGCGCATATCCTCTCGCCTGACTCGGGCATAAGCTTGCTCAATAGTTGGAAATGGATCCATCTTTATAATATCAGCACGAACATTATTCAGGAGATCATCGAGACCATCTAAAAAGGTATAAACTCGATCTTCATTGATAATGGCATTGTACTTCAAAATATCAGCCGGACATTGCATAGGATTAGGACGGCGGAAGTCAATCTCATGCCAGAGCCCTTGAAGATCATTGTAATATTTCTCGATGGGTCCACCACCTTGCTTCAATCGAGAAACATGCCTCTTAACATCATAGATTTGAGTGGTGTCAGATCCATCAAAAAAGGTCGTTTCCACAGCATCCCATACAGCTTTGGCAATAGGAAACCGAATAAAGTTTGGTATCAAGGCTGGGTCTATAGAATTAACTAGCCAACCTTTCACCGTAGAATCATCAATCTTCCATTGTCTAAACAATGGATCAGTAGGAGGGGGTTCAGGAGAATTACCATTCAAATAGCCCAGTTTGTTCTTACCTGAAACATACATCTCAACAACCTAGGACCAAACACCATAATTTTTTCCATCAAGTTTAATAGCAATTGGTGCAACTGGAGGTTCAACGCGCGGTGGCGCGGTCTGCTGGGTCAAGAGCTGCTTCATCGCAGCAGTCAGGTTTGCCAAAATGGCAGTAGCAGAGGCACTAGAATCTGCTTGGTCAGTTGCAATGATCGACTGTTTATCGGTCATGAGAGAAGCTGGTATTGATCGGCTGTTTTCTGAGGAATCAGAGTTGCGCGGAAGGGGCGCTGCTAGCCCTGGTCCTCCACCAGACACCGAACCACCAGATGCACCCCTCGGCAGCGGGTGATGGCTCCAGGCGCACGCGGTCGAGGGTGTCGCAGTTGCGCCAGGCGGCAAGGACGAGCCGGCGTTGTCACGATGCGTGCGGCAAGGACAGAGGATCTCGGGGTCAGAGACAGGGACGAGCCGGCGGCGTCACGACGCGTGCGGCCGGGATCCGAGTGCCGGCGGAGGGCGGCGAGGGCGACGCGGGGCTGGAGGAGGTGAGGGAGAAGCTCATCCACCTCCGCGAGGCGGCAGACCGGATGAAGCCTGCGGTCCCGCTTCCTACGGGCGGATCGCCGGAGAAACTGGAGCCGGTGCCAAAACTGGATCCGGAACCCGAAGCGGAGATGGAGCCGTCTTCGTCTGCGGCGGTGAGGCCGTGGAATCTGAGAACGAGGAGAGCGGGGTCTAGAGCCCGGATGGGGATCGAGACCGGATCTCGGGATTGGATCTCAGTAAAAAGACCGGAGGGGTGTAGCAGCGAACGAGGATCCGAGGTCGATGGCGTCGCCGGGGTTCCGAGGTCGATGGCGTCGCCGGGGATCGGAGGCAAGGACCACGGCCGAGGGTGCAGCAGAGAAGACTTCCCGTCTCCTCTCTATATCCGTCGTCGCTCGGTGAACAGGGAAAGGTTCGTCGTGAGAGAGAGACTGTCCGTCTCCTCTCTTGGTACGCGCGGAAGATAGGGTGGTCGGAGGAAGGATCCGACATGGAGGAAGATAAAGCCGCACAGTACCCCAGGAATCAAACCCTAGGGCTCTGATACCATATAGAATAAAAAACTCTTTCTTTGTATATATTAAAATATTTAACCCCTACTACATATATATAATCTAGAACCAATCTAATTAGGGAATATACAAAAGAATAATTCTATATTAGAAGAAACTGTCTAACAAATAGGAAAAAATTATTCACGACCACAGATGCATGCAGTGCAAAATATAATTTTTCATTGGTGATGTTACTTGCGATGCCAATATGCGACAAGAGTTCTCCTGCACTCCTTTCTTTCCCTATTAAACACACCATACATTCTCAAATATGTCAAGGCGACAGTCAAATCCGCCAAAGAATCATCTTGGACTTTCATTTCCTAGCAAGCAATTAACCATGATCATTAACCAAATTCTTTTTTAATTACATGCCTCCACCCATACATGCGTGTGAGAGGACTCGGGTTATAGAATAGGTTATCCTAACCAAAACTCCTATCATTTTAATAATGACTTGAGGCTTCAATTTGGTGAATACGTTTGAGCTAACACTGCAGACTGTAAATCTTTGATATTAGTATCTGGATAGCGATTTCAGTTGACATTTTAGAACCTTTATCTAATTTACCCTATATAACTAAATATACCTAAGGCCACTAAATCTTCCTAGTTGCAACTTGGACATCACAACCTTTCAAATGTGGTGATAAAAGCATTGATACAGGACCTTTACAAAATGATAGATAAACACAATGCAATGACTTTTGAATCACCCTTGAATTAATCAATCATAGATCCTAAGTAAAAACAACATATATAATTTGACTTTACTATTTCTAGCAGCATGGCACTAAGGTTGCATTTGGTTCACTGTAACACCTGGCCCATTCAAAAAAGAAAAAAATCAAAATCAAAAACAAAAACAAAGAGAAGACTCTCGAAGACTCCCAATGAGAATCTTCTTTCCCAAATAGACTCTCGATTGGAGTCTCAAAACAGAAGCCGGGAGAGATTCTAAGTCCTCCCTTCCGTCCTATTTAAGATCTTTAAGCTTTTCTTTTAAATTCTACTCCGGATTTTGAAGGATTGAGATAGAAAATCTTATCTTTTTGCTTGACAGTTTCTGCCACCGCTATAGCCGAGCACCAGAAAATCTAGGTATAAGGTCAAGAACCCTGAGTGAGCTTCTTTCACTAACTTTCGTGATCCTTGAAAGTCTTAATTTTGATCCATGATCGCCAAATTACTTATAGAAGATCGAATCCCTATTTTGTTGCTCATCCATTTTTTCTTGGATTTCGGCACCGCCATCGCTGTTGATCGCCGAATGGGGCAGCAATGGCCACGCAGCCATGGGCTATAGCCCCGACCATCTTTTTTGATGAATTTTCTTAGGATTTAAAGGGAGGAGAATGGGGCGTACAGGTCCTTGTTCTACCAAATGGAGGAAGAAGAAAGAAGTGAAGAAGAGAAGAAAAAGAAAGAAAAGGAACAGAAGAGAACAAGAAAAAAAAAAGAAAAAAAGAAAAAAAAGAAAAGAAAAGGAAAAGAAAAAAGAGAAAATAAATTCTCTCTCCTCTCCCTTCTCTCTCTAGTTTCTCTCTCAACTTTCTCTTTCTATTTTCTCTATCTACTTTCTCTCTCTATAATTTTCTCTCTAAAAATTTTTCTTTTCTAGAGATTGGAAAAGTTGTGAAGCTAGGGTTAGAGATCAATGGATAGATTACTGATGAAATCCAGGTAGATGGTTTTCGACTTATAACTACTATATCATAAATTTTTTTATTAAAAACAAGATTATTATATAGAAGGATAATTTTCCAGGCAAGAGGGTGTTGAACGAGTTCTGAAATACTTAAGTCAAGGATCCGGATGTAGATTGATATCGGGCATGCTAAATCTATCTCCAGTAAAAATAAGAATTTTTAGACATAATCCCGGTTATTATATAAAATCAAATTTTCAAACCACTCCTAAATAAAATTTATATTTTATTTATAAAAAAATATATTTTTTATTTGATATATTTATCAAATATTTTATATTAAAAATATAAAATATAAAAAATATTTAATATTTTTATATAAAAAATATTATAGTATTTTCCCTCTCCTCCTCTTGATTGCCCATAGCCTGTACCTCGGTTATAGAGAATGCCCCCTAGTGATTTCCTCCCCCATGAGCCCCACGAAAATGGCTTTCCCCCCTCGCAAGTTTCAACAACGGCGACCCTCTCTCTCGCGAGACTTGGTAATGGCTTTTCTTTTTCTACGAGCTCCGGCGATGGTGACCCCTTTCTCAACGAGTCTCGACAATGGCGCGACCCCCTCCCTGCAAGCTTCAATGATAGTGACCTCCTTCCTGTAAACCTCTTGCGCCGTCGTCGCGGGTCTTCGCTAGTCGATGAGTGTTGGAGGGGCCATCAGAGAAGAGGGCATGAAAGGAAATAGAGAGAAAGAAGGGGTAGATAATATTATCCAAAAAAATATCTAGGAGGTGGTAATTAATTTGGATTGCCATCCTTTTCAAAAACAATTTAGATTATCTCATGAAAGACACTTTAGATTACTTGGTAATTTGGATTGCCATAAAAAAAACTTTATTAAATACAAAAATATAATGAAACTTTTTTAAATTACTGATAACCTATTCTAATTGCTAGCTACCAAGTGTAACCTTAAATTTTTATGGTAAGTCATTTCTTTCTCTCCTCCTTTCTTGACAAGAAGGATAAGTTATATGTTACTCGACCAAAATAAAGCCATGTTGTTCGTCATTTGAAACCCACTGACGAGCTTCATGGCCATGTCCTTAAGCTCTTGAAATTATGTGCATTGACACTTACGTTATCTCCCTTTCAAAAGTTTGATTGTATACTGTACGTTTTCGGTTATTTCCTTTGGGTGATTGATGGGAGGACAAAAACAAAGTATTGTTTTTTTACTTTTGGAGTGGGGGAGGGGATGCTGGGACGAGCAGCTAGTCTTTATTAGCACTGCCTCCGCCGATTGGAATCCAGCAGCTACGTACCACTTCTCTCGTCTGTAGTTGGGTAGATGGAGATATGCATTATTTCAAAAGATAGACATTCATACAACTGGATCCAGTCATTTGCAAGAGAACGGAGAGGGGATGCAGCCAACCACAGTACCAAGTTTTGGTAGATGTGATAACACTGATATGTTATTGGAGTGGGGTTTCTTTTGGTCTATCCGCTTATTTTGTGTCCTTTTGTGTGTAGTTGCATGTGATAGAAAATTGAATGAATTGGATTACTGTTTAACATTTAGAGAAACAAAAGCAAAATGAGGTGAGAATTCTATGCAAGTGCATACAGTTATGTGATAAAAAAATCCTAATTAATAATTTATCGCACTAATATATGATGTAGCACAAAAAAAAAACATATATATATAATCATTTTGATAAGCATGAGGTCACCCTCAACATGTAATTTGTAAAAGATCATGCAATATTTCTTTAATCAAGTCACATGGTTCAAGGTCATGTTGTCATAAACAAAATGAATATCAGAGATGCAAGTTGTTCCATTATTATTCATTTTCACACTAGTTTTTGTCTCTCGTGGTGGTCCTAATTAACTAAAATGGTCTCGAATGGTTCAAGTCACATGCAGTGTGAAGACCGACTCATAGGAGCAATTTGGATGTCAAAACTCAGCACAGTAATTAGCTACACTAATATTAGAAAACTATCCCATCAATTCTTCTTCTTCTTCTTCTTAAAAGCCGAAGTTAATGATTTAACTAGGTCAAATACATGAGAAACGATTGTCGTTAATTTGCATTTGAAATATTTTTTATTTAGGGCTTGTTTCGATATTCTTGTAGGAAAATCGGTTCTATTAATTTACCTAACCCACATCTTCTAATGACTTATCTAAGATCGAAACTGAATTCCTGTCTATATATGTGTTTGTTGGGCTACAGGAAAAAAAAAGATTCATGGAATTTTTTTTCCTTCTTATATATATCATTCGAATTAGGAAGTGTTGGGTTGTATGAGCCATGCTTAAACGAGTAGTACATTCTATAGATTTAGCAAGAAATTCATCCAAATCCCATTGAATTATATCTAAACGGACTCTTAGAAAAGAGTTGCAATTGCTTTTCTGCACCAAATTTGCTTTAATCTACCATTGGATCAAAATATTGCAGCATGCATGCCGTTTCTTACGTACCCAGCGTTCGATGCATCAAAAAGCCAAATCACTCTCCAATCATTTTGCAATGCAACCGAAGAATTTTACAAATGGTTCTAACCATGTTTACCGAAGTTCGATGACCCATCGATCGATCAATCGCTCCGGTATTAAGTTGTCGAGTGCTTTCCCTAAGATATATATCCAACTAGATACATAAAATCGTTACTTGCTTCAATCATTCTAGATCAAACAGAAAATGACAGAGCTAGTAGAGGCTTCCCATTGGATCAGTTAATGGAACCCTAACCCTAGCTAGGTGTGGTGTGGGAGCTTTCTAGCAATGAAGGCCAGTACGTACACCAAGGGCAAGAGACAAAGCCAGGGCTGGGGTGCGTGCGTGGTGAAATTGTTGGGTTTCGATGATTAGAGCAGAGAGAGAGAGAGAGAGAGAGAGAGATCGGTGCACACATGTGATCAGGTTCGTACGTTGGTTTGTCCATGTGGCATGCGGACAAGGCCGGAGGAGGCATGAGGTAAGGGGCGGGTTTCGGACAGACGCGGACACTGAAAAAGACCGAGACTGGCACCCAAGCACGAACCCATTTCAAGGAGGAGGGCAGCGCCTCACGAGCGGGCAGTAACAGAAGGGCGCTTCCAAAAGGTCACGAGAGCCTTTGCAGAGGCCTCGTTCCAGTCTTGTGACCGTTAAGACAAAGAGCCATATTTTATTGTCCAATAAGATCGTGCTGGCATACGGTTTACGTACTTTTGGAGGGTCCCACTAATATGCTCATGTGTATATCGTTTTAACTTGCTGATTAAGTCATTCTAATGGACAAGAAAGATGCATGGATTATTTCTTTTTTTTTTTTTCTTTGCTGGCCGGGATGCTAATTAATAGTTTTTCATGACAACATCCATCTTTGTGATGGTGCACCTAATATGGATGATTTGGCTTGTGTCAATTCCTATCTTTTTTTTCTTTCCCAGGTGATTAAGGTTTCTCGATCAAGAAGATATGATATTTGTATACACTTAATTAGAAAATCCAACCCATGCAAGGTTTTAAAAGAATGACCTAGTACCTCGGTCTTTTAATTAAAAATGTGACCAAAAAATTGGCAGTATTCAAATAGAGTGATTTCCGCTGAATTTTTTATTATTATTATCGTGGATTAGTTTAATGAATTTAATTTTATCAAAAAAAAATCTTCTCTCTCTATCCCTCGTCTTTAGCAGCGGCAGCCAAGTAATCTAGCTACCAACATATTTTGCTTAAAAGTAGGCATGGCTAACCTAATCAGGGAGGTGGATAATGATCTCTCTTTGACCTCAACTATGATAAGGATCCTTACCATCCTAGCTTTAGATTAAAAATCTTGAAACTTATTTATAGTTGATGTTCTCTTTCTATCATGTCGAAACATGGTAAATCTTATTAAGAAAGTGCACCATGAGGGTGTTAAATCTCTAGGAGTTGCTACTCTTCTAAGATTTGCACCATTCGGAATAAAAAGTATTTAGGTTTTCCTGCAAAAACATTAGATAAGCATGGTTGGTGCCACGTATTTGTACATGCATGGCATGTAGTGGTGTCGAGCCCATGGCATGTACAAAAAAAACATGAGGCATGTATCTCGAGATGATCGTGCACAATACCACGATAGAATGGACCTAAACCACAAATCACTGGAAGTGATCATTTTTGTAATCTATACTGCTTAAAACCACATCATTGCATGTTATTAGCTCATAACAATTTCCTATCAGGCCTTGCCATTCTCGTTTCCCAGAGCAGCGGCCCGTATGGGGTGGGAATGAGGGACACGCGTGGACTGAGGAGGTTGGACAACGAGGTGACGCCGAAATCCCCCCGTGAGGGGTATTTGGAGGCATTCACAACTCACACCCCTCCCCAAAAAAACACTCACGAACCCCACAACCCCTTGCCTGGCTTGCCATCTCTCGTACGTTCCCCACACGCAAACAACCATCCCTTGACGCCTTCGCTGCTATCGATGGCGTCCCGATCACGAGCAGATTCCCATATCTCTCTCTCTCTCTCTCTCTCTCTCTCTCTCTCTCTCTCTCCCTCCTTTTATACCCCACCCCCTCTATCCCTTTTCTCTCGTATAATAATAAACCTCACAGTCTGTTTCTTCTTCTTTTTTTTTTTTTCCTGAACTAATGCGGTGGGGTGTTATTATGGCAACAATAATTGCCTCCCTTGTCATTTGCACTGGTGGTAGCGATTTAACCTATTAAGGTCCCTCGGTTTTTATATATCAAAAAGGATCAGTGTAGTGGGTGATGATATGGAGCCTGTGCAGAAGTTTGTTTGCATGAAAGAATTATTGATTGGATCAGAAAGAGTGATAGATCAATCAAATCATGAACCAACATGCATTAAAAAAAAAAAATAGAAGAAAAAAAGAAAACAATGCAGGTATGTTGGTTCGTGATTGGACTAATCGATCAGCAGCTCAGCGAAGGATATGATCGATCCAACTGAAAATTTCCTGTTTACCTGGAAGTGCAATTCAAATAGTGATCGACCAGCGGGCAGCGAGAATGGGTCGTGTCATTCATGCAAAAGATAGATTTATCTTCTTTTTTTTTTTGTACGAATGCATCGTTTGATCATCCATATATTGATCTCAAAGCTAGCTCTCAGCATGAAGGAAGCTAAATCCTTAAAGATGCAACCCAGGTCACGAGCAGCAGCGTTTTAAGTAAGGTCCTACTTGCCCAGGGAACCATGCCAAGCTGGCCCTATTTTACATGCTCTCTTTGTTGTTTTGCTGAGCAAGAGAATGTTTGGGGGCATTGAAAAATGGAGGGCTTGGCTTATGCTTTTGGACTCTAGCTAGCATTAAACTGTTACAAATCCTATGCAAGGCTGCTCAAGTGATGATGGTGGGGGTAAGAAAATTCGCATTTAAACTATCATGTTCATAAAATGTAACAATATAAAGAAGGAGAAACACAATTATAATTAACTTGTTTTCTGAAGTGTGAAAAAACATGATGAGACAAAAGAATTTGAGATGGTGATCTGTTAAGAAGTGATTCAAAGTTAGATAAGTTCGTTATCATCAGGATGTTTCCTGATATTTAGGAGATAGAATTTGGTTGATTTTGGCTTCTTGAGTCGTAGCTTTTATTAGTTTTTAGTTTTCATCATGTATATAAGAAAAAAGAAAAGTGGGGAAGTTCCCTGGGGGGGAAAAATAAAAAAAAAAAACGAAGCAGTTTTCTTGTGTTCAACATTGTGGTATCAGAGCCGGGTTCATCCCACCACGGTTTCGAAAGCAGAGGTCTTCTCTGTGAATAGTCCACCAGCCCGCAGCGAAGTGATTCTCGTCGACGGAACGATCCGGACGGGAGGTCCGGAAGAGATCCGGTGCCAGCATTTCAAGCCACCAGAGGTGAAGAAGCTGTGGGAAAACCGGCGAGTCTGTGGGTTAACTCTTGAAGGAGCAGCGAGCAACGGTCCCGTGGAGCAGATCTGGGCGACGACTCGTTCCGTGGAAAGGGTGCGTCGGTGGACCGGTGAAGAGAGAAGATCTTTCGGCGAGATCTGGGGATTTCTTCAAGTTGTCTTCCAATTGAAAGTGCGGCAAGGATCGGCGAGGCACACCTGCACGGTGAGACCTTGTCGCTCGGTGAAGACGTCGCTGGAAGACGTAGGGTGTGCGGACAACTCTTTGGTGAAGACTCCCTTCCGTGAAGAAACTCCTTCTCTTTTTCCGTAGTTGGGAGAAGAGACGTCGTCGTTTCGGTGAAGGCGTACGTTTCGGTGAAGGCGTAGCTGGGAGAAGTTTTTTTCTTTCCGTAGGACAACCGTGAAGAATTCCGCACGGTGAAGATTCAGTGCCTGTGACAAGAGTCCGTGGGCAGTGTGAATTGTCCTTCCGTGAAGACTCTTTGTTGTTTGTTGCTGTGAAGAGATCTTTACTGCATACCAAAATGGCAGCGTCTGGATCTAATTTGCAGCAGTCAATGATACCTATTTTCAAAGGTGAGAACTATGAGTTTTGGAGCATTAAAATGAAAACTCTTTTTAGATCACAAGACCTATGGGAGATTGTGGAGGATGGTGTACCAGAAAATGAAGATGAGGGTAGATTGCGGGAGCTGAGAAAAAGAGATGCCAAAGCCCTATTTTTTATTCAACAAGGGCTGCATGAAACCGTCTTCTCCAGAGTTTCAGCAGCACAAACAGCAAAAGAAGCATGGGGGGCATTGAGAAATGAGTATCAGGGGACAACCAAAGTCATGGCGGTGAAGTTACAAACCTTGAGAAGAAATTTTGAAACATTGCAGATGAATAGTGGTGAGTCAATTCAAGATTTTTTTTCAAGAACCATGACAGTAGTAAATCAAATGAGATCATATGGAGAAAAGATCTCAGATGAAATCATTGTTTGCAAAATTCTCAGAAGCTTAACAACAAGATTTGATCATATAGTTGCAGCAATTGAGGAATCAAAAGACTTAACAATTATGTCTGTTGATGCATTGATGGGATCTCTTCTGGCTCATGAAGATAGAATCAATAAAACAGGAGAAAGAAATGATGAAAGAGCATTTCAGGCAAACTCCAATTCTGGAGGAAATTGGAGAGGGTCAGGAAATTCAGGGAGAGGAAATGGTAGGAGAGGCAGAGGTAGAGGCAGGTACACACAATCTGAAACAAGAAGATGCTTCAATTGCAACAGAGTGGGACATCTTGCAAGAGATTGCAAGGTAAAGATTAATCATGCAGAATTTGCTGATACTGAAGAACAAGAAGAAGAGGAAGAAGAGTGTTTTCTGTTTATGGCGCATGAGGAGATAATTCAGAACAAGAGGTCCATCTGGTTTGTGGATAGTGGTTGCTCTAATCACATGACTGGAGTAAAAGAATTGTTCAAAGACTTGGATGAGTCTCAGAAACGGATGATCAGCCTTGGGAATAATTACAAAATTCAGGTGGAAGGAAAAGGCACCATTCTTATCAAGACACATCATGGAAAAAACAAACTCATCAGGGACGTCTTGTATGCACCACAATTGGCTCACAACTTGTTGAGTGTTGGTCAATTACTGAAGTCAGGATTCACAGTAATGTTCGACAATAATGCATGCACCATTAGAGATAAAGAAGGAGGACGATTGGTGGCACATGTAGCAATGTCAGCAAATCTTATGTTTCCTTTTGAGGTTACAGCAGTAGAAGAGCTCAGTATGGTGGCGATCAATTCCTCAGAGCTATGGCACATAAGATATGGCCACCTGAATTATAAGAGTGTGAAGGAGTTGACAACAGAAGGTATGGTCCACGGAATGCCAACAATAAGTGACAAACATAAGCAATGCGAGGAATGTATTCTAGCAAAACACAGCAGGGAGTCTTTTCCAAAAGAAGAAGCTTGGAGAGCTACTGATGTATTGGAGCTTGTTCATATGGATCTTTGTGGACCAATGAGTACTACTTCATTGGGTGGTAGTAAGTATTTCATGTTGTTAATTGATGACTTTAGTAGAATGAGTTGGGTTTTCTGTCTTAAAGTAAAATCTGAAGCATTTGAAATATTTAAGAGGTTTAAAGTCCTTGTTGAAAAACAAAGTGGTAAACATATCAAAGGAATAAGGTCAGATAGGGGAGGTGAATTTCTGTCCACAGAGTTTAATCACTTTTGTGAAGAAGCAGGCATAAAGAGGCAGCTTACCGCACCTTACACACCTGAACAAAATGGTGTGGTGGAGAGAAGAAACAGAACAGTGGTGGAGATGGCCAGAGCTTTGTTGAAATCAAGAGGCATGCCCAATTTCTTTTGGGCAGAGGCAGTACATGTTGCTGTTTATATTCTCAATGTGTCTCCAACCAAGGCAGTCACAAAGCATACTCCATTTGAGTTATGGTATGGCTTCAAACCTACTGTAAGTCATTTAAGAATTTTTGGGTGTGTGGCATATGCTATGAAAAATCAACAGGATAGGCAAAAATTGGATGGAAAATCAGAAAAGTGCGTGTTTATTGGGTATTGTACAGAAAGCAAAGCATATAGATTGTACAATCCAGTTACTGAAAAGGTTTTCATCAGTAGAAATGTGAAGTTCAATGAAGAGGAAGGGTGGAATTGGAAGGGAAAGGAGAAGAAGGAAGTTATTCACTTGGAAGAGGAAGAAGATACCAACTTGGAGGAGTATGAAATACAAACAGAAAATTCACAAAGAGGTTCAGCTGCAGGTGTATCTTCAACAAGCTCATCCTCAACAAGCATAGACACAAGGAGTTCACATGAAACACCTCCAAGGAAGACGCGATCCTTGAGGGAAGTCTATGAGTCCTGTACATTTGCTCTCTTTACAACTGATCCTAGTTCTTATGAAGATGCAATTGGTACAAAAGAGTGGGAAGATGCAATGAAGGAAGAGTTAGAAGCTATTGAGAGGAATCACACATGGGAGCTAACAAATTTGCCACAAGGTAAACAAGCAATTGGATTAAAATGGATTTTCAAGACTAAGTTTCATTCAGATGGAAGGATTCATAAGCACAAGGCTAGGTTGGTGGCCAAAGGGTATTCACAAATTCCAGGTGTAGATGTGGAGGAGACTTTTTCACCAGTAGCCAGATTTGAAACTGTAAGATTAGTCTTGGCGTTAGCAGCTCATATGCAATGGAAAGTGCATCAGTTTGATGTTAAATCTGCCTTTCTTAATGGTGAGTTAATGGAAGAGGTTTATGTTACACAACCTGAAGGCTTTGTTCTGAAGGAAAATGAAGACAAGGTGTACAAGCTACACAAGGCTTTATATGGATTAAAACAGGCACCAAGAGCATGGTACCTCAAAATCCATGAATATTTCATTCAATATGGGTTTGTGAGGAGTTGTAGTGAACCAACATTGTATGTGAAGAAAAATGGAGAGGGTGATCTATTGGTAGTGTGCATTTATGTAGATGATATGGTATATTGTGGCTCAAATTCTTTTGAAATTGCAGAGTTTAAACAAGCAATGAAAAGCAGATTTGAGATGTCAGATTTGGGCCTCCTCCATTATTTCTTGGGAATTGAAGTTCAGCAAGTGGAAGATGGCATATTCATAGCTCAAAGAAAGTACGCGTATGATATGCTCAACAAGTTCAACATGAGTAATTGCAAATGGTCCAAGACTCCCATGAACATGAATGAGAAATTGCAGGTAGAGGATGGTTCACCAGCAGCTGATGGGAGAGTGTTCAGAAGTCTTGTCGGAGGGCTTATTTATCTGACTCATACTAGGCCAGATATAGTCTTTCCTGTAAATGTTGTGTCAAGATTCATGCATAATCCTTCACAACATCATTTAGGAGCAGTGAAGAGAATTCTTAGATATGTTGCGGGCACCATCAATCTTGGACTTCTATACAAGCGAGGATCTAAGTTAAAGTTGCTGGGTTATACAGATAGTGATTGGGCTGGTTGCATTGAAGATAGAAGAAGCACATCTGGTTATTGCTTCAATCTGGGATCAGGAGCTATAGCATGGAGTTCCAAAAAACAAACTACAGTTGCCTTATCAACGTGTGAAGCTGAATACATAGCTGGAGCAGGGGCAGCATGTGAGGCAATTTGGCTGAGGAAGATCTTGAGTGAGCTGGATCAAGAGCAAGTTGAAGCTACTATTATAAAATGTGACAGTGCCTCCGCTATAGCTTTGAGTCGAAATCCTGTCTTTCATGGTCGATCAAAGCACATACAAATTAAACATCACTTCTTGAGAGAGCTGGCAACAAGAAACGAGGTGAAGCTAATTTTTTGTGGAACAGAAGAACAAGTTGCTGATGTACTGACCAAAGCTTTATCACATGAACGGTTTGAAGAACTTAGAAGTCAACTTGGTGTAATCAACTTTGAATCAAGGGGGGATGTTAAGAAGTGATTCAAAGTTAGATAAGTTCGTTATCATCAGGATGTTTCCTGATATTTAGGAGATAGAATTTGGTTGATTTTGGCTTCTTGAGTCGTAGCTTTTATTAGTTTTTAGTTTTCATCATGTATATAAGAAAAAAGAAAAGTGGGGAAGTTCCCTGGGGGGGGAAAAATAAAAAAAAAAAACGAAGCAGTTTTCTTGTGTTCAACATGATCGAGATTTAATTCCATTAGACCATGTTTTGCCTCTTTATGTCAACTACAACAGAAATTAGTTTCTTTCTTAGGATGTTATATTAATTTAATTCTATGATAATTAACATTTTTAAGGCATGATTGAAGAACAACACCCAATCCCAAGCAGCTAATTAAAGGTGAGGAGTATGGGTATTGCAAGAATACATCTTTTCGAAAGGTGAAGGGTATTCTGGGTATTTCCTGGGCACATACAATCTGCTATTTATTTGAGGAAGCTGAGGCAGCTCATGTGGGTGGCAATCAGGAGACCATATAGATTTGAGGGCTCCTTCCTCTCCTTAAACGATCCTCCAGTCCCCACAGAGCTTCAGAGAGAGAGAAAGAGAGATAGAGAGCCATGGTCTCTAGGGAGCACAAGAGAGTTTCTCTGCGTGACAAGCTGCAGCTCCTGCGCTCGATTACAAACTCTCATGCAGTAATTTGCCTAAATTTCTAAGCTCTTTATCTTCCATTGTTGTGTGCTTATTCTCCTCGTCCCTTTAGTTAGCTATGTTGGGACGTGTGTGTGGCCTAAAGTTTGGTTCATATTTATTTAGAAACTCCTTGTAAAATCTTCCAATGTTGTTTTCTTTTTTTTATGTTTGCCTTTGTATCAGCATCTAGCCCCTTCAGTTGCTGGTTTGCCATCTATTCTAACACCTCTCACATATTTTCACTTTCTAACATCATATTCCTGTGAAAATACTAATTTCATGATCAGCTTGCACACACCGGACCGTTATCATCCAATCTCTCTAAATAATTTCATGTGGAGAGTTTCATTTACTAAATTAATACTATTTTTGTTTCCTATATATATTGTTGCATCCTATAATGTTATTCCAATTTTTGCCGAAATTTCCCCACACTATATGTTGGGTAGTGGTATATCTTTTCTAAGCTCATTAAAAGGCCAAAAGTGTTGATGGTATATACCCAAGCAGCGGACTTCAGGATAGAAAATACTACCCACAGAAATTATCTCGATGTATGTATTTGTGTGCAACCATCTTGTTAGAACTAAATAGTTAGGGAAAATAATTCATTTTCATCTAGTTATTTTGTAAAGTATCACATGCATGAAACTTCTTCCTTTAGACAATAGTATTAGAAACTACTAATAGAACACACAGAGCTTATAGTTATAAGGCAGATTATGATTTCATTTTCACTTCTTTTTCTGGCAGCTAAGTAAAACATCAATCATAATAGATGCATCAAAATACATCGCGGAGCTGAAGCAGAAGGTCGAAAGATTGAATCAAGAGATTGCGTGCGGGCGGAATGTTGTTGAAGAAAACCCTTTGCCTATGGTAAGAAATCTGGATGCTGTTTTTTAATGCCATTGGTTCTAGTGCTCTCTATAGACCTAAAACTACGTAGTAGCTTCTCACATGCTCTTAGTTACTTCCTTCTATGTCTTGACAGGTCACAGTTGAAACCCTAAAAAGGGGATTCCTCATCAATGTATTCTCAGAGAAGAGATGCCCAGGATTGCTTGTCTCTATTCTGGAGGCCTTTGAGGAGTTGGGCCTTGATGTGCTTGAAGCTAGAGCTTCCTGCACTGCAATGTTCCGTCTAGAGGCAGTTGGAGGAGAAGTAAGATGAGAAAGAATGGCAAAGTTATATATATTTCCATTAGAATACATCTGTTCAGCATGGTAGACAAATGAGCTGGCTAGTTGATGAGAAAATGTTTTTACCTAAAGATTTTTTTTTTTTGAAATAAAGATCATTTTTAATTTCAAAGTAGATAAATAAGTGCATCAGTAATCTATTTCGATACATGCATACATATTGGTATTTAACCTGATTTTTTTTTTTTTGAAATATGTCACACGTGTTTGTTGAACATTTGTGATAAATTATTTCAATAAGTTAAATAATTCCAATCATTTTGGGTTAGCTTTATGAACTTGACTTTGATTCAAGTATGGTTAGTTGTATCATATATATATATATATATATATATATATATATATATGTTCCTGAAAGTATTTTTCTTGTAAGTCTGTATTCATGAATCCAAGCATAATTTTTGGGTTTCCCTTATCAACATCCCTTCTAGGGTTTTTTTTTTTTTCCTCCTTCCTTTCTGAACATAAATTAGATACATTACTAGACAGTAATATTTTTCAAATACTGTATATGCAAAGAATGCATGCAAGCATAGGAAACAATATTTCCTCAGCTTTATGGGATGTCATACAAAATTCAAGAGTATCCAGTGTAACATTGATGATAGCACTTCATAGAGTTGTTTTGAGGGCAGCTTCAAGTCTCTTTGGTTGGTATTTCAATTCTTTTATCAAAATTTAAGTGTTTTTTTTATCTAAAAAACTCTATTATTTCTTTGTCACTATTTCTAATTTTCTGTAAACTACTTGACATAGCTGTTATTTTGAGGGTAGCTTTTGCTAGCTCTTTTGGTCATAAACCTTCCACTATAGCTTGTAATTACTCTCTTTCCTTAATAAAAGCTAGGTGGCTTCTTGCCTCCCCCATTCATTAAAATAAATAAATAAATAAATAAATAAATAAAACAAAGATAGCACATCATAGATATGTAAGTGGTTCGTAGGGCATGTACATCACATGCACTTAAACACACAAAATCATGAAACCCAAACATGTATAGCATGTGAATCATAGCGTGTACATAATATATGAGAAACAAAACGTATCCTCGGCCTACTCAAGAAATTTACACTGTTGTCATCAAGTATGAAATTGTATGTACTTTTTATATATGAATTGTTGGTTTTGGCCGACATGGCTCGTGTCTAACGGTTGGGACCCCTCTCCCCAGCCTATGCACGGGGGAAGAGGTCCCTAACACTGGATTTGGATAGGGTGGCTCTTCCACTTTTATTCTCACCAAAAATAAAGAAAAAGAAAAAGAGAAAAGTATACTGTTGGTTTTGTTTATTTCATATTGATATAAATAGCTTAGTTACACTAATCAGTCACTAAAAGTGTTTTTTTTCTCTTTTTTTTTTTGGTTGTAAATTTGCAGAATCAAATCAAAAGTCTGGATGCGCAAGTGGTAAAGCAAGCAGTGCTGCAAGCCATCAAGAGTTGCTCTGAAAGTAGCGAGCAAGAGTAGTCATTATAGAAGACCTCCCAGCGCAAGCTTTGATCTCTAGATCCTTTCCTCTAGCATTTTGTTATGGGCTGCAGAAGCTCTTTAATTAAGGTAGAATATTATTCTATGTATAATTATAATTAAAATGCTTCCGAAGAGTATGAAATATGGTGCAATGCATATAGAAGAAATTTTAATGTTAAATAAAATTTATTATATGATAATGGCAAGATATTTCTGCTAAAATCTTTAGTTCTGAAAAATAATGAACTGAACCCCAACTTGTTATAGGAACATCAGATTTATACATGACAGTGTTACTTGAAATAACAAGTCTTTTTACCAAAAAAAAAAAAAAAAACGTCTGAACTAATAAGTACACACCCAGTAGAATATTTCATCAACGAAGCACGATGTATAAAGCATGAGTAAGGACCACACTTGCTGCTCGCCGTATAAATCGTCAACGATGGCAAACCTTCCGTAACTTTATTCCCATGCAAGCAAAATTTTGAAGGCTTATGAAACAATTCGATTATGTTAAGTGGCAGTGATTAAACAGTGGGAGATGCTCTGCAAAATAGAGCGATATGGTAGTGCAAAAAATCTACAGCCCAATCAGCAATCCAAAGTAGATGAAGAGTGTTGAAAACAATACTTCAAATAATCTAGAATTTCTAAGACAATCACCGTAGAAACTTGAATTTTTGTGAGTCATTATACTTGGGATTCATCCCCTTAAATATACACTTGATGATGTACATAAGATAAATGCCTATCAAAATATTCTAAATAGGATTAGCCAAACATGGTTATACATCAATACATCCCATATATGAACATCTAAACATGGAAGGATATATCTTAGGTAAGAAAGATGTTTAACACCCCCCCTCAAACTGAAGGTGCTTTTTGTAGATGAAGTTTGGAGAGAAGGTAGCAGAAGCATTCCTTAGCATGGGACTTTGTAAGTAAATCAGCAATTTGATTGGTTGAGGAGATATGCTGTAGATCAATAATCAACTATTGATTGTGGTGGCGAGTAAAGTGACAGTCAATTTCAATATATTTGGTATGCTCATGGAAGACAGCATTGCGTGTGATTTGGATAGCACTATGGCTATCACAATAAATGGGCGTTGGAGAGGATAGATGTATGCCCATATCATTAAGTAGCCAGCGAAGCCAGACAATCTCAGCAGTAGTATGAGCAAGGGTACGGTATTCAGCTTCTGCGCTGGAGCGAGATACAACTGATTGCTTTTTACTTTTTCAGGCAATCAGTGAGTTTTCCAAAAATATACAATATCCAGTGGTAGAGCATCGATCAGTGATGTCTCCAGTCCAATCTGAATCAGGGTATGCATGAAGCTTTATATCAAAAGACGAAAGAAGAAGTCCATGATATAACGTGCCTTTGATATACCATAATATCCGAAGCACAGAAACATAATGAGCAGAGCGAGGCGCAGACATAAATTAACTGACAACATGAACTGCATGAGAAATATCCGGCCGAGTGGTAGTGAGGTAGTTGAGACTACCTACGAGTTGGCAATACCAAGTAGGATCAGTGAGAATTTTTTCATCAGTAGGCTGAAGCTTTAGATTTATCTCAAAAGGGGTATCAACAGTTTTATTGTCTGAAATGCTGGCATGAATGAGTAAATCAGAGATATATTTAGCATGAGAAAGGAAAAGACCATCAGATTGATGGTTGACTTCAATGCCAAGAAAGAATCGTAATAAGCCAAGATCTTTCATTTCGAAGCATTTGTGTAAGTATTGCTTGGTATCATAAATGCCTTGTTGGTCATCTCCAATGACAACCATATCATCAACATAGAGAAGAATTAAAACTATCCCATGAGAGGAGCGGCGATAGAATAAGACGGAGTCATGAAGGCTTTGGAGAAATCCATAACCAAGAAGAGTGGTTTGGAATTTTTCAAACCAAGCTCGAGGTGCCTGTTTGAGACCATAAAGTGCACGGTGAAGTTTACATACTTAATGAGGCTGGTGAGATAAGCTAGGAGGCGGCATCATGTATACTTCTTCAGAAAGGTCTCCATGAAGAAATGCATTCTTGATATCAAGCGATGTAAGGACCACCATTTGACAGCATCAATAGCAAGTAGAGTATAGACTGAAGTCATACGGACAATAGGAACGAAGGTCTCTTCATAGTCGATGCCATACTCCTATGTAAATCCTTTGACAACAAGACAAGCCTTATAGCGCTCGATGGAACCATCAGCCTTAGTTTTGATCTTGTATATCTATTTGCAATCCACGATCGATTTCCTAGGCGGCAGATCAACCAGGTCCTACGTATAGGTTTTTTGTACATCCTCAAGTTCTTCTGACATGGCATTCTGCTAAGAAGGATTAGATGATGCCTCTTGATAGGATTTAGGTTCATGTAAAGGCAAGATAGTGGACAAATAGCAATGATAATCTGCTAAATGAGCCAGTGGATTATGATGGTGAGTAGGATATCACCTCTCAGGTGCTGTCAGATTGCTCGCAGGAGGAGTGTTGGTTGGGGAGATAGTAGACTGGCTAGGTTGTTCTGAATGCCCATTTTTTGCAAGTAGTGGTGCATGAGAGGGAAAAGGATCGAGCAGAGGTTCCTGACATGGAAATAAAGACTTTTTATGAGGTAAGGAAAAGAAAGGAATTCATTCCCAGAAGGTGACATGCCAAAAATGCATAATATTTGAGTTTTGGGATCATAACACTGATATCCTTTTAGTTGGATCCCATATCCTAAGAAAATACAGATTGCATTTTTTTTGGATAATTTGTCACACTGGCGCTTAGGGAGATGAACAAAGCAAGTATAGCCAAAAACATGAAGATGGTCATAGGAAGGCGGAGAGTTATAAAGACGTTCAAAGGGTGAGAGAGCACCAAGGACACGGGAAGAAAGGCGATTAATTATATATACAGTAGTATCCATGGCTTCTCCCCAAAAGACTTTCAGAATAGAAGAGGAAAGGAGTAAAGTACGGGCGGTTTCAATAATATGATGATGTTTTCTCTTAGACATACCATTTTGTTGAGGAGTTTCAACACAAGATAACTGCAAAAGTGTGCCCTGAGATTTAAGATAATGGTTGAATGATTTTGAAAGATATTCGTCACCAGAATCAGAACAAAAGATTTTTATGTGTTTAGAAACATGTGTTTTGATCATTATGACAAATTCAATATAAACTTTTAAAACTTCAGAGCGAGCTTGCAAAAGATAGAGCCAGGTGTATTGAGTGAAATCATCAATAAAAATAACATAATAAGCATAACCACCCATAGAGGATATAGGGGCAGGATCCCATACATCAGAGTGAATAAGATCAAAAGGAGCAGTAGTAGTGGAGTGACTTAAAGAAAAAGGTAAGACGGATTGTTCTGATAATTTGCAATGAACACAACATGGTTCTTTTATTACAGAGATAGAACCAAGCAAACCTTTATTAATTAATTGAGATAACTTTAAAAAGGAATGATGACTTAAACAATCGTGCCAAGAAATAAAAGAAGAATTATTAGTGGAAACAGCAGTGACAGAGTGAGTACCAAAACTAGGAGGAACATAAAGCGTATCCAAAACAAAAAGTCGACCAGTTTTATGGCCTATCCCAACTTCCTTCCTCGTCGAGCAATCCTGCACAACACAACCAGAAGGAGAAAAGATAATGATAAATCTTTTGTCACATAATTGGCCAATGAAAATAAGATTCATAGAAAGTTTAATAGCAAGAAGAATATCAGAAAGGTATAGGTTAGGAGAATGAATGGTTCCACGATGGCTAGTAGTAATGAGTGATCCATTTGTAGTTTGAATATGAGGTGGAAAAGGAAGAGAGGAAACATGTTGGAAGATGCCAGGGTTGAAAGTTATATGATTAGAGGCACCTGAATCAAAGAACCACTTACCTGGCAAAATGAGGTGTCAGAAGAAGATGAGGTAGTAGGATTACCAATAGAGAGCCTGATGAATCATTGTCTGGATATCATTGGGAGTAAATGATGTAGCAGCTTGGGCTGTAAGCTTGGGCATAACAGTAGTAGCAGCGGAGGATGAGCGATCTCCAGAGTTTCGAGCTTTGGTTCTCATATTGTTGGAGTTTGGATGAGGGTAATTCCAAACAACATGTCTGACTTTCTTATAGTAGGTATACTGCATGGAGGACGCATCCTGGAGTCGAGAAGTAGATGCCTAACAGTTGCGAGCAATATGGCCAAACTTCTTGCATGAGTGACACTGAATTTGAGATAGTCTCTTTGCTTTAATCCAGGTAGACAATATGAGAGAGTCATCATGGTTGGAGGAGAAAATCTTCTTTCAGATTTCTTCAGCAAGTAACTCGGACAGTGCAATGTCAACAGATAGAAGAGGAGATCGATATAGAATAGAAACCCAAACAAACTCAAATTCATCACGAAAAGTCATTAGGAATTGGATAAGACAAAACTCTTTTCGAAATTGATAATAAAGTTCTGCATCATGGGTCCACTTGGACTCCATTAGGGCAAGTTGATCTCAAATCAGAGACATCTAAGAATGAAAGTCAGCCACATAATGCTCTGGTTGTTGCTTGAGATTACAAATGTCTAGTTCAAGCTTATATTTGAGAGCAAAATTTGTCTGATTATACCGCTTAGTGAGGAAGTCCCACACTTTCTTTGCAGTCTCAAACTTGCTGAAATGTAGGCTGATGGAGGGACTGACAGTGTTAGAAATCCATGTCATGATTTTGTTGTTGTCAATCTCCCATGTTGCAAAAGACTCCCCGGGGGCAATTGGACATGAGATTTTGCCAGTAATATACTATCAAAGTCCACGTCCTTTTATAAAGATTTTCATCATGAAGGACCATTGAGGATAATTAGTCCCATTCAAGTGAACCATAATCGGCTGAGCAACATCAGTCATGATGAACCAAGTGAAGTCGGTTGAAACCCACAGCAGGCTCAGGGAGCAGATCCAGTGGAGACGCAGTGGTCACAGGCGAAGATGGAGGATTCCAGTATATGGAGAGACTCATGGCAGTGAAATCCTGTGGCGTTTGCGCTGGTATCCTCGGACAATCTGTCATAAAATAGAGCAACGCGGGCGACGGCTGGCAGCATGGGAGAAGGTGGCACAGCAACACGGTAGTGACTTTGATTCCAGGCATGTCTACGATGGGATGGGAGATCGGCTAGATTCAGGAAGCAGGTCGGTGCAGGGATCTGGAGGAATCTGGAGGTGGTGCACGAGGAGAGGTCGGTGCAGGGATCTGAAGGAATTTG
Organism: Areca catechu; assembly: GCA_021397845.1. Classification (NCBI taxonomy): domain Eukaryota; kingdom Viridiplantae; phylum Streptophyta; class Magnoliopsida; order Arecales; family Arecaceae; genus Areca; species Areca catechu. Next base: position 8,568,611 of record CM038046.1, read on the forward strand.
AAGGAAGAATCTGGAGGCTGGTGCTGGGGAGAGGCAGAGGCCGATGCACGGGGAGAGTTGGGGATGATTCTGGAGGAATCTAGGGTCGTCGACGTCGATCAGCTGCTGGGGCCGGTGTAGGGGTGGTTGGAGACATCGGCAGGTGCAAGGGCGGCGGGAAGCGGCAGAGGGAGCAGGGGGAGATGGTGGACGGTGGATGGGTAGGGGGCTGGGGTGGTGGAGACGATGGACGGTGGGGAGGGGCAGGGGGAGACGATGGATGGTGAGGGGCAACGGGAGGCGACAACGAGGGCGGGGGCTGGGGTGGTGGGATTGATGGACGGGCGGTGACTAGGGCTGAGAGAGGAGGGAGGTTCGGCGGGAGTCGTCACAAGGCATGGGGGCGGTGACGGGGTTGGGAGAGTTAGACGGTGCTGGGGTCAGGATCGAGGGAGAGGAAGAGACCGAGAGGGGGAGGGAGGAGATTAGGGGAGATTAGGTCATCCCTTCAAAAAAAAGGGAATATGGCAAGAATAAGGTGGGAATATGATTGGAATAGGGTTGGGATAGGCAGGGATAAGGTAGAATAGCAACCCGTTCTGATACCATGTAGAAACTTGAATTCTTGTGTGTCATTATGCTTGGAATTCATCCCCTTAAATATACACTTGATGATGTACATAAGGTAAATACCTGCCAAAATATCCTAAATAGGATTAGCCAAACATGGTTATATATCAATACATCCTATATATGAACATCTAAACATGGAAGGATATCTCTTATATAGGAAAGATGTTTAACAATCATAACATGTCACACCCCGAATCCAGCACCGAAATCAACTATGTGACCGGCCGCATAACCCTAGGTTTTATCCTAGAAATCATGCAAGGCCTAGGTACACAAAAGTCATTTTATTTAAAAATCACTTCAAATAAATTGATATTATTTAAATAATTGAATAATAACTAAATAATCCATATATTCAAGTCAAAATTACTAAATGGTCCATTGACTTATTACATAAAATCAGCAATCGAACTAACAGAACAAAACTAACTAAAAATCTATAATCCTAGTATTTGATTTCATGCTCGGCCCAACCTTTGCTATGCATCCTGCATCTCTGAAAAAAAAAGAAAAGTGGGAAGTGAGCTTCACAGCTTAGCAAAGTCTTCAAACAATCACACCATTAATAGCAATAATTTGAAAATAGCAAGGAGATAAGAGTATATCATGTCATGCAACCAAATAACTTAAATTTCATATATGACTAATGTGGCAGGATTGCTGACATGGAGCCCCTATCAGACCCAGTCAGATGCCACATTGGAAGAAGTTACCATGTCAGACTTCCTTTTTTGAGCTCCTTCACCGAGTGGCTCCCTCGAGGTCGAGCCCACCTCGGTCGAAGTCGAGCTCCTGCTCTCTTCGACCTCCTTCACCGGGTGGCTTCCTCGAGGTCAAGCCCACCTCGGCCAAAGTCGAGCACCTACTCTCTTTGAGCTCCTTCGTCGGGTGGCTCCCTCGAGATCAAGCCCACCTCAATCGAAGTCGAGCTCCTACTCTCTTGGAGCTCCTTCACCGAGTGGCTCCCTCGAGGTCGAGCCCACCTCGGTCGAAGTCAAGTTCCTGCTTTCTTTTAGCTCCTTCGTTGGGTGGCTCCCTCGAGGTCAAGCCCATCTCGTTCGAAGTCGAGCTCCCACTCTCTCTGAGCTCCTTCACCGGGTGGCTCCCTCGAGGTCGAGCCCACCTCGACCGAAGTCGAGCTCCTGCTTTCTTTGAGCTCCTTCACCGGGTGGCTCCCTCGAGGTCGAGCCCACCTCGGTCAAAGTCGAGTTCCCACTATCTTTGTACTCCTTCGCTAGGTGGCTCCCTCGAGGTCGAGCCCACCTCGACCGAAGTCGAGCTCCTGCTCTCTTTGAGCTCCTTCGCTGGGTGGCTCCCTCGAGGTCGGGCCCATCTTGATCGAAGTTGAGCTCCTGCTCTCTTCAAGCTCCTTCACCGGGCGGCTCCCTCAAGGTCGAGTCCACCCTAGCTGAAGTCGAGCTCTTGCTCTCCTCAGGCCAAGCTCTCTTTAAGCAAGAGGTCTGACAGCTGGAAGTCAAAGCCTGCAACACCACCTCCCTTAGGTAGTGGACCGTCGCTCAAGGACCACGGAGGAGCACCCCCGAGGATGCCATGATCACTCCCGCTGCTGCTTACACTAGATAAGAAAGGATGCCCTAGCCAAGGCACTACACTCCCAACCGATCGTCTGCGCCACCCAAAAGAGGAAATCATCCCGGAAGATTCAAATCCAGGAGGTGACTGCCTCCTGATCGAGGCTCTGCCAAATTTTTCAAAGTGTAGCGATCAGGCAGGAGGTCAGGGCCAGCGACATAACTCCTTATCATGGATAGGGAAGGTACTTGTGCACACGGCATGGAGCGCTACTAGACATTGACCTACTGGCGCCTGCAGAGGGGGGAGATCCCGAGGTAAGTCATTGGAGGGGCTCCTGGCCTAAAAGGATCCTCAAAAGGTTCTCGAAGGAAGGTAAGTAAAGAACGAACAAAAGCAAACGAGCAAAGGGGTAGCGCACAGGAAAGCAACCGAGGGTCCGAGCGCTCTGGGCTACCGGGGACTCACTAGAAGGGTCTTGATGGACACAGCCACACAGCTCGAGCTCTCCTCCACCACTACTACCCTTGCTCTACTCTCTCTCTCTCTTTCAAACCAAGTCTCCTCCTCCAAGTGTGGAGTTTGAGCAAAGGGGCCCATAGGGGAGGATCTATTTTCCTAGATCATCACTGACTTCATCGTTGGAGTGCCCCGCCAGGATCCCCGACCCGGGTCTCCTCCATTTTGCAGGTCCGAGTGCATGAGTTGATTCCCAAGCGATGAGGTCGGCATCTGAGGTCATCTCCAAGCTACAGACCATGCCAGTGTAAGCAACAACTGATTGGTATGCCAAGAAGGGAGGCAGGACACGATCTGATCCAAGCCAATCTCCTTACATGCAACTCTACCCGGAACATGGTGATGACCCGCACGGGGGAGGTCTCCACTAGCCATATGGGGGACCCCCCCTCTCACAAGGGCCCGCATAGTCCAGAGAGGGAGCCCCCCACTCTACCGCAACCGCCTTCGATGGACGTCCAGTTGATCGCACTCGCCCAGTAGATGCAGGTTCTGACTGTAGCGGTGCGACAGTTACAGCATCAACATCGATCCCTGGCCACCCACCAACAGCCAAGGATCCTTGCGGCCCAAGCTGCTGTAGCCCGTGATAGCCTACGGTCCTTCCAAGGAAGGCCGTCGCTGCCGTGGGCCATGACAGACTCCCGGGGAAGCCACCGGATCCCGGTGAAGAGATAGTGGACCAGGTCAATCGATCGGGAGAGCCGATCTTCGACCCTCAAGTAGGTTGCTATTAAGAACCATCGAGGCCAAAGAGGCAAGGCCCCCCATCACAATCCCCCTCAACTGTTACCTTCACCTCCTCTGTCGGCCTCAGCGAAAGGCTCCATCGATGAGGCCATCAGGTGCACGGCTGAAAGATGCCTAGAGGAGCAGGAGCGCAAGCTGGTAGAGCTATCCCGCCAGTTTGCAAATTTCCAGGGCTCCTCCTGTGAGTCTGTGGACTACGATGCCCATTCCCTTTTCTTCCAAGAAATCCAAGAAGAGCCGATCTGGAGTCGGTGCTGCATGCCGCAAGTGGATCCCTACGACGGGACCATCGACTCTCTGGACCACCTTGAGAGCTACAAGGCTCTCATGAGAGTCCAATGGGCGACCTGCGCCCTCTTCTACATCGCCTTTCTAGCCACTCTCCGGAAGGTGGCTCGAGTTTGGTTCACCCGCCTCAAGCTTGAAATTATCAACTCCTTTGCACAGTTGGAAAGAAAGTTCATGGCTCATTTCGACACCTACCAAAAGGTGCCACGAGAGGTAGATAGCCTTTTCTCCATCAGGTAGCAGGACCATGAACCCTTGCGGGACTATATAACCTGCTTCAAAGTTGCCATGCTGGAGATCTATAATTTGGATGAGCCAGTTGTCATGCTGGTGCTAAAGAGATGGCTTAAGACTTCCCACCTGACCTACTCCTTGGACAAGAAGCCATGAAAAATGTACTCCGACCTCCTCCTCCACGTTCACAAGTACATCCGTGCTGTGGAGGCAGATCGTACGAGGAGAGAGCTGGATGGAAAGCCACTGAAGAAGCAACCTCCGAAGGAGATGTCCGGGGTGCAGAAGCCCATACCAGCCACCCTGAACTTCCGTCAAGGGCTGAAGTCGAAGAGCGGCCCCATCCTGGAAGAAAGATATACACCTCTTCTAGTCTCGAGGATAAAGATCCTCATGGAGATTGAGGGCGAGCATTACCTGCATCGCCCTCCCCCGCTGAGGCCATCCAATGGTCATGACAAGATGATATACTGCCAATTCCACCTTGATCACGGCCATGACACCGAGAAGTGCTGCCACCTCAAGAGGAAAATTGAAGATCTGATAAGGAGAGGCTACCTCGGAAAGTTTGTTGGGGGTAGGATCCTGGCAGAACCTCAGGGGCTTGCTGCTCTTCCCCCTATCCCTGCAGCCAATAATCGATCCACCGAGAAGCCTGTGGGAATGATATGTTGGGGAATAGAGCGCATGGCCAAGAGGGCCCGAGAGGGGGAGAGGTTGAAAAATGTACTCCCCTTTATGAGGGAGGGAGGATCTGGGAATCAAAATGTAAATAGCGATATCATGGTCATTGAGATGATGATTGCCAGGCATCCTGTAAAACATATTATGGTTGATAGTGAAAGTTCGACTGATGTCCTTTTTTATGATGCTTTTTCCAGGATGACTCTATCCTCCACTTAATTGAAGCCTATACACACTCCCTTTGTCAGTTTTACTAGGGGCTCCAAGGGAGTTGAAGGGGAAATCACTCTTCCCGTCACTACCGGATCACCACCTCGGCAGAGCACTGTCATGATGACCTTCACGGTCGTTAGGCTTCCTTCGGCCTACAACGTGATCCTTGGCCGCCTCGAGCTCAATCTGCTCAATGCGATCATTTTCACCAAGCGGCTATTGGTGCAGTTTTCCATTCCTTATGGCGTAGAAGAAATGAGGGAGGCTCATCAACCAATCCAACACTGTCTTCAAGCTGTCCCAGGGGCGAGGAGCTCCGAGGAGGACCCCAACACCGACGACCTTGACCAAAAGGCGCAATACCCCAGAGGTGGCCCAATTGAACGCTTGTTGTCGTATCCACTTGGAACAGACCCGGCGAAGATGGTGCAAATCAGGGCCCAGCTGCAAGAAGAGGAGCAGGCCCACCTATTGAAATTCTTTCAGGCGAATGTGGACGTGTTCACCTGGATGGCAGCAGACATGCCCGAGATTCCCGTAACATCATCACTCATAAGTTGAGCATGGACCCGAAGTACCATCCTGTCCGGCAGAAGAAGAGGTGCTTCACCCCGGAGAGGCAATGAGCGATCAATGAGGGTGTGGATAAGCTCCTCGCAACCGGCTTTGTTCGTGAGGTGCAGTACTCTAGCTGGCTGGCAAACGTGGTCATAGTCAAGAAGAACAACGAGAAATAGAGGATTTGCATAGACTATACCGACCTCAACCGAGGTTGTCCGAAGGACAGCTTTCCATTATCGAAGATCGACCAACTAGTAGATGCCACCTTGGGGCATCGCTTGCTCTCCTTCATGGATGCATTCTCCGGATACAATAAGATCCGGATGCATCCAGAGGACGAGGAGCACACTACCTTTATCATTGATCGGGGGATGTCCTACTATCGGATGATGCCTTTTAGCCTGAAAAACGCTGGCATTACATACCAACAGCTGGTTAATCGAGTCTTCAAGGATCAGATCGACCGGAACATGCAAGTTTATGTGGACGACATGCTCGTTATGAGCAAACTAAAGTTAGACCACGTCATCGACTTAGCGAAGGCCTTCCAAAACTTTTACCTACACTAAATGAAGCTGAATCTGACAAACTGTGCTTTCGATGTGGTAGCAGAGAAGTTCCTTGGCTTCATGGTCACCTAGAGGGAAATAGAAGAAAATCCTGAGAAGGCCCAAGCAATCATCGACATGGAACACCCTGCCTCGAAGAAGCAGGTTTCGTGCCTAATGGGCCAGATCACCACCCTGAGCCAGTTCATCTCAAGATTGGCTGATCACTGCTTGCCTTTCTTCAAAGTGCTACGCAAAGTGCACGACTTCACCTAGATGGAAGAGTGCAAGGTAGCCTTTGAGGACTTGAAGAAATTCTTGGCATCATCGCTGTTGCTCTCCAGGCTAGAGGATGGAGAGGAACTCTTGCTGTACCTGGCGGTCACCTCAGGGGCCATCAGTTCGGTCCTTGTCCGTACAGATGAGGACGGAGCTTAGAAGCCGATGTATTATCCTAGCAAACTCCTTCGAGACATGGAGAGTAGGTACACCCACTCGGAAAAGTTAATTTTTGTCCTTATAATGTCTACTCAGTGACTCAAGCCATACTTCCAAGCGCATCCGATTGTGGTCATTACGGAGCAGCCATTGAGAGCCATACTTAGCCACCCCGATACTTTCGAATGCCTGGCCAAGTGAGCTCTGATGCTTAGCAAGTTCGACATCATGTACCGACCAAGGCCATCCTAGAAGGCCCAAGTGTTGGCCAATTTTCTGGTTGAGTGCACGAGCATAAGCGAGGAACCCGAGGAGACCACCTATGAGTGCCAGGCGGGGTTCGGGATCGAGAAGGAGGTCTAGGTCCTTCACATGAACGGCGCATCCAACTCGAGAGGGAGCAGAGCAGGCCTCATCCTCACCAATGGCGATGAGGTTGTGATCGAGTGTGCGCTCCGCTTCCGATTTGCAGCAACCAACAATCAGGCGGAATACGAGGTACTCCTCGTGGGACTGAGGGTCTCCTACAAGCTGGGTGTACCCAACCTAAAGGTCTTCACCGACTCCTAGCTGATGGCCAGACAGGTGTCTGGAGAATTCGAGGCACGGGACCCCTAGATGATGAAGTACTTGGAATAGGTACGCTCGAGCACGGCGGGCTTTCGGTGCTTCAACATCTCCCACATCTCTCGTGGAGAGAATGCTCGCGCCGATGCCCTCTCAAGGCTCGCAACCCTACCGAACTCATCACTGGGGCGCGCCCACATTGAGTACTTGGAAATTTCAAGCTACAAAGCTCCCAAGGAAGTCTAACAGGTCACTCTGGAGCCCAGCTGGATGGATCGATACATCAGGTACATCACCGACGGCATCCTGCTAGAGGATCACATAGAGGCTGGCCTCGTCAAGAAGAAGGCTGCACACTTCGTCTTAATGGATGGGTAGCTCTATTGCAGGTCCTACTCTTATCCACTCATGAAATGCTTGAGACCCATGGAGGAATCCTTTGTACTCCAAGAGATGCACAAAGGCCTCTGTAGGAATCACGTGGGGGGCTGGACGGTAGCATACAAGGCTCTCCATTAGGGGTATTACTGGGAGACTATAAGGGAGGATGCTGCCGACTTCGTAAAGAAGTGTGATCATTGCTAGCGCCATGCCCACATACAATGTCAATCGGGGGCTCCACTCTTCCAGCTCTCCACCCCCTGGCCATTCACCCAGTGGGGGATGGACATCCTTGGTACATTTCCTTCTGCATCTATACAGCACAAGTTCCTGATAGTGGCTATTTACTACTTCACCAAATGGGTGGAGGCAAAGCCACTAGCACGGATCACCGAAGCCAAGGTCTGCCGGTTCTTCTGGAAGTTGATCATCTGCCATTTCAATCTCTCCCACACCATCATCACCGATAACAGACGACAGTTCGATAACCGAGAGTTTGAGGAGTTCTGCACCAACCTCGATATTCATCACTGCTTCACCTCGGTGGCTCACCCCCAGACCAACGGAGAAGTCGAGGTGACCAACTGGACCATCCTCCAAGGGATCCAAACTAGGTTGGACCAGGCCAAGAGCAGGTGGGTGGAAGAACTTTCCAGCATCCTTTGGGCCTACCACATAACACCCCGAACGGCCATAGATGAGATGCCCTTCAACCTCATCTTCGGCGCCGAAGCAGTAGTCCCGGTTGAACTTGGTGTGCCCACACTACGGATGGAGCAATATGATGAAGTCGAAAACTCAGCCCACCTTCTACTCAACTTAGACCTTCTTGAGAAAACAAGGGACAAGGCTCGACTCCGGATGGCGGCCTACCGGTAGTGGGTAGCCTGGTACTACAACACATGGGTAAGGCCAAAGACTTTTCGCCTGGGCAATCTGGTACTACAGTGGGCTGAAGCCTCTCAACCTCGAGAGTGCGGCAAACTCTCCCCGAACTGTGAAGGCCCCTACAAGGTGGTCGAGACTCTCCCCCATGGAGCTTACTACCTTACCAAGCTTGATGGCGCCTGATTTCCACGAACTTGGAATGCCAACAATTTAAGGATGTATTATTAGTGATGTAAGGTCTCCTCTCATTAATAAAAGAATTCCTTTTTGTACAAACTATCGTTGCCTTGCAGGAATACTGCTGAATGACCCTGGATCCGGTAGATCAAGCCGAGAAATTCCTGAAGCCCTACACTTCAAGCCGGGAAACTCTTGAAGCCCCACACTTCAAGTTGGGAAACTCCTAAAGATCCGCACTTCAAGCCGAGAAATTCCTGAAGCCCCGCACTTCAAGCCGGGAAACTCCTGAAGTCCTGCACATCAAGCTGGAAAACTCTAGAAGCCCCGCACCTCCGAGCTAGGAGACTCCAATAGCCCTGCACTCTGTCTATCCAAGTTCTAGCCTGGTGGAGGCACCTTACAGACACATCGAGTTCAGCCTCCCAGCTCGGTCGCACTCTGGGCACTTGTAGACGGTTTCGCCTGAGGTTATCCAGGCCTCCTTCACGGAAATGCATGAAGTCCTGCTACCTCACTTCCGACATGGCAGGGATAACTCAACAACTCAAGGACTTTCTTCATAACTGCCCTCCATACCCGGAGCTCTGTAGGAAAGAGCCGAAGGACTTGGTGCCTCAAGGCAAGGCGCCTCAACAAAAGCATGCACATGGGCAGTCAAAAAAAAAAGAGAGAAGGAAGGAAGGGAAGTTGTCGAAGTAGTTAAAATACAAAGAACACAAAGGAAGCAGAACAAAAAGAGACTTCATTAAAAATTTGCAAAATTTTACACTATCTCCAGACCCCTGACAGGCCGGGCAATCTAGAAAGAAGTAGAATAAGTAAGAAAAGTTTGCGCCGAACTCACCCAACTCCTGGATTGGGCTAGCCCCAGCTTCAAATAGATTTTGCTCTGATAGCAAAACCTTGAGGGAAGGAATTTGGTCGGCAACGAGCTGGTCGTAGGTCTCTCGATCAGCTGCTTCGACCTTGGCATTCCAGTTTGGAGTCCGGTCCGGATCACTCCAGACCCAGTCGACCCCTTCAATGGAGGCAAAAAAATATTTGCTCTTCCACCCTTTGATGGAAGAGGGAAGATCAAACTTGATGCCCTTCGGGCGGGGAGAATAAACCACCACCCATCCTCGGTCGGGTGGTGCTTCAGGATGAAGAAGGCCTTGAACAAAGAAAAACGTACTACAATCCCATGGAATTGATAGAGGACAATAAAATAAAAGATCGTCCTAACTACATTCGAAACTAGCTAAGCCGGGATGAGGTGATAATTGCTCAGCACGAAAAGGAAGAAGGAGAAGAACAAAGTTCGGAGGGGCCCTAGGGACGAGCTCTACCTAACCGAAAAGGAGGAGAGACCAAAGAAGCTGAACCTGGCAACCTTCAAGGGAAAGGACAGTTGTGAGAAAGAAGAAGGAAAGCTCTAGTCTATTAGCGGGAACGAAGAATTCGAAAGAAGAGGTATTCTTAGGAAAATCCTCTTCTTTTCAAAAAGACCAGACAGCAACCGTATCCTCAGAACTGTCGCCACTGGATTGGCACCTCATGTCGAGATCGACAAGGAGCGATGCTTTGGTTCCCCCGAAATCGTTTCGAGTTCTGCATTAGCCATGATGCTTCCTTGGACAAGCCAATGTATCATCCCCGCATTGGCCAAGGGGTATGTTCCACAATGCACCGACGATCGTGGCATTAATGGTGCCCAATTTTTACCTTTCCATGTTAGCTCTGCATTTACTTCTTTCGCCCTGAGTGTTGCATGCCAACGGGACTTGGAAGTGGGGGGCAAATGATGTGGCGGGATCGCTGACGTGGAGCCTCTATTAGACCCAATCAGATGCCACATTAAAAGAAGTTGCCATGTCATACTTCCTTTTTCGAGCTCCTTCGCCGGGTGGCTCCCTTGAGGTCGAGCCCACCTTAGTCGAAGTCGAGCTCCTACTCTCTTCGAGCTCCTTCGCTGGGTGGCTGATGCGGGACTAATATGCATGCAATTCTTTTTGTATGTTTTATATGTGGGGTTAGGTGATTAATTCCTGAATTTTAGATCAAAATTAGTTGTAGGAAATTTTGTATGAATTTTTGAAGCCAAGCATGCAGATTAGAACCTAGAAAAGTACTAAAGAAGGATCGCCGGGGCTGAGAAGCCTCGGTTAGGGCAAGTTCTCCTACAATAATAAGACTGGAGGTAGAGGGGGTGTACCTGACAACGTCTGAAGTGCCTGGTGAAGATCGCAGTGAAGGGATCTCTCGTTCCTTGACAGATACGACCTGAAAAACCGAGCTAAAGACCCGTGGATACCTGGCTTTCTGCTCGGTGGTTCGATTGAGGCTTGGCTGGAGTCGTTGGATTCGTAGAAACTCGGGGACCTGCAAACGACCTATCAAGGGTTAGAAAACTCAAAGGAAATCAAGAAAACAAAGAAAAATAGCAAAGAGAAGAAAGTTTTGGAGGGGGCTGGAAGGATGGTTGGCGGCAGGAAGATGGTTGCAAACACTGGGAAGAAGAACTCTCAAACCCCTTTATGCACACAGCAGGGTAATCACACAAAGCAATAGAAAACTCAAGGTTTATTTCATATATCAAAATCTCCCTCATACAAGAGGCTAGGGTCCCTTAAATAGACCCTTAACCTTGGGCCCCAAGTAAGGGTACAATTGACATTACATAAGAATCCTTTTCCCTCTCAAACCCTAGCTAGAAAATAAGGAAATATTAGGTAGAAAAAATTCCTAAAAATTCTCTTGACTTGGTCAACACTCCAAGGATGCCTAGGGGGACGTGTTGGGCTTCTAGGAGCAGCAAGGGGCTGGCCCAAAGGGGCTCAGGTGCATGGGCTTTGGCCTCTAGAAGCTGGGGTGGCCTGGTAGCCAGGTAGCAGGAATATTCCCTGGTATCTTGCTTCTTAAGGGATTGGGCTTGGCACCTTGGCTTGATTTCTTTGTGCTAGGATGCAGGTGGACCTCTGGAATCATGGATTCCCTGGTCTATGAATATATTCTAGCATCTGGAAGGGAATCTAGACATATGGAGGGCATCTGCAAGGAATCAGGGTTTCTGATTTTCCTCTTGGAGTCTTCAAATCTTCAAGCTGGGTTGGACTTGAGCTAAACTTCCATGTCTTCAATCTAGTTGGACTTGGTCTTCACTTGTATGATATGGTCTTGAGTCTTCAGTATGCTTGGACAGGACTCAAAAAAATAAAATTAGCTCAACATGAGCTGACTAGCATTGGACTGAACTAGCTCAACATGAGCTGACTAGTATAGAACTGAAATAACAACTCAAAAGACTCAAATAACAACTAAAATGGACTTAGATGGGCTAAGCTCTTATTACAGATGGACTCATAAATTATTGATCAATCCACAGAGGTTTGAAAAGTCTCTATCTTATTCTGGTGCCTTTGGTGTCCCCACCAGTGGCTCCCTCGATGTCGAGCCTACCTCGGTCGAAATCGAGCTCCTGCTCTCTTTGAGCTCCTTCGATGGGTGGCTCCCTTGAGGTCGAGCCCACCTCGATCGACGTCGAGCTCCTGCTCTCTTTGAGCTCCTTTGCTGGGTGACTCCCTCGAGATCGAGCCCATCTCAGTCGAAGTCAAGCTCCTGCTCTCTTTGAGCTCCTTTGCCAGCTGGCTCCCTCGAGGTCGAGCCCACCTCGGCTGAAGTCGAGCTCCTACTTTCTTTGAGCTCCTTCGATGGCTGGCTCCTTCGAGGTCGAGCCCACCTCGGCCGAAGTCGAGCTCCTACTTTCTTTGAGCTCCTTCGTCGGTGGCTCTCTCGAGGTCGAGCCCACCTCCGTCGAAGTCGAGCTCCTACTTTCTTTGAGCTCCTTCACCGGGTGGCTCCCTCGAGGTCGAGACCACCTCGACCGAAGTCGAGCTCCCACTTTCTTTGAGCTCCTTCATCGGGTGGCTCCCTCAAGATCAAGCCCACCTCAGTCGAAGTCGAGCTTCTGCTTTCTTTGAGCTCCTTCACCGGGTGGATCCCTCGAGGTCGAGCCCACCTTGACCGAAGTCGAGCTCCCACTTTCTTTGAGCTCCTTCGTCGAGTGGCTCCCTCGAGGTCGAGCCCACCTCGGTTAAAGTTAAGCTCCTACTCTCTTTGAGCTCCTTCGCCGAATGGCTCCCTCGAGGTCGGGCCCACCTCGACCAAAGTCGAGCTCCTGCTCTCTTCTAGCTCCTTCGCTGGGTGGCTCCCTCGAGGTCGAGTCCACCCTGGCCGAAGTCGAGCTTTTGCTCTCCTTAAGTCAAGCTCTCTTCAGGCGAGAGGTCCAACAGCTAGAAGTCAAAGCCCACGGTACCACCTCCATTGGGCAACAGACCGTCGCCCAAGGACCATGGAGGAGCACCCCCAGGATGCCATGATCACTCCTGCTGCTGCTTAAACCAAATAGGAAAGGCCACTCTGGCCAAGGCACTACACTCCTAACCGACCGTCTGTGCCACTCGAAAGAGGAAATCACCCTACAATATTCAAATCCAGGGGGTGGCTACCTCCCGATCGAGGCTCTACCAAATGTTTCAAAGTAGAGTGACCAGGCGAGAGGTCAGGGCCAGTGACATAACTCCTTATCACGGATAGAAAAGGTACTTGTGCGTGCGGCACGAAGCACTGCTGGACATTGACCTACTGGCGCCTACAAAGGGGGGAGATCTCGAGGTAAGTCTCTAAAGGGGCTCCTGGCCTAAAAGGATCCTCAAAAGGTTCGCGAAGGAAGGTAAGCAAAGAACGAACAAAAGCAAACGAGCAAAGGGGCAGCGCACAGGAGAGCAACCGAGGGTTCGAGCGCTCTGAGCTACCAAGGACTCACCGGAAGGTCTTGACGGACACAGCGACACAACTCGAGCTCTCCTCTACTACTACTACCCTCGCTCTACTCTTTCTCTTTTTGGTAAAATCATGTTTTCTTTTTATGTTTTAATTTAATCATCCCCCTTCTATAAGGTTCTGGACTAACCACGGTCATGCTCCAGCCCATGATTGGCAACCTCGATGTCACACTTCAGCCTGTAATTGGCAATATCATTGTTCATGCATGTGACTGGCAATATTATTGTCCATGCCTGTAATTAGCAATATCATTGTTCATGCATGTGACTGGCAATATCATTGTCCATGCTTGTGACTGGCAATATCATTATCCATACCTATGACTGGCAATATCATTATCCAGCTTGTGACTGGCAATATCACTAACCACGATCCCATGGCATAGCTAGTCCAAATATCGTATTCACTTGATTAACACTTCATCCTTTCACATCATCATGTCAAACATGTCATTTACAATTTTTCAATAATTAACATCATGGACTAACCCATCCAAAAATAACTTTACTCATTAAAACATGGTATACAGGAACATAAATAATTATATCAACAATCATACAGTCTATCATGGAAAGTCAAACTATATCATGCAAAATAATTATGAATGCCAATACTCATATGGACGGATCAAATCATGTCATGCAATATATATATAAGACTGGTGATCATGTCCAGAAATCCTTACCTCATTAGAGATAACTAACATGCCTGATTTTGGTTCATACCCGGAACCCGCACAATACCATTCTACTCAGAAGGTTGCTCCTACAATAATAATTTTTAAATATAAATAATTCTTGGATAATTTGTAAACCAAAACCTTTTATCTATAAAATCCTAACTTCAGAATTCCAAGAAAGAGAGCATTTTGATCTCTTTCTCTCTCTTCTTTCTCTCTCTTATTTTCTCTTCTCTTTCTATCTCTTCTTTCTCTCTCCTCTTTCTCTCTCTTCTTTCTCTCTCTTCTTTCTCTCTCTCCTCATCTTCTCTCTCCTCTTTCTCTCTCTCCTCTTTTTTGTTTATTCTTTTTCTTTTTTCCTCTCTTTTTCTTTTTCCTTTTTTCCTTTTCTTTTTTTTCCTTCCTCTTCTCTTCCTTCTTTCTTCCTTCTTTTCTCTTCCTTCTTTCTTTCTTCTCTTCTCTTCCTTCTTTCTTCTCTTCTCCCAAACCTCTACGTTCTCCCTCGACTCGATCGAACCAACCTCCCCATGATTGTTGACAACCAAGAAAGGTGGTCGCCGGGAAGGGGGCTCGATGGACTGGAGGTAGATGACGGCACAGCCACCGGCGAGGTATGGTCCAAGGCAAACCGAAGGTAAAAATCAAGCTAAATCCGGATTAAATCTTCCCTAAACAAATCAAATAATGAAAAAGGAGTCACCAGCAATTGAAAGGCTCTCCGTCACTCACCAGAAAGGAGAACAACGATGTGGAAGGAAGCTCGATGGGCTTGATTTGGCAGCAGTGAGGGAATATTTTAAAAAAAATAATGTCGAACTCTTCTTGTTGTTTGGGAAAGAAAAACCCCATTGACCCGAGTTCTAACCCATCCCAAACTCATCGTCGACCACCCCCTCCTCTCCACGACCATCCCACCATCCTTTCTAGCAAAAATTCTGGCCAACAACAAGGGAAGATGAGTTCCCTTATTTCACAGCATCCCTTCTATCTTTTTTTTCTGCGATCTCGGTCGAAGTTGGCTAAGCCTACCAATTTTGGCCCAAAAAGCTTATATCTTACATTCTCTTTCCGTTAAAATAATTTTATCTTCAAAATTAGCTTGATTAAGATTTTTATGCCTTAAAAATAACCAACCCTCATGTCATTCTCAAACTCCCAATTAGTCTACCCCTTAAGGTACTTGCTTTGAAATTATATAATATTCAAGACTTGATCTTTTCATTTACAATACCTATCAAATTTTCTTGAACTCATTTAAAAGAATACTAACCTTTTGATGCAATTTATTCTTCCTAATTAATTTTACAAGAATATCACGATAGTCCAAATTTAGAAATACCTAATCTTAATATCATCCTCGAGCTTTCAATATTTCCTCTTTTAGAATACTTTCTTCATATGACCTTTACATAACGACATTATATCATATCTCAATTTTTGCTCCTTATGATTTATGGTACATAATGAATTCTCTTAGTCTCTTTCAAATGAACATTAACGTCTCAATCTCGAATTAAGTACACAATTCTTTATCCTGAGATTTATTTTTCTTGATTAGCTCTATATGGAAATCATAATTGATCTAATATATTCTTAACCAACAATTTAGAGGAGGCTTGAGCACTAGGTACTTGCCATGATCTTTAGCATTCTTTCTTCTCTTAATATTTTCCATGACTTTACAATTAGTCTTTTATCTTATCGAAACCTTAAGCCCTTCTTAAATAAGGAAATCATAATGTCATAATCAAAGGAGCTTGGTATCACAATATTCCTGATTCTAGCCAGGTAAGGATCATCACTTCTGTTAACTCTGGTCTTGATTTTAATGATTGACAAAATACTTAAGTATATATGAGTACTAATTATGTATTTTAGTGTATTTATTAGATTAAGTACTCATATCAGTTGAAATAACAAAATGCTTGTATTTCAGTTAAAGAAGTCCTTCAAATTCATGAAATTTCAAGTTATAAGGATTTTGGAATATAAGGAAGACTTGGAAGGACTTAAAGTTTAATTTTGGAGAAGTTTTGGTAGAGTTTCAGCCAAGTGTCGACTCATGGAATAGCAAGTGTCGACTCATGAATAGCAAGTATCGACTCAAGGTCTAAGACAAAAATGATACAAAACATGCTGAATTTCAAGACTTCCCTCAAGTGTCGACTTACTGTTTCAAGTGTCGACTCAAAGTGTCGACTCATCAGATGAAGTGTCGACTCATCAGATGAAGTGTCGACTCATCAGATGAAGTGTCGGCTCACCAGTGTAGAATAGAAGATTTCAAAAGATATTTTTTGGTCAAGTGTCGACTCAATGTTCTAAGTGTCGACCCTAAGTATCGACTCATGACCTGAAGTGTCGACACTTGAACGGATGATAGCTCTGTAATGGCTAGTTTTCTGAAGAGCAAAACTTTTCCAAAATATTTATAACGGCTAGTTTTTCCTCTCCAACAGTCTCTAACGATCTTTTAAGGTTTGGAAAGCTATATAATCAATAAAAATTAAATAGGGAAGCAATCTTTTGGTGAGATCATTGAATATCCTTCAAGGATTCAAGAGTTGAGTGGTTCAAGCCTTCAAACTTCCAAAAATAAGAAAGTTGATCCAAGTCCACAACATCAAGCTTCATTCAAAGGCTTCAACAAATTGAAGCAAGCATCTTTAACATTATCCAAGAGCTTCAAAGAGATATTTACTTTATTTTAGAAAGCTTTTATTGTACTCTTTCATATTGTTCTTATATTATTTACTCAAGATTGTTGGTGAACCTTTGTGAATAACCAACTTGAGGTTGTTGCTTAGCCTTTGTATCAAAACAACGAGATTGTTGGTAAGCCCGTAAAACTAACTAGGTTGTTGGTCATCCCGTAAAACCAACTAGGTTGTTGGTGAGCTCGCAAAACCAACAAGATTTTTGGTTAGCCTGGAAAACCAAGGGGTTTGACTTATGAGTCCGGTGTAAACAAGTTGGGTTTTGATTAGTGAGCCCAGAAAAATAATCGGCTATAATCTTGGTGATTATAATAAAATTTCCAAAAGAAACTTAGGGAGTGGATGTAGGTGCCTTGGAGTGCACCGAACCACTATAAATTTATTGTGCTTGTGTGATTTTTTCTTTATGCATTTACTTTATTAATTCTGCTACTTATTATTTTGAAGTACACAAACACTTTGGCAAAACACAAGCACTTAATTGCAATTAGTACATACTTGTTTAGTTTATCATAAATCATTACAAATAGTTTTTTAAAATCCAATTCACCCCCCTCCTGGGTTGCATCATCACTAGGCAACAGTTGGTTTCAGAGCCCGGAACCCAAAATTATTGGTATCTAAACTTTATGCTTTGCAAAGAATCCAACAATTTTAAGTTAAAAGATCATGGCAGCCCTAAAAGGTGCTTGTTTTGCTATAGGACATGCAACTCATAGACTACCATTTTTCAATGGCACTAATTATACTTTTTGAAAAACTCGCATACGCATCTATATTCAATCTATTAGTTATTATTTTTGAAAAGTTATAGTTAATGGTCCTCATATTTCATTCATTTTGGTTAATGGCATTTCCATGCCAAAGCTCGAGAAGAATTGGAATGAATATGATATTAAACAATCTGAAATTAATGCTAAAGCAATGAACTTGCTTTATTGTGCATTGGACTCTAATGAATTCAATAGGATCTCCACATGCATATCAACGAAGGAGATATGGGATACACTTGAAATTACTCATGAGGTCACTCTTCAAGTAAAAAGTACTAAAATTAATATGCTTGTTCATTCTTTTGAACTGTTTAAAATGTTACATTATGAATCCATATCTAATATATATACTAGATTTATGACTATTATTAATAAATTGAAAAGTCTTGGCAAAGTCTATTCTAATACTAATTTGGTTAATAAAGTTTTTAGATTTTTGCCAATATCATGGGATTCAAAGATAACGGTGATCCAAGAAGCTAAAGATATTGATACCCTGCCTTTGGAGGAGCTTATTGGTTCACTCATGACCCATGAGTTGCATTTATGGTACAAAGAAGTGGTTGCTGATCAAGAAAAGAAAAAGATAATAGCCCTCAAGGCCAAAAAGAAATTTAAAGTAATGATGGCAACTTGGAGCGATAGTGAAGATTCTAGTTCGGAAGAAGAACAAGAAGTTGCCAATCTTTACTTCATGGCAAATAAGGAAGAGGTATGTTCTGAAAATGAATATGAGTTTACCTTTGATGAATTACATGATGCATTTAATGATCTTATGCATGAATACAAATTGCTAAAAATATAGTACAAGAAATTAAAAAGGCATGTTGACTCTTTTTCTCTTGAGAACACCAATCTTGCCACTAAAAATCATGATTTAAATGTAAAGATTGATGTTTTAGAAATTGATAAGAATAATCTTTCTAAAGAAAAAAAATTAGAAAAAGAAAATCTTGATTTGAAAAAGTCATGCAATAAGTTTTCAAATAAAAAATATTTTAATTAAATAAAATAGAAATTCTAAAATGATCCAAGATTTTTGTATCAAATAATGAGCTTTTAAAAAAAAATAAAAATCTTAAGTTGAAAAACAAAAAATTATTTATTACTACTTCTTCCAATATTGCATGATTTAAATATAAAAAGTTTGGACTTAATGCATATATTTATAGATTAAGAAAAATTTGAGTTCCAAAAGGAACCATAGTTACGAACTCTAAAAGATCCAAGAAAGTTTGAGTACCAAAATTGTCTACCTAGTTTATTTTGCAGGAATGTCCTATAGCCCAACATGAAGAAAGGAAGATTTTGAAAGGTGGCTGTACAAGACAATATAAAGGGTGGACAAGCTATATTTTGGACTAAATGATAAAGGAATGATTATATATATTGATAAATTCTAAACATTTCCTTCCATAAATGAAAATGTAGTTATAAATGTTACATCAATTACTTTAAAATTATTAATTGAAATCAAATTTAGACTTATAGTCATTGGTCATGATCATGAACTTTTTAATGTTGACGAATTTCATGCTTCATGATTAAACTTGTGATTATAAGACCTTCACTTGATTTTGATTAGTGTATCTTAAATTTCTTCATGAAAAATATTTTTTTAAAGTTGCATATTACTTTAAAAATTATTTCAATTGATTAATTAGAATCAAGTTTAAACTAATAGTCATTTATTGTGATCATGAGCTTTTTGATGTTGATGGATTTCATGCTCTCATGATTAAACTTGTGATTATTAGACTTTTACTTGATTTTGATTAATATATCTTTTTTTAATGATTTCAAGTGAAATATAATGATTTCTTATTTATATGGTTTTCATGAAATGTATTCAATTTTATATTCATGCTTAAGCTAGAAATTATTTAGAATAAGGATAGAACTGATAGTTAAGGATTACATTTAAGAAGAAGGTATGCATATTGATAAATCCTTGCTCTAGTAGCTAGACTTGCTATTAAATTACTTCTAGCATTTGTATGGATATCAAATCATTTCAAATGAATTTTTTAAATGATGAAATCCTTTGTATTTTGAAAATCCTGTATATCTTAAAAACTTAAATCTTTGATTTCAGACTTAGGATGTACGTTTATATTTTAAAATGTCTGAAATTATGATGCTTATGCTTTCATGTTTTATTCCTCAATGAATGCATATTTTTAAGGGAGAATAATATGTAGGGGGAGCATCCAAAGATTTGTTATCATTATATATATGTATGATGCTTTCAATGTTTTCTTGATATCATACTTATATTGCTATGATATTCCTCCTTGTTTTCAAATCTAATCCTTTAAGGGGAGTTACATTCAATCGGTATCAAAATTTATTTCATTTATAATCTTCAAAAAAAAAGAAAAAATTATTTCTTGCATGTGCTTATCATTTTATGGTATCATGTTCAATTAGTATCATATTTAATTAGTAACATGATTAATTGATTTCATGCATTGATTTTGATGATCTACTTGCTATTCTTTCTACCTTCATTCTCATTTTATATTGCCTTTCACCTTTTTTTCATGATGAGGAAAAGAAAAATGTTAAGTATGAAAAGAGAAAAGATTTGATAAACATAAAAAAAGTTATATGAGAAATGAAAAAAAATGCAAAAGGGGGAGAAGAAAGCAAAATATTTTAATCTTAAGGAAAGAATTAGCAAGGGGGAGAGTGTTTAAAAATTTTGAATGATTTTTGAAAATATTTTTAAAATCATATTTTGAGGGGAAGCTTGATACTCATTAATTTTGAGCTTACATGTTTATCTTATTGTTAATCTTTTTAAGTTTAAACTGTTCATATACTTAAAGATTTTGTCATCATCAAAAAGGGGGAGATTGTTGACTCTGGTTTTGATTTTGATGATTGACAAAATGCTTAAATATATATAAGTAATAATTGTGTATTTTAGTGTGTTTATCAGATTAAGTACTCATATCAGTTAAAATAACAAAATAGTTGTATTTCAGTTGAAGAAGTCCTTCAAATTCATGAAATTTCAAGTTATAAAGACTTTGGAATATAAGGAAGACTTGGAAGGACTTAAAGTTTGATTTTGAAAAAGTTTTAGCAGAGTTTCAGCAAAGTTTCAACCAAGTGTCGACTAATGGAATAGCAAGTGTCGACTCATGGAATAGCAAGTATCAACTCATGAATAGCAAGTGTCGACTCAAGGCCTGAGACAAAAATGATACAAAACATGCTGAATTTCAAGGCTTCTCTCAAGTGTCGACTCACTGTTCCAAATGTCAACTCAAAGTGTCGACTCATCAGATGAAGTGTCGACTCACTAGTGCAGAATAGAAGACTTCAGAAGATATTTTTTGGTCAAGTGCCAACTCACTGTTCAAAGTGTCGACTCATAACCTGAAGTGTCAACACTTGAACGGATGACAGCTCTGCAATGACTAGTTTTCTGAAGAACAGAACTTCTCTAAAATGTTTGTAATGGCTAGTTTGTCCTCTCCAACAGTCTCTAACGGTCTTTTAAGGTTTGGAAAGCTATATAATCAACAAAAATCAAATGGAAAAGCAATTCTTTGGTGAGATCATTGAATATCCTTCAAGGATTCAAGAGTTGAGTGGTTCAAGCCTTCAAGCTTCCAAAGATAAGAGAGTTGATCCAAGTCCACAACATCAAGCTTCATTCAAATACTTCAACAAATTGAAAACAAGCTTCTTCAACATCATCCAAAAGCTTCAAAGAGATATTTTCTTTATTTTAGAAAGCTTTTATTGTACTCTTTTATATTATTCTTATATTATTTACTCAAGGTTGTTGGTGAGCTTTCGTGAAAAACCAACTTGAGGTTGTTGGTTAGCCTTTGTATCAAAACCAATGAGAATGTTGGTGAACCCGTAAAACCAACTAGGTTGTTGGTCATCCCGCAAAACCAACTACGTTGTTGGTGAGCCCATAAAACCAACAAGATTTTTGGTTAGCCTGGAAAACCAAGGGATTTGACTGTGAGCCCGGTGAAAATAAGTTGGGTTTTAAATAATGAGCCTGAAAAACTAATCGGTTGTAATCTTGGTGATTATAGTGGAATTCCCAAAGAAAACTTAGGGAATGGATGTAGGTGCCTTGGAGTGCACCGAACCACTATAAATTTGTTGTGTTTATGTGATTGTTTTCTTTATGCATTTACTTTATTAATTCTGCTGCATATTATTTTGAAGCACACAAACACTTTGACAAAACACAAGCACTTAATTACAATTAGCACATACTTGTTTAGTTTATCATAAATCATTGTAAATAGTTTTTTTAAATCCAATTTACCCCCCTCTTGGGTTGCATCATCACTGGGCAACTTCTTTATTATAGATTTAGAGATGTCCAAAATTTTTTATTAGAGTTATCTACACTAGGGAGACCTATTGATGGAAATTACATGGCAAAACCTATAGACCAGCCCAAGGATCAGTAACATTATCTTTTCATTTATTACTAAAATCTAGTTACTGACATTCAAATCAATACTCTCATCATAACACTTCTAAAGTTAGAGCTAATTCTTAATTAATTTCAGAATAATTCAACCTACTACGATGCACTCTGATAAAATTTACTAAACCATCTAGGTTTACTAAATAAATCCATCCAAAAACTTATCTTATATTGGTACCCGGAAGGTCTAAAATTATTAAAGTAAATCTATTGAGTCTCTTTATCTTGTCCATATCTCAGGCATATCATATCAAGGTTTATCTTGACCATGTTTCCATATTGAAGGTTTTTGCATAAATTTCACCATCCTTTTAAGACTTCAATAACTCTAGTTCAAGTCCGGATTAATCATACTTTTCTTGATAATTTAATTAGATAATCTAGATCAACTCTTTTCTTGGAAAGTTATTATTAACTCTAACAAGGTAAAAGACTTAAATCAATGCTCTTATGAATAAAATCAATCATATTATCACTCATAGAACTATCTTACCATACTCTTAGCATCAATTAACAAACTACCTAAAATATTGTCCCTCATAAGCTACATCCATATAAGTCTTTCAATACCAATTTCTTCGCTCAATACAACATCAGTAGCATGATAACTTAGATCTTCTTATAGATCTTAATTTGATTTGGTATCTAACATATCCAATAATCCCTGTTGGGATATGTCGGTTTAGGCATAAATCAACCACCGGTTCGATCACTCGTACACTCCCTCCCGAACCAGACACCTTGAACCAAAGCGCCCAGAGGAAGCCGAATGATTAAAGGGCAAGGTGACGATGTGATCTTCGGATTCAGCCGAAGACATAACCCTCAGCCCTTGCCGAAGACATGGTCCTCGGACCGGTCGAAGATATGACCCTCGGCCCTAGCAGAAGACTCGGTCTTCGGCCTCAGCTATAGGTACCGATCCGAAGATGTCTCAAGACGAAGACATCTCGGAACGAAGACATCTCTCCATCCAGCAACGGTCACTCTTGGAGAAGAGGCCTGAAGGCAGATCTCTAACCAACCTTAAACCCATATGAATATGGGCGCAACGGTTACGATCATCTGCCTAATTATCACTTCCAAAGTGTAACTACATCGAAGCGAACACGTGGCCAATAACTCCAATTGTAATGCCTTCGGCCTGACCGGAACCGTTCAATAACTGCCCACGGTTACGATCAGAGGGGAATCAATTAGCCCCCATTGTAACCATAGGAGAGAGGATGAAGCTGCAGGCCGGGCTAGCCGATATAAATACTGGTAAGAGGAGATACTCGAGGTAGGCACAACAAAACCCTGAAAAAATCAGAGTTCCTTTCCTCGCCATCTCCCTCCTCAGAATCTTTCCCGTTGTGTTGCTGGAACTCGTTTCTGACTTGGGCATCGGAGTGTCCCCTGCCGGAGAACATCCAGCCAGGGATCTATTTTGCAGTAAACCAGGGGAGCGAACTTGTGGTTCGGCAGCTCCGCCTAGTCGAAAAGGGGATTCTACGCCAACAATCCCCAACCAATATAGAATAAATTCAGTAATCCAATCCTAAAATTGCAAACATAGGCTATAAGATTCTATCAAAATATGCATGCCATGTCGACATGATATAATCTAAACCACCAATATAGTGTTACAAGTTATACATCATCCAAGCATATTTTTTCTTATATATTTTCAATGATAATCCACTTACAGATTCATCGAAAACATATCATTTCTAATATCATTAAACTCTTTCATAACCTATACTCTAAACATCTTCTTATAATAGTCACAAAATTTATAATCCAATAATTAACAACAAAACTAGCATGTTATCATAACTTGCATCCATATCAAGTTAGGATTCCAAAATCATTCAATTAATAATTTAACATACATATTCAGCATGACTCATTAACATAACATACTAAATTTCATGCCAGTACTTTTGATGCTTGGATCAAACCTACTTATCAAAGACAAAGATATATCTAATACAACTCTTCTATATCCATCATATACTTACTTATCATGATCAAGGAGTATAAATCATCCAGTCATTTTCATTTATCCTAGATCAATCCCATTACTTATATTAAGACCAAAAATCATGTTCCTCTTTTATACTAATCATATGTCAGATCTTATGCATAACACCTAGAGATTAGAAATCCAATTTCAAATCATTCTTGTAACTTTTATCATGTCTCGACTGATCATAATACCAAGTTCAAATACCTCTTAAGTCATAATCCATAATGATCATAGCCTAAATTATGATATCATTCAAATTATATCCTAATCACTTATATCACTGTTCCAAGTGATTATACTTTAAGTTTCGATATTATTCATGTCATGTCCAAATTACTTATATCACATTTTCAAGTATCATAAACTGAGCTTCAATATCACCCATGTCATGTCTTAATCACTTATATTATAGACCTAAATAATCATAGCCTAAGTTTTGATATCATTCAGTCATGTCCTAATAACCACCATGTTATTTCTTAATCACTTATATCCCAGTCTCGAGCAATCATTACCTAATTTCTGATGTCACTTATATCTATTCTAATCACTTATGCCACAATCTCAAATCATCATAACCTAAGCTCTGATACCATTCTGTCATACCTTGAATCTAGCACCAGAATCAGCTATGTAACCGGCTACACAATCCTAGGTTTTATCCTAGAGATCATGCAAGACCTAGGTACATAAAAGTCACTTTATTTAAAAATCACTTCAAATAAACCAATATTATTTAAATAATTAAATAATAACTAAACAATCCATTTATTCAAGTCAAAATCACTAAATGGTCCACTAACTTATTACATAAATATTAGCAACCGATCAACTGAACAAAACTAATTAAAAATCTATAATCCCGGTATTTGATTTTACGCCCGGCTTGACCCTTACTATGCATCTTCCATCTTTGGAAGAAAAAAAATAGAAAA
Organism: Areca catechu; assembly: GCA_021397845.1. Taxonomy (NCBI): domain Eukaryota; kingdom Viridiplantae; phylum Streptophyta; class Magnoliopsida; order Arecales; family Arecaceae; genus Areca; species Areca catechu. The sequence continues at coordinate 8,593,417 of CM038046.1, forward strand.
GTGGCGAATGAGCTTCACAGCCCAGTAAGGTCTCCAAATAGTCATACCATTAATAGTAATAATTCGAAAATAACAAGGAGATAAGAGTATATCATGTCATGCAACCAAATAACTCAAATATCATATATGACAAAATATTTGATAAAATCATGTTTTTTTTTTTGTTTCAATTTAATCATCCTTCTTCTTTAGGGTTCTGGACTAACCACAGTCATGCTCCAACCCATAACTGACAACCTCGATGTCATACTTCAGCCTGTGATTGATAATCTCATTGTCCATGCCTGTGACTGGCAATATCATTTCCATGTCTGTGACTAGTAATATCATTGTCCATGCCTGTGACTGACAATATCATTATCCATGCCTGTAACTGGCAATATCATTGTCCATGACTGTGACTGGCAATATCATTGTCCAGCTTGTGACTGGAAATATCAGTAACGACGATCCTGTGGCATGGCTAGTCAAAGTATCGTATTTACTTGATTAACACTTCATCCTTTCATATCATCATGTCAAATCACGTCATTTACAGTTTTTTAATAATCGGCATCATGGTCTAACCCATCCAAAGATAACTTTACTCGTTAAAACATGGTATACATGAACAAAATAATTGTATCAACAATCATACAGTCCACCATGGAAAGTCAAACTATACCATGAAAAAATAATCATACATGCCAATGCTTATATACACGGATCAAATCATGTCATACAAAATACATATATAAGACTGGTGATCATGTCCAGAAATCCTTACCTCACTAGAGATAACTAATATGCCTGATATTGGTCCATACCTGTAACCCGCACAATACATTTCTGCTCAAAAGGATGCCCCCTACAATAATAATTTTTAAACATAAATATCCTAGGATAATTTCTAAACCAAAATCTTTTATCTATAAAATCCTAACTTCACGAATTCCAAGAAAGAGAGCTTTTCGATCTCCCCCTTCAATAATTTTTCTTTTTTCTATCTTCTCTTTCTCTCTCTCCCTCCTCTTTTTCTCTCTCCTCATCTTCTCTCTTCTCATCTTTTTTCTTCTCTTTCTCTTTTTTTCTTTCTTTTTCCCTTTCTTTTTCTTTTTCCTTTTTTCTTTTCTTTTCTTCCTTCCTCTTCTTTTTTATTCTTTCTTTCTTCTCTTCTCTTCCTTCTTTCTTCTCTTCTCCCGAATCCCTGCTTTCTCTCTCGGCTCGACTGAACCAGCCTCCCCATGGTTATCGATGGCCAAGGAAGGTGGTCACCAGGAAGGGGGCTCAACAGACTAGAGGCACATGACGGCATAGCCACCGATGAGGTACAGTCTAAGGCAAATCGAAGGTAAAAATCAAACTAAATCTAGATTAAATCTTTTCTAAACAAATCAAATAATGGAAAAGGACTCACCGGCAATTGAAAGGCTCTCCGTCGCTCGTCGAAGAGGAGAGCAACGATATGGAAGGTAGCTCGATGGGCTTAATTAGGCAGTGATGAGGGGATATTTTAAAAAAAATCCTGTCGAACTCTTCTTGCCATTTGGGAAAGAAAATTTCCATTAACCCGAGTCCTAACTCATCCCAAACTCATCGCCAACCACCCCCTCCTCTCCATGGTTGTCCCACATAATCCTTTTCGATAGAAATTCCGGTCGACAACGAGGGAAGATGAGTTTCCCTATTTCATGGCATCCCTTCTCTTTTTTTTTCTATGATCTGGGTCAAAGTTGACTGGGCCTACCAACTTTGGCCCAAAAAGCCCATATCTCACACAACAAATAAAAGAAATCAAAGCTTAGAGAATAGAACCTATTTTTAGGAACATTATGGAAAGCGCTTTCTTCAGAGTATCCAGGTGTATCTCCTTCGATTCACTAGTCTCCCAATGTGAATTCAAATAGGATCCTTGACAAACCCTATAGGCCTTATACTAAATAGAATGCAAAGCTAAAAAACTTCAAGAAAATCTTTAGAGAAAAAAATCACTTTATGGAATTCTCTTTGTTCACTCCCAGTTGGATGTAGTAAGTTCAGTAAGTATACATTCTTAATTTATACATATTGTTATTCTGTTTGCTCCAAATACCAAATAATTGAAACGGTTTTCTATAAAAGGGATATAATAACCTATTTGTCTCGGGCTCTTTTTCTTCTTCAATTAAAACTCTTCTTCCCAATGGATTGGAGGCCTCCAAATGAAGCCTTCTTCAATGGGATTTCTTCCTTTATCTTCGATTGGGATTCTTCTCTAACGAATCCTGCAAGAGAGATGTGGAAGGATCAAGAATAATAGCTCAATTTGCTTAGCTATGTTTTTCTTTATAAAAAGAATAGAGAGCTCTCTTGGTCTCTTTTGGCATTGGTCTCTCTCTTGGTTCCACTTGGCATAATCTATATTTTAGCCCCCATTGATCCCTCTCAATTTGAACTATGCTCTGACCATCGAACTTTTTCATTGTAGTCAGCACGCCAGCAATTTCCTGTGCCAAGGCTCCTTTGTATTCTCCGTGTTTCTTATTATCTCTGTGTTTTGGATTTACACATGAAGCCTTTATTTTCTTTGTTACTGTACATTGCTAGGAAGAAGTATCTTTTTCTTGATCGATTGCTATGGCTGAGAAGGTATTGATCTATCATTCAGATTATCTTCTCTTGATTCATAACCAAGACTGAGAAAGGTATTTTTGTTTGGATTATTATAGCCTCTAGTTTAATATTTTATTATACTTCTTTTGTAATTATTTCACGATCCTTTAATTTGGATATTTGTATTATCTTTGTATCCAATTTTAAGATGGTTATATAGTGAATTGCTCCTCCATGTAGATGTAGGTAAATTTACCAAACTACGTAAGTTTCTTGTCATGCTTATTATTTATGTCTATGATGTATTCGATGAAATGCCTGAATAAGATGAAATATTAAACTGAAAGCCTAAAGCAATCTAATCCACTGCGCACAACCCCAACAATTAATATCAGAGCTTTAGGATAGCAAGTGATGGGTAATAAAGTTCCTTAATTGTTAATGATTCGGCATTTATTTCTCATTCTACTACTACAAGATATGAAGTGGTTGTGTTTGATGGCATAGGTGATTTCTCCTTATGGAAGGTAAGGATGAAATATTTGTTGGTCAAGAAAGGCGTAGCAATAGCCCTCAAGAATATGGATACGATCTTATGAGATAATCAGGCCACCAAAGAGGAAACCAATGAAAGAGCACGAGGGACTATGTTTTTCGGTTTGAATACTTGGCTACAAACAGATCTTCAAAATGAAGGAAGGTGCCAGTCCTCAAGATTTTAAATATAAGACCAGGTTGGTGGCTTAGGGCTACAATTAATGGGAGGGGATTGACTATTAAAAGATATTTTTTTGTGTAGTCAAATACTTCTTTTGTTACTTCTCAAGATTTAGAGTTAGAATAACTAGATATGAAGACAGTTTTTCTACATAATGACTTGGAGGAGTAGATTTATATATAACAGCCATCTGATTTTGAGATTCTAGATAAAAAAGATCATGTATGCTTACTTAAGATATCATTATATAGTCTCAAGTAGTCTTCAAGATAATGGTTCCATAAATTTAACAGGTTTATGATCGATCATGGATTTAACATATCTCCATATGATAATTACGTGTATTATTAGTGGCTTTCAGACAGATCCTCTTGCTACTTATTATATGTAGATGATATGATGATTACAACTAGAGATATGTCAGTCATCCAGAAGTTGAAAGCTGAGCTCGGTACTACATTTGAAATAAAATATGTTGGACTAGCAAAGAAAATACTTGGGATGGAGATTATACATGACGGGTAATCTAGTAGACTTTTTTTTACTCAGCATAGTTATATTTAAAAAAATTTAGACATATATGGTATATTTATAGCTAAGCCAGTCACTATTTTCTTTGTCAGTCATTTCAGATTATCTGCTAGAACTCTTCTCAAACTGAGGATGAGGGAAGATATATGTTTAGAGAGCCATATGCGAGTGCAGTAGGCAGCATCATGTATGTGATGGTTTGCACTCAACTTGAAATTTCAGAGGTAGTTAGTGTGCTAAGTAGATACATGGATAAGCATGAAAAAGTTCATTAGTTAGTTGTGAAATAGATACTTAGATATCTAAAGGCACTTCTATTTTGGGATTAATATTTTCTAGAAAGAGTAGTTGTACTATTACAGAATTTTATTATTTTGATTATGCTTATGACTTGGATAGGAGAAGGTCATTGACCAGATATATATTTACCCTCTCTGATTATGCAATTAGTTGGAAAGCTACTTTATAGTTTATAGTTACTTTGTTTTTAATAGAGGCAAAGTATATGACATTGACAAAGGTTACAAAGGAAGCTATCTGACTAAGAAGGTTAGTACGGGATTTGGATCTTAAAAGAACTATTTGGAAATTCATTATGATAGTAAGAGTGCTTTACATCTTGCTAGAGATCGAATGTATCATGAACGTACTAAGCATGTGGATGTCAAGTATTACTTCATCAGAGATTTAGTAGAGGATGGTGATATCCGGATTCAAAAGTTTGCACTACTTATAATCCAACTAATATGCTTACTAAATCAATTCTAGTAGTTAAGTTTAAGATTTTCCTGAACTTAATCAGTATAATCACATAATGATCCCTTTTAGGGCTTGTGATGAATAAGTTTTATAATCCACATATGATAAAGATATATAATTTATCACAAGAAGGAGAATCGTTATTCTATTTGCTCCAAATATCAAATAATTGAAGATGCTTGCTGTAAAACGAATATAATAACCCATTTGTCTCGAGCTCCTTTTCTTCTTCGATTGAGACTTTTCTTCCCAATAGATTGGGAGATCGGATGAAGCCTTTTTCAATGGGATTTCTTCCTCCATCTTTGATTGGGATTCTTCTCCAACAAAACATGCAAAAAAGACGTGGAAGGATCAAGGACAATAGCTTGGTTTGCTTGGCTCTATTTTTCTTTATAAAAAGAATAGAGATCTCTCTTAGTCCCTTTTGGGTTTGGTCTCTCCCTTGGTTCTACTCAGCATAATTTGTATTCCAACCCTTATTGGTCCCTCTTGGTTTAAACCGTGCTTCGACCATCGAACTTTCTTGTTGTAATTAGCACGCCGACAACTCCATGTGCCAAGGCTCCTTTATATTCTTCGTCTCTTGTTTTCTCTCTGTTTTGGATTTATACATGAAGCCTTTGTTTTCTTTGTTACTGTACATTACCAGGGAGAAGTATCTTTTTTTTGATTGACTGCCACGGCCGAGAAGGTATTGATCCATCTTTCAAATTATCTTCTCTTGATTTGTAACCAAGATGAAGAAAGGTATTTTTGTTCAGATTATTGTAGCCTCTGGTTTGGTATTTTATTTTGCCCCTTTTATAATTATTTTGGAACCCTTTAGTTTGGGTGTTTGTATTGTCTTTGTACCTAATTTCAGGATGGTTATATAGTAGATTGCTCCTTCTCCATGTGGATATAAGCATATTTGCCGAACCACATAAATTTCTTGTCTTTCTTATGCTTATTATTTATGCCTATGATATGTTCGATGAAATGCCTGCATGAGAGAAAATATTAAATTAAAAATCTAAAGTGATCCAATCTACTTCACATAACCCAACATATTTCTTAAATCTCACCAATGTGGTAATATACTCTTGGTTCCTCAATCTCATTTTTAGATCTTGATATATATGGGACCCAATGACCCACACCACATTGGTGGATATGAGAGCATGTTAGTGAATAAGTTTCTCAAAGCAAAGGATTGCTTTCTTTCACTTAATAAATTTGTCCCTTGGATATCCAATCTAATTTCAACCCTATATTGTAGTCATTACTTTTCTAAGCCATGTTTAGTATAAAAAAAGGGACACTGAATTGTGATACTGCTCCACATTGCAAGAGTTTGATGTGTTCAGGTTACAAGGATAGGTAGTAATTTTATCATGTCCCTAATCCAAAATACTATAGATGAGGAACATGACAACCGTCTTGTACCTGTGGGATGGGGACTCACAAGTATGCAAGATGACAACCTGCTCAATAAAACTAATCTAATTAATATACTTCTTGTACTGACAATGATAATAACCAGACAACTAACTATTATACTTACATTTCAAAATACTACTATTTAAAGTATTTACATATCATTCTTATATAAATAGTAATATACATGTTCTGATCCAAAAGAAAACTATCTATAATCTCTAGATTGACCTTGCCTCTATATATATATCCAAAATGTCGATGTTTGCTTTCCAAAAAGGAGATTCATGTATCTAAAAAATCTATATGAAGAATATGAGCTTCATGGCTCAGTAAACAATAAGTACATTTTATAAAATGTATTCAAATCATATTAATAATGTAGTTTAATTACATTAAACTAGATATGATGTAGATATCAGTTCAGTATCATAATCATATAATCATTAGTATCCATATCAATATTTCACACTATCCTTTTTATAAAATTAATATAAATAATCAATATATCATATTAGAGTCCAACACATAATTGTTATAATGATAATATAATAAAATTTGGATACCTAACTCTTTTAATTCTACAGCCCTTACTGTGGTGCATATTACTATCTTCGCAACTCAGGTATCACCATGACTTCTCTCATGATGTGGTCACCATGATATCCTCCATGATAGGAATCACCACGATCACCCCCGTGATGGGATTGCCATACTATAGCCTTGTAGCAGGGTATCACCATGATTTTTTCCGGGACATAATCAAGTCTGGATTCATACACAATAGGATTGAGAATCAAGTGATACATATATAAATATATATAAATTGTATACTTCACTTCTTTTTGATATAACCTTGAAACATTTACTCAACAGGTAATATTCCATATTTTGTATGCTTGATTCAATCATAATAGATCTCATCATTTATTTCAATTCATAGAATTCAAATTAATCAATTAGTCATACTTGTAGAAATCTCAACATAATTAGATCTAAATTAATCATAACAATTGCATCATTTCAAAAATAAGATAAAACTTATTTAATTTTAATTAATTAATATACAATGTAAATGTTACTTATCTTGAAACTATCGATCCACCGAAGCTCTAAGTATCTTCCTGAGATTCTTTAGAACCTAATATTCAATATTACAAACATATATCAAATCAACGACATGATTATATTTTTAAAATTAATTTTTAAGAATTTTTAAAAATCTTTAAAATCTACTTTTTCAATTATTTGTCATTGTAATATAAAAATAATCACTAACCTTATCTTATTTTTTATCTTAAAAGGATCAAGAAAAATAGTATAATAAAATTTTCTAACCTACTTGTACATGTGCCCACCGACATAAAAAAAGAAAAGAAAACGAGAAAATTAAAAAAACAAAAAGAAAGCATGCAGAAGACTAATCGGAAAAGGAAGCCCGAGTGATTGGGGAAAAAGAAAAGCGGGAAGACTAATCAGAAAAGTACTACATGAAATTAGCATTTTAGCAACTGATTCCAATTTTGTAATCAATTTATTTTTTTTATAATTTAGCAACCGATTAAAATTTGTTACAAATTTAGTTGCAAGATTTTCATTTTTCAACCAATTTTGCAACCGAAACCAAAATTCATTTAAACATATTTTTTAAAGTTTATTTCTTAATTTTGCAACCAAATTTTTGATTGCAAAATTTTATTTTAAAATTAATTTTAATTTTCTTTAGAATTTTGAAACCGAAAATTAGTTGCAAAAAAATAATATTTTTAAAGTATTTTTTGAAGTTTATTTCTTAATTTTGCAACCGAGTTTTTGGTTGCAAAATTTTATTTAAAATTAATTTTAATTTTCTTTAGAATTTTGCAATTGAAAATTTGGTTGCAAAAAAATGGTTTTTTTTTTAAAAAAAAAATATTTTTTGAAGTTTATTTCTTAATTTTGCAACCAAATTTTTGGTTGTAAAATTTCATTTAAAATTAATTTTAATTTTTTCTAAAATTTTGCAACCAAAAACTTGGTTGTAAAAAAATGATCATTTAAAAATATTTTTTTAAGTTTATTTCTTAATTTTGTAACCGAATTTTCGGTTGCAAGATTTTATTTAAAATTAATTTTAATTTTCTTTAAAATTTTGCAACCAAAAATTTGGTTGCAAAAAAATGATCATTTAAAAATATTTTTTTAAGTTTATTTTTTAATTTTGCAATCGAGTTTTTGGTTAAAAAACTTTATTTAAAATAAATTTTAATTTTTTTAGAATTTTTCAACCAAAAATTTGGTTGCAAAAAAATGATCATTTGAAAATATTTTTTACGTTTATTTTTTAATTTTGCAACCAAATTTTTGGTTGTAAAATTTCATTTAAATAAAATTTTAATTTTCTTAAGAATTTTGCAACCAAAAATTTGGTTGCAAAAAAATGATTTAAAAATATTTTTTAAAATTTATTTCTTAATTTTGCAACTGAATTTTTGGTTGCAAATTTTTTTTTAAAATAAGTTTTAATATTTTTTAGAATTTTGCAACCAAAAATTCGAGTGCAAAAAAATATTTTTTTTAAAAAAAGATTTTTTTTAAAAAAAATTTGGTTACAAATTTAATTTTAAAATATATATTAATTTTTTATTTGTTGCAACCGAAAAATTGGTTGCAACAATTTATTTAAGTTTGCCTCTCACCGAATCGTGCCCTAGCCCTCCCCTTTGGCCCTTCTCTCTTCCAGCCGCCCAACCGCTAGCAACCAGCGAATCCTCGTTCCCCTCCGGTGTTCCGCCTCCATGCCCATGGTCGATGCCTCCCCCCCCCCAACGGCCAATGGTGCCTCCGGCCCTACCCCCAATGGCCGACTATTCAAGCAATCGAGCCCTCTACGCTGCCCCTCGACATTGGCACTCCACCTCCATGCCCACGGTCAACGCCTCCCCCCCCGATGGCAAATGCCACCTCCTCCCCCGACGGCCGACTGTTCGAGCCCTCTACGCTTCCTATGAGTAGACCGAGCCTTGAGGCCCTTGACATCAACGCTCCGCCTCCATGCCCACGGCCGACGCATCCCCCGCTGACGGCCAACGCCTCCCCCACCAATGGCCGAGCCCTCTACTGTCTACGCTGTTGCTCCCCCCATATGGTGGACCTCAGACCCTCGACGGCCGATGCCCACTGCTGATTAACATCGTTCTTGGATCCGAGTACCGATGGCCACCAACATCGTCGATCGTCCCCACTCCCCTACCAGTTGCCGCTGCCCCTGTCCTGCCAGCTGCCGCTGCCACCAAGCATCTTCCCCTGCCCGGGCTCACCGACTGCCACTGCTCCTATCCCGATATCATTCAGATCTTTGCATCTTTTTCTTCCCCGGATCTGAGCAGCCGAGCCCCTACTACAGTGCCACAAAATCGGTTAGATGTTTGGTTTTGTTTTATATTAATACATAGCTATGATCATCATGAAGCTGCATAATTTTTGTGCTAGTAATTTTTTTTTAATTAATACTAATCAGCGCATGCATTTTTAATTTTGTTTGGAAGCAGCAATCAACGTGGAAGAGAAGCAAAAAAATACCCTTAACTATGGTGTGATCTCAGTTGGTTGCTTAACTATAATGAAGTGAAGCTCGGGAACCTAAATACTTTTTAATTTATACTTTAAGTAGCAAGCACCCAATCTGGTATTTTTGTCTGGGATATTGTGAATGACCAACACCAGCCCTATCTACGTGGGATTGAGTCTCAGAGTTTATTTTTTTTGGACTCTTAGTTTATTTGTTTGGTTTAAACAATGAGTCTTGAGTTAGTCTAATTTTAGTTAAAGTCTTGGTGTTTCCATCATGTATGCCAATAGAGGACTTTGATATAAAAAAAAAAAAAATCCATCAACGTGGTGTGGTTGCAGCAACATTTTTTGTTCTTCCCTTTTTCCAAAATTCGTGTGCGTGGGTTTTGGGTTCTACAATCTTGGTATCAGAGCCGGTGGTGCCCGTGGTCCACCGTGTGTCCGTCTCCAAACCTTGCTGTTGTTTGGAGAGCCTTGGAGAACGTGAGAGGAAGACCGTGTGCAGCGGAGAAGATCAAAGGAATTCCATAACCAGCGATCATGGCTGATCTTCATGTTGTTGGTGGCATCAAGAAGCTCAACAATCAGAACTACAACTCCTGGTCAACCTGCATGATTTCGTATATGCAAGGTCAGGATTTGTGGGAGGTTGTAAACGGCAATGAAACACGGCAACCTGATGAAGATACGAACGGGATGCTGCGAAAGTGGAAGATCAAGACGGGTAAGGCGATGTTTGTCCTGAAGACGACGGTCGAAGAAGACGTGCTGGACCATATCCGTGAGTTGAAGACCCCCAACGAAGCTTGGAATACTCTTGCTGCATTGTTCTCCAAGAAGAATGATACCAGGCTTCAACTTCTGGAGAGCGAACTACTGTCGGTGGCGCAGCGAGATCAGACGATCGCCCAGTATTTCTACAAGGTGAAATCCTTGTGTCGAGAGATTTCCGAGTTGGATCCAGAAGCTCCAATTGGCGATACCAGGATGAAGCGAATCATCATCCACGGTTTGAAGCCTGAATTTAGGAGCTTTGTTGCTGCTATACAGGGATGGCAAAATCAGCCATCGCTTGTGGAGTTTGAAAATCTGTTAGCCGGCCAAGAAGCCTTAGCCAAGCAGATGGGAGGAGTCTCGTTAAAAGGTGAAGAAGAGGCACTCTATGCCAATAGAGGTAGGAAGAACTCTAAGCAGCATGTTGTTAAAGGATCTAAGAAGAAGGATGATGAGGTGGAGAATCATCAGGGCGAAGGGAACTCTTGTGCAGGGGGCAGATCAAGAAACTCTGGCAATGGTAAAAGGTTTAAAGGAAAATGCTACAATTGCAAGAAAAAAGGTCATATGGCAAAGGATTGCTGGTTCAAGAAGAAGGAGGTAGAAAGCAATGTTGCAACCTCAAAAATCGAAGATGAATGGGATACTGAGGCACTTTTCGCTACAGCCGAGGTTGAGCAAGCCTTCACGGTAACAACTGTCACCGAAGTTGATTATGAAAATGACTGGATTGTTGATTCAGGGTGTTCAAATCACATGACCGGTGACATGGAGAAGCTACAGAATCTGTCTGAATATAAGGGAAGCCGGATGGTGGTGACAGCAAATAATTCAAAGCTATCGATTGCTCACACTGGCAATACAGCAGTTGCTCTTCCTTGCAATAATAGTGAGGTGCCGCTCCATAATGTCTACCATGTTCCAGGGATGAAAAAGAATCTTCTCTCTGTGGCACAGTTGACATCTTCTGGCCATGTTGTTGTGTTTGGCCCACAAGATGTCAAGGTGTATCGGGATCTTCAGATTGTCCAAGAACCAGCGATGAAGGTGCGGAAATTGGATTCAGTTTATGTGATGTCTGCCCAAACTGCCTATGTAGACAAAACCCGAAAAAATGAAACAGCTGATCTTTGGCATATGCGACTGGGACATGTCAGCTACTCCAAGCTCAATGTGATGATGAAGAAGACGATGCTGAGGAGCCTTCCACAGCTTGAAGTAAGGACTGATACGGTTTGTGCTGGATGCCAATATGGAAAAGCACATCAGCTGCCTTATGAGGTATCCAATTTTCAAGCAAAGGAGCCCCTACAACTGATTCATTCGGATGTGTTTGGACCAGTCAAGCAGGCTTCCATCAGTGGAATGAAATACTTGGTGACCTTTATTGATGACTTCTCGAGGTATGTTTGGATTTACTGCATGAAGGAGAAGTCTGAAACCTTCTCAAAATTTCGAGAGTTCAAGGAAACTACAGAAGCGGAAACTGGAAGAACTGTCCACTGTTTACGGACAGATAACGGAGGAGAGTATACCTCAAAGGAGTTCCTGGATTTTCTTCAGAAGTGCAGAATTCGCCATCAGTTCACTTGCACCAATACTCCACAACAAAACGGTGTATCAGAAAGGAAGAACAGGCATCTAGCTGAAATCTGTCGGAGCTTGCTTCATGCAAAGAATGTACCGGGTCGATTTTGGGCTGAAGCAATGAAGACAGCAGTCTTTGTGATCAACTGTTTGCCTCAAAAAAGGTTATCCTTTCTTTCACCTTTTGAAAAATTATGGAATTCAAAACCTACAGTAGGACATTTTCGCGTTTTTGGATCTGTGTGCTATGTGTTTGTACCTGACCATCTACGCAGCAAAATGGAGAAGAAGGCTATCAGATGTATTTTTGTAGGTTATGATAGTCAAAGAAAAGGGTGGCGGTGCTGTGATCCAGTTACAGGAAGATGCTACACATCGCAGAACGTGGTATTTGATGAGGCATCTTCATGGTGGTCTGCGGACAAGAAGGAACTGCCAAGTTCGGATGTCTACAAAGAAGATCTGGAACCCTCACATGTTCAGCTTAGTTCACAGCAATTTGAAGTTACAGAAAGCAGCGGTAATGGCGAGGAAAGAGCTGTTCAACATCCATGGCAGACAGGTGTTTATCAAAGAGTAGAAGAGGAGGACGAGCCATTACAGCAAGATATGCCGACTGCACTTAGAAGATCAACCAGGATTAGAAAAACAAATCCAAAATATGCTAATGCTGCATTAGTGGAGGGTATGGATACAAGGGAACCAGAGACATTTGAAGAGGCTTCACAGCACTCGGAATGGTTCAACGCAATGAAGGAAGAGATTGCTGCACTTGACCGAAATCAGACCTGGGAGCTGATGGCCAAGCCAAAGGATGTGATGCCCATCTCATGCAAAGTGAGTGTACAAAATCAAGCACCGTGCTGATGGATCGATTGAGAGATACAAAGCTCGTCTTGTAGTTCGAGGGTTCTCCCAACAGTACGGGTTAGATTATGATGAGACCTTTAGTCCTGTTGCAAAGCTCACAACAGTGAGAGTTCTCCTGGCTTTGGCAGCAAGCAGAGGGTGGAATTTATGACAAATGGATGTAAGAAATGCTTTCTTACATGGAGAGCTAGACCGGGAGATTTACATGGAACAACCGCTGGGATTTCAGAGTTCTGAGCACCCTGAATATGTATGCAAACTTCGGAAGGCACTCTATGGTTTAAAGCAGGCGCCGAGGGCCTGGTACAGGAAGATTGCTGAATTTCTTATTCACTCTGGATACCAGGTAACTTCTGCAGACTCAAGCCTGTTTGTTAAAGCTAGTGAAGGGAAAATAGCTGCCGTATTAGTGTATGTGGATGATCTAATTATCACCGAAGATTTTGAGGAGGAAATTATTCGAACCAAGGAAAACCTGTCGATCCGTTTTCAGATGAAAGAACTAGGACGACTGAAGCATTTCTTGAGTTTAGAAGTTGATCACTCTGATGAAGGGCTATTTCTACATCAAAGAAAGTACTCCGAGGATTTGTTGAAGAAATTTGGGATGCTCAGTTGCAAACCGAGCACAACACTAATGGAACCTAATGCGAAAATCTACTTTCAGGGAGGCAAAAGTCTGACAGATATCACTATGTATCGGCAACTGATGGGCAGTCTTATTTACCTCAGTGTTACTAGACCGGATATTTTATTTGCTGTTGGGGTGATGAGCCGATTCATGCACAATCCAACGAACCTTCATCTGGAAGCAGCTCGACGAATCTTGAGGTACGTGAAAGGAACGCTCGGTCATGGCATCATGTACACAAAGAATAGCAGTTACAAATTGGAAGGTTATTGTGACGCTGACTACGCAGGTAATCTTGATACTCAGCGATCAACTACTGGGTATGTGTTTAAGCTTGGATCTGGAGCAGTTTCATGGTGCAGTAAGAGACAGCCCACTGTCTCTTTGTCAACCACAGAAGCTGAATACCGAGCTGCTGCAATGGCATCTCAAGAAATTGCCTGGCTAAGGCAATTGCTGAAAGATCTGTTTCAGTTGGAAGAATGTGGAGTTCTCTTATATTGTGACAATCTGTCTACAATAAAGCTGGCAGAAAATCCAGTTTTTCATGCTAGGACAAAGCATGTGGAGGTTCATTATCACTTTATAAGAGAAAAGGTGCTGCAGGGGGAGGTTGAGTTGAAATATGTTCGAACGGAAGACCAAGCTGCAGACTTGTTTACCAAGAGCTTGTGTGGCAACAAAGTTGAAGATCATTGTCGTCAACTCGGTGTAGTAAAAAGATGAAGTGCTGGCGTTGAAGGGGAGTATTGAATGACCAACACCAGCCCTATCTACGTGGGATTGAGTCTCAGAGTTTATTTTTGTTTGGACTCTTAGTTTATTTGTTTGGTTTAAACAATGAGTCTTGAGTTAGTCTAATTTTAGTTAAAGTCTTGGTGTTTCCATCATGTATGCCAGTAGAGGACTTTGATATAAAAAAAAAAAATCCATCAACGTGGTGTGGTTGCAGCAACGTTTTTTGTTCTTCCCGTCTTCCAAAATTCGTGTGCGTGGGTTTTGGGTTCTACATATTGAACATTATCAACAAGATTATGCTACCTTGTTGGTGGTTTATGTTTTCTTGTTTTCAATTTGCGCAGATGAGGTAAGATATGGATGGAGTGTCAGTCTGCTTCTTTAAACATGGTTTTGTATTTGCGCATTGCTAAAAATATTTTTACTATAATGAGTAGGCATACGTAGCTGTAGCCTTATGCCAGTTCTGTTATTCCATTATGTAGCTGTAGCCTTATGCCTAAATTTAAGGTATGTTTCTGTTTTTCTTAAAGTGACAAACTACTGATCATGTTTTATATATTCTTGTGCCTGTTTTGGTTCAAATGAGGGAAGAACTGTTTTAGCTAATATCTTTTCTAAGTTCTGTGCTGTATTATTGTTACATTCAACATAGTGACAATGTTACTGCCATTTGAATTATTTTTACTTATTGTTTATGAGAGTAAGAAAAAATAAACATGACATGCTATTTAGTTTTGCTTGAGTTCTTGTTCCTTGATGGCTTGATCTGTTCTCTTGATCCCTTCTTCCACCCAGACAAGCTAATGTTTTTAAGATTACCTTTCCAATTGGCTATTGCTAACTTTGGTGTTCATTTGTATGTTGTCGATCAAGGATGGGGTAGATTCTGATAAGCTACAGGCATCTGAAAAAAGTTCTAAATCCCAAGCTCTTTTTGCTAGAGCTGGTGCAAATGGAGTAATGCCCTATCAGGTTCTTTATGTTTTTCTTCTTGGAATCTGTCATGATGTCCAAACATAAGCCAAAAAATGAAAATTTCTTTTTATGCCTGAGCAGCTTGATAATATTCACTTGCTTTCTCACGGTTTTTGAATAGGGTATTCGACCTACTGCAGATTTTGAAAGATCAGGTTCAACTAGTAAGAAAACAATAAACAATAATAAATCTAAACTTAGCAACAATTATAGTTTTTATTGCATTACATTTTCTCATATGCTCTGTCAGTCAGTGAAATCAATATTCCTCTGCCTAGATATTACTGAAAAGAATAATTGCACTTGAATGCGGAAAACAAAAATTTTGTGTTCCTGTTGAATGCGTCTTAACAATGCCATTGATTGTATTTTCCTGCATAATATAATCTTATGTGCTGTAGACCTTATGGTTGCCATGTTTAATTGAAGTACATTTTAGAAATCAGAAATAATTTTTGCTGAATTGTTTCTACTTTTAAGTTTTTTATGATCACCCTTCAATGAACTTTGTCATATTATGTTATCTAAATATAATGCATATGATCCAATATGAATCTTATTTTTCCTCTTAAGATACATCTATTAAGCAACAGGTCTTTTAAGTTATATCAAATCAAAACTAGTTTTCAAGACTTTTATCTGTAATTTTTTAGTCTATGTTTATAGTATTGCTCCTTGTTTTCTTTTAGTGATAATAGCTCATGATTACAGGGTTCATTTGGTGAAATTTTAAAAGCTAATTAGCATGGAACACCAGTTGCAGTTAATCGTATACTTCCATCGCTATCAAAGTATAGATTAGTGATGTAAGACATCTTCTTCTTTTTCATATTTTGATGCACAATTTGATATGCCAGATTCTTGGCCCTTTTTTAAATGCATAAATGCAGAATTTTTTGGGGATATAAATACTCAACTTTTGAATCACTATTCAATCTAGTATATTTGATTAGTTTGATAATAGTATTTTATTAAAATGAAACTATGTAAGCAAAACTATAGTATGATCATATTTTTAATGCATCCATCTTCTTTAACAATGCTTAGTCCAGCCTCATTTGATTTTTCACATTATAATTTGTATCAATATTTACAAGAAAAGATAATTTTCTGTATCCTCATATTTTGATATGATACAGTATATGGATATCTTTCATCTTCGTAGTTGGATGTATAATAGACTTTGACCGAGTCGAAAGGGATACACCGAAGAATTTTTAAAAGTCATGGAAGATTTTATACTCTTTGGGTATCAGCAACCTTACTTTCAAAATGAAGAAAAATTCAGATGTCCTTGTTGCAAGTGCAAAAATCAAAGGTACTTAACTATTAATGAAGTGAAGCTTCCTCTTTACAAAACAGGATTTGTACCTAATTACTAGTATTGGACATCTCATGGAGAGAGTGATCCTCGTGTGGGTGGGGTACTTGATTTGCATGCAACTGATTCTGCTATTGCACAAATGGATAATGATCCATTAATCACATATCGACACATGATATTAGATACCTTCGGAACAGAGTTTGTATTGTATAGACCGATCAAAGGCATTCACTTTGAAACATGGTCGAAAGAATTCTTGGTTTGATTGTCATTGACAATTTCTACCTATTGATCATGTACTAAGAAGAAATAAGGATGCATTCTACAAAAACTGGATTGAAAAGATCAGCCTCCATGAAGGTTGAGTGGAGAAGAAATATGAAAAGATGTATCTTCTATTCCAAAGGTAATTGAGCAGGGTTCATGTAGAATTGAAGGATATGAGGTTATACATAATTGGTTAAAACAGAACATTTTTTAGAATTTACCATATTGGAAAACTAATTTGATCAGACACAATCTGGATGTGATGCACATTGATAAAAATATTTTTGATAATGTTTTTAACATGGTAATGGATATCAAAGGCAAAACCAAAGACAACGTCAAAGCATGAATGGATCTAAAGGAATACTGCAAGTATATGGAACTTGAGTTGCAAGAGTTGGCTAACGAAAATTTATTGAAACCAAAAGCAACATATTCTTTAAACTTAGAGCAGAAAAGAGGTGTATTTAAATGGATGAAGGAGTTAAAAATGCCTGATGATTATGCATCCAACTTAAGTAGATGTGTTAATATGAATGAGGAAAAATTAATTGGAATGAAAAGTTATGACAGCCATGTCTTTTTTGAGCGTTTGTTGCCAGTTGCATTTATTGCTCTACCGGATTAAGTTTGGAAGCCCATTGCATTTTTGAGCTAAGTAGGTTTTTTAAGGATTTGTGCTCAACAATGTTATAGATCGACAACTTGTTGCAAATGGAACATAATATTGCTTTGATTATATACAAATTGAAACGGAATTTTCCACCCAATTTTTTTGACTCAATGGAGCACTTATCTATTCATTTACCATATGAAGCAATAGTTGGTGGTCCAGTTCAATATCGTTGGATGTACCCATTTGAGAGGTAGATATTAACTTCAATTTAACAAACCTATTCTTCTGGATTAAATTTTTATCCAGTACGTAATGTGTACCATATTTTAATGCTTGAATGATGTAGGTTCCTTAATAAAATAAAACGGATGATCAAGAACAAAGTCCATGTTGAAGGATCCATATGCTAGGCATATTTGTGTCAAGAGATAACTTCTTTTTGTTCATATTATTTTGAACTACATGTGTAGTCATCAAGAAATAGAATTGGAAGAAATGATGTTATGGGTCAGGATATGACACATGAACATACTCTGTTAATATTTAATAAACCTGGCCGATCTTCTAGCAGATGTCAAAGTTGATATCTGAATGACAGGAAATTAGCTGCTGTGCATTTACATATATTACTTAACTATGAAGAGGTTCAACCATTTATAGAGTAAGGTTAAATAATCGTTGATACAAAATTATTCAAACCATATATTGATTATTGAAATACTAAATCTAAAAAATTCTTGGTTTCAAAATTTTTAGCGAGCAATTATGACTTTCGACACCAAATATAAGCACCACAGACATTGATTCTAGGATTGCATCTGAGTTTCCATATTGGTTTAAGTCTTATGTAAGTTCTTTTTTTGGAACGTCATGTATTTTTATCAAATTATGTTAAAAATCGATGCTTATTAGCATTCATGCTTTTTGTTTATATCATGTGTAGGTTCATAATCCACAGAGTCAGGTAAACAATCAATATTTCTATGATTTGGCATGAGGTCCAAAAAGAAAGGTTCTTACATGGCAAACATATTTTGTCAACCGTTATAAGTTTCATACGGATGAATGGAGTTGCTATAAAAAATAATTAATAGTGGAGTGTGCGTCAAAGGTTCCAAACAAGCCACGGACCAATTTTATTACTACGACATCATTAAAGAAATAATTCAATTAGAATATCCTGGCCATCCAATGAAACATGTAGTGTTATTTAATTATAAATGGTTTGATACGATGTTGAATCGTGGTATGAAAGTGCATAAAGATTACGAGATCGTTGAGATCCGGCACAATAGAAGGTATCTAAGATACGATATCTTTATAGTTGCACAAAAAGTGATTCAGGTATACTATCTGCCATATTCTGAAAAGTTAAGGGACAAAAAACATTGATGGGTTGTCATTATGACTAGACCGAGATATACTATGGATAATCGATATATAATTGAGGTTGCTTACCAAGAGGATACAATATCCCATGTGAATAGTATACTGAATGATAATGCAGTTGAAAATTTGGTCGACAATGACTGTACTTTTGAGGAAGTTGACGGAATCGTCGATATGAATTTAAACATAGATAACGAAGATGAAGAAGAGTATAATGAGTTTGATTCTAGCCAAGAGGATGACACCGAGCATGACCAATACGGAAGTTCTTCTGATGATGAATAGTAGTCATATAAGCAAACCCCTACTTCTGTATGTGCGATCATTATTTAAATGCGTTATCATATTATTGATAAAATTGACTTATATTCTTTATGTTTTTTGTAGATGGCAAATCAGTCCGAAAACACTTCTGCATCATCTGGTAGGGGTCGTGGTAGGAAGCATCGTCTTTATGTTACTATCCCATCCTCATCATCCACTATCCCACCTGCATCTTCCACCATTTCTGTACCTCCATTCCTTAGTCCCCCACATACTTTTACCGTGGTATGTTCACCAGGAGCCATATAAGCAAACCCCTACTTCTGTATGTGCGATCATTATTTAAATGCGTTATCATATTATTGATAAAATTGACTTATATTCTTTATGTTTTTTGTAGATGGCAAATCAGTCCGAAAACACTTCTGCATCATCTGGTAGGGGTCGTGGTAGGAAGCATCGTCTTTATGTTGCTATCCCATCCTCATCATCCACTATCCCACCTGCATCTTCCACCATTTCTGTACCTCCATTCCTTAGTCCCCCACATACTTTTACCGTGGTATGTTCACCAGGAGCCACATTTTCACCTCCATTATACTCAAGACCTCCTATACATGCTCCAGCACTTATCATGTATAATATACCACCCTCTACTTATGCTACATCTCCTACAGTCCATTCATCATCTCCTTAGTCAGGACCGCCACTATTCATTCATCATCTCCTCATTCATCAACTAGCACTGTTCCTTCATCATCTTCTTATGTATTGCTAGTTAATCCTGAGCCTAGCAGTTCTCACAATGCACGAGGCTCACAGACCAGCGATGGCAGGGTTGTACTGATCCTTGATGGAGAGGGGTAATAGTCATATTAAATTTTAGCCTTTTGATAATTGTTGAAATATATATTCTATATTAGATTTCTTGATTAACTTGTACTTTATAGGTTTTTACCATCTCATCCAACTGCCAATGCCATTGTAGAAATAATGAGGAGCCATTTTGATGAGCCGTGGGTATCATGGAAAAAAATATTGCATGATGTAAAAGATATGTGGTTTGATGAGTTTAAGGCAAGTAATTTTGCTCAGTCTAATGTAAGTTATTTTTTAATATTTTTATTGTCATTTAATCGGCTGTTGAATTCATAATAGAGGAGATATCAATTTCAGCCACCGGATAAAATATGGGCACGTCGTAATTTTGAAAGACATGGTGCGGCTCAACTAAAAAATCTCCTTGCTAATTCTAGAAGAGCCATGGAGAGACTGCCATGGCTCAGAGACTTTGTATGGAATAGATTATGCAAGCACTGGCGTACCGCCCAATATCAAGAGAAGTCATAAAAGGTAAAAGTAAATAAGGCTTCTGATAGCGACGATTTTGGTCCTTCCCGTCATACTTGTGGCTCTATCACTACATCCCAGCATAGATACAATTTAGTAAGCAATACTAACCGAAATCTTTAATATATTTACAATTCATATTAATAAAATATCTTGTTCTTCGCAATACAGGCTTCGAAGACAGGTACTGTGCCTTCTCTATCTGAATTATTTATTCATACCCACTAGAGGAAGGATAACACTTGGGTTGATAGGAGATCAGAGCATATTTGAGTAAGTAAAGATTTTGATTTTATTCTACTATTTTTTTTATACTAACTGAATTAAACATTTCAGTCTGAATTTAGACATAACATGGAAGAGGCACAATCTCAAAGCAGTGTTGATTCTAGCCAGTAGCAAACTCCATCAGAATTGAATGTATGGATTCGTACTGTTGGTGGAAAGAAGAAAGGAAGGGTGTATGGACTAGGATTAGAGTCCACTGCATCGACAGGCCCATCAAATTTTCAAGGACAATCTTCATCCCCCTTACAATGGTTGAATAGTAAAGAATTCCAAGAGCAAGTGCGGAAGCAGGTTGAAATCGAAGTCAATGCTCGGGTACAAGCTGCAGAGAAAGAAAGGGATGAACTATGGAGGCAAGTTGAACACAATGAATGACTGTTGCAAGAGATATTAGCTAACATAAATTTTTAGCCTTCAGCAACTCTTGCTTTTACTGTTAATCCTTCGCAAAGAACTGAAATAGATCCTTTTTAGAGGTACCGTGCACAAGGATCATAGTGAGAAGGGGGGAGGATAACGATGAGGAGGACGAGGACGAGGACGAGGACGAGGAGGAATATAAGCATTAGCACATTCTTAATATTACCTTGTTGTACCTTTTACTGTTATTTGTTTTGCTTTGTATCATGAACTGAACCTCTTTTACTGTTATTTGTTTTGTTCTCTTTTTGTTATTTTATTGTGCATTTTCATGGATTGCCTCCTCTTGTTATCTACGGTTAGAGGTTGTGATGAGTTGCCTTGGTATTTTCATGATGTTTCAAGTGCTGAAGGTGTATACTGGCTCGGACCATTTTGCCTAAATCTAAATGGTGTTGCAAATTTGGATGGCTTGCTATTATTGCAAGCAACCATTTGCTACCTTAGACCCTTCTTAATGTATAAAAATAGGCAATCCTGAGCCTTTGAATCTTCTTGTTTTTAATGATACAGGATGATTTATGCATGCAAAGTATTTTTTTGTGATTAAGCATGAAGTTAAGATTTTAGATCCCAAATTTTAAGCCAAGATTCAAAGTATAGAATTCTATGAAAATGTCGGAAGTCATGCATGCAGAAATAAACTTTAAAGTAATAGACAAGCAGGATCGCTAAGGTTGAGAAACCCTAGTCATGCTAACTTTCCTACAATACCACTATTAATGAATCAAGGGGGTGTACGTGGCAACGGTAGAAGCGCATGCTGAAGATCGTTCCATGAAGAGATCGCTCACGCTCCCGGATGCGGCCTGGAAGAACAAGCTTCTGACCCTGCAGATTCGTGGCTTTCTGCTTGGTGATCCGATAACTGATCGAAAGGTATCCTCGGACTCATGGGAACTGAGAGACCTATAAATCACCATCTGGGATTAGAAAACTAAGAGTATGAAGACTGAATAATTGAAAGAAGGAAAAAGAAAGGCTCTTGGATGATGGCTGCCAAGGGTTGGAAGGAAGGGGCAGCTAGGGTTTTGATGTTGTAGATGGAGGCAAGGCATAGGAACAAGAAGAACTCGCACACAGCACACTCACAGCAAGGACACACAACAAAGAGAGAAAATTCAAATTTAATTCATCAATATTCTGAAATTACATGATGGGAGGCCTTTAAATAGGCTTACAAACTTGGGGCTCAAGTAAGGGTATTCACGAGAAATTACATTAGTCCTAAACCCATACAAAGACATAGACTAGGGCTCTTCACTTTTGACTGAGCCTCTCTCTCTCCCTCTCCTTCTCTTGGTCAACCAAAGAGGGGTGACTCTAGGGGAGGCCGACCAAGGGGGTGACCATAAGGGTTAGCGCCCCTCTTGATGCTCCTCATGGGCCTTGGGCGGCCCAGCATGCTCCAGGCTACGATCCAGGTTTTCAAGGCCTTCAAATTCTCTTGCTGGGTCTTTCATGGTCTTTAAGTGTGGCTCCATGACTTTTAGCTGGCTGGATTTTCGATTATCTTGAGTCTTCTACTTACAAAATTTGACTGGACTCACTATAAAATTTACAGGACTCAGAAAATGACTAGCTCAACATGAGCGACTTGACTGATAAACTTCAAAACTTACAGGACTCAAAACTTGACCTGACTCAACTGACTTGGTATTCTAAATACAGGACTTAAGTGTGAACAGGACTCCAATGGACTTACTCACAAAATTCAAATGAACTCACTCAAATTGACTAAACCCTAATTACAAATTGAACAAAACTTGGACTCACATCCTAAACTCTAATTTGATAACCACAGAGAGTTAAATGCCTCTACCAAAGTCTGGGACCTCTGATGTCTCCATCATTTAAACCCTTGTTTTGTTTCATTCTTTATGTGGTTGATCGTTTTGAATGGTTGATTGGTGATTGATTGATTGATTAATGTTGGATGACTGATTGGTTTGGCAGGGGAGAGAATTGATTTTCCTATCCATAATTAAGCTGGTGTATCAATTGATTTTCTCTCCTTTGTCACAAAAGGTTTTATGCGACAGACATTTTGGAGGGATCAATTACCCGGTTGGTGGTGTTGGTGGTATTGCAAAGGCTTAGGCAAGTGGCCTTGTTGAAAGGGGCAGTAAAATACTTTACAAGGCATATGTGACTAGAATTAAACTTGAACATGGAAGGGCTGTGAGTGCTTTCTTGTTTAGCTTAGATTTAGTACTTTTTGCCATTAGTACTTTCATAGAACTTGAAAGGTTCTTTATTTTTCTCATGTTGTTATTTGCCCGTTTTGGTTTCACTGGTTGGTGTGAGACTTTCAGATGGAAGGGATTTCTTTGCCAAAACAAAGATATAAAATGCTACTAGATGGGACACATTTGGTATGTAATTGATCATATAACAATGAATGGCATGGGCATCTGAGAAGATTTTGTTAATTATTTACTATATACTTTGCCATGTTTTGCCACTGTGCCGCAACTCCGATCTAAATCTCCACCCTTAATTTGCTATGTTTTCAATAGTCCACCAAGTTATGTCCTTCAAGTCTCATAACTACTATATGTGGCATCCTCATTTTTTATCTTTCTATATCAGAATCCCATCCTTCAAAAGGTTGCAGATGGAAATAAGGGAGTACCACATTTCACCATATCAAAAAAAAAAAAAAAAAAAAATCCCTCCTTCAGGTCAAGTATCATTTGGTATTAAGACGTAGATGAAAGAACTTGAAATTCATCCTCAGAATTCTTGCAAGGAAAGATTGCCATTTTGCTGGAAATGTATATGTTTCGTAACAACTGCAAAGGTATGTTCCTCTGGTTTATCATTTTTTGTCTTCATTTTTCGTTCTTTGTAAAAGTTTTCTTAGGTGATACTCAGTTTTAATGAGTTGATATTTAATGAATTAATGCCAATTTTTGAAAATTCTTATTCCATTTTTAAGGCATGATTTTTGCTGCACACGTTGGATCTCTGCTCTCTAATTGTCCAGCATAATATCTGCATTGTTTGTTTATGTGCATGTGATCGATCTACTTTTTTTGGCTAGTATGTTAATCCTTCATGGTGAATGTGCAGAAAATGGTTAACAGTGGAGTACTAGACATGTTTGAATTTTTCACATCTTCATGAATTGCCTCAAGTGCTGAAAATGTATACTGGCTCGAACTATTTTGCCTGGATCTAAATGGTGTTACAAATTTGGATGGCTTGCTATTATTGCAAACAATCATTTGCTGTCTTAGACCCTTCTTAATGTATAAAAATAGGCAATCCTGAGCTTCTGAATCTTCTTGTTTGACACTTTTGTTCTTTTTTGTTGTTTTATTGTGCATTTTCATGGATTGCCTTCTCTTGTTATCTGTGGTTAAATGATGTGATGAGTTGTCTTGGTATCTTCATGATGCTTCAAGTACTGAAAGTGTATGCTGAAAGTGTATGATGGATTGCCTCCTCTTTCTCTACTTGATTTCTAGTAGGTGATCGATTTTGATCGTTTTGTTTACTTTTTATCATCTACGACTCTTTTTTTTTCCCTTTGTTTCCCTGTTTTCTCGATTAATTTTTAAGATATTTTACAATTAGTTCTGCCATGATATTTTACTCAGTGTTTATTTTATTTACAAAAAAGAATATTCTAGTGAAAATCATAAGGCATGGTTGCATTCTCAAGTTCCACCTACCATTGGTAGGATGGAACTTTGGAAGATGTTCTAGAGGTACCATAATGTTCGAAAAAGGTGCGTTGACTAGTTGAATGGATCGGGTTGAGATCTTTTCACCAGCATAAGCATGCTGGGATAACCATCCAAGATATTTGAAAATGTTTTCAGATTTATATAATGCGATTGATAATATATGAGGAAATAGTCCTCTTAGAGTTCTTATCTAATAAAATTGAACCCTTTTCATTGCTATATCCAAGCAAATAAGACCCATCTTTTCCTCATTGTCTATAGTCCTCCGAAGAAGTTTTGTGTATTGAAATGTCTTTTACTGCTGCCCAATTTTGCTGCCAATACTGCTGCCCAATTTTGCTACCAATATTACAGCCCAATTCTGAATTATTGTACTCCAAAGAAGTCTTGTGTATTGAAATGTCTTGTGTATTGTAAAATACAAGAAAAAATTAGTACTTTAAATTTTTTTTTAATTATTCTATTTTAGCAACCGTTTTTGCAACCGATTTTTAATTTTTTTATAAAGATTTATTAAGTTGCAACCAATTTTGCAACTGATTTTTAATTTTTTTTTTCAAATTTTTATTATTTTGCAACCGATTTTTAAATTTTTTTTCAAATTTTTATTAATTTGCAACTGATTTTACAACAGATTTTTAATTTTTTTTTCAAATTTTTATTAATTTGCAATCGATTTTGTAACCGATTTTTATTTTTTATTTTTTTTATTTTATTAATTTGCAACCGATTTTTAATTTTTTAAAAAAAATTATTAATTTACAACCGATTTTGCAACCGATTTTTTTAAATATTTTAAAATAAAATTATTACTTAGCAACTGATTTTCTGACTTGAAAATTATTTCGAAAAAAATTTAAATTTTATAAATCCACAAAAATCGATTACTAAATTGGTTGCTAAATTTTTGCAACCGAATAAAATCGGTCACAAAATTTTATCCTGAATTTTTGCAATCGAGATATTCCGGTTACAAAATCGATTACAAATTAATTTTGTAACTAATTTTTAATTTTTAGCAATCAATTTTTTTGTTGCTTCTTTTTTTTCTTTTTCTTTTTCTTTTTTTTTTTTTTTTCTCTTTCTTTTTCTTTTCTTTTTCTTTTTTTTTTTTTTTTTTTTTTTTTTTTTTTTTTTTTTTTTTTTTTTTTTTTTTTTTTTTTTTTTTTTGTAGCAGTGAAGGGAGCACGAGTGATTGGCGGGAAAAGAAAAGCGGGATGTACGATATGCATGATTCCATAAACCCCGCTCCCTTCCAATTCATCCCTATCCCACTTACCGTCCCAGGCAGTAACACAAAAAAATAATAATAATAAGGCCTGCACCCCACAAATTTAAATTAAGCCACGAGCTCATACGTGCTCCTGCAATAGTATGTTATAATAATCAAGGACCATGGTTCTTTCTTGACTAGACCATTTATGCAGGAACCAAGCCCAACGTTTGTTTGGCTTTGGTATGCCATCAAGTTAGTCTGACAATGTGCACTACGGAATTTCCGAATCGACGCAGTATTTCTGAGCTTCTAGTTCACATGAAAAAGCCACTTCATTCTTTCTCGGATCGAGGAGGGGTTAAAAAAAATTACACCTTGCTTATAACCTGATAGCAAAGTGGTACACGATTCCAAGAATCGTGGAGAGGGTCTTGAGGTGAATGTAATACGTAGCTTCTAAAAACTAAAAGATAGGATTTGCAGTAATGTTTGATGAGGATGGGACTATAGGAGAGATGAAACATGCATGATGCTAATGTTGGTGGTTTTCCTTGGACAGAGAAACAGACATCATCACAAGTATATCATGCCCTTTTTTTTATTTTTTATTTTTCTTTGTTTATGAATAGTTAATGAGGAGGAGATGAGGGACATCTCTATCAAAATACTATATATATATATATATATATATATATATATATATATATATGAATATATATATATATGAATAATTAAACAAATGCCTTACAGAAAAGTTTAGAAAAGAAGAGATTTGGAGTTTATGAGACCCCTAAGAAATAGATATGATGAGTAAGTGCTACAGGCCATTAATTATCTTTTAAGGTTTCTATGAGCTCATGGAAAGAGTAATCTTTGGCTAATTTAGATGTGGCCAGGTAACTTTTACTTATGGGTTCTTCTATTATAGGCAACACTAAAAAAATTTTGGACATCTAAAATGTATTGGCTTATAGTTAATAGATTGATATATCCTTAATTAGACTCGAATCTGGAATATATTAGCATAGATCTCCTTTTTCTAGTTTCTATATTGTTACTCTATGCATTTGAAAAGAAATTTGAAGTTTTCCTAGATAAAGTCAACCTATTAAGTCAGGAAAAATATTGAGAGAAGAAAGAATACTAAAGACTATGGTAAGTGTCTAATGCTCAAGCCTTCTTTTATTTTTGTTAAAAGTAAATTGGATGGATTATAATTTTCATGTGGAATTAATCAAAAGTAATAAATTTCATGAACGAAGAATTATAAATTCAATTTGAGGTTGAGATATTAATGTTAGTTTGAAAAAGATTGAGAAAAATCACTATGTATTATAGATAGTAAGGATCAAAATGGAGATACTAGATAATTTTATCATGTTAAGATCTTATGAAGAAAACATTCTAAGAGGGGGATTAATTGAAAACCGAGGATAATGTTAGAATTGGATATTTCTAAAGTTTGGGCCATTATGATTTTTCTATAGAATTAAGCAAGGATAATTAATTGCATTGACATCAAAAGGTTAATATTCTTTAGAAAGAGCTCAAGAGAATTCAATATATATTATGGATAGAATGAATTGAGTTATTAGATATCATAATCTTGTAAGGTAAATACTCTAAGAGGTAAACTAATTGAAAGCTTAAAGATGATATGAAGGTTAGGTACTGTCGAAGTTTAAAACTCAAACAAGCTAATTTCAAGGATGAAATTATTTTAAGGAGGGAGAATATAATAACTTAGTCTAATAATAAATCAGTCCAATATAAATTTTAAAGCATCAAAAAAAATGAAAGAATACTCCCAACGAGGCCAGGAAAGAATCTAGCTTCTCTCATGTAGCTTGATTTAAGGAGGAGAAGATCTCCCCCGTTTCATCCACCAAACATCAAGGTCTAATGGAAGGGAATCACCGATGATTTTTTGCATATAGAAAAATCGACCATGCTCATTCGAAATGGAGCAATCGACATCACCAGAGGCAAGGTAAGCTTCAGCCTTCTTTTCTCTTCCTATTCCCTTTCTATCCATGGCATAAAACCTACCACCGGCCATCAATAATCACTAAATTTTTTCATGAGAATAAGAACCCCTATTTTGCCCCTTTCTTTTATTTTTCCGGCACCACCCATCGTAGTCAACCGCCGGACCATGGCCCCGTGGCCATGCCATCATAGGTCGCAGCCCAGCCACTCTTTTCCAGTGAGATCCCTCAGGTCTTGGAGGGAACAAAGGGGGAGGGGATCCGCTGTTTTGCCGAGCAAAGGAAGGAGAAAAGAAAAGGAAAATAAAAGAAGAAAAAATAAAAGGAATTCTTTCTTTTCTCCTCTCTTTGCTCTCTAGTTTCTCTCTCCACTTTCTCTCTCTATTTTCTTTTTCAAAAAAAAAATTCTCTTCTAGGGATTATGGAGGTTCTGAAGGTGGAATCAAAGGATTGGTGGATGAATCCTTGATGAACCTTGGTAGAAGGTGATTCTAAATTGATAATTATTACATCATAAAGTTATTTATTAATATTAAGATTGAATATAAAAAAGAATAATTTTTCAGGCAAGAGGATGTTGAGCAAGTTTCTTAGCACCTAGGTTGAGAATCTAGATGCGGATTGATATCGGGGATGATAAATTTATCTCCATTAAAGGTAAGGGTTGTTGAACATGATCACCGATTTATATATATATATTTACACTGTATGATTTGATCCTTGGACACGATCATGAGTATATATGATTATTTATGCACTATATAACTTCAATTTCTCATGATATATATTTGTTTTACGAATTGCCGCTATGATTAGTTATAGTTTTTATATAATATGTTTGTATAACATGATTATTTTTTTAATGATTTGAATCATGATATCGACTATTGAAAATATTAAAAAAAATATAATTTGAAACATGTTTGAGATTTGATAAATTACTGATCAAGAAAGGAGTATTTGGTCAGCCATATTAAATAAATAATAGCCAAGCCATAGACGGATAATACGTGGAATCGTCGAGCCACGGACAATTAATATATGGAATCGCTGAGCTATAAATGGATGACACATGAAATTATCGAGCCACAAATGGTTAATAATTGGAATAGTTGAGCCACGGATGGATAGTACATAGAATAGCCGAGCCATAGACGGAAATATGTGGAATAGCATGGCCATGGATGGTTAGTATGTAGTATATACTTGAGTTTGCTAGTCACGGGCTGGAACGTGATCATGATTAGTCCAAAATCTTAAAAGATAATGGTGCGCATTACTATGCACCGATTTTAGTACCTTAATTTCATTATTCTTAGGTAGAGTAATGGGAGTAAGGGTCGAATCCATAAGGACTTTTGAGTTATTTCAAAAAAATATATAATAAAATAATATAAATCAAATAAAAAAATTCATAGAGAATATAATCATGATATGATCTGTCTTAACAATAGTACAGCCCGTATCTATAGATCACACCCCGTCCCCCGTAGATCATAGCCCGTCGCTTTTAGAATAGATCAGTCAAAGATTATAAGCAATAAAAAAATTCTTATTTCATGATATAAAATAAATACAACTCATAATTAACTAAAATAATTTTTTTAAAAATAAACATTCTTTTTTTCTGAGATCACACTTCTCATGGAAACTTGATAGAGATCGGAAGGTAGAGCAGCATCGTCGAGATATACCAGAGCAGATAGAACAGCCATGGCGGTGTGGTGGAGACTCGTCCGCAGATCAACAACAGATCAGGGGTGATGCGGTGAAGACCAGAGAACCAAGTGATGGAGACTACATTAGAAGGGTAGTCGAAAGAGTGGATGGGATGTCAGAATAATGGGGAGAGTGTGGAGAGATTATGGAAGTGGATGAAAGAACTGGAATGGAAGTGGAGGGAATGATGGAAGGAGGAGCGCAGAATGGAGTGGAAAATAAGTGGAAGGGATCGAGGAATACTGGGGGAGCGTCGAATGCTACTTCTTTTATAGATAAAGAGAAGCACGTCAGGCCCATATGGGAACCACATTGGTTTCCCATCGTTATCTCCTCAACCATATTCGGTTCCTCATTCTTATCCCTGCACTCGCTTAACCATCACATCCCATGTATTATTGTTCCATTCAAATTCAATCTCCACTTCTGTTTTGTCGAAGAAAACACTTTTGAGCATCTTTTCTTGAATAGTCCAATGTCCAAGATCAGGTTGATGATGTCGGGCATGAGCTGGTGGTGTTAGACAGCAGCCTTAGATGTATGTGGTGGACTCATGACCGAATGAAGATGGCCATGGGAACATGAAGGGGAGGTGCTCCAACCAGCTATGGATTGGGGAAGGAGGCTGGAAGCGAACCCGGAGATGGTGTTACAGAGCTTCCTCATGCAGGATGGCAGAGAGGAGGGTGAGATGGTGGTGGACAACGGCTTCGGTGGGTTGGCTGGAAGGTGACTGAACGGGAGATGGGTGTGCGGCGGTGCTTCCGAGAGATTCTTTGGCCATGAAGGGAAGAGGAGACGGCAATTTCAGGCTGCCAGACGGTCATTGGTGGATTGGGGAAGGAAGGCCCAGCGGCTCTTGGCTCAACAGCGAAGGAGGCATACCATAAGTGGGTCATATATATCCAGTCTTGGATCTGCAGGGGAGAGGGAAAAGACCAAAAGAAGGTGCCGAGGGGGCTTCTCTGGCCGGTGAGGAAGGTGCGGATGATGGAGGGATGTGGCCATCCTGGTGGCCCTGACGATGGCATCTTGGAGGAGATGATGTTGGGATTTTCATGGTGCTCCCAAGCTTTGGAGAGACTTGGGAGATCATGACAAGGATGCTGGAGGCAATCCCTGGGGCTTGGGGGTGTGTCCCAAGCGGGTCCTGGATGTATTCCAGGGATTTCCTGGAGGTATTTCAGGGATACTCTGAGTTTGAGGTTGAGAGGACCAGTGAGACATGGGTGTACATGGGCTCGGGTTTGGGTTTTCTCGAGTGACTCAGAGGGGGGAGTTTTTTAGGGCTAGGTCGGTTGTGACATAGGGTTATATCTTTATGTGTATATAAAGAACGACGGAACATCAGGAAATAAGAAGAAGAGACGCGATCCCTTTTTTTCTCCAAGAAAACCCTAGCATCTCTTCTCTTCTCCTGGTTCTTTCTCGTGTGTGGTGCCCCATCTTTTTCCTGGTGATTGTTCCTTTTGCACCATGGAGGCACCAAGGAGGATCCCGGGCATTCCGTGGAGTGGGTTTGCTCCAACAATTGGTATCAGAACCGATCTTAATGCGGTGGCGTGAAGGATGCAGGGAAGAGGATGACACGAGAATGGTACAGACCTCGAGGTGCCGAGATCTGGAGGTGAGGGCCTGTTGCCCTCCCTGGAAATGGATACGGAGAAGAACCGGATCTGAAGGTGCAGATCCAGATCTGGGTGATGCGCGGAGTCGCGCGTAGATGTAGCGCAGGGCGTCGACCGCAGCGGAGCAGCACAGGGCGTCACGGGACGGCGCAGGGTGGCTTGGGTCTCGCCGGTCACAGGCGCAGGCGCGACCGCGACACAGGGTGACGCCGGGAGCCATCGCGAGCGCGGTGCGATGAAGGCATGGCATGCGGATGGTTCCCGATCATGTGAATGGCGTGAGGCAATGCGTGACGATCACCGGAGGCTTGGCACGGTGGCGGGACAGTCGTCGGAGGTGTCGGGCGGTGGCCGAAGGCGACGGCGACGGCAGGGAAGGGATTTGGTCCATGGTTCCCTGTCATGGACCGGCAGCCATGGTAGACCGTGGACCGAGCTTGCGCACGTGGACCAGCGGGCTGGTTCACGATGAACCGGCCAATCAAGGATTTCAAGTCATTCTGCTCTGAAAATCGTGTAGATGGATTTTTGGCGATTCCGGGCTTAACTGAATTCTGATTTGAGTCTCGTCTGCACCGTTAAACTCCATTTTTCAAGCTCTTCGTGTTGAGCTAGGTTGGATCTGATGATGGAGTCAGATCGTAGGATATGTGGAGATCGTGGTGCAGCGATCGTGTGTGCGGGCAGCATGTGCAGGATGGTTCCATCTTCGGTTCTCCTAGGCAGACTGAGGTTCATGGTGTTAGGAGCAGTATGGAGGTCTGCTGGTTGAGCGGATCTCGTCGAGGATGATGGGTCCGGTAGTGCAGGAGCTCGCGATGGTGGTGCAGAGCTGCGGGGTCCTGTGCTATGGAGTGATGGCAGGTCGGGTGATCTACGATTCAGCACAGGTGAAGCGACACACACTGGGGATCTTTTAGAGCATGAGTGATAGCTCCATCGATAGTGGACCAGGCTCTTGGTCACTGTGGAGGAGAGCAATCGGTAGGTCTCCAGCTACCTTGATCGTGATGGAGTTGGATGTGGGTGGTATCCCGTGTGGTTGGAGGTCGGTCTCAGGAGATGGGTATCTCAGGGAGACCGGGGTACATCAGCAGAGGCGGTGCCAGGGGCAGCTCAGGGAGACAGGAGACAGTCTCAGGGAGCACCGGAGGTATCGGGCAGTCGGGAGTGTCCTGGTATGGTGGCTTTTGCCTAGGGACAGGAGCTGATGGGGCTGGCAGCTCAGGGAGACCAGGGATAGGTCTCAGGGAGCGCCAGGGATATTATGCAGCCGGGAGACAGGCTAGGACATGATGGAGCAGTCGTTAGAGTTGGTTACTGGGTTCAGTCGTTGGGTTAGAGGAGTTGGGATGAGCTCCTGGGTTTCGGAGGTTCCTGCGAGGTTGCAGAGTATCCGAAACGGTCTTGGAGGGGTCCGCGGTGATGCGGAGGGTCCGAGGAGGTAGTGACCAGGTACGAGGTTCAGGTGCAGGCTCAGCAGGGTAGCATTGAGTTGCTGGCCTTGGGGGTTTCTTTATGTGGCATCAGGGGGACTTCAGTCTCAGGTGGAGCACCGGTGACAAGTGGCTTCACGGGTGGAGCATGTTTTGACACGAGTTCAGAGCGGGAGGTGCATGAAGGACCATATCCTACCATGAGCGCCAGGGGTGCACTTAGCCAGGTGGAGCAAAGTGTACGGAGATTGGAGTGGCTCTGAGGTGATTGTGTTAGGTAAAGCTCTAGTTACAGCGGGTGCCGGTTCAGGTTCGCTGGGTTCTCTTCAGGGAAGTCCAAGAATAGACTGATGCAGCTGCCATGCAGAAGGACGGCTACAATCGATGGTGCAAGGATACAAGCGAGGGTTTTCAGCTGTGGAGGCGGTCTTCGCAGAGGTCTCCAGGTGATATCAGCAGCTGGAAGATATTGGCAAAGGCGAGGATATCCGCACAAGCTGTTAAGACACGCAGTTACAGCATGGTGTGCGTTGAAGACATTGCCAGGTTTGCCAAAGCTTGGGGACACCAAGGTGGAGATAAGAGATGGGGCGCGCCATCCGTTTGCTCCAACAGATGATAGTGGATCGAGGAGAAGAGATCACTCGATTTGGAGAAAAGATCATCGTGGAAGAGGAGTAGGTGGCAGTAGGACAGCTCGGGGAGGCTTCTCTGGCATCATATTGGCTCGGGAAGGCCAATGATCCATGGATCTATTCCATGGACTGACAACAATGGCTGCTGTGGACCGAGAGGGCATCCCGTGAACCAAGCAATCGATCCACCATGGACCAACTGGTTTAAACTTCATACAATTTGGATTAATTCTTTTGAAATTTAATTTCAAGCCTATTTCAAGTCCGATTTAAGTGCTATTTATACCATTGGACTCCAAAAATTTAGCTCTTCATATTGGCAGGGTTCTTTCCTGTAAACAATATATAAAAGTATCAATTTTTAAATAAATAAAGATAGTTTAATTATTAAATTAATATTTTTATATATGTATATAATATAATTATCATACCCCTCAACATGAACTTTCCTCATCCTCAAGAAAAGCAGATGAATTAGCTATGTATACTAACTTGTCCAAGAAGTGAAAGTTATCTTACTTATTCTAAAATCAATTGATACCTAGTTAGACCATAAAAAGATATTTCATTGGATTACCAATTCCACCTATTTAGTGGCCGAGTGAAATCCATAAAAATTTCTAGAGTTCTTCTTTTCTTAACTTTCTACCTCCCTCTTTAAATCCTCCAACTTACTCTAGAACTTACTATGATTTAGGTATAGTATCACTTTATTTAGTCCCCCTCTTCTTTTTCTTCTTTCTTCCTTTTCTTTTTTTTATAATGTAGAGTTAGTGCAATGTCCTAACACCTTACTTTCTAGTTGATCCTTGTAATGAGCTTTAGGCCAATGACTCTTAAACTAGTTGGCTTTAGAACATTAGATGTAAAATATCCTTCAGGCTTACTGACTCGAGTCAAAGAGGCTATGTGTTAAGATTATCTCTATAAAAGGTTTCTTTGCATTTTCACCTTTTGAGTTAAACAACAATGCTTACTTAGACGAAGGGACCCGGTTACTCAGTCAGAGATGCTAAAAACCTTATTAGACGAAGGGAACTCAGTCTTATTATGATTCCTTGATATTTTTACCTATACCGTTATAGGATAGATTCTTTATCAAAATCAATAGACGGAAGGGTCTGGGATTACTCTAAAAAAAAAAATTTATGGTCTAAACTCTATCATTTATTGGGCTTCCTTGATAATTCATCCCTCAATATCTTTAAAATTATCTAAATAGTTAATCATTCATTATCTAAAAAGCTTGATTATTTTTAAATCGAGACAAAGTTTGGTACATAAAACTAATTAAAGTTCTACTCGGGGATTGGATTAATTAAATTTTCCCTCCTAACTTCATTTTCATTGTCCTCAATGGAAGAAGACACTAGTAATGTAATAACAAGGAAGGATACCACCTGGAAGGGTACTTGAGGACTAGATGTTCCTTCGACGCCATACTCCTCTCAATTTATCTTTATTATTCTTCTTGAGTTTCTTCTAAAAAGGAAAGTAGATGGTTCAAATAAATGCATAAACTGGATTGCCTCCCAGCTAGTGCTAAGTTTAATATCTTCAGCCAGACGTTAAGAGGAAGTGTTATTGATATTGATCTTAGTTGCATCCCTCAAGATTGGCAAAAGATAGAATCAATCAAAAGACCTTATCATCAAGGCAGAAAAGCATTCATAGAATATTTTACGATGATTGTCCCTCAACCGTAGAGTGCATTGGACAAGTATGCTAGACCAAGATTTAAAAATATGATTATAATTTTATCCATGATTAGGAAGGAATTGTGTATGTTGGGCCAAGAGTAGGGGTGGTAGCTTAAAAATTTTTCTAACTCTAAAAGGTCTACCTTAGTCCCTTTATCGAGTATGATGTGTCTTAATATCATCCCTTCCTGATGAAACTTTATCTAAATTAACTGCAAATTTGTCTTCATACATTATTTTAGGATGATAGATAGATTTTGGAGATAATTCTCGAAAGTAGTACCAAGTATAGAGAAATTAGTTATAAAGTTTTTAAGATTATTATCCCTCATTTTATAGATATCCCATCTAACAGCTTTTTTATACATCTTTAGAACACCAACGATTTGGTCTTCCTGGTTAGGGATCAACCGATAGGGTATTGGTAGGTGTGATAGGAAGCTGCTTCACTTCTAGATCCTGTGGTGATTCTAACAAGGGAGCTATCATGGGGCTAGATATATTGAGTAAATTATTTATCTCTATGATATATCCATGTACATTAAAGTTATCTACCCTAAATGAGGTGGACAGGAATCTAACGACATCTAGGGATGAATTGGAGGTGTGGCTTCTCCTTTTATGTTATTCTGTTGTCCTTCCTGGGAAGCCTCAATCAATTCCATCATGTCATCAATTTATTCTTCCATTCCATAAAAAAGAGTGAAAGATTCTAGGTCACTTGGAAAGGGGGCCATAGGTGAGAAGGATATGATGGAAGTGGTTCGTTCTACTAGTTTGATTTTTCTGTCTCGGTCGAATTATCTATATGGGTCCCTATGATAGTGTAGGGTTGTTCCGTGACCAATTCATTCCCGAGAGTTATGATCGATTATTTAGAAAAAAATTAAAGGGACATTAAAATCTTCAACTTGATAGTGTCCCTCTAAATTACTATTAAAATCTTCAGCTTCGTAATATCTCTCTAAGTTACTCTTGGACTGATTAGGCGGTACTCCTTCCTCCTTTCAATTAACTTCAGTTAATAATCGATTAGTCTGATTAAGCTCATCGATAAATTGCTGCTGAGATATGATTAGTTGGCGATATTAGGCAAATCTATCAACTTCTGGGTTAGTCTGAAGGGGAGGTGGGTTCTGACTAATTTTTTCGATCCGGTCTATTGCTTGTAAAATCTTCTCTTGAAAAGATAGGCTATAAAGAGTAGGAGAAGGTTGATAATATGAATAGGGCTTATTATAATAAAGTGCATTTACGAACGGAGGTCTTTGGGGTACTAGGATAACCACAGGGTGTAGTTGCCATGAAAAATCTAGTTGAACCCCCCAACCTGGGTTGTAAGTATCAAAGTTTAGGTTTTCTCCTAGTCTGTAGGCCATATAAGTTCAATCTTGATAAATTTGATCATACCTAGACTCAGGAATTTGGTACATGGCTGGATATTTTATTTATTTATTTATTTATTTTAGAGAGGAGAAGGGGGAAGAAGAGAGAAGAAAGATAAAGGAGAAGTCTGATACGAGCCTAAGGAGTCCTAGAGCTAAGAGGGATAGAGAAAAAGTATTAATTAAAGTTTTAGGTTAATCAAAAATAAGTTAGCAATCAATGTACTCTCTATCATAGGGTTTCCTAGTTCTAGACAACTCCTAACTATTCCAAGATTACCTTTGAGCACTCCAAGCCTAAGATCAATTAACTAACTTGGCCAGATAAGTGTAAGGTTGGTGGGGGTCCCCCCATTGCTTGCCTTAGACACTAATTAACATTAGTTAGATAAGCAAACATAACTAATTAATGAACCATCTCTCTTCGGACTCTTATCCCTGAACTACTTGTCTTAGACATCGAGCAACTAAATGATCTGAACCCGGTTCAACTCTAGGGTTCTCTTGTCCTATTGAGCTCGAGATTTCCAGGATCGACATCTAATTAATTTTAACAGATAAGGTCTGGGTCAATGCACATGCAGGGTAGTGATTTGTAGACTAAGGAATGGTGATGAACTCTCCACCTTATCTAATTAATGCAGTTATGCCCTTAAAGTTAATTATGAAGAGATGCAATGCAACAAACAAGGTATCCAACTTTATAATTATTACACAAGCAAAATTGAATTAATTACTTTTTTTTAATTCAATGGTTAAGTCTCTAATTCCTAACAATTTATGAGGATATCAATATTTTTAATTTTTTAAAAAAAATTAATTTTTTTTTGGATTTTAGAAAAAAAATTTAAGCATGTTCAATCTTTTTGTATCCTAGGATAACCATTCAACAAAACATAAAGTTATTCTAGGGATATCTTATATCAGGATAAGTAAGATTGAAAAATACTAACTACTAACTTTGAATTATTTATTTTTCTTTTGATTTTTTTTATTATTTTTTTTTCAAAATAA
This sequence comes from Areca catechu, assembly GCA_021397845.1. NCBI lineage: Eukaryota > Viridiplantae > Streptophyta > Magnoliopsida > Arecales > Arecaceae > Areca > Areca catechu. The sequence continues at coordinate 8,630,879 of CM038046.1, forward strand.
CATGCCAAAAGTTCTCGGCAACGATGCCAAAAATCTGGTACGCGTCACTACGCATTGATTTTAGTACCTTAATTTCACTATTCTTAGGTAGAGTAGCGGGAGTAAATGTTGAATCCATAGGAACTTTTGAGTTATTTCAAAAAATATATAAAAAAAATATAAATAAAAAAAAAATTACAAAGAATATAATCAAGATATGATCTATCTTAATGAGAGTATGGCCCATACACATAGATCACGACCTATCCTTTTTAGGAATAGATAGTCAAAGATTATAAGCAATAATAAATTTTTTATTTCATGACATAAAATAAATATAACTCATAATTAACTAAAATAATTTTTAAAAATAAACATTCCTCTTTCCTGAGATCATGCTTTCCATGAAAACTTAGTAAAGATTGGAAGGTGGAGCAGCATCGTCGGGATAGACCGAAGCAAATAGAATAGCCATGTGGTGTGGTGGAGACTCGTCCGCAGATCAACAGCAGATTAGGGGCGATGCGGTGAAGACCAGAGAACCAAATGATGGAGACTATATTAGAAGGGTAGTCGAAAGAGTGGATGGGATGTCAGAAAAATGGGAGAGTGCGGAGAGATTATGGAAGTGAATGGGAGAACTGGAGGGGAAGTAGAGGGAATGATGGAAGGAGGAGCGCAGAATGGAGTGAGGAATAAGCGGAAGGGATCGAGGAATAGTGGGGGGAGCGCCAAATGCTGCTTCTTTTATAGATGAAGAGAAGTGTGTCAGGCCCGTGTGGGAACCGCATTGGTTTCCCATCGCTATCTCCTTAACCATATTCGGTTCCACATTCTTATCCCTACACCCACTTAACCATCGCATCCCACATATCATCGTTCCATTCAAATTCAATCTCCACTTCTATTTTGTCAAAGAAAACACTTCCAAGCATCTTTTCTCGGACAGTCCAACATCCGAGAGCAGGCCGGTGACGTTGGGCATAAGCTTGTGGTGTCAGACAATAGCCTTAGATGCGTGCAGTGGACTCATAACCGAATGAAGATGGCCATGAAAATATGAAGGGGAGGTGCTTTGACCAGCTATGGATTGGGGAAGGAGGCTGGAAATGAGCCCGAAGATAGTGTTGCAGAGCTTCCTCATGCAGGACAGCAGAGAGGAGGGTGAGACAATGGCGGACGACTTTGGTGGGTTGGCTAGAAGGTGACCGAACGGGAGCTGGGTGTGCGGCGATGCTTCCTGGAGATTCTCTGGCCATTGGTGGATTGGGGAAGGAAGGCCATTGGTGGATTGGGGAAAGGGAAGAGGAGACAGCAATTTTGGGCTGCCAGACGGCTATTGGTGGATTGGGGAAGGAAGGCCCGATGGCTCTTGGATCGATGGCGAGGGAGGCATACCGAAAGTAGGTCATAGCCGGTCTTGGACCTATAGGGGAGAGGGAAGAGACCAAAAAGAAGGCACCAGGGGGCTTCTCCGGCCGACGAGGAAGGTGCAGGTGACGGAGGGAGGTGGCCATCCTAGCGACTCCTGCGATGGGGTCTTGGAGGAGATGACAGTGGATCGGAGAAGAAGAGATCGCTTAGTTTGGAGAAAAGATCATCATGGAAGAGGAGTAGGCGGCTCCGATGGTGGCAAGATGGCGCGGGGAGGCTTCTCCAGTGACTTCTTCGGCATCAAATTGGCTCGAGGAGGCCGATGGTCCACGAATCTGTTCCATGGATCGACAGCAATGGTTGTTGTGGACTGAGAGGGCATCTCGTAAACCAAGCAGTCGGTCCACCATGGACCGACTGCTTTAAACTTCATGCAATTTGGATTGATTCTTTTGAAATTCAGTTTCGAGCCCGTTTCAAGTTCGATTTAATTGTCGTTTATGCCATTGGACTCCAAAAATTGAGCTCTTCGCATTGACAGAGTTCTTTCCTTTAAACAATGCATAGAAGTATCGATTTTTAAATGAATAAGGATAGTTTAATTATTAAATTAATATTTTTATATATGTATATAATATAATTATCAGATAACAGTGGTTGATTCGGATCATGCTAATAAGATGTGGATAATAAAAGGTGAAACCATGATTAAGTAAAAAGAGAGATTTTACTTAATGACATATATGGTATCACTTTTGAATAAAATAGATATTTAGTATTAATTGATGCATGTTTTGATTTTAAGTTATCTTAACCTCTTGACATGATATTTTGAAATTTATATTCTATTTGATATTGTTTACTGTTATTTTTGAATTATATTATATTATAATGTTATGAGTATATAAAGATTCTGACTAAGTTGTGAAGCTCACACCTCTACTTTCTTTTTTCAAAATTGTATGATGTTCAATTTGGCTATGGTTTGGATACACGAATAAAAAGATAGATAGATAGAGAGTCACTGATACCGATCGGATGATTGAAGGACAACTAAATTTGTAATTATATAATTTATATTATTTTTTTAATATTGAGTATTTTTTTTATGAACTATGATTTACAATATTCTTGAAAATTAAAATTGTAATAGATTTTTAAGGTCTACATGATTTCAAAGATGTATTCTAGGATTCATGCGGCAAGTCGTGTGATTGATTTGGATGTTAGGTTCGGGGTGCGACACAAGAATCATGGAGAGGGTCCTGAGGTGAATGTAATACGTAGCTCCTAAAATCCAAAAGGTAAGATTTGCAATAATGTTTGATGAGCAGGGGATTATAGGAGATGGAACATGCATGGTGCTAATGTTGGTGGTTTTCCTTGGACAGAGAAACAGCCATCATCACAAGTATCAGGCTTTTTTTTTTTTAAAAAAAAAAAAAAAAAAAAAAAAAAAAAAAAAAAAAAAATTTGTGAATGGTTAACAAGAAGGTGATGAGGGTACATAGAAGTTCAGAAAAGAGGAGATTTGGGTTTTATGAAATCCCTAAGAAACAGATATGATGAGTGAGTGCTACAGGCCGTTAATTCTCTTAAGGTCTCTATGAGCTTATCAAGGGGGTAATTTATTTTTCTAAAAGTCCAGTTAATTTTCGAAACGATGAAATGCTTGCTTTGCATTTCCAAGATGCGAGAGCACCTCGAATCGAAAAATTCATTGATTCCTTCCTTTCCAAAAACACCAGATACCACCTGCAAGAAGCAGGTTCAGGGCAAGTTTGAAGTTTTGAAGGCTGCGCTCCATTCGCCAAGCATGTCAGGGATCGAAGTCAGCATAGGTTATGCTATTATGTTACAAAGCAACCTATTCCAAAATGCTATGGTTTATCGACATTGCAACATGATGTGACTAGTAGATTCTGTTTGCTCTTCGCAAGGTATATAGCTCTTTTGGATTTGTATTCCTCTCTTTCTTAAATTTTCTATCGTGAGTACCCTGTTATTGTAGTTTAGCTGGTTGAAGACTTTTACTTTCTCTGGTTTGAAATGAGATGCATGCCTCCATGCATAAAAAAATAGTAGCAGTTCTTGACGGTGTATATATTAGATGCTAACCATTTCCATACTCTCTTGTCCACTTCTGAGTTGAGAGAGACTGGTTGTTAAGTTTTGTGCAAGAATCCGGTATTCTATCTTTGCTTCAAAGGTTAACAGATTTCTGAAGTTGTTGAGCCAATTTTTCTAATTTATGAAGTATATTATTACCCTAGCATCCTAGTTTGTTGTTAGTGCGAATAACTTTGGGTATTGTTTCCGTAGTGAGCAATATAATTTCCTTACCATTGATCATTCCAGAAGGATATGTCCTAACCATTCCCAAAATTAGCAACGGTGAATTGCTTTAAGAGATCCGATGTGAAGGTGACATCTCTCCAAAGAAGAGATGCAAATTTACTGACTGCTGGAATTGGCTGAGAGGGGCCTTATTCCTGGAGTCTATTTTTGTGATGAGAGATTGATGATCTGTGAAGACTTGTGAAAAACATCCACCATCATTTCAGAACTAAACAGATATTGATGATCTTGAGGTTAACCATCCCAAGGACCCCAAAAGTATCATGCATTTTAAACTAGCATGGATAAAGATAACACTCACTCTTCTCAACCAAAGAATACAAGTTTATGTGTTTTACGTATAAATATTGCAATGATAGGAAAAAGTAACCTTAGCACCATGTTTGTGAATTGTCGTATGATGGTCTTGATGACATGAACTAGGAGTTCTTGAAAAGAAAAAAAGCATAAGCAAAAAAAAAAAAGAAAAAAAAAGAAGAAGAAGAAGAAAGAAACATTAAGGTACATGGATTTTTTTCCTGAAATGATGGTGGCAAATTAGAGTCAGGAGAATATCAAGATCAAAAAATGGCAAAAATGCTCTCGTAGGTCTTCTCCAGTGGCTTCTTGGTGAGCTACCGTGCTTCTTGATCCGGAGAAGCCTTGTCTATCGTAATCCTTGCCAAGTAAGTGAGAAAAAACCTACGAGATCTATTCTCCGGTCTCCGGTTGCATTGACAGCTTTATCGAAAACCTTTCTGAGACCTGCGGTGCAGCTACAGTAGCTCCCAAATATGTCGTGAAGTGAACAAGTATAACCTTCCATTAAACCTTTATTAGTGACAGAGTATATATATATATATATATGAATAATTACAATTTTTCTATCAGAATAAATTTATGAAAATGAAATGGCCGTAATTTTTTTCTGGTTGAAGATAAAAATGGAAGTGGACTGATGATGACTCTTGGACACCCTTGTTTTTTTTAAATTTTTTTTTGGATGAAAACCTCCTATTATCTGATCATGAATGAAAGAGCTCTCTACTTAGGAGAAGGGTGCCAATCATCTAGGCTAAACCTAGTTATCCCATATCATGAATGGTTTAAATGATTTATCTTTTGTAATTATCCTGACACATCGTTCACATTACACGGAAGTGCTTGGCCATTAAATAACGAAAATTATATTTCCAGAAGAAATGCAGATTGAGCATCAATTATGGGCTTGCAAATTTAACTGCACAAGGACAAAGTAATTTTTTTTTTTTTGTTCAGAATAACAAAACAATAAATTGCATATAATCATAACTTCTAATTTCAAAAGACATGCATCACAAATATCATTAATATCATCAAGATGCAGCACATATTCTCATCACCATAACCTACGCATTTAATTAAGCACCATGTGCCTTCCCCACAAGCCAAAGCTACAAATCAACATGATATCATTGCATGACGCTTCATGAGACACTGTTCCTTTGAATCATCCAGCGAGAGCAGCTGAGGACTCAATTTTTGGTATCATCCACGGCAAAATTGGTCTCAAAGTAGTGTTTCAATGCTGCACCTGAGAGCACTGCAACGGTGAGGGCTTGAGCATGCATCCTGCACCACCACCACCGCCACCATAAACAACAAAATCATGATTACCTTCATTTCAGGGGTGAAGGTGAACCCGATAATATCAGTGTAGACATGAAACAGATCCACACCTACCCGAATCTGAATAGAAACTTGAACATTTAATTAATATCTATATCTCATACCTATATTCATCAAATAAAAATAGATATAGCTATGGATAGATCATCCCATCCATATTCAAATATTCAATTTTATTTGTAATTCTATTCAATTTAATATAGCACTTATAACTTTTAAAAGAAATATATAACCACATTAATATGCCATTAATTTGATTTATCATTTATTTCATAATATTTTTTATTATGTGGTTATAAAATTTAATTACCCGATTTATATCTATAATTATACCTACATTTCAATATCTATTTAAAATAAATATAAATATGAATTTTTGTATATGATTAATATCTATATTTATTAAACAAAACAAATGTGAATATGAATATATGGATACCCAATTCGGTTTCAACCCTACTTTATATGTCAACTTTGAACAAGAAACTTATTCTGCTAACAAATACCTAGCATGGATCAGCCGGAAGGTCGTCTTGTGTGGCGTTCTTTTACGTGAGTAAGCTAAGGACGCCACCAAGGCTGAAGCCCATAGAGTTCCTGAAAGACAAAGGATTCCATATTAGTCAATGGCTCATCATAGACCAAAAGTTCACCATTTTTTTCTTGCTCTTTAAGAAGAAGCAAGATGATCTGATGTTTTGCTTACCGACACAGGCGAGCTTGTGCTCAGATACCCATGCCTGCAAAGAGCCCATACTGAAAAGACACAGGAAAGGGAGAACGCGAAAGAGATGCACGGAGGAGCGTGGGATGAGCGCTGAAAGAGTAAAGAGGAAAGGTACAAGTTATAAAGGTGAAGGTGCCCCTGGGTTTAAACATTAAACCTGGGATGAACGTTAAAACCACAGGCAGGCAGGCTTCGGTTTGCCGCTCTTTTCAACTTCGAGACAGGGGATGGTACTTTTTCAACCTTTTATTCTTTAAGAATTGGTAACGGACCAAACGGCAGGTGGTCGAACGGAAGCGGAGAGGGTCTTTCCAGTTCAGCCATGGCCGCTGGATTAGCTATGAAGCCCTTGTCCTGCCAACACGTGGTTTGCAACGTATTACAACTGGCTTAGGTGAAAGCGTTACCCAGCCCAATGGTTCTGACCATGGCAAATGCTATTATACCCTGCTAAACGACATGGGGCCTTTTTCAAGTTTCAGGTGCATGGTTTAAGCTTAATACAGTAAAATGGAAAATTGACAACAATGATGACCATTCCCTCTCGGCCCCGAGATGTTTGCTGAACCTCCAACTATAGTATCAGACGATCGGATAGCTCTTCCGTCACCGGTCATCTCCTATAGAAACTCCGAAAGACTTCGTGACCAAAGCCGACTCCCATGTCTGTTGAACACTTAATCGGCCTCAACCTGGATCTCCGCTCAATCGAGCGCACCTGAGAGTCGACACCCGGTACCTTCTCTCGATGCCTGGCCCATACTCGGTACTTGGTCCCACCTCTCGATACTTAGGCATCTTTCAACACCGAGACTGATACAATCGGCTCCACCTACTCTAGCTATACCAACTTTTTTGTATTTGCTATAACGAATATGACCGACATAGCTAACATACAAGTTTATGGAAGACAACATCTTAATAAAACTGGCAGTCCCAACAGAAATGATACCGGTGGAAGGAATCTCATGAGGCATGATTCTATCTATTAGGGTCAGTTATGCTCGCCAAAGACCACCTCCCTCGCAACCTCTTCATAGCCCCACACAATACTATAAATAGCTAAGGACACCCAGTAAAATAAGACCATTCTAAGAGCTCATCACACTTATGCCCTCACGGTCACCACGGCACTGCTCCGGATGCTGTTGTCCATTCCATCCTCTCTAACTTGATCGTCGGAGTGTCCCCGCCGATAATCCCAACACCGAGATCTTTTGTAGCATCCCTCGACAAAGCACCGGACCGAAAGATTTTTCGGTACTACTGTGACCACCCGGAGGGTAATCTGGTAGCAACAGATTGGCACGCTAGGTAAAAAATGAATCTATTGCTTAGACACCCTTAGATCTTCGGAGCTAGAAGCCATGATAATCACCTGTGTCCAAGATTTCACCACAAGCCACATTAGGTAGCACCCATGTGACGGAAAATCGTCTGGTCAAGCACCAATCCCGATTGCTCCGCCTCTTTCCACTCGCGTCGAAGCAAAGCTTGCTGGCCACCTAAGCCTAGCAAGTCAAAGCCCTCACCTCGGCAGTGCGGGGGTCACAGCAACAGCAATCTCCCGTCGCGGGGCAGCTATCGGTCGAAGTCCCGGTTGTAGCTCCTATAGCTCACGGCAGCCATCATCCCTCCTCTGTGGGACTTATGTACCGACAAACTTCCCCCCGCTAGTGGTCTCCCCCCTTGAGATGTGGAAGTCACCAATCCCCTGGGGATAGCCCCGTTATTGGTGGACATCCCCGTCGGCGTGCTTGCCCGCAACGCACCTGCATAGCCCTAACCAAGATAGGAGAAGCGCTTCCGATCCCCCTCCGATTTGTCCGACGAATACCCCTCAGGAACAATGGCCCGGGAAAAAACCAAGTTGGGAGCACTCCCAATCCCCCTCCAATTTGTTCGACGAATACCCCTCGGAATATTTCCAGGAGTCTACTGAAGAAGCTACTCGGCGACGAGTTGAGTGACGCCTTGAGGAGCATGATTGCAAGCTGCGCAATATTAACTGCTAGCTCGCAAACATCTGAGGGGAGGATCAGGGCCCTGCCGAATTTGATACCCGCCCCATCTTTCCCGATGCATTATGGAAGAGAGCCAATCCCAAGTTGATTCAAAATACTATAGTTGGAGCCATACGACAACACCACCAATCCGTTGGACTACCTTAAAAGCTATAAGGCTCTCATGATGATTCAGGGCACCATCGATGCCCTAAGTGCATCGCCTTCCTGGCCACTCTTCAGAAGGCAACCAAGCATGGTACTCTTGACTTCAGCCACGGAGTATCAATTCTTTTTTTAGCTGGAGAAGAAGTTTGCAACATACTTCAGTGCCTGTAGAAAAATGCTGCATGAAGCCGACAGCCTCTTCTCTATCCAACAACAAGACAAGGAGCCATTGAAGGACTACATGGCCCAGTTTAAGGCGGCCATGCTAGAAGTCTATCACCTCAACAACTCCCTAGCCATGTTGGCCCTAAAGCGGAAACTCCATCCCTCTCAACTAACGTACTGGATAAGACCCCAGCAAAGTCTTATTCGAAGGTGCTCGCCCATACGGAGAAATACAACCATACAGATGAAGGAGCCCTCTCTCAGTGCGAGGTAGAAGAAAAGCCGAGCCACAAGAAAGCTCGAGAGGAGCCTTCTGGAGCCCAATCTGGCAAACCCGGCTCCTCTTGCCAGCAGAGCCCCAAGCTAAGAAATCCTATCCGACTAATCATCCGACTACACACCTCTCATCGTTTCCCACTCAGATATTGATAGAGATTAAAGGGGAACAATACTTGTGAAGGCCCAATCCCTTAAAGCATTTTTTCTCATGGAACAAGGACAAATACTACTGCTTCCACTGCGACCATGGCCACGACATGGATGAGTGCCACCAGTTGAAGGAGATTGAGAATCTCATCCAACATAACTATCTTGGCAAGTATATCCATGGAGGTGTCATTTGCCTCAACACCCCGAACCCGAGAGGCAGCCACCATTGCCCGAGATCAACAACCAACCAACTGAAAATGAAATCGATATGATATCTTGGGAGGCCAGGCGACCTTCAAAGAAGCCGAGAGAAGAAGGGAGAGAAAACAATGTAATTTCTTTTTCTGAAAAGGACTTGATCAAGGTTTATAATCCCAATAACAACCCTATCATCGTTTCAATGATAATAACAAAGCATCCTGTAAAAAGAATCCTTGTTGATAGTGGAAGTTCGACTGATATCCTTTTTTATGATGTCTTGGTTTGAATGAATTTGCCATTGAACTGTCTAAAATCTATCTCCATGCCCTTAGTCGCTTTTAACGAAGAATCGGTCAGTATCGAAGGAAAAATAACTCTTCCTATCGTAGCAGGAACACTGCCCTAGTTGAAGACGATTCTCGTCACCTTCATCATGGTTCGAGTCCCTTTAGTGTACAACACCATTCTAGGATGTCCTGGGCTAAATCGGTTAGATGCCGCCATATCTACCAAGTATCTTTTTGTCCATTCCCCATGGACAATGGCATTGGCAAAATGCGAGGAGACTAGCAACTCGCCCGACAGTGCTTCCAAACGGCACCCAAACAGCCAAGATCCAACGAGCACTCACCCACCGAGCTGTTGGACTAGAGGAAACTCGAAAAAAGGGACAAGCCCATCGAGAGTCTCCTTTCTTTTTCCTTGGATGACGACCCCATAAAGACTACAGATCAGGGCATTCTTGCCTAAGCTCGAAAGAAACAGACTCCTGGAATTCCTGTGCTAGAACATGGATTCTTTGCTCGGTCAGCATTGGATATGTCCGAAATCTCTCGTGAAATAATCACTCATAAGCTAAATATCGATCCAAGTTTTAAACCTCTCTGATAAAAGAAGAGGGGCTTTGTCCCTGAGAGACAGAAAGCCATAGATGAAGAAGTCAACAAACTCCTGGCCGTCAAGTTTGTTCGGGAAGCTCATTATCCCAACTGATTGGCCAACGTTGTCATGGTGAAGAAAGCAAGCGAGAAGTGGTGCATTTGCATGGACTACATCGACCTGAACAGGGCCGTTCAAAGGACAGTTTTCCCCTACCTATGAACGATCAGTTAGTCGATGCCACTTCAGGCCACAGACTACTCAGCTTCATGGATGCCTTCTTAGGTTATAACCAAATAAGAATGATCCCCACGACCTTCGTAACAGATAAAGGTATGTACTATTATAAAATAATACCTTTCGATCTTAAGAATATAGGGGCCACATATTAAAAACTTGTCAATAAGATCTTCAAAAATTAGATCAGCTAAAATATGGAGGTCTACATTGACGATATGCCTGTCAAGAGCACTGAGGAAGTCGACTACATCAAGGAATTAGAGGAAGCCTTCAGCGCTCTTCGCCTACATCGCATGAAGTTGAATCAAACTAAATGCACGTTCGACATCACTGCCAGAAGGTTTCTCGAGTTCATGATTACTCACCAGGGCATCAAAGTGAACATGGAAAAGATGAAGGCCCTCCAAAATATGCGGCACCCAGCATCCAAGGAGGTGCAACAGCTTACCGATCGCATAACCGCTCTGAGTCAGTTCATCTCAAGATCGGTTGAGCGATGCCTGTCGTTCTTCAAAACTTTGCGAAAGATGAATAACTTCGATTGGACAGAGAAATGTCGACAGGTGTTCGATAATTTGAAAAAGTTTCTCGCCTCTCCACCGTTACTCTCTAAACCTGAGCTCTATGCTCGTTCGGCTAGACAACAAAGGGATTCAGAGATCCATATATTACACAAGTTGAATGCTGCATGACACAGAAACGAGTTATTCTAAATCTAAAAAAATAATTTTCATGCTAATCATATCTGCATAGCATCTCAAACCATATTTTCAAGTACACCCAATAGTCGTCCTCACCGACCAACCACTCCACACCATCCTGCAGTGCCCGAACACTTCTGGGTGAATGGCGAAGTGGGCAATCAAGCTGGAAGAATTCAACATATCATACCATCCATGCTCATCCATAAAGCTACAAGTCTTGGTCGATTTTCTCGTAGAATGTACATGACCAGACGGCATGCCCGAGGAGACGCCTATTGAATCCCCCACCAAGCAATCCAATTTAGCAACAACTTAATCCTCCATGTAGACGGAGCTTCGAATTTTCAAGAAAATGGAGCCGGGCTGATTCTCACCAATCCTAAAGGTATGGACATCGAGTACGTCCTGCACCTCTCATTCAAGACAACCAACAATCAGGCTGAATATGAAACCCTCTTGACTAGCTTGAAACTTACAAAGCATCTTGGAGTGAAGCACTTAAAAGTTTTCACCGACTCGTAGTTAGTGTCGGCATGTGATGGGCGAATACGAAGCTCGAGACCCGACGATGGCCAAGTACCTGGATAAGATGCAGACCTTAGCAGCAACGCTCAAATACTTCGACATCTTTCACATCCCCTAACAAGATAATGCTCGCGCCGATACTCTTTCACAGCTGGAAACGACAATGGACAGCTCATTCGGTCGAGTTTTCATAGAGTATCTGAAAGCCCAAATCATCGAGACCAAAGAAGTCCAAGTTGATCATGAGCAAGTTAGATGGACCGCTTAGTCAAATACTTGATTGACAGCACCATCTTTAACAACCCTCCTAAAGGTAAAAGGTTCAAATGGAAGGCCTCTCAATTTGTGCTACTGGACGGACGACTCTACAGGAAATCTTTCTCTCCCATTTCTCAAGTGCATGCAGCTTGATGAAGCTGACTACATGCTCAAAAAAATCTACAAAGGAATCTGCAAATTCATGTGGGAGCTAGGTCCTTATAAAGCCATGAGACAAGGGTACTACTGGTCGACCATACGCGAAGATGAGACGAAGCTCGTCTAGAAGTGCGATCGCTATTAGTGTTTCTCCAATATACAGCATTTGCCAACCAGCTAGCTCTCCTCCACCTGGCTATTCGTCCAATAGAGAATGGATATACTTGATTCTTCTCCCCAGCATCTGGATAGCAAACGTTCCTCGTCATCACCATCAACTACTTCACTAAGTAGGTGGAGGTTGAGCCCCTCGTGTACATCATTGAAAGCAAGGTCAAGAGTTTCTTTTATAAATCAATAGTCTATTGGTACGGGCTCTCGCATATTATCATCACCGACAATGGCCTGCAATTTGATAACCAAGCTTTCAAAGATTTTTGCGCTGAGCTCCACATTTAGCACTAATTCACATCCATCAATCACCCATAGATGAACAGCATGACATAGGTCATGAATCGGACCATTCTCCAAGGGCTCAGGACTAAGTTGGACAAATCGAAGGGCAGGTGGATTGACAAATTATCTGGGATGCTGCAGACATACCACACGATCCCACGGACTTCTACAAATGAAATCCTTTTCAATTTGACTTTTGGCACCAAGGCAGTAATAATTCCCGTCAAAGTCGGGCTCCTGACCATGCGAACGGAAAACTTCGATGAAGCAACTAACTCAAACTAGTTGAGAACCAACCTCAACCTTCTAGAGAAAACCTAGGATCAAGCCTCCCTGAAAATGGCCGCTTATCGATAAAGGATCGCCCAATACTATGACTCACACGCAAGGCCTAAGATCTTCCCTCTGAGAGACCTCGTATTGCAGTGAGCTAAAATCTCGAGACCCGCAGAGCATGGTAAGCTAGCCCCTAACTGGGAAGGTCATTACCAAGTAAAGGAAGCCCTCCATCGAGGGGCTTGCTAGATTAAAGACCTCGACGAAACTCCTATTCCCTAGACATGGAATGCCAACAATCTCTAAATGTACCATCAATAATGTAATCTTTCATATTGATGAATGCAGGAAAATTTCCTACGACGTTTCTGGGGACTGCTTGATTTCACACACTCGATGATGAATTCACACAAGCCCGCTGAAGTCCCAACCAATCTATGACCGATCAACCATCCCTAACTCAGATAACTCTAGCTAAGATAACTCTCACTCGGATAACTCCTACCAAGGAACTCTCAACTCGGGTCACTCCTAACTCGAGTAATTCTCGCCAAAATGACCCTCTACTAGGGTAACTTCCATGAAGATAGCTCCTAACCACCTGGCTCTATCACCGACCAAATACTTCAAAAAATTCAAGATATAAGTAACTAGTGATTCACATGACAATGGAGTTTTTCTAAATACTAATGATTGGCAGAAAGCATTCCCCGGTTCGATAATTAAATATGCCCACTCAGAAGATTAACAGAATAGACTCTTTTTTCCTACCCCGACTCTATCCTCAATGGGGTACTTAGAAGAAATTGAAAAATTGAAAAAGCAACAATAGAGAATGCTTTTACCCGAAGGACAAGCGGAAGAAGAAAGGAAAGGCTGCGAAGAAGAAAATGGGAACTGCAAAGAAGAAAATGGAATACCCTAAATTCTACAAGAGTGCCTAAAGGAGTAAGGAGGATAGAGACCAACCTGGAAGGGATTTCGAAGGGGAGCACAGAACTCTTTCTCCAGCAATCACCTTTCGAGTGAAAGGAATAGGATTCCTTAAATTGCTTAAGGGGCTCCTACTTATGAGCCCTCGACTGATCGAGATCGGGAGCTCGACATTCTTGAGACACCCAGATTGTGCCACATGGATCACTCTTGTACAGGCATTGGCACAACGCTTTGAAAGCCTAACTGCCCGATGGCCTTCCTACCTCGAGCTCCACATGCGACATTTAAGGCTCACAGCTAGTGAACCATGTGGCACCGCCCAACTGCCTGAGGGCCTCTGCCATGGGCTCCATGCACAGCATTTAAGGCTCATAGCTAGTGGACTACGTGGCACTGCCCAACTGGCCAACGATGGTCACGCGTACTTTCGAAGATCGAGATGCGGCCCTTCAAGTATCAAAGTAATAATTCCCTTTCGCCGCCTCAATGCTTCCCTCGAAATGGCGAAGCACCTCCCCCGAAGTGGCAAGACGATGCTTAATAACTCCTGGGCGGCATATTTGAAACCAAAAGATGAAGCAGCAAACCTGGCTCTAGAGGCCAGCTAAGTGGTTACTCTCAACTCACTAAAACGACAAGCCCTAACAGACCAACTAGGCGCCACTCCAAACTCGAAAGTAGGGGGCATCTATTATGGTGACTACTCTCTCTCGGCCCCGAGATGCTTGCTGGACCTTCAACTATGGTACAAATAGTCGTCGAGTGATCAGATAGCTCTTCCATCACCGACCACCTCCTGTAGAAGTTCCGAAAGATTTCGTGGCTAAAGCTGACTTCCATGTCTGTTGGATACTTAATTGACCTTGACCTGGATCTCCGCTCGGTTAGACACACTTGAGAGTTGGAACCCGATACCCTCTCTCGATGCTTGGCCCCCTCTCTTGGTGCTTAGCCACCTCTCGACGCCTAGATTGATATAGTCCACCCCATGTACTCTGACTATGCCAACCTTCCCACGTATCTGCTACAACAAATATGACCAACATGGTCAATAAACAAGTTTGTGGAATACAGCATCTCGACAGAACTCGCAACCCCAACAGAAAGGATGTCGACGGACAGAATCTCAAAAGGCAAGATCCTAACAACCTGTTAGGATCCGTTACACTCGCTAGAAGCCACCTCCCTGGCAACCTCTTCATGGCCCCGTACAATACTATAAATAGGTAAGTGTGATATCCAGCAAGGTAGGGTAGGGCTCATCACACTTATACCCTCACAGTCACCACAGCATACAACTCTGGCTGATGTTGCCCATTCCATCCTTCCTTTCTAACTTGATCGTCAGAGTATCCCACCGATAATCCCAGTCCCGAGACCTTTTGCAGGACTCCTCAATGAATCGCCGAGAGCAACATCCAAACTTGTCGGAAGGGATTAGAGGACTTCTCGGTGCCACCATAACCACCCAAAGGGTGATCTGGCAGCAACAGTAACTATGCTAGTATCATCTTGAATCTGGATGATCTCTTTGTATAGTTAAATTGTGTTCTCTATCAATCACAAAATCATGGCATTGGAAGAAAAATGGCAGAGAGAAGGGGACATAGACACATTGCCACAAGACCCTACATTGTCCAGAGCATCTGAAATACGTTGAACAAATGGGTAGATAAAGCGGAGCAGCATCTCTAGGAACTCGTGTTTGGATGCTATCAGGGAATAGACAAAAGAGGAAGAGCGAAAACGAAGCAAAAGTCATTTTAAGACCCCTTTTCGAATGAATTAGGGTACGAGACAGTGGTGATGTCACAAGCATAACAGGAGAATGCCACAGGTTTAAATATCTAACTGAATAGTGAGGCTGGAAGAGCTGTAAGTAGCATCAAAGGTAGATGAAACTTCAACATGATTTGAGCATCTTAGTGTTTGCAACAAGGGGATATCAGCTCGGATGGGAGGATCAAAGAGAGCATAATAAACTAAATCATTCACGTATCTCAAAAGGATTTCATAACAATCAAACTGCAAAATGCTTCACTTCCATATTTGAAGAATACTTTCATTTACTGTGAAACATATCCAACTTCACCAGGCATCAAGAACGGATGACAACAATTAACAGCCTTTTAAACTGAAAGATCGAGCATACAACATTTTCCTTCATAGAAATACAAACAGATAGCAACACATGCATAGATCAAAACATGCATCTCTTACAATATGCAAAGCCACCTTCCAGTGTTCACACAATAGAAGGGTCAAAGGCACTGGATGGAGACAAGAATATCTTCACCTAGATAGAAAAAATAGGGAGTGATATAAAAAATGGGGAGTGATATCATACCTTATTGCACGCTCACAGGAGAATAAGTATAGGCCAAGTTGTGACTCAAGGATTTTCTTTGCTTCTTAGAAATTTTATTCCATGCTTTCCAAGCAGCCGTGACTTCATCCAGCTGTGTATGTGAAATGCTTGTGTTGCATCTAAACCATCCACCCATTCCTTCCGTGAGGATTTGGATGGATCCAAGAATTTGGATGACTGAGGCAACATCATAGAAGAGTAGAACTCATCAAATGCTTCTGGATTTCTTCAGACTTGATCATAATTTGCATTTCAGGTGATGTTATATTTCAAGGGCATAGTTTCTCGCAGAGTAGCAGTTAACCCCAAGGATCAGAACTTCAGAAGGGGCCAAGGCCGAATAATGTGAGAAAATTTTGCTAGAGACATTCCATGACATCTTTGGTAGCAAACCCCGCTTCAATGCTGCTCCAGTCCCAACCATTTTTCAGATCTGTTATGGTAACAAAAGTGAAGCATACAAAAACCCATATATTATTAAAATAAAGCATATGTTTTTATTTACTAAAAGGAAGGCCATTATCCTATAGTATACACTGGTGCAGTTGCAGATGACTGTATATTATACTATTTGCTTCAAAACTTGGTTCACCATCGTGGCTGATAGCTTTGGTTGATATGGTTGCTTAAAACTCACTTGTCAGATATGTAAAATAGGCAAAGATTTCATCATTTTGTTTTCCTGGCAGATCATGTCAGTCACAATCATATAGAATGTTTGGATGTTCTCCATATTTATCGAGTACAGCCTCTGCAACCAAAGAACTTTATAGATCATCACTTTCCTCAACTTCAGCGGTCATCCCATCCTCAGCAAATCTTGCTTTTCTGATTATGTGGCATTTCTTTGGAGGCTGTTTCCTATGTTTGGAATGAACAGTGTAGTTATGGAAATGTACTCCCTATAAGGAAACCATAGATGTTAGCTGTCTAACATTCAACCAGTAAATGCTATTAAATTATAGATGCTTTATGTATTCCTGAGATATCAATGACAGGCACACTTTCCAATCATAATTGACTTGACCATGTGAAAAAAGTTTAAATTTCTAATGTAATTGAAAATGTTATATGCATCTTTTCAGATCATTTTAGTTGTAAAAAACAATGTGACGGTCCTGGTTTAATACAATAAACTTCTAAATAAGATTGGATTATGGATGGCTCCTCCATTTCTGTTTATCGTAAGCATGTGTTGTCAGACTGTTCCATGCAAATTCAGATGCCACTTGTTCGCAAATGAGAAACAGATCAATATGTATTAATCATTAAAGAACAAAAAGTCCAGAGAGCCAAGATATCATAGTAAAATTAAACTTAAATACAAGCCAGCGACAAACATATACCTCAAAACTTTTCAGTATACTGTTGAATTGATATAAATGGTCATAAGTTTCTGCAGAGCTGGAATCACGACCAATTCCAATAATTTCAGCAGGCAGGAGATAAGAGTACACCTGAACAGTCCATTCTTTTTTTTTTCCTCTTGCATCAAAACTCCTACAGAAACCAATTCAAAAATAAGTACCGACAAGCAAGCTAAAAGGCATTCTTTTTTTTCTTTCTTGCAGTCACTACCAAGAAAGAGAAATAGGGGGAAAAACAAAAAAAAAGAAAAGCTTAATAGTAGTAAAAGTTTCAGTATTGCAATTATATGCTATAACAGTCTAAACAAAACATTTTGTAAAAGATATCAACTCTCTCAGAAAGCTCAGGGATAGACTACCCTTTTTCCTTTCCTATAACTTGGAGAGCGTAGACCCTATAACTTGGAGAGCGTGGACAGTACGTATATTAGCAGGCAGTTGATAAAAGAAAGACATCATCAACAACAAAATCACTAAGTAGCAGTGTCACCTAGACACTCTTACCTCCAAAAATCCTGACACAGGGGCACTTCCATATAATACATATATTGATGACCAGGTAAGTTTGCTAGTCATGCTGAAGGCAAACGAGTAGACCTAAGGGCATGTTTTGTATTCTTAAAGAATATGCTTTCATGACTTTTAAAGAAAAAAAGAATTTTCCAAAAGAAAATTAGTATTCGATAGCATTATATAAAAAGTGCTTCTATAAGAAGGGAAAAAAATGTTTTAGGAGAAGCTAGAAAACCTAGCTTTTGGTTTTTCCTTCTATTCAGAAGCAACACCAAATATGCCCTAAAGCAACATGGGCAACCATAGGAAGTCTAAATTTATAGCCAAGCATGGCTATGTGGTTACACTTGACTCATGGGTCACAAAAAGCTCAAATGTTTGTAGCATTAGGATGCTTTGTAGGTACCGGCAACTTCAAAAATTCACCGATAAAGGCACAAATAGAATTATGATACGAAATCACTTCCATCACACTTGCTGTCGAGTAACTTTGCTGATACAACTTGAATCACATAAACTGGAGATTAGACAAGAATGTTATGGGCAGAATATCGAAGTCATATCAGTGCAGTCAGTCTGTGAACCACCAACAAATGTCAAAACATCAATTGACGAGTTAAGGATAAGGACCATATCGCCAAATTCAGTTTTCAGAAGCAAAAAGCCTGCTGGCCAAGGAAATTTGAGTCCTAGTCAAAGTCATGTCGACCGATGCACCCAGGCTACCATTAGTTGAATCTCATGGTGCCCAGGTCATAGTCAGATATTCCTTTTGTATCTAGAAGCACCATTAAAGTGCAGCATTAGTTTTTAGGAGCCTTCATTCAGACATTTTCCAAGTTTCTATGGGATTCCATGAGTCTTTATCAGTGAAAAGGCCCTAGAATACTATAAATATCTCATGTACTCATCTCTTTTATATCATAGTGAGTAGAATAGAAATTTTCTTGAGTGTTCTTGGTGGTGCAACTATGTCTTGCTGTGATTCAAATTTAGAGAAACGTTCATGCGACTCGAATGCCCTTTTTTTCTTTTAGTACAACTCCATGGAAAGTCCAAGTGACAACTAGGATGACTCTGGTCAGATAAATGAATTCAGTTGGCAAGAATCCAACAAGTTATCCTAGCTTAATTTACTTTCCATCTTTCTTGTTTGGATCTTGTCTTCTACTTACCGTAGTCTAGAATTAGCTCCTACTTCTTGTTTCTTTCTTTCCAGTTATCTTTTAGATCAAGCTTTCTAGTTTAAATTAGCCTTCTAGTTATTCAATTTATTTTCTTGCTACAATAATTATTTTAAAACTCATCAATATTATTTACTATTTTCTTCTATATTAGAAGGCTTCAATTCCTTCTAAGGTAGGAGGGATCTTGTTCGCGTCATGTCAAGTTTATCATAGTGATCTGCATCTCAGGTTATTTCTTAGTCATAGCATACTAAACCCAGCTGCTTACACAAACTTACACTAATCTCACATAGCCAGATCCCCTACCCTTTGTGATCCCTGACCAACATCGATCTTCTACATCATGTAGTGCAAAAACATAAGAATTAAGCCACCCAGGACAAATGGTAGTGTCTCATTTGTTATGTCACAAGGCTCCCACTAACTCTCCTTTTTTCTCACTCTAAGTCCATCTAATATCTTCTTCAATATCAACGGAAATACTGCAATCCATTAGATCCTCACATGCATCAGACATGACAACATTCTAGTTGTGACTAATTTGAGATTAAGCATTGGTATCCTTCAACAAATGGTCTTCTTGAGAATATTGCATCAATTAGAATTCTAGTTCTTAAATAACAAAAATATAAATATATATGAATGCAACCTTAGTCAAAAATATGGAAAGTGAGAAAAGTTTTCCTATGAAGTACTAGAAAGGTTTTTAAAATCAGAAGCTTCCCCAAAGCTTTGTCTGGGTACCTTGCTTTTCATATATGATATCAGGTAATTTCTAGATGTGACAACCAGGCATCAGCAGATACCTATACAAAAAAAAAATGCATATGTGGAAGATGCTCAAGATTGTTGTAAACCAAAGAACCTTACCATATATTTGGAAATATAAGAAGAAAACTTGCTGATAAAAGGAGGCAGTAACAAGACTATGTTTCTTTGTTTAAGTTTCCGCTGTAACTATGTTTCTTTGTTTAAGTTTCTGCTGTAAGTTCAGCATAAACACAATTAATTTGTCATTATATAATATCAATTACTTATTCACTTATTATCAATTCCTTTTTGAAAGTAGACGACAGAACTTCTTTTCTTGGTGAATAGATGCAGCATCTCAATAAACCACGATCACATGTTAAATTAACATAACCAATCTGATGACAAGCACCAAGGCTTTCTTAGGACATGAAGAAAACATGTAAGAAAGAGAGGGCTTTATGCCTTGGTCTCATGCATTGGAAACATATAATTATCGTGTCCACCTACTTATAAAGGAACTATTAAGGAAGAGATTCCTCCCTTGCACTGTATTTTTGTTCTATGCTTTTGTAAAGTGCACGTTGTTGGATAATAGACTTTGGTTACACTACATCATAATGAAAATAAAATTGGTAAATACTAACAACTGTAGAAATAAAATACAAAATGTTATTATTTTAAATAATGAAGAAGTATTTACATGTGACCCTTACTCTTGCTGCCTACTCCTAACCAATTTTATGGAGATCTGCATTCCGTGATTACTATTACAGATCCCACCTGCCTTAAAGATGGCAGATTCCAACTCTCTGCTTCAATCAAGATTGAAATGCTTTGGCAACGGTCCAGCCGGGCTAAGATGATAAGATGAATAATACCATCAATACTTAGATTAATTTACATAAACTAGTAATAATACAAAAAGGACCCTCCAACAATTATATATACGAAATATCTTTAGGTAAATCTCAGCTCCTTTCAAGAAAAAAAAATTCGTCCTATCGAATAATATTCTTTCACCTTGTGTTTTGCTCGAGAATAGAATCCAATATAATGGTGCATTAATTAACAATTCAAATGCAGGAAGATTTTCTTTTGCACCCTGTTTGGGAGAGGAGATAGGAGAGAAAAGAAAAGAATAGGAGAGAAAGTTTATCCTTTTCTTTATTTGAGAGTTTTTTTTTAAAAACGAAAAAGAAAGAAGAGGTGAGAAACGGAGGGAAAACAAAGCCCCTTAAATTTGCTTTTTTTTTCCTCCAAATCAAACAAAATTAGAGAGAAAAATGAATGAATTTAAGCAATTTTTTTTATAATTTCCATCTTACCCTTTAAAGTAGAAAAAAGTTATATCTTTTTTTTTCTCTCTCTCTCTTTCTCTCTGCTTCCAAACAAAGAAGTCTATGGTCTTACTCGATAAAGCCAGTTATCTCGCTGCATCCGGTTATCTCGCTGCATCTGAAGACCTGCAAAATAAAAGATCATCAATGTTAAAAATATAAAATACTCCAACTGCAATCAATAACATAATAAAAATCTTGGAGAGAAAAAAAAAATGAAAAGAAAAAAAGATTTAATCTCGAGCTACCTCTGCAATCAGTTCCCACGTATCCGATGCGCATGACGACCTTCTTGCGGGATTCCCCCCTCCTTCCTCCATGATCAGATGGCGGACGAGAAGAGCAAAAGCGCTAATTATTCAAGGATTTGGATGGGGGAAGGGGAGCTAGGATTTCGAAGGATGGCGAGAGCGCTAGGGTTCGGGAGTGGAGTCGCACCGAAGAGGCGCGGCCAGTCGAAACCGAAACCGAAACTGATTGAATTGACGAAGAAGCTTTTAGCAGTGACTGAGGTATTTACGAGAAGCGGGACGGATTGGAAGGAGAAGACACGTAGAGGATGGGCCGCCTGAATTAACGGACGGCGAGGCGCCCTTACAGATTTTTAATTTCGATCTTGAAAAGGTTTGATTCGCACGTGTCTAACCTGTAACCATCCGATTGCCTGTTTGGTAGGCGATGTAATCCATACAACAAAATGCGAAATTATACTTATT
Organism: Areca catechu; assembly: GCA_021397845.1. Classification (NCBI taxonomy): domain Eukaryota; kingdom Viridiplantae; phylum Streptophyta; class Magnoliopsida; order Arecales; family Arecaceae; genus Areca; species Areca catechu. The sequence goes on from CM038046.1 coordinate 8,652,604, forward strand.
CTATGGTTATGCTAACAATGATCAAGCGGTCAAGGATTAAACCCGGGCTACTGGCTCCACCATTTAGGCCCGAACCCGGGGTGGCCGGGCTGGACACAATTTTTTTTACTAGATACGGATCTCGTATTCTTTTTCGGATCCCAATGAATATCGGACTTGTTATGATATCTCTATTTTATTATAATTAATTAATTATTTTTTATTTTATTAATTATATTAGATGGCAGAAGGAGTCTTCGGCTTCATGTTACTATCTTCTCGTTATTGATCCTGGATCTTCGGCTTCTTACATCCATCTTGGCCCGAAAACTATATCTAATATTTGTGGTTTTATATCTATGATCCAGGATGTAAGTTCTTACTTTGTCTTCGGCTTCGTGGTATTAAATCGGTTCGAGGATCGTGCTCTATTTATGGCTTATATGTCCCGAAGGATGTTACACACCCTAAGTCTTCGGCTTCGTACACTCACTTTATTTTGAAGACTATGCCTAATGTTTATGGCTTTATATTCATTCCAGAAGGTATCAACTCCGGGTCTTCAGCTTCGTATTATTATCTCAATCCGAAGATCATACCTAACTTTCTGGAAAGCAAGTTTTGTTTACTATCTTCGGCTTCGTGCATCCATCTTGATCCGAAGACTTGACCTCCTAGACAAATGTCTTCAGCTTTATCTCCTCAACATAACCCGAAGACTATAAGTATTTACTTTTGCCATATTCAAAAGAATCCAAAGTGCTAACATTCTCTTCAAGAGCGCTACTAAAGAGAATGTAGAGTTCACTTCGGATTCACTCTTAAAAGAAAGAGGGTTTCTGGAGCAGGTGGGTTTCTTGGACAAATGGTTCATCTGTTTAGATTGTTATAACCGCCCACATGGTCCGAGGCTTCAGATTGAACAAACCCCGAGTGTAACGGCTTTTCCGACAGCCATTACTTACAGTTATGAAGTGGTTACATCCATCAACCTCCATAACTGTAAGTAGTTACGTTGGAGCCTATAAATACTGGTAAGAGGGGACACTCAGGGGACTTTTTGGGCTCTTTTTTCTTTCTTGCTCTCCAAATTCTCCATTCTGCTATTGCCTGAACTTTTTTTTCTGACTTAGGCATTGGAGTGTCCCCCACCGAAAAACCTCCGGTCAAGGACTTCTTGCAGGTACCGGTCGACGGCGATCCGGTGGAAGAATCAGTCCATCCAGTCTATTTGGTCCAGCATCAATAGATTGGCGCGCCAGGTAGGGGTTGAAATTTACTTCCTCTGTTTCGAAGGAGAAGTTATGCTGGGCAAGAATGGTGAAAGGGAAAGGTAAGGACGTTTCCACGCGTCAGGAGCAGCAGGCTCCTCCGTTAAACGGACCTCCAGTCAACTCTCTTCCGGCGGCTCAGGGATCACCGCCTCCCGTGGTCATGGTAAAGAAGCAACAATTTGAGAGTCTGGTGAACAAGGTAGAAACCTTGACGGTGCTGGTGCAGCACTTGCATGAAGCCGCAGCTCAGAAATAATGCCCTCCCTCTGTTCCACAATCTGATTGTCCACCTGAGGGGGAGCGAGATCAATGCAGAGAGATCACCCCCAGCTTCTCACAAATCCAGTCATCTCGTGGCCGCTACACCTCTCCACCAGATCGACAAGCAGAGGGTCATGCTGAAAGGAAAAGGATTCGACGATCTCCCTCCGTTTCTTCTAGAAGCTATGTGCCAGAAAATACAAAGCAGAAGGAGATCAATCATGAAGTGCAGGAGAAATTCAAGGCTATGTAAGCGCAGATAGCAAGAATTTCAGAATTGAGAAGAAATGATGAGGTTGTGACCTTCAACTCTCAACCCCCTTTTTCTGATGATATTATGGATGAAATTATCCCTAGGAACTTCAAGATCCCGTAGTTGGAAGCCTATGATGGGCTTCGGATCCCCTTGACGATATGGGAAGCTACAAGGCACACATGATGGTGCAAGGAGCATCTGATGCTCTTTACTGTATTGCTTTTCCTGCCACTCTGAAGAAATCTGCTCGAATGTGGTATTCGAGCCTGCCTCCGAATTCAATTCATTCCTTTGCTGAGTTAGAGCGGCAATTTGTCTCACACTTCAGGACATGCCAGAAGATGCCGCGCAACACTGACAGTTTATTTATTCTCCAGCAATAAGAGGGAGAAAGTTTGAAAGGTTTTATCCACCGTTTCAATTCAGCCACCTTGGAAATTCCGAACTTAAATGACCATGTGGCCATGTCTGCCTTAAAGAAAGGTTTAAAATCATCTAGATTCACTTTCTCCTTGGACAAAAGATTCCCAACGAGCTACGCCGAACTGCTGGCAAGAGCCCAGAAGTATGCTACCGCTAATGAGCAAGCGGCAAGCCGAAGACTAGCGGAGGGAAGACTTCCTCCCAGAAAGAGAAGTGCCGGAGAACTGAATGCATCAACATCCTTTAACAACACTTGGGCTTCTAGGCGCAGCCCCAGGTCTCGACAACAGAACAACCGGTTCGACGCTTACACACCTCTCAACTTACCTAGGGAAAAGATTCTACTGGAGATAGAGAAAGAGAAATATCTCCAGAGGCCACGTCCCCTGAAGACACCGGCAAAAGCAAGGGACAAAAGTAAATACTGCCGCTATCATCGAGACCATGGCTACAATACTGAAGAATGTTTCCAGCATCAGGATACCATTGAAGATTTGATAAAAAGAGGATATCTGGAAAAATATGTCAACCGCCTAGAGTCTCAAGCCGAAGCAACCACCCTTCCAAGAATATCTGAAGAAGCTGATTTGCCTCACCAGAAGCCAACTAATGGAGATGTTGGGATGCTTCATCGGTCTTCAGCGTGGGATGAAGAAGCTGAAGAGAATGTACCAAAGAGGTTTAAAGGAAAAAAACTCTATCACTTTTACTGATGAGGATATTCAAGATGCACAATTTCTGCATGATGACCCTGTAGTGGTCTCGACAGTAATTGCCAAATTTGATGTAAAAAGAATATTGATTGATAATGGAAGCTCAGTTGATGTGTTGCTGTATGATGCCTTTCTTCGGATGAGATTACCTGGACATGAATTGCGAAGATCCCTCATTCCAATAACTGGTTTGGTGGAAATCAAGTTGGAGTGGAGGGCGAAATGATCTTGCCCATGACCTTTGGGTCCGAACCATCTCAAAGGACCCTTCCAATTAATTTCATTGTGGCCAGAACTTCTTCAGATTATAATGCAATCTTGGGGCGTCCGGCGCTGAATAAATTCAGGGCCATAGTTTCAACATACCATCTGTTGGTTCGGTTTCCAACCAGAATAGGTATAGGAGAAGTGAGGGGAGATCAAAGGATCGCTCATCAGTGCCTCATGATTCAAAACAAACAAACATCAAAACCTTTGGCACTTGATCAGTTGGATCTGAGAGACGGGTCCGGAGACTCTGGAGAACCCGTGGAAAAGACACTTTCTATACCATTGTCCGACGATGAGCCAACCAAGCTTCTGCAAATTGGCAGCTTGCTCGATGAGGAATTAAAAGTAAGATTGATTTCCTTTCTTCGTAATAATGTTGATATCTTTGCTTGGACAGCTTCAGACATGCCTGGAATTCCGCATGAAGTGATTACCCATCGCTTTGAAGTATCTCCCAACTATAAGCCAGTACGATAGAAAAAGAAAAATTTTGATCCAGAAAGGCATAAGGCAATTGATGAAGAAGTCAATAAACTCCTTGAAGCAAACTTCATAAGGGAGGTTCAGTATCTGAATTGTCTAGCAAATGTGGTTATGGTGAAGAAATCAAACGGCAAGTGGAGGATTTGCATAGATTATACGGACCTCAACAAAGCATGTCCAAAGGACAGTTTTCCTTTACCGAAGATCGATCAGTTGGTTGACGCAACAGCTGGTCATCAAATGCTGAGTTTTATGGATGCCTTCTCAGGCTATAATCAGATCCGAATGGATCCTGAAGATGAAGAGAAAACTGCTTTTATTACGGAGAAAGGACTCTACTGTTACAAGATAATGCCGTTTGGGTTGAAGAATGCAGGGGCAACTTTTCAAAGGCTCATCAACAAAGTCTTCAATAACCAGATTGGAAGAAATATGGAAGCTTATGTTGATGATATGATTGTGAAGAGTCTGCATAAGTCCAATCATATCACGGATCTACAGGAATCTTTTGACGCTCTCAGACATCATCAGATGAGGTTGAACCCAACCAAATGCATCTTCGACGTAACCTCTGGGAAATTCCTAGGATACTTGGTTACCAAGCAGGGAATAGAGGCTAATCCAAAAAAATACAGGCCCTCTGGACTATGAGACACCCTACTAGCAAAAAAGAAGTGCAAAAGTTAACAGGGAGGATAGCCTCTTTGAGCCGTTTCATTTTTCGCTCCGCAGAAAGGTGTTTACCCTTCTTCAAGGTTCTTCGTCAAACTCAAAATTTTGAATGGACAAAAGACTGCCGAATTGCCTTCGACAAGTTGAAGGAATATTTGGAAAACCCACAATTGCTTTCTAAGCCTTATGAAGGAGAAACACTTTATCTGTATTTGTCAGCCACAAATGAAGTGGTCAGTTCGATTCTGGTACGAAGAGATGCCAATCATTCACAGAAACCGATCTATTATACTAGCAAAGTATTGCATGAAGCTGAAGTCTGATATCCTAGAGTGCAAAAGATCATCTTCTCTCTAGTGGTTGCGGCGAAGCGACTTCAGCCTTATTTCAAGTCCATTCTATCATGGTTCTAACAGATCAACCCTTAAAGGCTATACTTCGTTGTCCTGACACTTTAGAGAGAGTTGCTAAGTGGGCTATTAAATTAGAAAAATTTGATATTGACTATCAGCCCAGATCGTCAATGAAAGTACAAGTTTTGGCTGATTTTATAGCTGAATGCACATGGAGATCTGAAGAGAATCAATCAAGGGCCGAAGAGGAAAAAGCCAAAGATGATTCAGAATTTATTTGGATGTTACATGTTGATGGTGCTTCTAACGCCAATGGCTGTGGTGCAGGCTTAATTCTTGCTGGACCCGGTGGGCAGGTTATTGAATATGCTCTTCGATTTTATTTTCAAGCATCCAATAATCAGGCAGAATATGAAGCACTCATTGCTGGGCTTAGAATCTCCCAGAAGTTGAATATCAAAAGGATCAAAGTCTTTTCTAATTCACAGCTGGTGGTAAATCAAGTTAAAGGTAATTTCGAAGCTCGAAATCCAAATATGATCCAGTACCTAGAAAAGGTCCGAAGCCTGGCATCTGGGTTGGAACACTTTGAAATTGTTCATGTACCGAGAACAGAGAACTCTTGGGCAGATGCTCTTTCAAGACTTGCAACCATCGCACCGGATTCTCTTAGAAGAACGTATATGGAATATCTTGAAGATCCCAGCATATCGGAATCCCCAGCTGAAATCTGTCAAGTTGAACATGAACCTTCATGGATGGATCCGATCCTTAGGTTCTTGAAAGAGGGTACCTTGCCCGAAGACAAGTTGCAGGCTAAACGGCTTCGATGGACGGCCTCTCAATATGTTATCTTGGACGGAACATTGTACAAGAGATCTTTCACACAACCTTTGCTGAAATGCCTAAACCCATCCGATGCAGATTATGCGCTCAGGGAAGTGCATGAAAGGATATGCGGAGACCATTTGGGAGGCAGATCTTTGGCATATAAAATAATCCATCAAAGTTACTATTGGCCAACCATCCAAAACAACTCTGCAGAATTTGTTCGAAAATGTGTTCATTATCAAAGATATGCTAATATGCAAAAACGACATGCCAATCAGTTAACTCCATTGACAACTCCCTGGCCTTTTGCCCAATAGGGAATGGACATTCTTGGTCCATTTCCTCCAACTTTCGGACAACAAAAATTTTTCATTGTGGCCATTGACTATTTCACTAAGTGGATCGAAGCTGAAGCGTTAGCACATATCACTGAGGCCAAGGTCGAAAATTTTGTAAGAAATTTTATTATCTTCCGTTTCAGAATTCCCTATTCCATTATAATTGATAATGGGCGGCAGTTTGACAATCCGAAGTTCAAAAACTTCTGCACCCAGTATCATATTCATCACAAACTTACTTCGGTAGGGCATCCTCAGTGTAACAGAGAGGCCGAAGTGACCAACATGACTATTCTTCATGGTTTAAAAACCATGTTAAATGATGCTAAGGGATCCTGGGCTGATGAGTTGAATTCGGTTCTTTGGGCATATCAAACAACTCCTAGAACGGCCACCGGGGAATCTTCATTCCATCTTTCTTATGGCACTGAAGCAGTCCTTCCTGTAGAAGTCTCCTTGCACTCTCTTCGGATTGATCACTATGATGAACTTGACAACTCTGAACGCCGAAGAATTGACCTGGACTTATTACAAGGCACAGGGCCCCAGGCACAATTGAAGATGGCTATGTACCAGCAAAAAGTTACAGGATACTATAATGCTCGTGTGAAAGAATGGGTCTTTCTTCCTAGAGATCTAATTCTATGAAAGTCCAAAGTGTTAAAGCCAACAGAACAAGGCAAACTTTTCCCTACATGGGAAGGGCCATATAGGGTCAAAGGGGTCGTTCGACCTGGAACTTATCGGCTGAAAACTTTGGAAGGGATTCTATTACCTCGATCATGGAATGTACAAAACCTCCTAAAATATTATCAATAAAAGTTTCATTCAAGGTCATTAATACATATTCGATCTATTTCTCTTCGTCCTGTTTTTTGAAGGCACTACTATATGAACTGTCGAGGTAAGCATACCTAGCCTATCTTATTTCTCTTAAAGGCATGAGAATGATCTCCAGATCTACCTCACAAAGTACCGAGTTGGGCTCAAAATAGTCCATCTTAATCCTAAAGGCATGAGGATGATCTCCAGATCTACCTCACAAAGTACCGAGTTGGGCTCAAAACAGTCTATCTTAATTCTAAAGACATGAAGATGATCTCCGGATCTACTTCACGAAGTGCTGAGGCAGGCATGATCAGTCTGTCTTAATTTCAATGCAAAAAGGCACGAGGATGATCTTCGGATCTACCTCACGAAGTGCCGAGGTAGGCCCGATCAGCCTATCTTAATTCTTAAATATTTCAAGGATTTCTTTTATCCTAAGTCCGAAGACTTAGTATAAATTCAAGTCCAAGAGACTTGATTATTACCTGGAAATCTTATATCCGGATCTCTTTTATCTTAAGTCCGAAGACTTAGCGTAAATTCAAGTCCGAAGACTTGACCTTTATATTTGGATTTCTTTTATCCTAAGTCGAAGACTTAGCATAAATTCAAGTCTAAGAGACTTGATTATTATCTGGAATTCTTATATCCGGATTTCTTTTATCCTAAGTCCGAAGACTTAGTATAAATTCAAGTCTAAGAGACTTTATTATTATCTAGGATTCTTATATCTTGATTTCTTTTATCCTAAGTCCGAAGACTTAGCGTAAATTCAAGTCCAAGAGACTTGATTATTATCTGGAATTCTTATATCTGGATTTCTTTTATCCTAGGTCCGAAGACTTAGCGTAAATTCAAGTCCGAAGACTTGACCTTTACATTTGGATTTCTTTTATCCCAAGTCCAAAGATATGATTTCTTGCATGGTCCGAAGATTCGGTATTACGCATCTCGGAATTCTTACTCATCCAAAGATTTCACACTTAAAAAATTTCTATTCTATCACACATAATTGGAAATTCCAAAAAGAGTTCTTTCATTAACAATGATTTTCTTACATCCCAAAAAGAAGAAAAGGAAAAAGTTACAAATTTTCTATGGGAGCCTCATCGGTTAAATCGATCGAACTTACCACTTCTTCAGTCATTGTTGGTGCTTCAGGGTCCGTTTGGAGTTCAGGCATAGTTGGACTCTCAAGATCAAACAATTGGATGCTTGAAATGTCCAGTTCTGGATAAAGTTTTTGCATCTCCTCTATTCCATCGTTGAAGCCCCCCGATAGCTATAAGTCCCAGCTTCAACCATTTCAGCTTCGAAGGCCGGAGATGCTTTATAACTTTCTATTGCCTTCTCCAGTTGATCTTTTAAAGATCGGTTTTCTTCGAGGGCCTCTTCCTTTCTTTTGGAAACTTCTTCGAAACACTCTTTGGCTTCCTTAAGTGAGGCCTCCAAAGACCGGATCTTGGCCTTCCTCTTCTTATATCTCGCCTCTTGTGCAGCACGTTCTGATCAGATTTTGTCCACTTCGGCTTTCAAATTTTGAACCGAAGCATCACTTTGAGCGAGCTTTTCCTCCATAGCTTGTCTTTGCTCTTCAGCTATAACCTTCTCAGCTTTGGCCGCTTTTGTCTCTTCTTTCATCTTCCTGTAGGTTATTCTGAAGTCGAAGATGCTTTCCTCCATATGAGTAATATTGTGCATCATCTGCAATGGCAAGTGAAAAATTTAGTAATTATAAACCTAAAGTTCATCACAGCAAACAGATATTTACCTTCAAAGCGGATGAGAACACCGAGTCCGAAATTTTTTCGATGCACCAGGACTTAATGTTGTCCCAGTCCTTCGAAAGGAGAGTGCGCTTCAGCAACTCTCTTGCCAGCTCAGGATTCTTCAAGCCCTCTCGATCCGAGAAGGTGGTAAAATCTATGCTGCACCCTCCCTCCGAAGTGGCGTTCCATCTAGGACCCTCTACGGATCGATACTTCGACCTTTCTTGACTTCTGTCTTTCGGAGGGGCAATCACAAATTCTTTATTAAAACTTGTATCTCGTTGACCCATGGATGGCATATGTTGAGGGCTCCTTGGAGGGGACACCCTCGGGGATGAGCTTCTAGTGGAATCGGGTGGAACCGGAGAAGCAAAGGGAATGTCTTCATCTGATACGGGCCTCATCGGAGGTGCACTAAAACCCTCCTCAGCCCTTCTCTTCTTCCGGACTTCAGTTGTTGCAGGAGCGGCTACCGCCCTTTTTCTAGAGGCTTGCCGAACCTTTTCAAGTTGAGGCTTCATTTTCTTACCTGCAATTGGAAACAAGAGGATTGTTATACATGTACATATAGAGAAGAAAAGCAAGAAGAATCCGAAGACCACTTATTCTATACCTAACATCGGGACTTCACTGATATGAGAACGGTGAAGATTTTCTTCCCTCAACAGCTCTTTAAGGGAAGGGATCTCCGGTTCCGACAAAGTCTCAAAATCTTTGATATCGGCTTTCAATATCCTCTTACCGGCATTTGCATCCAAACGCGGAGCCGACCACTTAGTGTTGAAACCCCAGTGGGTATAATACACAAAAAAGAAGCAAGGCTTCCACCCGTGTATCGCACTGGAAGTTCCTTTTAGTAGTCTTTGGCCTGACCGAGGACCTATGACCCACCATCCTTTGCTGTGAAAGTCCCTTTTTAACATAAATAAGGAAGTAAATAGGGATATCTTCGGCTCTACGTTCCTAAGTTTGCAAAGCACTAGGAATCCGCAGATATTCCTAAAGCTATTGGGGGTCAGTTCAGCTGGGATTATCTGGTATAAGTTAAAAATCTTCGTAAAAAAGGGATGAAGGGGAAGCCGAAGACCCGCTTTGAAATGGTCTTCGTATATAGCTATAGATCGCATGGGAGGCTTATCTACCCTTTCTTCGGGTTTCAAAAGAATCATGTGGAAGGTACGTGGAATGTGGTAACACTATTTAGTATCTTCTATTTTTGCAAGGGTGTAGGAGCTTTCGGCAGAGTCCGGTGATCGTTCCGGGCTCCGCTTCCTACCAGAACTCCTTCTCCTACTGGTTTCACCATGAGGGTTCCTACTAATCCCACCTCTTGGCGGGATCCTAGCAGTCTCTCTTTCGGGTAACACTATACCTGCTTCACCTACCGGTGAACCGCTGCTAGGGTTGGAGGAAGGACTCCTAGAAGACCCCGACATTGGAAGGAATGAGGAAATAAAGGAAGAAGGAAGGAGGAAGGACCTCTAACCTGTGGAAAAACAAAACGAACTACGGGTGAAGATGATGGACTGCAAGGGAAACAGGGATTCCAAGGGCATAAGCACGAGAAAAAATTTTCCTCTCAAACTCCATCCCCTTTTTATAGGTGAAGAAGATGGGTCTTCGAGGCAGTTCGGAGATTTGCACGATCATGCACCGTATCGACGGTTTTGATCGTGGGTACGGTCTTTTAGAAAGATCATTAATGAGACAAGTCAAGGCGATCCGCGTGAAATTTCATTACTGGATGGGATTACATTGACAAAACATTCATGCTTCGGATGATTGCCACGTGTCCGATCCCCATCAGTTAAAAATTCCTCTCTCGAAAATTTTCCAAGGCCTTTCCGGAATCGAGGCATTTCTTCTAAGGCTACCTGTGGTGGGGTGACACGTGTCTTCGCCATGTTTTATTATGCCACCAGGCAGTTAAGGCAAAAAGACATGTCAGAACACAGTGCTATTATTACTTGATGGTTATCACTAAAAGACAAATTTAAATACTCTCATTCTTCGAAACTTAATCATTTCGAATTTGGAAGTAGGGGGCAGCTGTTATGATATCCCTATTTTATTCCAATTAATTATTTATTCTTTATTTTATTGGTTATATCATATGGCAAAAGGAGTTTTCGACTTCATGTTACTGTCTTCTCGTTATTGATCCTAGGTCTTCAACTTCTTACATCCACCTTGGCCCGAAGACTATACCTAATATTTGTGGTTTTATATCTATGATCCAGGATGTAAGTTCTTACTTTGTCTTCGGCTTTGTAGTATTAAATCGGTCCGAGGATCGTGCTCTATTTATGGCTTTATCTGTCCCGAAAGATGTTACACACCCTAAGTCTTTGGCTTTGTACACTCACTTTACTCTAAAGACTATGCCTAATGTTTATGGCTTTATGTTCATTCCGGAATGTGTCAACTCTGGGTCTTCGACTTCGTATTATTATCTCAATCCGAAGATCATACCTAACTTTCTGGGAAGCAAGTTTTGTTTACTATATTTGGCTTCGTGCATCCATCTTGATCCGAAGACTTGACCTCCTAGGCAAATCTCTTCAGCTTTATCTCCTCAACATAATCCGAAGACTGTAAGTATTTACTTTTGCCATATTCAAAAGAATCCAAAGTATTAACATTCTCTTCAGGAGCGCTACTAAAGAGAATGTAGAGTTCACTTCGGATTCGTCCTTAAAAGAAAGAGGGTTTCTGGAGTAGGTGGGTTTCTTGGACAAACGGTTAATCTGTTTGGGTTGTTACAACCACCCACATGGTCCGAGGCTTCAGATTGAACAAACCCTGAGTGTAACGACTTTTCCGATAGCCATTATTTACAGTTATAAAGTGGTTACATCCGTCAACCTCCATAACTGTAAGTAGTTACGTTGGAACCTATAAATACTGGTAAGAGGAGACACTCAGGGGACTTTTTGGGCTCTTTTTTCTTTCTTGCTCTCGAAATTCTCCATTCTGCTGTTGCCTAGACTTTTTTTTCTGACTTAGGCATCGGAGTGTCTCCCGCCGAAAAATCTCCGGTCAGGGACTTCTTGCAGGTACCAGTCGATGGCGATCCGGTGGAAGAACCACTCCATCCAGTCTATTTGGTCCAGCATCAATAGGACTAAACCCAAATCCTTCCACTCATCGCCTCCACTACTCTCAAGGAGGTTGCACGAGCCCAGTGCCCTTCTCTTTTTTCTTTTTTTGTTTTTTTTTCAATTTTTATAGACGAGCGGGCATACAAGTTTGGTATGAAAGCAATCTAAAAAGTCAAAAATAAATCCTAAAGAGGTTGAGGGATACTATTGTCCTAGTGCCAAGATCAATCTCTAGAATGCTCAATAACAAACGAGACAACACAATCAACCGCATTGTTCGTCTTCGATAGAGACGATGAACCGATACTGAGATGATTCAAAGGATCACCAGATATCGTGAAGAAGAGGGTGGGCCTTACACACTTCAACTTGTCATGAATCTATCCAATGACAATGGCAGAATCATTCTTAATGAAAATCTTCCTGGCATGCAACTCCTGTCTAACTCAGATAATGCCTATCCATGAAACTATGAACTCAATTTTTGGAATGAAGGTTCATAAAGAAAGAGTCCCAACGACCAACAGCCTATCATTAGTATCTTGGATAATATACCCAGCATCATTCGAAGTACCACGAATGCTGTCATTAAAGTCACCTTGACAAACTCCAGAGAAGGGACTTTCGGAAAATGTAGATAACCCTCCGCATTACTATCGAAAGAGCATAGAAGTTCTAGGAATCCGGGCCTGTACCTTTTTTCTCTCTTCACGCTCCATCCCCTCTCGCTCCCAAGGGGATATAATTTCTCCTCTCACCTCTCTTTTTCTCCATCGCTCTTTCTCTCCGAGGCAAGGAGCCTGAAAAAAGAAAGTATTCTTGCTATGGGAGGTCACTTCCTCCATGAGCTGACTGTCCCGGTCGCTGACTACGGAGAGCCTGGGCTGGGATCATCTATGTCTGGATGATCCTTCACATTGACCATCTCATTATCGAGGATAATTTTATGACGATTATCTCTTGGATTCAGGAGGCAAGGAGATCGAGACCGGTCCATCCTCTCCTCCACGACATTGCTTTCCTCCTCCAGGGGTGTGCCTGCTATGTCATCAGACATGTTTATCGGGAGGCTAACTCAGCAGCGATTGGGTAGCCTCCTTTGTTGTCCATCATCCGAGCCCTATTTTATGGACCGACCTGGTATATGCTCCAAAATCATTTTATGACATTATCCTTTCTGATTTTCTTGGCTATATTCATATTAGATCTTTCAATTGAATACATAGATTTACTTTTAAAAAAATGTAAGAAGATAACGGAAGGGAAAAGAAGCAAAAGAGATCCCTCTCTTTCTTTCGCTTTTTTGTTTTCTTTGATAAATGTTCTGATACTTTTTGGAAGCAACGGAAGGTAAAAAATAAATAGCGAGGTGGCTTTGAACTATTATACGATTTGTTCTACACAACCATTGATTTGCCCTAGTTTTTTTTGGGTAATATCAGCAGCTTTATCTTGTCAGAATCATAAAGGAAAATTTATTAAAATTTTATTTAGTCATTTGTGTGAAATTTGATTGGTAGGGAAATTTTAATTTTTATCTTTTTTTTTTTTTGGTAAGGCAAAAGGGATAGGGGAATAAATTTTTGCCCATCTTTTCACTGAATTGTTAGTCATTTTGGGTTTTCTTTTTTTGGCTATGATGGAAAAATATGTGTGTGTTTTGAGCTCGTTTCTTGCATTTCTTGGATTTAGGCAAGAAAATGTGGTATTGGCATTACGGTTGCAGTATTTATTTCTAATTTTTTTATTTTTTATTAAGCTTTTGTTTTTTTTATTAATCGGATCGTTCAATATACAATTTTAGAATGAGTACAACGAAAAGAGTCAAACAATAAAATATCCCTAAAAGGTGCTAGCGTCTCCTCTAAATGAGACCAAGAGACCTTGCTAGAGTGATTCGCTAAAAAAGAAGCCATCCAGTCAGCAGTCGAGTTGGCTTCATCATAGAAATGCCTGACGACAATCTCTGAGCATTCCTATAAGAGAGTAACGATATCCCGAAGCTGAGGGTGAGCAAGGATAGATTGAAAGGCACTATGGATCCAGGTAATAACCATCAAAGAGTCTCTCTCTATAATAAGATGGTCGAGCTGAAGAACCATCCTGGCAAACCTAATCCCCGCCTAGGCTCCATGAAGCTCTGCCATGGGGACAGTATGGTCAAAGAGTCGAGTACCCCCTGTAGCAAGAAACCCGACTCCCGAAGCCCGGATAACAAAGGTAGCACCACCAGTCCCACCTCTAACACTCCCATCAAAGCTAACCATGGCATAAGTCGGAGGAGGGGGCTCCTAGGAGATAAAAACTTGACGAGGTGCTCGATGAGTAGAACCGGAACCCGAGATCTCTGAACTATCCACCGTCAGATCCTAATACTCCTCAGAGTGAGTCCTAACTCTCTCAATAATGAACCTAGTCGAACAAGTGTCAGAGATAAACATCATGGCATTTTAGGTGATCTAGATATGATACGCTACATAGGCCACAAACATTGGAGAAGCATAGGAGGGAGGAGAGCGAAGGACATGAAGAAAGGTATCAACCACATCATCACCATGGTATAAAAAAGAACTGCAACCATCCAGGGACCACACCTGCCAAGCTCTCAGACAATAAAATAATGTATGCCCAATAGACACATCATCCGCTTCCATAGATCAGGCAAGAAGTAAGGTGGAGACCACGAGAACACAGTAGAGATCTTGTAGGGAGTCGCCGCCATACTACCTTCTAAATAAAGAACGTCACCCTAGGGTACACTAGAAGAGACCAAATCCATGCAGCCTGAATGCCCCTCTGCTACTCCGGACAATAAATGGAATATAGATCAGCCAGAGGAGTAGAAGAAGAAGAAGAAGATCTCCAAGCTCTAACATCTGGGCAAGGGCTCACTGGAATCCCAATAAATAGAACTCTCTTCCCCAAGACATTACCAAAATAGTGAGTAACCATAACAGGATCCCATCTATGCACCCCCGGGAGGAGAAGGTCAGCTATGGTACGTAATGGAAGCCAGAATATCAGAAGATAGAAAAGTAAGCCACCTATCAAGGCAATATCTAAAAAGTAAGCCCTTGTTCCTTTATTAGGATGCTCGGTTTTAGGGGTTAAGCATTCATGTGAGGTTATATTACTTTGCCAATTTAGATCCCATGTCTTTAAGTTGCATGAGGTCGAGCTATCAAAATAGGCTAGAGCCCATAGGCCAGACCTTTTGGCCCTATAAGTGGGCTAGGCCGAATTGAAAGATTTTGGTTCATTTATATAACTGAACTTTTTGGCTCGGCCCCTGTAGTCCATGGGCTCAATAGGATTAGGACCATGTCACCCATGGGCTAAAAAAAAATTTAAAAAAATAAATAAATTTTAAAACCCTCACCAATTTATTTTTCTAGCAATTCCACTTTCCTATTCCGATTTAGTGATTCACCTGAGGCTTAGGGAAGCTTTGGTAATCTGGCAGATTAAAAAAAATTATCCAGTGCCGACAGTGACAAGAGGGTGGAGGAGAGAAGCAGCTATGGCGTGCGGCAAGCTAGCAGCAACGAACACAGTGTTGGATGATAAGTCCTCGATATTTTTTTTATTTTCTCTCAACGGAGCATTAAACAGTCAGAGACAAGGGTCAGGTCATCAGTAGGGATGTTAGCCTACCGGGCAGGCTTGTCGGGCTAGGTCCTCTTCTTCCTCCATCGCCACATCCATTATTCGAGACCTGGATGAGCTTAAGGCCACCATCCACTGTCCTTGATGACAATGGAGAAGGAGTTGGCCCCGACATCGAGGTTGTTCTCACTTCTTCACTAGCTCCTTCAAAGCTGACGCAGGTCGCTAGATCACCTCCCCTATTATGATCCAATTTACCATCAACTCATCTAACCGCCAGATCCTCGATGGTTCCACCGTCTCTGTGATGGATCCCTTTGCTTGCTCAGGCTCGTCAATCTCCATTGCAAAAAAAAGATAAGAGGCTTTGGATTGGAGGAAGGGATGATTTGGGAAGAGGGAAGTGCAGGTGGATTGGAACGGCCCTAGCCCACAACCCATATAGGGCCGGGCTAGATTTTCGTGATCCATTTATGCAAGTGGGCCTAGCCCGGCCCGACCCATATAATGTCAGTCCATGTGGGTTAGGGCCGGGCCAGCCCACATTGACAGGTCCAGCATTTGGTATAGGCAACAGGTAACATGGATTACCAGTGGATTGTCAGCAACATTAATTATTGTATTTCATACATTACAGATTATAAAATTAAATTATTAAACTATTTCTAAATTAAATTTATATTATATTTTATAAAAATATATTTTTATATTTTATTTATTTATTAAATATATTTATATTTATATTATATTTATAAAAATATATTTTATATATTTATTTATTTATTTATTTATTTATTTTATTATTTTTTTTTCTTTCCTTTTTTTTGGTTTTCTCAACCCCTTCCCCATCCCACCAGCATCACCCACCCCCTCCCCTACTCTTGTTGCCCCCTCCGCCGCCCCCATCGGCATCGTCCTCCCCTTTTGCTTCTTCATGGCACCACCCACCCCCTCTCTCGCCATTCCTGCATAAAACAACTCGAGAGTTGCCATAGTTGGTGATGACGATTTAGTTGGGACCCACCATGGCCGCAAGCGTACATGCTTGTTTCTGGGTGTCTACATTCGCATCGATAGCTGGCATTCCACATCCAACCACACTACCTCACTACCATCTTGTCCATCGGGTAGAAACTCCGCTCCATTACCTCCCTCCACTCAGCAAGTGGCATAGGATGCGATCTCACCCTCTCTGCCTCCTTTACCACTGAAGAATTTGAAAACTAAAAATGAAGAAATTTGAATACTAAAACAATGAAGGAATTTCAACACCATTCATTCTCTTATTCATCACACTTGAATAATGAAAGAAAGCATACATAAATAGCTTACATATTTGAGACAATTCCGAAATGGGATTGTCTCAAATTCAGGAAGGTGAATAAACTACCTTTGCTGGAATGGGTAATCATACAGCTGGTATGATTATAATTATCCTAAAACTACTCCTAAATCAATTACACAAATTTAGAAAAGTCAAAGGAAAGAAGGAGGAATGCTAAATATGGAGAGGAAACTTATTCAGGCATATGGTGATGTGGCTTGATTTCCAACACTCCCCCTCAAGCTGCATTGTAGATATTGATCATTCCAAGTTTTCTCATTAGATCTTTGAAATTAACTTGAGCAAGAGCTTTTGTGAGAATTCAGCCGTTTGACAGTTTGTTGGAGTGTAGCTGACTTTGAAAACTCCTTTTTCAATCTTTTCTTTGATAAAGTGATGATCTATCTCCACGTGCTTAGTTCGATCATGATGAACCAGATTCTTAGCAATACTGATGGCAGATTGGTTGTCGCAATATAACACTATGGGATGCTTCAATGGAACTTGTAACTCTTCTAATAGCCTGTTCAACCAGATTCCCTCACAGATACCTTGTGCCATAGTATGAAATTCTGCCTCAGCACTGCTACGGGCTACCATTGACTATTTCTTACTTCGCCATGTAACCAAGTTTTCCCAAACAAACGAATAATAGCCAGAAGTTGATCTCTAATCAGTCACTGAACCTGCCCAATCTGCATCTGAGAAAATCTCAATCTCTTTCTTTGTTGTTCTTTGAAAGAAGAGCCTCTTTCCTAGTGTCATTTTGAGGTACCTCAATATTCTGATCACAGCAGTCATGTGTTTTTCGGTTGGATTATTCATGAATTGACTTACCATACTAACGGAGAAGCCAATGTATGGCCTTGTATAAGAAAGATAGATGAGTTTCTCCACAAGACGTTGATATCTTCCTTTATCAACAAGTGCACTTCCATCATTTTCTTCCAGTTTGATAGTTGTATCCATAGGTGTTTCTGCCAACTTGCATCCTAGCATCCTTGTTTCATTTAGTAAGTCCAAAACATATTTGCGTTGTGAGACTGCTATACCTTTCTTTGACCTAGCAATCTCCATTCCGAGAAAGTACTTGAGGTTCCTAAGATCCTTGATCTCAAATTCCTTTGTCAATAATTTTTTAAGTAAGTCAATTTTCTCTTCATGATTACCGGTCAGAATTATGTCGTCCACATAAACAATAATAATGACCAGCTTCCCTTATGGGAAGTGTTTCACAAATAATGTGTGATCGGATTGACATTGAATGAATCTATACCCTTTCACTGCCTTAGTGAACCGTTCAAACTAGGCCCTGGGAGATTGTTTGAGACCATACAAGGATTTTCGGAGTCTACAAAACTTGTTGAAATTTGATGTAGTCTCAAGTCCAGCATGAATGTCCATGTAAAATTCTTCCTCTAAGTCACCATCGAGGAAAGCATTTTTCACATCAAGTTGGTGAAGCGACCAATCAAGATTAGCTGCCAAGGATAAAAGTACACGAACAATGTTGAGCTTGGTAACTGGAGCAAAAGTTTCTTGATAGTCAATACCATATGATTGGGTGAATCCTTTGGCGACTAACCGAGCCTTATACCTGTCCACATTACCATCCGCCTTGTACTTTACTGTGAAAATCCACTTACACCCAACCAATTTCTTACCTCTCGGAAGGTCAGTAATTTTCCACGTACCATTCTTTTCCAGCACCCGAACTTCCTCATCAACTGCGCCTTCCACTTAGGATACTTGAAAGCTTCCTGAATATTCTGAGGAATTTGTATCTCTGTGATGCTAGAAGTGAATGCACGAAACATAGGTGATAACTTATCATAAGAAATAAAATTTCCAATGGGATGCTGAGTGCATGATCTAACTCCTTTCCTCCATGCTATGGGCATATTAAGAATATCATTTTCTAACTTGAAAATGCTCCTTCCTCCGTTTCCTCTTGGATGTTCTCCTTATTCGGTAAGTCAACAATGAACTCGGGCTGATTAAATGACTTTGTAGGAATGTAATTTATAATGGTGATGGGTGACTCACCGAAGGACTCAAGGTTCCAAAATTGATATTCCTGAGTTGAATCTTCCCCTGAATATCAATTTTGGGATAGTAAGGCTGGGTTTCAAAAAAGGTGACATCCATTGAATTGTAGAATTTTCTTGTGACCGGAGAGTAACACTTATACCCTTTTTGATTTGAAGAATATCCAAGAAAGATGCACTTGAGTGACCTAGGATCTAGTTTACTTCTATATTGTTGATTGATATGAACAGAGACAGAGCACCCAAAAATTTTGGGTGGGACAATGGAGTGAGACGAGTGGTCAGAAAGGATTTTAGGAGTATTTGACAAGGTGTTTGGTATTTTAGTACCCTAGACGGCATCCTATTGATAAGGTAGGTTGCCGTAAGGACAGCTTCCCTCCAGAATAATTTTGGAACATTCATGGAGAACATTAGCGATCTAGCTACCTCTAACAAATGCCTATTTTTCCTTTCAGCTATTCCATTTTGTTGTGGGGTATCAACACAGGAACTTAAGTGAACTATCCCTTCTTTTTCTAGAAATTCACCTAGAATGGTGTTAAAATAATTCCTAGCATTATCAGACTTTAGAATTTGTATTTTTGATTGGAATTAGGTCTGAATCATATTTTTGAAATTTTTGAAAATTTGACCCGTTTCAGATTTTTCTTTAATGAGGAATACCCAAGTTAATCTAGTGTGATCATCTATGAATGAGACAAACCACCTAGTACTGGTTACATTTTTTATTCTTGAAGGACCCCAGATATCGCTATGAATCATTGAGAATGGACTAGACGCTTTATAGGGTTGAATGGAAAAATGAGACCGGACATGCTTTGATAATTGACAGATTTCACACTCAAGAGATTTTGGATTTTTGTAAAATAATGAAGGAAATAAATGTTTGAGATAGATAACATTGGGATGGCCTAAGCGATAGTGCCACAACATAATTGCACTATCGTTATTTTGACATGAGACAGAAAAAAATTACCACGAACAGCCATTTGAAGTTGTTCTTGTGGTTCATGGTGCTCCTTAAGGATGTAGAGTCCAGAGCATTCCTCAGCATTGCTAATCGTCTTCCCCGAATCCAAATCCTAAAATTCACATTGAGTGGAGGAAAAATTAGTAATACACCTCTTTTCTTTAGTGAGTTTACTAATTGATAATAGATTACACTCCAAGTTAGGAACAAGGAGAATAGAGTTGAGAGTAAGATCCCTTGATAGCACAACTGAACTTGTACCGGCAATCTTTGATAGTGAACCATCTGCTATTTGGACTGTTAAATTATTTGGACATGAGCTATATGTATCAAAAATTGTCGCATCTCCCGTCATATGATCAGATGCTCTTGAGTCCACAATCCAAGGTTTTTTATATTTTTTACCAATAGTAAAGGTGCTCAAAAAATTACCTTTGTGAGCCAAGGTTCCGAAATCAATGATCTAATTGGAAGATGAGCCAGTTTGTAACTGTAATGATAGAAGAGGAGATAGTAGTTTCTGAAGCATCTCCATTTGCTCCTTGTTAAAAGGGCTAGCTTCAGTTTCTGGCGATTGTTCATTGGTAGCCACATGATTACCTCATCCTTCTTTCTCAAGTGGTTGATGTGGCTTCCAATCTATTGGTTTTCCATGAATCTTCCAGCAAGTTTCTCTCGAGTGACCAGGCTTTTTGCAACGATCACACCAAGGTCTTCCTCCTTTAATTTTTTGACGGTTGTCAAAAGGAGTGAATTGAGTCTTAAGAGCCGAGCTTTCTGCCATATTCAGTTGTTGATGGAATCCCATCATGAGATTTTTCCGACTTTCTTCACGACGGACTTCAGAGAATGCCTCTTAGAGGCTAGGTAGAGGGTTTACTCCCATTATTCTTCCTCCGATTTCATCAAGATTTTTGTTTAAGCCTAACAAAAATTTAAACACACATTTTCCTTCGACAATCTTTTTATAAAACAAACCATTAGTAACACAAGTCCAGTTATGAACCTCAAATGTATCAAGTTGACACCATACATGAGTAAGAGTATTGAAATATTCTGTTACTGTAAGGTTGCCTTGACACAAATCGTGGAGGATGCCTTCAATTTGGATGATTTCAGATGTGTTTTCCTTGTCTGAGAATGTCTCTTTTGCCATGTCCCAGATTTCTTTGGCAAAATCAAATGACAGAAAATTTTTGCCAATATCAGTGGTCATGGAGTTGATTAGCCAGGACATGACCATATTATTTTCTGCTATCCATTTTTTGTGGGTTGGTGCTGTGGTTTCTGGTGCCGCTGAAGCTCCGGTGATGTAGTCATCTTTCTCCTTTCCCCGTATAAACATTAATATGGACTGAGACCATTGCAAATAATTTTTCCCATTCAATTTATTGGCAGTGATTGGAAGATGAGAGGTTTCCATCTGATGAGAGGATGAAGATGATGAAATGATGATATCAGAGGAAGAGGAGGATGAGTTGGTAGCCATTCCAAAGGTGAAGAAGACGATGAGACAGGATTAAACTTGCTATGATACCATGAAGAATTTGAAAACTAAAAATGAAAAAATTTGAATACTAAAACAATGGAGGAACTCCAACACCATTCATTCTCTTATTCATCACACTTGAATAATGAAAGAAAGCATACATAAATAGCTTACAGATTTGAGACAATTCCGAAATGGGATTGTCTCAAATTCAGGAAGGTGAATAAACTACCTTGCTGGAATGAGTAATCATACAGCTAGTATGATTATAATTATCCTAAAACTACTCCTAAATCAATTACACAAATTTAGAAAAGTCAAATGAAGGAAGGAGGAATGCTAAATATGGAGAGAACTTATTCAAGCATGCGGTGATGTGGCTTGATTTCCAACAACCACCATCTCTAATCTTACATGTGAATATTCATGGCCATTGAAGACATCGCACAAATGATATCTCTTAGAAGCCCCATTACCTCGCTGGAGGAAATCTGGGTGGATAGAAATATGTCCTCTATGTCCCTCCTTCGATCGCAAATGGTGATCACCCCATACCTCAAGCAATAGAGGGGTTGCAGGGGGGTTGGCGTGGACAGCATGAAAAGCAAAGGAAGGGAGGTTAAATTGGTAATTTAGATTATCTGGAAGGTAATGATCCAGATTATCATCCTATCTACAGAAAATCTAGATTGTTAAGTAATCTGGATTATTAGCTAAAAAACATACCAAATATAATAATGTGATATGATCCCTTTAAACTATAAAAAACCTTTCTTTCTTGCTCATGATTTTTTTTTAAAGCATAATTTTTTTTGACCAATTTGTCATTACAGTAACTCTTAATTTTTTAAAAGATTAAATAATCTTTTTTTTTCTCGGTCTTAATTTCTAGCCAAATCAACCATGCTTATTTTTAGGTAGATGAAAAATATGGAGGGTTAACAGCAAGATTTTCAAAACCGATACGGGATTGTTTTGGCTTGCCAAAAGTATAAGTTGTTACGGTACACAATGAAAAAAAAAAGAAAAAAGAAAAAAGAGAGATGAGGGTAGCGGAGATGTCATCCTTGTGTAATTATTTTTTAATTTATTAAAAAAATCTTGATGCATATATCATTCACTCTCTATAATTAAATAGAAAGTTCCTCCCCTATTTGATCTTTTCACTGGAAGTCTGTTTTGTATTTTAATTTTAAGCAAATTCTTTTTGAATTGATTTTGATATTAAATGAAAATATATATCTTAACTTCTTGGTCGCTTTTTCTTTTTTGTTTAGCAGTGCTGCAGTCTATCCAAACATGCACGCATGCATGAGAAAAATTTTTGGCGTGATATGGGCGTCCATATGATGATCGATATGATAAGAGTGGGTAGCGGTGGATGTCTTCATGGTTGCCGTGAAGGGGTAGTGCGAGGCCAACTTATTATTAGAAACCAAGGCAGCTCCGAATAAAGTATTTATTACCCACTCAAATCAATGGGATATTTAGAGCGTTACAACTTAATATATTAGCGGCAGCAAAGACAATACAACAACACAAGGCGCCTAGCCATGCACCTTCCATGGGGGTACCCTTCCTTCGCACAACTTTCCGAGCAGGGCCCATTCATGCAAACGGGCATGGTCAAATTTTTATTTTCAAAGCACTCAGCATTTATCCCGGACAATTCCTCTGCCAGCATGAAAAGAAAAAGAAAAAGAAAAAAAAAAGAAGCAATCAATACACCAAAAACTATTAAAATTTTTAGAAAAAAATAATAAATAATCTTAACTTCACAAGCTATCACCCACTAATACCTAGAATTTTTTTTTATTTTTTTGGTAAACAAAAAGAAAAGGAAGGGGGGATAAATCCTGTCGTAACTATCTCCACTAGAGCCCCCTCTCCGCCAGACCATATTCGATTCAGGTCACATATTTTTACATGCCCTTCCCATCATAAATCAGTACATCAACCTGATCTTGCTAAGCGATGGAGTAATGCGCTCTCTTTCCATCCCGGTCACGTGTTCCAGGACGTATCCTGGATTTAATCGAGTCATCCGCAATGATCATGTCTCGAATTCATGATTGATGGACGAGAAATTTAAGATCCTATCAATCGGGCTACCATCTTAGTGGTTACTTAGAATACTTAAGGCTGGGTCTTAAGTCATAAGATGATGCTTCAAAACTATACAAACAGTTATTTTTTATGCACTATGTTCTAAAATTATCCCTAGATTTCTTGTAATATATTTAACTTAATTTGCTGTCAACTTAGTAGGGCATAAGAAGTTTGTGATAGCATTTCTTTTATGGCCAAAGATGGGAGTACAATATATTTTGATGTAATATCAAGAACTAATTGGCTCGTGTTCTGTTAAATGCTCCCGGTAATCTTGGTTAGCCTAAGCTAAGAGTTGTAGTTGGTAATTTTATAACAAAATTTAAGTGAGGCACTCGCCTAATTCATCCCCTCAAAGGAATATCTTTTCTACCGCTTAGGCGGTAGCTCGGTTGGTAGAGACCTTGCCTCGCTACCAACCGGTCCCGGATTTGAGGAATGATTCAGGGTGACTTGATTAAATCCAGGAATAAGTCCTGGAGCCGGGAACTCTTGGTGTAAGTAAGAGGTCAAGGGATATTCCGTGTTTACCGGCCAACATCTTAGTGGTGTCAGACAATGATCTTGAATCGAACGTAACCTAGCAGGACGGGAGCCTGAAAGGGTAGCTATACCAGGATTTATCCTTCCATCCCCTCTTTTTTACCAAAAAAAAAAAAGAATATCTTCTCTGTCACCAAAATTGAGTGCCAGTGGATCCTTGGGGAAATTATATATCTCTTATGTTAGCTAGGCAATTTACTAAGATTTTTCCATTCATGAAATCTCTAAAAAGATTATTGTCCACTAAGTGCATTTTAAACTAATCAAGTCATAAAATACCGCATTATTTGAAAAAAGAATATATTTATTGGTCCTAGTTTTGAAATTTCTAAAATCCTATGCTAGATATTACAAAATCATGTTAGTTTTGCATATAACTAATTGCATGAATGAAGTATTATGCTCACATACATATGTTCTTGCAAAAAATTGTATGTAGTAACATGCTGGATGTTGACAGTTGAAACCCATGTTTATCCTTCTGTTTCCTTTAGATTCGTGTACGTGGGAAAAGCGGCGGGAGTGTGTTTTTTTTTTTTTTTTGAACTTTCTTGGTTAAAGTAGAGTCCTAATGGAAGTACTATAGTGGAGCGCTTTTGAGAGTCATGACACCGTTATTTCATTTTTAAAGGGCGCAAGAGAGGGATATGCACCGAGCGATCCAAGGAAGGTATTTTTTTTCAAGAAAGAGATAATATATATTAAAAAAGCCCTTCGTTAAAAAATAAGTAATATATATATATATATATATTATTTATATTTTAAATTTTATATCTTTTATATCATGAATTAAATAAAGAAATATCGAAGAGATATTATTTATGAACATGAGTGAATGATTGATATATCAAATCACATATATCTGATATGCTTTCTTTTTCTTTTATTTTTATATTACTTGATTATCTTTTTATTATATTTTACGTTATGTTCAAATTTATTTTTTTTATAAAATAATCATATTTTTATTATGTTTATGCACCGTATGGGTTGAGGTGTATTCAATTATTTCTTGGTTGGTCCTTTCATTAGATATATTTATCAACCTACATAGATTTATGCTTAAGAGTGCACAATGAAGATGTATCAACATTTTAAAACCAAATTATGCAAAAAGGTAAGATTGGTGCAGAATTCAAAATGAAAATTTCTACTCATCTTATTGAAGATCTATTAATTGATCTCATAACTTTATATGAGCTTTCAAGAATTCATATGATGTAAAGCCATTACCAGATACTTAGAAATTAATCCTACATCACACTACTTTTATGTGATTGATCATGGCAAATGAATTTCACATTCTTCCTAGATTTAGGATAGTTCTTGTTGCATATAAAGGAACTCCAGCTACTGCATAAGAAGATACTAAAAGGGGATATTTGGTTGGAGAGCTTTGTTTGAGTGGAAATTTATTCTGATTTTAATTTTAGGATAGAATCAAAATGGTCCAGAGCCTTTAAAATCCAATCCCGACTTTTTTCTAAGAATTCAAATATCCATTCCATTCCAACCATTTGGTTGAGCGAAATTCCATTCTAATTTCGATTCCAAGGTAGAATCGGAATAGTCCAATACCTCTAAAATCCAATTCTGACTCTTTCCTAGGGATTCAAATATCTATTCCAATTCTGATTTTGATCATGAGCCAAACACTTTGAGGAATATAACTATTTGATCCCAATCATGGACCAAACATTCCCTAGAAAATTATAATGATCAAAACAATATGAAAATAAGTTTATAGTGTCATATTCTAAAATATAATCTGCAAGATTCTCGCAAACACTTTTGGTCCCTTGTCTGCAATGATTTTTCCTCCTTTTTGTGTGCCGGAAGAAATAATCTATAAGTATGGTTGATCAAAATTGCTATAAGCTTTAGGCAGAATATCAATATCACTGAAGTGATTTTTCCTCCTTTTTGTGTGCTGGAAGAAATTATCTATAAGGATGGTTGATCAAAATTGCTATAAGCTTTAGGCAGAATATATATCAATATCACCAACTTCATTGTTAGCTTAAAATGTGACAAACTATAAAATGACAAGCTATGATTCCTCTTCAAGCCGTCTAATCCTATATTCATGCATGCACAAGCAAAAAGTTTACAAACATCGTACCAGAGGCCAGCACGGACACCAGAAGCATCAAAGAAAAAAATACTTTCTTCATTGCACCTATGGTGGTGTATGTATTACGGTCATCCGTAGAGGCATTATGATGGATATTTATAGATGTAACCATTGTCAATTTTAGGCAACTGATTGTTAATTGGTAAGGTTCCATTGGAGTCACCACGTCTAAATGAGTGCACGGGTATAGGATAGGAAGATGAGACTAACCCCTTCCTACTCAAAAAATAAAATCTTATAAAATATTTTGAGAATAATTGACTGCTTATAAAATCAAAAAAAAACTTTGAGAATCCTATCCATTTACTTCCTATAAACTCTATCTATATTTATCCGGTAACATTTCCTATTCCTACTCATCCAACAATATTTACTTCTTATAAATTTACTTCCTATGAATCCTATTCCTTCTTATTTAACAATATTTACTTCCTATAAATCCTATCACTATCTATCCGATAACATTTACTTCCTATAAATCCTATCACTATCCATCCGATAACATTTACTTCCTATAAATGCTATCACTATCTATCCGATAACATTTACTTCTATAAATCCTATCACTATCCATCCAATAACATTTACTTCCTATAAATCCTATCACTATCTATCCGATAACATTTACTTCCTATAAATCCTATCACTATCCATCCGATAACATTTACTTCCTATAAATGCTATCACTATCTATCCGATAACATTTACTTCCTATAAATTCTATCACTATCTATCCGATAACATTTACTTCCTATAAATCCTATCCCTACTTATCCAACAATATTTTTTACTTCCTATAAATTCAATCGCTATCTATCCGATACAATTTACTTCCTACGAATTCTATCTTTATCCATGTAAAATATTTACTTTCTATAAAACAACAATTATAGTTATAAAATTATAATCTTTTAAAATCTTTTCCTTGTTAATTGTTCTTCAAAACCATCCTTATCTCTTGAGAAACAATAACTTATTGCTTCAGCTTGTTTGTTAGAATAAACATATCCTTATCACCAACTAATTATTGATTTTGTCATGTCCCGAACCTCGCACTTAGGTCGGTTCTATGACACGACCGCATGATCCTTGAGTAATGCTCTAGAGATCATGTAAAGCCTATATCATATACAATTTTTTAATAAAAGTATGATTTATTCAAAAATAATAAATAACCAAATATCCATTAAATGGATTCATCATCAACTTATTCAATTACAATTATTTAAATATTTAGTAGCATTAGAAGTTTTACTAACTAATAAACCAACTTGGCACTGGAATTGCTCGTCCAATCCATCCATACTAAGCATCATGTGTCTGAAAAAATATAATAGGATATGAGTTTTACAGTATAGTAAAAATTTTCATATATCCACACCATCATAATAAAAATAATTAAGAAAGTAATATGTAATGCCATAAAATACTACAGTCATATATAACAACTATTATTTGTGATGTATAGGAAAAATATATATGCATTTATATGATTTAAAAAATATTTTAGTTTTTTTTTTTGTGGTGTGTGTGGCAGAACAAACTTGATGTGATAAAATAATTTTAAATACAACATAATAAGGTTAAGAAGTCTGGCCTGGGAGGTAGATAGAACCACTATCTTAAAAAAAATTGGCCACTTTTTCATGCGAAGAATAGTTGGGCCTGTCATGGCCCGAATCCAATACCGGAAACGGCTACGTGATCGGCCGCACAAACTCTAGGTTTTATCCTAGAGATTATGCAAGGCCTAGGTACACAACAATTCAAATATATCCAAAGTAAATTAATATTGTATAAACAAATCATTAACAATGTATAGTTCATAATTAACTCGAGATCATAAATTGGTCCACTGACTCAAACGTCAGTAACCGGACTAACTAACTATATATCTCAACAAACATGATGCTCCGTCTCACGCCCAGCCCAGATCCTCATTAAGTTTCCTGAGTCTCTGAAAGAAAACAGATGGTAGGGAGTGAGCTACATAGCCCAGTAAGGGTTCCAAAATAATCACCAATAATAATTTACATGTATATGAAAGCAGTAAACATTACCATAACATATGACGAAATCAACAATTCCGATTTCATATTTAACAAAAACTTTGAAAACTTTATTTTTTTCTTTTTATAGAATTTTCAATTATTTAACCATTATCTTTAGGGTTCTGGACTAACCACGGTCACACTCCAGCCTGTGACTGGCACACTATTGTCACACTCCAGCCTGTGACGGGCACACTGATGTCACACTCCAGCCTGTGACGGGCACACTGTTGTCACACTCCAGCCTGTGACGGGCACACAAATTGTCACACTCCAGCCTGTGACGGGCACACTGAGAAACCACGGTACCGCCGTGGCATGGCTAGTCCAAACACCAGTTCTCTTAACACTTTATCATTTCTCTTCACATAATCGAATCATGTCACTTTCCAGCGATCGCTATCATGATCGCATACATTTCAAGATCACAAGGCAAATACAAACAATACTAACAACAAACTCGATCCGTAACCCGAAAATCAAATCATGCTATCCGAAAACCACTATGCATGAAAAATATTTAATTATGCTCGAAACAAATCAGATCATGTAAAATATATTAATAAATACGGTGATTAGGTTAGAATTCCTTACTGTCAACAATTCGTAAAGGCACATCCTCATAGGTCAAATCCTCTTGAAGTTGCAATGGCTCATAATCTATTGCATGACTAGGATCAGGAATATATTTTCGTAACATAGATACATGAAACACGTTGTGCACTCCAGATATAACTGGTGGCAGAGCTAATCGGTAGGCCACCTCACCCACCTTATCCAAAATCTCAAATGGTCCCACAAATCTCGGGCTCAACTTTTCTCGTACACCAAATCTCATCACACCCTTTGTGGGAGATACTTTCAAAAAAACATGATCACCAACATTGAATTCCAGCTCTCTTCGTCTCTTATCAGCATAACTTTTCTGTCGGCTCTGAGCAGTACGCAAACGTTCTCTGATCCTTTGTACCTTCTCCACTGTTTGTTGTACTATTTCTGGACCCAACAATTTCCTTTCTCCCACATCATCCCAGCAAATAGGAGATCTACACTTCCTACCATATAAGGCCTCAAAAGGCGCCATTTGAATGCTAGCTTGAAAACTATTATTGTAGGCAAATTCTATTAACGATAGATGACAGTCCCAAGCACCACCCAAGTCCATAACACAAGCTCTCAACATGTCTTCCAGAATCTGGATGGTTCGCTCAGACTGTCCATCAGTTTGGGGATGAAAAGCTATACTAAAATTTAATTTGGTCCCCAATGCTTTATGAAGACTCTTCCAAAATTGTGAAACAAACCTACTGTCTCGATCCGATACTATAGAAATTGGAATCCCATGTAGTCTCACAATTTGTTCTATGTACATGTTTGCTAATTTTTCCAGAGAGAGTACGATACGAAAAGATAAGAAATGAGCAGACTTCGTTAGTCGATCCACAATCACCCATATCGCATTATTTCCCTTAGGAGTTTTGGATAACCCAGTCACAAAGTCCATGGTGATGTGCTCCCATTTCCACTGAGGAATCGCAAGAGACTGCAACGGTCCAGCAGGTCTTTGATGCTCAGCTTTTACCTGTTGACACACCAAACATTGAGCCACATACTGAGCTATATCCTTCTTCATACCAGACCACCAAAAGTTTTCACGTAGATCTCGATACATTTTTGTACTACCCAGATGCATCGTATATACTGAACTATGTGCTTCTTCCATTATTTCATTCTTTAATTCTGGAAGTTTAGGAACACATAATCTGTTACCAAATCTCAAGGTATCATCTTTATATATAGTAAATTCAGATTGTACACCAGACTCAATTGTTTCTCTAATTTTCTGAAGCTCTAAATCTTCCTTCTGAGCTGATTTAATTTTGTCAATCAGGATAGGTTGTACCATAATATTTGCTAATTGCATCCTAGAATTATGAATTCGTACCTCTATCCCTGATCTTTCCAGATCCATTAAGATGTGCTTTTGATTAGTAATTAAAGTTGCCAACTTGCTCGGGGTTTTCCTACTCAGGGCATCTGCTACAACATTTGCCTTTCCTGGATGGTAGCTGATAGTCAGATCATAATCCTTTAATAGTTCCAGCCATCTTCTCTGTCTCAAACTCAATTCCTTCTGAGTAAATATATACTTTAAACTTTTATGATCTGTAAAGATTTCACAACGACTACCATACAGGTAATGTCTCCATATCTTTAAAGCAAATACTACAGCTGCTAACTCTAAGTCATGAGTGGAATAATTTGACTCATATGATTTCAGCTGTCTAGAAGCATAGGCTATCACTTTTCCATTTTGCATTAGTACACAACCGAGACCCTTTCGGGATGCATCACTATATATACAAAACTCCCCTGTCTCCACAGGAACAGTCAATACTGGGGCAGTGATTAACCGTTTCTTCAATTCTTGAAAACTCTGCTCACAATCATCTGTCCATTCAAATTTTGTTCGTTTATGGGTCAGGCGAGTTAAGGGTATAGCAATAAGAGAAAATCCTTCAACAAACCTTCGATAATATCCTGCCATTCCTAGAAAACTACGAACTTCGGATACATTAGTGGGTCTCTCCCACTCTACCACTGCTTCCACTTTCTTTGGATCCACAGAAATACCATCCTTTGATATAACATGACCTAAGAAAGAAATTCTGTCCAACCAAAAGTCACATTTTTTAGCTTGGCAAATAATTTCTCCTCTTTGAGTATTTGTAATACTATCTTTAAGTGCTCCTCATGTGCCTGTATACTTTTTGAATATATCAGTATATCATCAATGAATACTACTACAAATTGATCCAGATATGGTCTAAACACTCGGTTCATGAGATCCATGAAAACTGCAGGTGCATTTGTCAGACCAAAAGGTAGAACCAAAAATTCATAGTGTCCATATCTAGTTCTAAAAGCTATCTTTGGTACATCCTCTGTCTTAATCTTCAATTGATGATAACCAGAACGAAGATCAATTTTTGAGAATACCTGTGCTCCCTGTAATTGATCAAATAGGTCATCAATCCTTGGTAAGGGATATTTGTTCCTTATAGTTACTTTGTTCAATTCTCGATAATCAATGCAAAGTCGAAAACTTCCATCCTTCTTCTTTACAAATAAGACTGGAGCACCCCAGGGAGACACGCTAGGTCTGATAAATCCTTTATCCAACAGTTCTTGCAATTGCTCCTTAAGTTCTTTTAATTCCGCCGGAGCCATCCTATAAGGAGCTTTGGAGATGGCACCTGTACCTGGTATAAGATCGATAGAGAACTCAATCTCTCTATCAGGAGGTAATCCTGGCAGATCATCGGGAAAGACCTCCGGAAATTCTTTCACAACGGGTATGTCTTCCAGCTTTAGCTCCTGCTGTTGAGTATCAATCACCGTTGCCAGAAATCCTTCACAACCTTGTCTGAGGAGTCGCTTGGCAATAAAAGCCGAAATTACCCTCCTCATAAGAGTTAACTTGTTTCCTTAAAACAGAACTCTGACTGATCAGGAATTTGAAATTTCACAATTTTCTCAAAACAGTTGATGGAAGCATGGTTTGCTGTCAGCCAATCTATTCCAAGGATTATATCGAAGTCTTTCATATCCATGACTATCAAATCGGCTTCCATTATTTTACCTTCGATATTCAATCTACATTTCTTGCAGATTTGATTAACCACAAAAACATCCCCACTAGGAGTGGAAATACAGAGTTCAAATTCTAAAGATGTCGGGGTTAACTCATTATTCTCCCTAACCAATCTAACAGATACGAAAGAGTGTGTAGCACCAGTATCAAAAAGAACATAAAAATTACTGGAAAATAATTTGATCATACCTGTCACTACAGAATTTGAAGCATTAGCATCCTGCTGGGTGAGTGAATAAACCCGTCCCTGAGTTACTGTTTTCTGTTGCCCTTCAAATTGCTGTTTTCCACGAGGTAACTGATGCTGTGACCCCTGACCAGATGGACATACAACTGCCTTATGTCCCGGTTTACCACAGTTATGGCACTTCCACTCATCTGGCCACGTACAATCCCGCTTATAATGGGAACCACCACACTTAAAGCACTTGACATCATTCTTTGGTTGGGTCTTGTCATCTGAAGGAACATTGTCAAGCTTCCTGGATTTTGCATTAGTACCCTTAAAGAATTGGCTTTGACTCCCTCTTGATCCAGATCTCTTCTTTAATGCTTTTTCCCTTTCAGCTTGAGCCACATCCAATCCCCTTTCAATAATTAATGCTTTATTAACAACCTCTTTATAAGTTGGTAGCTCAAATGCAATCACTTGATGTTGAATCCGACTTCTAAGTCCATTTTCAAATTTCCTGGCCCGGATTCCTTCATCAGCTAAAAGTGATGAAGTGTATCTCGACAATTCCTCAAACTTTGAGGCATACTGAGAAACAGTTAAAGTACCCTGCTCCAAGCGATCAAATTCTCGAAATTTTTGTACCCGAACACTTTGAGGAAAATATCTCTCATAGAAAACCTTTCTAAAATCTGTCCAGGTAAAAGGTGTATCATTTGGTCCTTGTTTTCCGAGCTCCAGTTCCCACCAAGCAGC
The DNA here is from genome assembly GCA_021397845.1 of Areca catechu. Classification (NCBI taxonomy): domain Eukaryota; kingdom Viridiplantae; phylum Streptophyta; class Magnoliopsida; order Arecales; family Arecaceae; genus Areca; species Areca catechu. Next base: position 8,685,015 of record CM038046.1, read on the forward strand.
TGCCTCATCTTGCAATAAAAAGGTAGCGAATGTAACTTTCTCCTCTTCTGGACACCGCAAGGCTTGAAAAACTTTCTCAACAGCTTTAAGCCATCCCTCTGCCTCCATGGGATCAGAAGTCCCCTTGAATGCCGGTGGCGCATACTTCTTGAAATCTATTAATGTAATTGGCCATTCTTGAGGAATTCTGACTTCTGGCTGTTGTCGTTGTAATAATAACTGTTGCATAAATTGCTGCTGTTGCTGTTGGGCTTCCATAAATTTTAGTGTATCAGCTCTTGCAGTAGCTTGCTGCTGCACTAAAATTTGTAATAGCTGAGGAAGACCCATCTGGTCCCCAGGCTGAACTCCAGATCCCCCCGGTGTACCTGTTTCAGCAGTTCCAGTATCCGGGCTATTATCCAAAGGATTGGGCACTGGCTCATGATGATGCTCCTCATTACCAGTGTTGTCCACCAGATTCGGCATTGGGTCCTGTGAACGTTCCTCATTATCAGATAAGGCTCCAGCATTCTCATGCTGCTCAATAGGATCCCAAGCATTTGCTCCATCTGCAAATCTTGTGGGCCTCCTAACACGTCCACGTCCACTACCACGCGCCATGGAAAACCTACACCAATGTTGTCAGTAAACAACTAACACTCAGATGGTCAAAACAATCATGACATAATATCTACCCCACATATGGATCAACCCACACTCTCTCTCGTTGAGCTTTTATCCTAAGAACCTAGAACCTGGCTTGCTCTGATACCACTCTGTCACGCCCCGAATCCAATACCGGAAACGGCTACGTGACCGGCCGCACAAACCCTAGGTTTTATCCTAGAGATTATGCAAGGCCTAGGTACACAACAATTCAAATGTATCCAAAATAAATTAATATTGTATAAACAAATCATTAACAATGTATAGTTCATAATTAACTCGAGATCATAAATTGGTCCACTGACTCAAATGTCAGTAACCGGACTAACTAACTATATTTCTCAACAAACATGATGCTCCGTCTCACGCCCAGCCCAGATCCTCATTAATTTTCCTGAGTCTCTGAAAGAAAACAGATGGTAGGGAGTGAGCTACATAGCCCAGTAAGGGTTCCAAAATAATCACCAATAATAATTTACATGTATATGAAAGCAGTAAACATTACCATAACATATGACGAAATCAACAATTCCGATTTCATATTTAATAAAAACTTTGGAAACTTTATTTTTTTCTTTTTATAGAATTTCCAATTATTTAACCATTATCTTTAGGGTTCTGGACTAACCACGGTCACACCCCAGCCTGTGACTGGCACACTATTGTCACACTCCAGCCTGTGACGGGCACACTGATGTCACACTCCAGCCTGTGACGGGCACACTGTTGTCACACTCCAGCCTGTGACGGGCACACAAATTGTCACACTCCAGCCTGTGACGGGCACACTGAGAAACCACGGTACCGCCGTGGCATGGCTAGTCCAAACACCAGTTCTCTTAACACTTTATCATTTCTCTTCACATAATCGAATCATGTCACTTTCCAGCGATCGCTATCACGATCGCATACATTTCAAGATCACAAGGCAAATACAAACAATACTAACAACAAACTCGATCCATAACCCGAAAATCAAATCATGCTATCCGAAAATCACTATGCATGAAAAATATTTAATTATGCTCGAAACAAATCAGATCATGTAAAATATATTAATAAATACGGTGATTATGTTAGAATTCCTTACAAATCAGCTATTCACGCTTGTACTAATCCGAACCCGAGATCGGTGCGACGTCTTCCCACTCAGAAGACTGATTCTCTATATAGATAAATAATTTTTATATTAAAACTACATTCTTAATTTTTTTTCATGAATATCTAAAAAAAATTCCTGATTTTCTCTCTCTTCCTTCCTTCTCTCTCCTCTTTTTCTCTCTTCCTTCTCTCTCATCCTTCTCTCTCCTCCTTCTCTCTCCTCTTTCTCTCTCCTCCTATCATATTTATTATTATTATTATTGTTTATTTATTTTTTATTTTTCTTTTCCTGGCCGTACAGAAACCCCCCCCCTTTTTTTTTTTTTCCTTTTCTTTTTTTTTTCTTTTCTTTCTTTTCTTTTCTTTTCTTTCCTTTTCTTTTCTTTTCTTTTTTTTTTTTTTCCTTTCTTCTCCTTTCTTTCTTTCTCTTCACCCGAACCCGAACCACCCTATGTATTATTATTATTTTTTTCTTTCTTCTTCTTCTTCGGCCAATCCGGCATCGCCCCCCCCCACCTGCCGGCAAGTCGCTGGCTCTCACCGACCAAGCAACGGCGGCGGTGGCGACGACGACGGCGGCGGCCGATCCCAACGAACCGAACCAAAATTTTATCCAAACATTAACAAAAACTCACAAAAAAATTGCAAATAATAAAAAAAAACCTTACCGGCGACGTTGAGGAAGCTTCCGGTGTTCGTCGGAGAGGGAGAGAGAGCGGGATCGTGGTTCTAGGGGCGGCGGTGAGGGGTTTAAAACGAAAAAAAATAACGAGATCCCCTCGCCGTTAAAAACCCTACCACCCATCCCAAACCCTTACGGGTCTTCCACCGAACTCCTCCCTTGCCTCTCACGACTCCTCCCTCCGAGTCCTCCGGCGAAAAATCCGGCGAAGTCCCCCCCCTGTTCCGTCTCCTCTGTTTCTTTGTTTTTTTTTTTCAGTTTGGGTTGAAGTCGGCCGGGTCTGCCGACTTCAGCCCAGAACCAGTGTTTACAGGGCCACATGCTCTCCTCTAAGATACAACCCAAAAGCCAAAACTTTAATGCATGTTGTGGCATGATTTTGAATGGACACCGATTAGCTTGTTTTCAATCCAAAAATTTTGAAGTGTAAAAAGATAGGAGTGAAAAAGAATTTTAAAATTTTTTTGGACAGAAGAATATAGGAGAGGGAGAGCTTGGAATTTTTTTGGATGCTATGTAGGAATGGGCTAAAGGCCTATTTATAAGCTCAAATCCTATAGAGAAAATTCTTAAAAGGCCCTCAACTAGCCGTCATGACTATTACAAAATTAAATTCAAAATTAAATTAACAAATTAAAATAAAAAATGGTTAGAAAATAATATGCATGCGACCCGTGTGCAACGGCATGCGGATCGTGCACGTTTCGAGCTGAGGGAGAAATTCCTTTTTTATTTTATTTTATTGGCAACGTCAACAATCCTCCATAAAAATAAAATAAAAGAAGTTTAATATTATTAAACTTAATAAATAATTTAAAATTTTTGAACTTTTACTATGCTTAGTGCAAGTACCTTTTATGTTTGAACTTGCATTTAATATAAAATACATAGTATGAAGATGAGCTGATCATAATGTAGGGTAGCGCTATCTAAGATATGCGCTTGCCTTGATTTTCATGAGAGTTACTAGGGATTCGTCCCGGTCCCATAGTCGCGGTCTCACGACTACTCTCACTAAGCTAGATCTTTCAAGGATACTTGCAATAGAATCGTACATCACTGAACTCATAGTCTTGAATCTATTAAGAATTATGCTCAACCTAACCGTCATAATAGAGCACCAAACCATAGGGATGGAATGGAAACAGATTCCAAATCGGTGCTCCTAAATGTCACCTTAGAGGTCATTTTTTTTTGAACTTTAATCATAGGGTTGCTATGATGGTAGGGGTCCACTCTGGTAACTAATATATAGGCTTAAGCCCCATCTTTCTCGATGTCTCAGATACCGTAGCCTTTGAAGGTCATTGGTTAAAAGATCTACCAGATTATTTTTCGATCTTATAAATTATAATGATATCACTTTTTTTTTTTTATTTTTTATAGCTTTATACCTAATCAGGATATGATTATTCATCTTTTTATTAGTTGTCTGTTAATTTAACAGATCAATTAGACCTCTACAATCAAAAGAATTTTTTAAAGATTTTTAAAGAAAGAATTACTATATCACTAATTTTTGATTTTATTACTAAAAATCTATAGGCATTGTTATTTTGGACATAGCTTATAAATATAGCATCTATAGTCTTAGGTCCTAGTTTTTTTTTTTTTGGATTTAGGAATATTAACCTTAGCTAGGCACCGTCACACTTTAAAAAATTCTAGGCTAGGAGTTCTCCCTTTTCAAATTTTATAAGGAGTCTCTTGGACCTTCAACTATATGAGCTTAGGATTCGGAGGAAGTAGAAGGTTTGTGAAAGGTTCTTTCTTTCGATAAAAGCAATCTCTTGCAACATGGTTTGTCCTTCCGCATGCAAAACAAAACCTTTTGCTTGGATCTTGGACAGGTTTGTTGAATCTAGTATTATTGGCTTTAAAGGTTTTACCTTTGATTTGAACTTTTTGGATTAGGTCGGTTAGATTGGTTTGACTGGTATTGATATTTTGGTTGAAATCTAGGTTTTAATTCTGGTTTAGTATTGTTGTTAGTCTGGTATTATTGGGTTAGGTTGGCTTGGATACCTGAAATTTTAGTTTGCTAGGTTTTAGATCTATGTTGGTCTTCTATCCTGATTGAGTTTAAAAGTTGGGTTAGGGTTAGCTCTCCTTGCTTTTGGAGTTGACTTTTGATCAAGCCATTTCAAGAAGGAGGCATTTTATCTAGAAGGCCAGAGATCTTAAATCCTTTAGAGAATTTATCTCTATTGGCTTGAAGTTTCCTAAGGTACTTTTAGAATTAGTGAAGCTGATCATTGATGGGTTTGTCTTCTACCATATTAAATCTAAGGAATGATGCAGTGTTGAATCATTCAACCCCAGTATCATCAAGGCCATACTTAGACTATAAGATATCCCACAATTCCTTCGCACTCTTGGTTGATAGGTAAAAATCATAAGTGAGTCGGAAATGGCACTAAGGATTCTACCTTTACATAGATAATATTCTTCTGGGATAATTAGTGTAGTTGAACTAGAAGAACAAGTGGATTGGTCAATCACTGACCAAAGTTCTAAGGTAGTTAGCCGAAACTTTATTTGGCTTTACCACCTTCTAAAATGGGATCCATCAAATTTTTGGATTTAAGACTAACGATGTCATCCCTAAGGGTTACCATTTGGTCCAAGTCAGGTTTAGAGAGGAAAGTCTGAAAAATAAAAAAAAAATTATTAAGAATTTGTTTAAATAATTTAAACTTTTTTATGTTTTTAAAAATATCTCCTATATTTTCTTGAAATTAAGATTTTATTGAAATAATCACCAATATGATTGAACCTGTGGTTTGTTAAGATTTTTAATTAAGTTATTTATTTCTAAATTCTAAAAGCTGATTAATTTGTTTGTATTAGTCTTTTAAAAATTAATTTGTATGCTGCAATATAGGTTCAGTGGGGATTTTCAATTAATTTTGTATAATATAAAAGAAATAGATATTATGCTATAAATAATCAAAAAATATATATTTTTAAATAAAATATGCAAGGTAAGTAAACTATAATTAAGTATAAATAATTATATTTATATACATGCATTACAAATTAACTATACCAAATCTCCTTTAGACTGTTATTTGTGATATATGAAATATATATATATATATATATATATATATATATATATATATATATATATATATATATATATATATGATTTTAAAAATATTTGAAAATAATTTTTTGTGGCATGTGGTAGAACAAACTTGGTTTGACAAAATAATTTTAAATGCAATAGAATAAGGTTAGAAAGTTTGGCTGGAAGGCGAATGAACTACTATTCTAAAGAAGATTTGGCTCCCTTTTTATACGAGAACAGTTGGACCACATGCTCTTCTCCAAGGTACAACTTGGGAGCTAAAACTCTAATGCCCATCGGTGACATGATCTCAAACGGATGCCGATCAACTTGTCTTCAATCCAAAATTTTCAAAGTAAAAAAAAGATAGGAGAGAACGAATTTTAAAACTTTTTTGGATGGAAGAATATAGGAGAGGGAGAGCTTGTAATTTTTTTGGATGCTCTATATGGCTAGGGTAGACGTCTATTTATAGGCTCAAAATCATAGAGAAAATTCTCAAAAGATCCTCAATTAGCCGTTATGATGGTTACAAAATTAAATTTAAAATTTAATTAAAAAATTAAAATAAAAAATAATTACAAAATAAAATACATGAGACCCACGTGCATTGCGAGCGGGGGGAGATTCCTTTTTTATTTTGTTTTGTCAATAGCATCGACAAACACATACTATGCGATGCAAAATGTCATATCATATAACCCTCATGGTCATCATAAATTAGATTTAATCATCTTAAGGTACTCGGCTTTGGACTACCATAACCACATTTCTGGCTCATGGCAGGGTATCAATAGTTCTATATTTTTAGCCTGTAGTGGGGCATCAATAGTTCCATATTTTTATTTATAGTAGGGTATCAACGATACTATATTTCTGGCCTATAGCGAGGCATCAATACATAGCTAGTCCAGTATACCACCATCTATTATGCAATCTTAAAATCAATTCATATTTGGTAACAAATTTTATACCAAAATATATGATTTTATTAAATTGAATGCATATGAATACCATAATTTATCCAACCAAGATCAACAATATATGAAATATAATTCATATAAAATTACATATACTTAACATATGAGTATATAATAGTTGACTCTCAAATATCATATATACATAATAAATTAGTATATACCATGCAATTATCAAATTATATGGAGCAAAATCATCGATGCACAAACTAGTTTTTTTAATATCAATAGGTGATCGATGTCTAGAAATTCTCACCTCTATTGGAGATAGTTTAACATGCCAGATATCAATCCGTACCTAGATTTTTGACCTAGGTACTAAGAAACTCACTTAATATCCTCCTATTTAGAAAATTATTCTCCTATATAATAATCTTAATTTTAATAAATAATTTCATGGTATGATAGTTATAGGTCTAGAACCCTCTACCCGGGTTTTATTAACAATCCATCCATTGATCCCTAATCCTAACTTTACAACTTTTCCAATTCCTAGAAGGCAAATTTTTAAAGAGAGCAAATCATAGATAGAGAAACTAGAAAGAGAAACTAGAGAGAGGGAAGAGAGAGAGGAAAGAGGAAAATATTTCTTTTCTTTCTTTTTTTTTTTTTCTTCTTTTTCTTCACTTTTTTTCTTCTTCTTTTTCTTCCCTTTTTTTTCTTCTTCTCTCTTCTTTTTCCACTCAACCCAAAATAGGGGACTCCTTTGAGTCCCCTTCTTTCCTAAAAATCTAAGAGGGCCTCATCGAAAATTGGTGGCTGAGTTTGTTGCCCAAGGTGGTGTGGCCACTGGTGCTCCATCCTGCGATCAATGGTGGCGGGCAGTGCCAAAATGTCAAGAAAAAAAGAGAGGACAAGTAGGGAAATATTAATTGATTTCTTCCAAGCAAAAATCCAATGATTTGCTGGCCTAAATCCCAACAGCGATGCATCTGGAAGAAAGAAATGAAGAGGGAGCCGAGCTTACCTTGGCTCCAATAAGATCTCCACGGTTGCTCGTAGGAAAACCTCGAAGGTTTGTTGTTGAATTCAAAGGAATCCAAGGCTCTTCCTTATCGACGATGGATGAAACTTGGGAGGGGCGTGGTGGCTTGAGGGAAGAGGGTCTCTGTATAGAGCTTGAGGCAGCCCTAAACTCTCCCTTCCTTGATGGAGTCGGAAGCCCCTTTTTCCATCGAAATTGAATAGGGAGTTCCCTTCTTTCCAAAAAATCTAAGAGGGCCTCATTGGAAATTGGTGGCTGAGTTTGTTGCCCAAGGTGGTGCGGCCACTGGTGCTCCATCTTGCGATCAATGGTGGCGGGCAGTGCCAAAAAGTCAAGAAAAAAAGAGAGGACAAGTAGGGAAATATTAATTGATTTCTTCCAAGCAAAAATTCAATGATTTGCTGGCCTAAATCCCAACAGCGATGCATCTGGAAGAAAGAAATGAAGAGGGAGGCCGAGCTTACCTTGGCTCCAATAAGATCTCCACGGTTGCTCGTAGGAAAACCTCGAAGGTTTGTTGTTGAATTCAAAGGAATCTAGGGCTCTTCCTTATCGATGATGGATGAAACTTGGGAGGGGCATGGTGGCTTGAGGGAAGAGGGTCTTCGTATAGAGCTTGGGGCAGCCCTAAACTCCCCCTTCTTGATGGAGTCGGAAGCCCCTTTTCCCATCGAAATTGGAGTGGAGGAAGACTCTTGATGCTTCCCATCGATTTCCCCCTCTTTCGGGCCATGTATTACAGGTTTGATCTGTTATCATTTGTTAAATAATCATCATGTTTTACCTTTTTTATTATCATATCACAATAAACTACTTAGATGAATGATTCATCTTCTTTTTTTTTAAATAATGTTTTTATTAATAAAAAATGGAAAATTTCTAAGTAAATGATAATCAGCCAAATCATTCATTAGATGAGTTATAAGGAACATCATATATATATATATATATATAATAGGGATCATTTTGAGATTGAGTTGGAAAAGGATGACTAACATGCTAATGGGTCAAAGTTGCTTTTTGTCCCTTTTTGTTTTCATGAAAAAAAAGGCAAGCAATAATCTTTTATTCGTACAACCCTTACTATTTTGTTAAAAAATATAATATTTTCTAAAAAATGAAATATTATTAAATTTTGTCTTCAAATATGTTGCAGTTCTGCTTGACTGGTATAGCTACCTGGAACTGGCTGCTAACTTAGGAGGCTCCGGGTCCTCTAGTACAGACACTCTAGAACCTATAAAATAAGAAAGACACGAAAGTTCAAGCATAGGAGGTGGTTCTCCATGGTGGATCCTTCTATATTTAAGTTAGTCTCATGTAGAAGGTAAATAAAAGAGGCTTGGAATCTCTCTAAAAATCAGAGTAGAGCAGAGGGAGGAATCAGATTTGGAATGAAAGAGAGAAATGAAACAAAGTGGGAGGAATCAGATCTGGAATGAAAGAGAGAGAAATGGAACAAAGTATATGAAAAAAAGGTTTTTAGTGCATGTGAGACCTGCTTCTAAGGAGATCTCTATTCTATCTTGCCTTAGCTCTTTGTTCATCTCCTTTGGCTTGCTTACCATGGCCTTCCTTAAAGGGTCCCGTGAAACAAATTAGACTTGTATATGACACCTAAAGATAGGGGATACAGTATGCTTTGTAGGGAGTGGTAACCAGCATGGCACATCTTATTTGTTGTAGGCACACCCATTTTAAGGACCATATCATGATTAGTAGAGCAAAGAATGGTAATTAGCATGCACCTGCTATAGGGTGTCCCTCAAGTGAGGGGTATTAATGGCAGCAACTCCAGGGACCTTGCTTGCATGACAGCGGGGGCTACGTGTCAGGCTCTAAGGAACTTGCTTGCTATGCCAAACTAGCAGGTGAGATGACTTGAGTTGACAAATGAAGCCACCTGAAGTCGAGCTAGCGGGTGAGGTGGCGAGCCACATGGGATTCACGTAGGTATGACCATTTTTGGATGCAACAAAACAAATCTGTATAACCTTAAAAAAATAATAATTCTAGTCGAGCGAGAAGTGAACAATAATTTTAGTTATTCTTCTTTTATTTTTTTTATGAGACCATTATAATTTTATCATTTTAATACTAAATAATGCAAAATCATGCCAAATAAATTCAACAATGGATATTCTAGTCAGTATTATAATAGTTGTATATAGCATTTTAGAAGAAGTTGTTGCAATAGAATAATGCAAAGATGAAAATCTTGCCAACAGATTTGTACATAAACCAATGAGGGGCTGAGATCTACTAAAAAAAGTTAGATCCAATCCAACATATGAAATAAGATGGAATTAAAGTTTTCATTATAATAAAGAGAAATGCATAGTGTTGTTGCAATTTATGACTCGATCGATCCATCAACTTGGTTAACAACAACCAACTTATCTTAAGCAAATTCAACTTTTGCATAATCAAGTCCAAGTCATAAAATGTTTGCTTGTATTACATATGAAAATAATTGAAAGGTATAGGCTCATGTAATGGGTATATCACAATAAGCAAACATGCATGGTGTGTATCTAGTCCTCATGTTATTTTCATGTGTAACACAAGCCACATGAAGTATATGAATTGCCTAGTCTAGTGCGTAGTCTTCCCGAGATTGATCTTGAACTTGAAGTATCCGTAAGTCTCCTGTAGCTGTAATGTTGGTTTATAAATTAAAAATGTAATTCAAAAATTTTAGATTTTAATTAAGAATCGTCCAGCTTGAATATTAAACTAAACATAAACTTGCTCAAGTATAAAACCTTATCTTAAATATCCAAATAACTACGTCTTTTGAATAGATTAGATTAAATTTATATCTTCTTGAAAAGTTGCATCTCGAGGCATCTGATCCAATATAGCCTATGTGATGATCATGATTCCAATTGAGATACAACCTTTGATAAATGGATGGATATAATCTAAATAACATGAATGAGCACAAAAGAGAATTAAGATACTTATATGCATTTTAAGCATTTGAGAAGGAAGAATTGAACCCATGTAAAAAAAGGATTGGAAGATGTTGTCGTCGAACCCAAGTGGTCTTTCCGTACCATCTAGGTTCGCTCAATCAGACTCCTTGCGGGGTCCTGCAAAACAAACCCACTCACCAAAGATTTCTAGTGGGGGACACTCTGATACTTAAGTCAGCAAGGGTTCGAGTAACAGATATAGAATCTCAAAGAAAATAGAAAGGAATAAGAGAATACTTCAGCTAGCTATTCTTACTTACCCCTAGAGGTCATCTTTTATCGGTATTTATAAGCATGAGCATTAATAGAATTTAGTTGGAAGGGCCTATGGCAGTTAGTTCCGATATTATTCCGTTGAAAACTAATTCATGCCTGTTATAATGGTAGTTGATTATTTTGGTAGAATAACCAACTCTTTTCTAGCCATCCTCTTTCTTGAAGTTGGTCGGCCTTTGTGAGTGAGTCGGACTATATAGGTGAGTTGGACTAATGAATCCATGAGGGATGGTCGGCCGATTGCTGTTTTGTCAGCTTCTGGACTTGATACGGTCTTTTATTTATCCTTTGGATCCATCCTGGCCTTTTATGAGTCATGTCACTTGGCTTATCACAACACTTGCCCTCCAACTCTCGAGTTCAAAATATATTTAATGCCTTGAAAAGCGGGAGTTAATAAGAAATGATGAATCATCATTATTATTTTTTTTGCTCACGTCCTTCATTGAGGTGAGAGAAAATATCCTTCAATGATGGCATATCTTGGCTCCAGTTGGTGATATTAATTCGTCAATCTTCGGGCGTAATGCCTTTGCCAAGTATCAGATTATTATTAATGAGGAAGTTATCCTTCGGATCTCGGGGTCGTATCGATGCTTTTGCTACCGGTGCTTGGTAAGAAACCTACATTTGTGGCATGATCAGAATCATCAAAGGCATACAAATTCTTAATAGAGCCATCGTCATCTTCTGACCACTGATCTCTCATAAATCGACACTGACATATTGGTTTTCCTCCCATCGTATTGACTTCTTTTCATTGAGTTGTATCTGTTGGTTGGGATTTGCATATGTGGCATGATCAGAGGCGGCTCCCATGGCTTGAGGAAGGGATCACGGTCATTGACATCCTCTATATAAATGGCCCTCCTCTCTGAAGGCCAGACCTTTTTGTCATTCTCATTCCTGGTCTTTCAGGGGGGTATTCCTTCATCTTCATTTCAATCTTTCTTCTTTCGAGCTCTTCTATTTCTTTCAAGTCAGACCTTGCTCTTTCTTTGTAAAAATGGTTAGGTCCCTAGATGTTCCTGCCACAAGTAGGTCTTTGACCGATAGGGGCGAAGGTGAGTCCTTCAATAGTCATGGTCCCTATAGAGTGAAGGGTCCTCAGTATAGGAAAGAACTGAGGCCCGAATCTATTAGAAGCACCATTATTGAGTTTATGGTAGCTTCCCTACGGAAATATTACAAGATTCCATAGGATTTGCCTGCTTTCATTCCTCACTCCAGTGAGAGGATAAATAGACCTCCTCCTGGAATGATTGCACTATACAAAGAGCAGCTTAAGGCTAGTCTTTGTTTTCCCCTTCATCCAATTTTTATTTAGCTTTTCAATATTTATCATGTAGTTTCGATGTAATTGACTCTGAACAGTATTCGAATAATATGAACCTTTCTTATTCTTTGCCATGATCTAGACATAGTGCCTAAGACTTCCTTGTTTAGTTCCTTTTTCATCCTGAAGAAGCATTTCCATGGCCAAGGGTGGTAAGTCATCGACCCCTGCCTTGGTCAAAAGTTCATCGCAGAGCTTCCGTCTGCCATTCACGGGTGAAAGCCTTGCTTTTTCTTCTTTTTTTTGGCACAGCCCTAGAGCTTTAATGCCAAAAGGAGGGAGCCCCGTGTGACCCCCAATAATGGGAAGAAGGTCATAACGACCGATAAGGAGGACTTCAACAAACTCTTTGGGATCGAAGTCCCTTCGATGAAAGAACTGTTGAGCGAGCAAGGCCTTTTCCTTGCTCAATTCAACAGTTCCCCCTCATTAGGTATGTCTTGTTAGCCATCTGGTTAACTTTTTCTTTGTTTTCTTTTCTTCTTCGACTAATCATTTTTGTTATTTCTCTTTCTTGCAAACGAGAAGATAAAACCAGATGCTCACAAACTCTGACAAGCCGTAAGAAAGAGGGCAGCGATAGTTCCTCCCAGTAGATAGGAGGGCAGAAAGATGGCTCATTCAATAAATGCTCCCTCAAGTACTCTAGAGGTTATGATCAGGGGGAATACCCCAATAGCAGTACGAACGATGTCCGATGAGGATGATGTTCCCTTGGTGGAGCTCCGTCCAAGGGTGGTTCTAATCGAGCAATCTTCAGAGCAGCCGACAGTGCCTCTAGAGGCCAAACCGTCTTCTGCCCTTAGTCGACAGGATAAAGGCAAGGCCCCGGTGATTGATAGACGTCCAAGCCATAGGCAGATGAGGAGCCCATCGACTTCAATGAATATATTGATGACATAGGGCTCGATAATTCTAGCCTGGCTAGGGTAATGCTGAAGGCCACCATCCTCTTCAGGAATTGAGAAGTAACCAATGCCTATCGCCTAGAGGATATCTTCACTTCCATTTATCTGAACACTTTAAAGGTATGGAAAATCTTTTCTTCATGTCTTCTTTTTATAGATCACAATGTGATGACTGACATATTCATCCTTCTTAGGCAGTTTATTCATAAAATCTCTTTAATTTAAGAGAGTATTTCTAATCTCATCGACTTGAGTAAAGGCCTTCGTGATAGCTAGAAATAGCAAAGGCTGAGAAGGAAGTGGCCAAAGAGCTCAGGATGGAAATTGAGCAGAAGTTGGACTAAAGTGTCACTACCAATTGTTCTCCGGAGATGGAGTTGAGAGTGGCACAAGCCAAAATAGCTGAACTAAAGACAAAGTTAAAAAAGAAGAAGAAGAAACTTTGTTCTTCAGAACAAACAGCCAGGGATATTTGAAAAATCTGAAGAAGCTCTGGCTCAGAAGGCCGAAGTAGAGAAGAAGGCTGAACTAGCTGAGTAGAGGGCAGAATCGGCTGATAGGCGGGTTTTTCAAGCTGTAGAAGAGTACAAGAAGTCTACAACTTTTGATGATGAGATGATCGAAGCTGGGGTAGAAAGCTACAACATGGGCTTTGAGGATTGCTTGGAGAAGGTGAAGAAAGTCTACCCAGACCTTGATGTCTCCAAGATAAATTTGAATGAGATCGACGAGAAGGATGGGACCGATGAACAAGCTGACGATGTCCGTATTTCTATAGTCAATGATTCCAGCAATCCCATCCAAGATGCGGTCCATCCTACCCCAATTTCATAACCGACCGAGAAATCTTGATGTATTTTTTTATTAAATTTTTTAAGTATGAACTTGTTGGCTCTTTTATGCTTTATACTTGTTTCAGGACATCTTTCACTAAGTATTGCACCATCAATGTAATAGTTTAGTGGTACAGAGATTATTTTTGATAATGCCAAGGTTCATTTTGTTGAACATAATGGCCAAGCTAGTTTGGCTAGCTCTGTTTTTAGATATACCAATGGTTAGTATGCTAGATCAACTCTCTATTTATTGGATGTGAGTTGGTGGATTAGGCCAACTCTGATACTTGTCGGGTAAACCAATTGAGTTGCTAGTCAGGCCAACTCTTCGTTTGTCGGACATATCGATTGAGTCAGTTGGTTAGGCTAACTCTTCATGTGTCGGATATATCGATTGAGTCAGTGGATTAGGCCAACTCTTCATTTGTCGGTGAATGAATCTAATTGTTCATGACATAATATAGGAATGATGAAGCGAGCTCTTTATTGATAGTACTTGTATAAATTTTCTATATTTCATGGTTTGGCCATCCAGTGCCATCTAGACTTTCGATCCGGTAGGTTCTGGGTTATATCACTTCAGTGATCCAGTAAGGGCCTTTCCAATTGGGGGTAAGCTTTTCTTGCTCTATTGGTCGAGCTACTTCAGCTCTCTGTAGTACAAGATCTCCAGATCAGAAGGTTTTGGCCTTCACCCATGAGTTGTAATATCGGGTAACTTTCTAACGGCATACGACCATTGTAGCTGTGCCAGAAGTCTTGTGCCCTTGAGTAAGTCCAAGTCGGGTCTCCTTTATTCTGAATTGTCTGGCTCCTTGAAGTGATCTATCCTCCTAGATCGGAGGATGACCTCTACCGGTATCATTGCTTCACTTCCGTAGGTCAGGTTGAATGGAGACTCTCCAATAGTAGATCAGAGAGTTGTTTGGTATGCCCAGAAAACCAAATTCAGTTTTTCAGTCCAAAGTCCTTTTGCTTCATTCAGCCGAGGCTGCAGGCCATTGAGAATTGTTCGATTAGTTACCTTAGCTTCACTATTTTTTTGAGGATGTCCAACGGAGGTCAACTTATGAAGGATGTGGTATTAGGCATAGAAGTCTTTGAGTTTTTTATTATCAAATTATCTCCCGTTATCGATGATGATGGCATAAGAGATTTCAAATCGGTAGATTATGGAGTTCCTGACAAAGTTTTTAACTTTCCCTTCAGTAATATGGGCTAAAGGTTCAGTTTCAATCTATTTGGTGAAGTAGACGATGGCTAAGCTCACAAATATTCTCTGTCTAGAGGTCTGAGAAAAGGGGCCGAGAATATCCATTTCCCACTGGACGAATGGTTAAGGGATGACCAACTCGATTAGCTGACTTACTGGATGCCTTTGAATATTAAAATACCTTTGACATTGGTCGTACCTTCTTATAAAGTTGGCAGCATCTTTCTGGATGGTCAACCAATAGTATCCCTGGCATATAATCTTGCAAGCTAGAGATCTGTCCTCCCAAATGATCACCACATATGCCTTCATGGACTTCTCTCAGGATGTAATCGGCATCCGATGGCCCAAAGCACTTCAACAAAGGTTGCATAAAGGACCTCTTATAGAGACTTCCCCCTCTAGGATGACGTATTGAGAAGTTGTCCATCAGATTTGTTTAGCTTCAGTGGTGTCTTTTGATAGAGTCCCCTCATTCAAGTATCTTGTGATCTAATCCATCCAGCTAGGTTCTTGCTCAATTTGGTGTATTTCCTCCACACCTTCTCCCATCAAAATGCTAGGAGCTTCCAGATATTCAATGAAAGTCCGATCTAAAGAGTCGAGCACCATTGTGGCCAATTTGGATAATGAGTCGGCTCGGAAATTCTCAGTTCATGGAACATAAGTGATGTCAAGGGACTCAAATTGGGTCACAAGGTCCTGTACCTTCTCCAAATATTTTGCCATTATTGCATCTCGGGCTTCAAAGTCTCATTTGGCTTGGTTTAGCACCAATTAAGAGTATGAAAACACTCTCATCTTTCGAATCCTGTCAGAAGGGCTTTATATTTGGCTTGATTGTTTGATGCTTGAAAAGAGAAACAGAGAGCATACTCTACAACATCCCTATCAGGGTTGGCTATAATTAGTCCGGCTCCATAACTAGAAGAGTTAGATGTTCCATCTATATAGAAGATCCATGTGGAGTTGGAGTCATCTTTAATTTCTCTAGTAGGTGTTTCTCTAGTATGTGCCTTTTCATTATTCCAAGTACATTCGGTGATGAAATCAACCAAGGCTAGGGCCTTCTTTACTGGGCGGGGTTGATACATAATATCGGACTCCTCCAACTTGACAGCCCATTTGGCTATCCTACTAGAGGTGTCGAGGCATTATAATATTGCCCTCAGTGGTTGATCCTCAGCAAAGTGATAGGATGAGACTGGAAGAACGGTCTCAGATGCTTTGCTGCTATCACCAAGGCATATATTAATTTTTGTACTTTTGGATATCTCACTTCAGTTTCATGAAGCACTTTGCTGGCATAGTAGATTGGCTTATGGGCACCATCGATTCCTTCCTGATGAGCACCGAGCTGATAGCCTCATCTGACATAGCGAGGTAAAGGTATAAGATTTCTCCTTCTTTAGGTTTCGAGAGTAGAGTCAGATTGGTCAAGTATTTTTTCAGTTCCTCAAAGGCTTGTCGATAATTTTCTGACCACTCGAAGCTCCTTGTTTATGACAGGGCTTTGAATAAAGGAAGGCATCCTTTTGCCGACTGAGAGATGAATCAACTTAATGATGCAATCCATCCGATCAGCTGTTGGATCTTCTTCTTGTTGGATAGGTGTATCATATCGAGGATTGCTCGAATTTTCTCTAGATTGGATTCAATTTCTTGATTGGTAACAAGAAAACCAAGAAACTTTTCTGAAGTAATCCAAAATATACACTTGGTTGGATTTAGCTTCATCTGATACCTTTGTAGCATGTTGAAGGCCTCTTGAAGGTCTTTGATGTGATCATCGATCTGGATGCTCTTGACGATTATGTCGTCGATGTATGCTTCCACAGTTTTATCGAGCTATTTTTCAAAGATTTTGTTGACCAGCTGCTGGTATGTTGCTCTGATATTCTTGAGATCGAACGGTATCACTTTATAGTAGTATAGCCCTTTTTTAGTGATGAAAGCTATCTTCTCCTCATCTTCAGGATCCATCCAAATTTGGTTATAGTCAGAGAAGGCATCCATGAAGCTTAAAAGTTTATGTCCTGCGGTGGCGTCAACAAGCTGATCAATATTCGATAGAGAAAAACTATCCTTTGGATAGGCTTTGTTAAGGTCAGTATAATTGATACAGATTCTCCATTTGCTGTTCATCTTTCTCACCATTACCATATCAGCAAGCCAATCCGGGTAATGGACCTCCCTTATGAATCCTATAGCAAGGAGTTTAGTTACCTCTTCATTGGTGACTTTCTACCTTTCTAGGATAAAATTTCTCTTCTTTTGCTGAACAAGCTGACATCCTGAATCGACCTTTAACTGGTAAGTGATGACTTCTGGAGGGATTCCCAACATATCATTAGCCAACCATGTGAAGATATCGGCATTATTCTGTAGGAAGTCAATCAATCTTGACCTCATATCTTCGTTGAGCAGGCTCCCAATCTACACAACCTTAATCGGATCTTCTCTTATGAGGGGTATGGAGACAGTTCTTTCAACTGGGTCCCCACTCTCTTCTGTACGATCTTGTTGATCCAGCTATTCTAGGATTATTCCATCGACTGGTTATCGATCTTGAATCATCAAGCATTGTCGAGCTACCCTTTGATCTCCTTTCATGTTTCTGACTCTGTTCCTAGTCAGGAATCATACCAGCAAGTGGTAAGTGAAGACAATGGCTTGAAACTTATTCAAGACAGGTCATCCTAAAATGGCATTGTATGCAGAGGATATTTGGATGACCATAAAGGTGATTGGAAGTATTTTCTGTCAGAGTTCTATTTCAATGGTTATGGGAAGGGTTATTTCTCCTTCCACTTCTACTGGATTCCCTCCGAATCCAGTAAGGGGTGCTGAGATTCTTTGTAATTTATTCCTTGATAAGTTCATCTTAAGAAATGCATCATAGAGCAAGACCTCGGTCGAACTTTCATTATCCACCAAAATTCTTCTTACATCATAGTTTGTAATGATAGTAGAGACAACTACAGGATCATCATGAGGTATTTGAATCCCTTGTAAGTCATCTTCAAAAAAGCTGATGGCATTGTTATTCCACAGTCTCTTTGGAGCACTTTCTTCTTCGAAGTTTGATCGGCGATGTAGCATGCTGACCATTCCATTAGTGGATTGCTGATTGGGAAGCTTCGTGCCATCAGGAAATTTATTTTTGGGCAGCCACCTCAGCCTGGCAGTCTTGACCATGGATATACTTTCCCAAGTACCCACGTTTGATCAGGCCTTCTATCTCGTCCTTCAACTATATGCATTCTTTTGTGGTGTGCCCATGGTCCCTATGAAATCGATAGGCCTTATTGCACGAGGCTAGAGGTGCTCGCATCGGCAATCTCTGGAGAAAGCTTTCCTTTTCAATCTTCATCAATATCTTCTCTTGGGAGAGATAAAGGGGTGTAGGTGTCGAACTTGCCGATCGAGTTCTTTGACTTTGGATTGCGCCATTAAGTTGAGGTATCCTTATTGCCAGAAGGTCGTGGCTCGTTGCTTTTTAGGTTTTCTTCGTTGGGGCTGGTCTCCCTTTAGCTTAGCACTAACTGGTAGCTTGCTCTTCAGCTTGGGCATTTTTTTATGCACGTGCCAGTAGTTTAGAATAACTAGTAAAAAATTTCTTGTCTAGGAAGAAAGTAAACCTGGAAGATCAGAGCCCCTTCTTCATGGTAGAAATGGTGACGTGCTCATTGAGATCTGGAATTTTTAGTATGGAGGAATTAAAGTAGGCCACATAATTTCTCAAAGTTCGCCCTTTTGTTGCTGGATGAAAAAGAAGCCATCCGAATTACACGGCATCTTTCTGCTGGTCCTGAAATGAGCCATAAATAATTTTTTTAATTATTCAAAATAATAAATTATACTTGGTCGAAGACTAGAATACCATATCTGTGCGACTTTCTTGAGGGTTGCTAGGAAAGAAAGACAATGGAGGGTGTCAGTTATCCCTTGAATCATCATATGGACTTTGAAGCTACCCAAATGATCAAGAGGATTGGTGGTTCCATCGTAAGGCTCCAACTATGGGATCTTGAAGTGTGACAAAATCTTTTCCTCCATAATTCTTCTAGAGAAGGGTGACCGTGAATAATAGGCCATTAATCATTTGTCGTTACTCCATTGGTCATCGAGTTTGGTGACCTACAATTTTAGTTTCTGGGATTTTCTTTCGAAGCTGTCATGTCATCGAATCCCCTTGTTCTGACGGGAGCTTCTTGGGGTAGACTCATTGGAAAAGATGGAATAAGATCTTTGGCATTTCTCCCAGACCTAGCTTTCCCCATACTCATGGAGTCGGGAGTCTTGTCGTGTAGGAGAATGCCGATTCAAGGAATGATGACGCTAAGAGTACTGACTTACTTCTTGGCATCGAATTTCTTGTAAAGAAGATCATCGACTATACTTCGAGGCGGTCAGTGCTTCCCGTACAGTAAGAAATTCCTCATTCTTCCTCTTTAAAAACACCCCTCATCACCCGATTTTTCATCGATTTTCTTCTTACTTCTCCGGTGGCCGCGCCGTCTCGACCTTCTCCTCCATCCAGCCACATGCTGGCAGACCACCCCCTCCTTCTATCTCCATCCATGGGATGATGGAGGCCTGTTCAGCCGAGCCAAGGAGGAAGCTGGAAGAAAAGAAAAAATGGGAAGAACTGGACGAATGCCGGTGACACCGCCCGATTTCCCTCCATCTAGCCATGACCAGCGAGTCCTCCTTCCCTCGTCGATCACCTCCCACGGCTTTCGATGCCATGGGAGGCATGCTCGGGCTGAACCAGGGGGAAAGCAGGGGGTTCGGGAGAAGAGAAGAAAGAAAGAAGAGAAGAGAAGAAAAAAATAAGGAAAGAGAAGGAAGGAAAGAAAAAAAAAGAGAAAAAGAAAAAGGAAAAAGAAAAAAAAAGAAACAAAAAAAGAGAAAAAGAAAAGGAAAAAAAGAAAAAAAGGAGAGAGAAAGAAGAGAGAGAAAGAGGAGAGAGAAGATAAAGAGAGAGAAGATGAGGAGAGAGAATAATAGGAGAGAGAGAGAAAGAAAAAATATTGAAGGGGGGAGATCGAAAAGCTCTCTTTCTTGGAATTCATGAAGTTAGGATTTTATAGATAAAAGATTTTAGTTTATAAATTATCATAGGATTATTTATGTTTAAAAATTATTATTGTAGGGGGCAGTCTTCTGAGTAAAAGGATATTATGCAGGTTCCAGGTAGGGACCAATATCAGGCATGTTAGTTATCTCTTGAAGGTAAGGATTTCTGGACTTGATCACTAATTGTATATATGTATCTTATATGACATGGTTTGATTCGTGTACATGAGCATTGCATGGTTATTTCGCATCATATTTTTGACTTCTTGTGATGAATAATAAGTTTGATATTATTATTTATATTTCTATATACCATGTTTATCAAGTAATATTATCTTTGTATGGGTTGGATCATGATACCAGTTATTGAAAAACTGTAAAAGACATGATTTGACTACATGATGTAAAATGATAAAGTGTTAATAAAGTGAATATGATGTTTGGACTAGCTATACCACGGACAAGACCATGGTTACTCAGGTTGCCAGTCACTGGCGGGATTGTGACAAATTATGTGCTAGTCATAGGCAAGATTGTGATAAATTATATGCCAGTCACAGGCGGGATTATGACAAATAGTGTGCCAATCACAGGCGAGAGTGTGACAATAGTGTGCCATTCACAGGCTGGAGTGTGACCGTGGCTAGTCCGGAACCCTAAAGAAAAATAATAACTAATGAAAATATTAAAAAAATATAATGTTATCAAAGATTTTGTTATACATGATATTTGAGTTGTTTTGGTTGCATGATCTGATAACTATTATTTTTTAGTTATTTTTAATTTATACTATTATTGGTGTGACTGTTTAGAGACCTTACTGGGCTGTAAAGCTCATAACCCCTACTTTCTTCCTTTTTAGAGTTGTGCAGGATATTCGAGCTTGTAATGGATTGTATTCGTAGTGAAATGATACATAGCAAGAATCGAGTTGGGCATGAGATCGAACATCAATTTTTAGATGGCTTAGCTAGTTTTGTTTGGTTAGATATGTTGTTGATGCTTATGTAATAACTCAGTGGATCATTTAATAGTTTTGACTTGAATAAATAATTTTTTTAAATTATTATTAAATTGTTTAAGTAATGTTGGTTTAGTTGCTATGATTTTAAATGAAGTGACTCTTGTGTACCTAGACCTTGCGTGATCTCTAGAATGTATTCTAGGATTGTGCGGCCGGTCATGTAGTCGATTTCGATGCTAGATTCGGGACATGACATAATAGTATCAAAGCTTAGGTTATAATGATTTGAAATTGTGGCATAAGTGATAGATATGAGTGACATCGAAATTTAGATCATAATTATTCAAGACTATGATATAAGTGATTAAAAACATAATATGATGGTTATTAGGATATAACATAATGATATCAAATTTGGATAATGATCATTATGGATGATGGCTTAAGCGGTATTTGAACTTGGTGTTATAAACGTTACAAGAATGAATTTGAAGTTGGATTTTAAATCTTTAGGTGTTATGCATAAGATCTGGTATATGATTAGTACCAAAGAAGAACATGATTTTTATCTGTAATATGAATAGTGAAATTGATCTAGGATAAATGTAAAAGGCCGAATGATTTGTACTCTTTAATCATGACAAGTAAGTATATGATGGATATTGGAGAGTTGGATAAGATGTGCTTTGACTTTGATAAGTAGGTTGACCCAAGCATTAAAAGTATTAGCTCAAAATTATAATATGTTACGTTAACGAATCATACTGAATATATATGTTTAATTATTAATTGAATAATTTTGGAACCCTAAATCTGATATGAATGCGGATCATGATAATATGCTAGTTTTGTTGTTAATTATTGGGTATGTCAACTCTAAATCAAACTTAAGATCTATGTTACCCTACTACTGATTTTGTATTGAACGAAAAATTGGTATTGGAAGACTTATATGGGTTTAGTCTATAAGGGACAATATTTTAGATAGTTTGTTAATCGATGTTATGAATCATGGTAAGATAGTTCTATGAGTGATAATATAATTTATTCTATTCATAAGAACATTGATTGGAAGTCCCTTACCTTGTTAGAGTTAATGATACTTTTTAAGAAAAAAGTTAATATAGATTATCTAATTGAATTGTCAAGAAAGATATGATTAATCCAGACTTGAACTAGAGTCATTGGTATTTTAAAAGGATGGTGAAATTTATGTAAGAATTTTTAATATGAAAACTAGATCAGGATAAACCTTGATATGATGTGCTTGAGATGTGAATGAGATAAAGAAACTCAACAGCTTTATTTTAATAACTTGAGATCTTCTTGGTACCAAAAATAAGATAAATCTTGGAGGGATTCTTTTAGTGAGCCTAGATGGTTTAGTAAATTTTATCAGAGTGCGCAGTGAAAGCATAATGGTTTGAGTTATTTTGAAATTAATTAAAAACATCAACTCTAACTTTAGAAGTATTATAATAGAAGCATTAATTTGAATATTAGTAACAAGATTTTAGTAAAAAAATGAAAGGATAAAGCTATTGAACCTTAGGCTAGTCTATAGACGTTGCCATGCAATTTTTATCGATATGCTCACCTAATGTAGAGGACTCTAGGGGGAAAAAATTTGTGAGGCACCTCCAAATTTAGAAAAGACACGTAATGATTCTTTTATCAGGCTTGGATATGGAGTACTCTAACATAAAGCTTCCCTTAGGTTTGATATTGTAAACTCATTATTTATAGAGGTTTAAGGTTTCTCTGAAATAGAAGCCTAATTATAAAATCATAGGGAAGATTAAAGGAAGAAAGGCTTTAGATTCTAGAGAGTGTTAAATGCTCAAAGTTTTTTTGTTGGTGTTAATGACATAGAAAATGGCCAATTATATCATGAAGTGAATCAAGAGAAATAAATTTCAGGGATGAGGAATTATGTATTTTAATTTGAGGTTGAGGCACTAAGGTTCATTCGAAGGAAATTGAAAGAATCCACTATGTAGATAGATGGTGATGATCAAATGAAAATGTTATATCATATTGTTATGTAAAGGTCGTATGAAGAGAGCATTCTAAGAGGTGGATTACCTGAAAGCTCGAGGTTGATGTTAGGATTAAGTATTTCTAAAATGTGGATTATCATGATGTTCTTGTAAATTTAATTAAGGATAATTAATTGTATTGGCATCGAAAGATTAGTATTCTTTTGGAAGAGCTTAAGAGAATTTAGTATGCATTGTGAATGGAAAGGATCAAGTTTTGAATATAATTTCGTTACGTTAAAACTTAAGAAGTAAGTACCTTAAGAGGCAGACTAATTAGGAGTTTGAGGATGATATGAAGGTTAATTACTTCTAAGATAAGATCTCAAGCAAGTTAATTTCGAGGATGAAATTATTTTAATGGGGAGAGAATGTGAAACCTGGACTTTTGGGCTGAAGTCGATAGGCTCAGCCGACTTCAACCCATCTCAAAGAAAAAAAAATTGAAATAAGGGACCAAGCCCTTGTTTATCCGACCAAATCTTTTGCTAGAGAAGCTGGAAGGGAGGGTCGTATAGGGCTTGGGGTCGACCGGTAGGAGTCGTGGAGGGGAGAAGGCCTCGATCGATCGAGGTTTCGCCCCGTACGGTGAGAAATTTCTCGTTCTTCCTCTTTAAAAACAGCCTTCATCATCCGATTTTTCATCGATTTTCTTCTTCCTTCTTCAATGGCCGCGCTGCCTCGACCTTCTCCTCCATCCAGCCACGTGCCGGTGGACCACCCCCTCCTTCGATCCCTATCCATGGGACGATGGAGGCCTGTTCAGCCGAGCCAAGAAAGAAGCTAGAAGAAAAGAAAAAAAAGGGAAGAACGGACGAACGCCAATGATGCCACCCGATTTTCCTCCGTCCAGCCATGACCGGCGAGTCCTCCTTCCCTCGTTGACCACCTTCCACGGCTTCTAAGGCCATGGGAGGCATGCTTGGGCTGAACCAGGGTGAAAGTATGGGGGTTTGGGAGAAGAGAAGAAAGAAGGAAGAGAAGAGAAGAAAAAAGGGAAGAGAAGGAAGGAAAAGAAAAAAAAAGAGAAAAGGAAAAAGGAAAAAAAAAAGGAAAAAGGAAAAAGGAAAAAAAAAATAAAAGAAAAATAAAAGAAAAAGAGAAGGAAAAAAAGAGAGAGAAAGAGGAGAGAGAAGATGAAGAGAGAGAAGAAGAGGAGAGAGAAAAAGAGGAGAGTGAAATAGGGGAGAGAAAGAAGAGAGAGAAGATAAGAAGAGAAAAAAGAAAAAATATTAAAGGGGGCGATCGAAAAGCTCTATTTCTTGGAATTCATGAAGTTGGGATTTTATAGATAAAATGTTTTGGTTTACAAATTATCCTAGGATTATTTATATTTAAAAATTATTATTATAGGGGGCAGCCTTCTGGGTAAAAGGATATTGTGCGGGTTCTGGGTACGAACCAATATCAGGCATGTTAGTTATCTCTTAAAGGTAAGAATCTCTGGACTTGATCACCAGTTGTATATATGTATCTTACATGATATGGTTTGATTCGTGCACATGAGCATTGGCATGTGTTGCCGCTCTCGCCGTCGCGCCCGTGCCACGGATCGGCCGATCCTTCCTGACCGCCTGGCGAGGAAGCCTCCCTTCCCGCGGAAAACCTGCAACAAAGGGGTTAGAGGACCCTGGCCGGGGATCCCGGCGAGGGAGCTCCGACGGTCAAGTCAGTAGACGGCGAGAAGGAACAGACTCTCCAGCCGGACCCTCTAAAGGGTTCCAGACTTAGAGAGTTAACTGGTGAAGGAAACGCTTTGGGGACCAGAATCTCGGCTGGGCCTCCTTGCCGAGCTCGCGCCCAGTCTTCCCCTCTAGGGATTCCTGGCTTCTCTCTCGACGCAAGGCCTTGTGCCGGTGCTTCCTCCTTGTCCCCAGGCTAATTGGCTTACCTTGTCGTCCCCAGATCCTTCCTTCTTTATCCCCTTCCGTCGCGCATTTGTCTTTTTCCGCCTCGGAAACTCCCCTCCCCCGTCCACTTCTCTTTTTCCCTTTTCGGTGAAGGGTGCCAGGCGGCTTTCCGACCTCGTCCGCCGGGCCCAGCATGGGAAAGGCAAGGACAGAAGAGAAAGAGGGGAGGGCGGCGCTGGCAGGGCGGCCGGTCAGGCCTTGGGCCCGGTGAGAGCGCCCTCTTCCCCAAGCGTGGGCGCCATCTATCTATGGGGCCTGTGGCGTCAGGGTTGCGTCTCTCGGCTGCGGGACCTGTCGGGCCGATGCTAGTGATGTTCCGCGTGCCACCGCCCTCCGTACAGGACGCCGTCTGGGATTCGTACGGCCCGAGGGATGGCCTCGGGGCCCGTCTCTCCCCCCAGGGCCCTCGTCGTACGATCGGTCTGACCTCGGCTGAGTTGGGCCCGTCTCTGGGGGCCACTTGGCGAAGGGCAAAGGATCAGCCGACCTCGGCTTAGGTGGACCCCTCCTGGGTGGACACCTGGCGAGGTGGCAGGAGGTCGCCTGGCTTCGACCGAGGTGGGCCCGTCTCCGGGTGGCCGCCTGGCGAAAGGCGAAGGATCAGCCGACCTCGGCTTAGGTGGAACCCCTCCTGGGTGGACACCTGGCGAGGTGGCAGGAGGTCGCCTGACTTCGGCCGAGGTGGGCCCGTCTCCGGGCGGCCACCTGGCGAAGGGCGAAGGATCAGCCGACCTCGGCTTAGGTGGACCCCTCCTGGGTGGACACCTGGCGAGGTGGCAGGAGGTCGCCTGGCTTTGGCCGAGGTGGGCCCGTCTCCGGGCGGCCACCTGGCGAAGGGCGAAGGATCAGCCGACCTCGGCTTAGGTGGACCCCTCCTGGGTGGACACCTGGCGAGGTGGCAGGAGGTTGCCTAGCTTCGGCCGAGGTGGGCCCGTCTCTGGGCGGCCACCTGGCGAAGGGCGAAGGATCAGCCGACCTCGGCTTAGGTGGACCCCCCCTGGGTGGACACCTGGCGAGGTGGCAGGAGGTCGCCTGGCTTCGGCCGAGGTGGGCCCGTCTCCGGGCGGCCACCTGGCGAAGGGCGAAGGATCAGCCGACCTCGGCTTAGGTGGACCCCCCCTGGGTGGACACCTGGCGAGGTGGCAGGAGGTCGCCCGACCTTGGCCGACCTCACTTAAGCGGACCCCTCCGGGCCCGGGCGCCAATGAGGTGGTAGAGGAGCTTTGAGCCGAGCTCGACCTCGGCGAGGGCGGTTCGCCTTAGTCGTCGGGCGGTGTAGTCTCGCCGATCCTGGCTTTGAGGACGTGGCGCTGACTCCACCGGGGAAGCCTACATGTGGCTTGCTCGTATTTGGCGATACCTGAGCCTGGCCACGTTATTGTCACGGCTGTAACATTTGCCCCCCAGCCCGCCGTTCCGTCGGGGCATCGTAGAACGGAATGTCGGGATTAAATGCGGACATGACGTGGAGAGGCGAAGATCTTGCATCATAATTGCCACGATCCTCGTCGTTGTGGCTCGATGCGGCTGAAGACCTACGGGGAGCCGCCACGCGTCGCCCACTTGCCCATAATCAATGCGTCGCTTCGAGGCAGAGGCCGTTACTCTGCTAACGAGGCGTCGGTGTCGGGCGTGCGCCCACGTGGCGACCATCCAGTGGCCTGAGGTGGAATGACGGGTACGGCCACTGTCGGTTGAGTTTGAAATGGAGGGGACTTTCCAGAACGAGGCCTTTTCCCTTGCTTCATGGGCGGTTTGCTGCAGGCTAACAACTCCTGTTGCTCGTGCTCGTCTGTGCATTTTCGGTGAGTGACTCCTTCTTCTCTAGCTCCCCCCCTCCTTCCTTCTCATTTCCTTTCCGATCTTCCTGTCCTTTTCTTTCCTATGGCGCGCCGTCGCCATGTCTCTTCCAACCCGGACGAGGCCGGTCCATCCCGGCCGAGGACTCCATCTTCTTCCTCCTCGGATGAGGAGGTAATTCCTGAGGAGGTCCGCCGGTGCTTGCAACCCGGGGGTGTCACCATTGGCATCCCCAGGGGGATCCGGTCCCCTCCGGTTGCACCTGCCATGCCCCTCCGTTCCCTTCCTGCTTTGCCTTCTCTTCCTGCTCCGCCGTCTCTTCCTGCTCCGCCGTCTCTTCCCGCCGGTCCCTCCGGTCATGCTTCTACCATGACCGAAGGCGACCTTTCTCTGCTCCGGGATGCCTATGGAATCCCGGGGTCTATTCGTCTGTTTGCTCCGCGGTCCGGGGAGCGCGTCACCATGAGTGGCCCCGGCCGCATAGCTTTCTATGAAGACTTCCTCCTTGGGGGTCTTCGGTTTCCTTTGCATCCTTTCTTTCTTTCCTTCCTCAGCCACTTTCGGCTCGTCCCGGCCCAGCTGGCTCCTAATGCCATCCGGGTCATCTTCTCCTTCATCGTTTTCTGCCACTTCCACGGGTTCGTTGCCCGTTTTTCTCTCTTCAGGGCCTTGTTCACCCTGAAGAAGTGCTCCACCGATGACGGCTGGTGGTACATTTCACCCCGGCCTAGGTGTCTTCGGTTCGACCTCCCTTCCTCGGTCAAGGGATGGAAGAGCCGGTTTTTCTTTGCCTCGGTCGACGATGTCGACTGGGCCTGGAGTGAGCCGGACCGGTCCCCGAACCGGAATTCCCGAGTCGAGCCGGCGGACCAGGAGTCCTATACCCAGCTCCTGGGCGACGAGGTCCCGGCGCTCGAGGTTCTGCTTTCTGAGCAGAATCTTTTCGAGGCCGGTATCAGTCCCATCCGCGAGACCGGTGAGATTTGGCCCCTCATTGACCTCTGCCCCCCCCCCCCCTTTCTTCATAACTGATCCAGCTGACTTTCTGTCTCTTTTGTCTTGCAGGGATGAAGTTTTCACTGGAGAACCTCTTTGAGGGGGCGGCCCAGCGGGACGTCGTGGAGGTAGACGAGCCCGCAGCGAAGAGGGCTCGCATGGAGACGAGCCGGGAGGTCATGGCGGCGACCGTGCCCGGCCCGGTTGCCGTCATCTCCCCGCCCCGGCCACCTCAGGGCGGGGCCACTGATACTTCGGCCGCGCGACCTGGTGGCGCTGCAGAGAGAGCTCCAGCGCCTGCCGCTCCTCCCATCGCCGGGCCCGTTATTGCTGCCAGCCCGACAGCACCGCCTGTGGCGACCGCCGGTCCGTCGGTTGCGGCTTCGGCTGAGGGGGCAGCTGCCGCAGGGGCCGGCCCGAAGGCCCCGGCGCCGGTGATCACCCACCGGGACTCGGTCATCCTCGACAGGGGGCTGGCGGAGAAGATGATGGAGTACGCCTCCACCGCCCGGGACCGCCGAGCTCGGGGCGGCCGGGACTACGCGGACGCACTGCTCGGCATCCTTCCGCAGATCTTCATGGTAAGTCCGAGCTTCTTCCTTTTCCATTTTCCTATCTCAAAACTTACCTGCCTTTGCTCTGACCTGTGTCGCTTTTGCCATTGCAGATCGGGAACGACGTCCTCCTACTGAGGAATTTCCTTGTAGGGAACGCCAAGAGGGACTCCGAGCGGGAGCAAAAGCTCGGCAAGCTTGCGGCTGACGTCAAGGATTTAATGGAGAAGGGCGCCGAGCTGCGAGCCAAGAAGCAAGCCCTCTAGTCCGACCTGGCGCGTTCCGAGGAGCGGAACAAGGAGTTGGAGGCCTCATTGTCGGAGGAGCGGACCTCTAACCAGCGCCGAACTGAAGAGGAGGCGGCAGAGAAGGCCCGCCTGCAGGCCCACTCCCAATGGCTGGAGCGCCAGCTGGAGGAGGCCCGGCGAGACGCGGCCGCGGCGAAGGACCAGAGCGCCTACGTCAACGGGCTCCTGGAGGCGGCCAAGCGGGAAGCGCAAGAGGCCGTCCCCAAGTTCCGGGCCTCCGACGAGTACACGTCGGAGGTCCGGGAGGCCGCCGTGGACTCCTTCCTGAAGGGGTTCCGGATGTGCCGGGAGAAGGTGGGGGCCTTCTTCCCCCAGCTGGACCTGAGCGGAGTCGTAGTCGGTGGCAGGAGGCCAGGAGGTGAGAGCAGGGCTTCCGGCATGGCCGAAGTGACACCTGTGGCGCCGTCGACCAGCGATGCCACGGCCCCGGAGCAGCCCCAGGAGCCGGCTGCTGTAGAAGTCGAAGACGCAGCACCCGCGCCTCCGGCAGATGGCTCCGAACCCGCAGCCCAGTGATCCCGGCACTGTCTTTTTGCTTTATTCCTGTTGTTTTTGTTTTTTGGGGAGTCCCGGCCTGTCGGGGCTCCCAGCTTGTACCGACTACTTATGCTAATGAAGATCTAAGCTTTTACCGAAACCTTGTTCGTTGTTTCGTTTTACTTTTCTCTTCTTTTCTTTCTGAGATGTCGGTCTGGAACACTTGAAGTGACTGCAGGCCTGGTCCTCCCATTGTTCAAATCGAAGGACGGGGCCTGCAGAGTCGCGTCGCAACAGGGCAAGCCTTAGGCGGGCCCGACTTTGGGTCGCCTTCATGCTTGCGCAGACAACACGGTTTCTGCACCGTCTTCCGGGCCGAAGCCCGGGACCTCCGGACGGAGCTCGGTGCCGCAGGCTTTCTCAAGCCTCGCGCGGCTCACTGAGCTGTGCTCCGGGCTTGCGTGGGCGAACTGGGTTCGGCGCCACTTTCCAGGCCGAGGCCCAGGATCTTCCGGACTGAGCTCGATGCCGCAGGCTTTCTTAAGCCCTGCGCGGCTTGCTGAGCTGTGCTCCGGGCTTGCGTGGGCGAACTGGGTTCGGCGCCACCTTCCAGGCCGAAGCCCAGGATCTTCCGGACTGAGCTCGACGTCGCAGGCCTTCTCAAGCCTTGCACGGCTTGCTGAGCTGTGCTCCGGGCTTGCGTGGGCGAACTGGGTTCGGCGCCACCTTCCAGGCCGAAGCCCAAGATCTTCCGGACTGAGCTCGACGCCGCAGGCCTTCTCAAGCCTTGCGCGGCTTGCTGAGCTGTGCTCTGGGCTTGCATGGGCGAACTGGGTTCGGCGCCACCTTCCAGGCCGAAGCCCAGGATCTTCCGGACTGAGCTCGACGCCGCAGGCTTTCTCAAGCCTTGCGCGGCTTGCTGAGCTGTGCTCCGGGCTTGCGTGGGCGAACTGGGTTCGGCGCCACCTTCCAGGCCGAAGCCCAGGATCTTCCGGACTGAGCTCGATGCCGCAGGCTTTCTCAAGCCTTGCGGGGCTTGCTGAGCTGTGCTCCGGGCTTGCGTGGGCGAACTGGGTTCGGCGCCACATTCCAGGCCGAAGCCCAGGATCTTCCGGACTGAGCTCGATGCTGCAGGCCTTCTTGTTGAAGTTAGAAGGGAGTGTTTGAAGTGGGGAAGCTTTGTTACAGAAACTGGGAGCCTTACATCACTGGTAGTACATCCTCAGGTTCGAGGAGTTCCATGTCCGGGGGAACCTGGCACCTCCCAATTCTTCCAAGTAATATGCTCCATGAGGGAGGGCTTCTGCCACCCGATACGGGCCTTCCCAGTTGGGCGATAGCTTGCCGCATTCCCGGGGTTGGGATGCTTCGGCGCGCCGGAGGACCAAGTCTCCGGGACGAAAAGCCTTAGGCCGCACCCGGGAGTTGTAATATCTGGCTACACGTTGCCGGTACGCCGCCATTCGGATTCGGGCCCTGTTCCTGGTTTCCTCGAGAAGGTCTAGGTTGAGCATCATCCTGGCTGGGTTTTCTGTCTCGTCGTATTGCTCCACGCGCAGCGTGGGTAGGCTGAGCTCGATCGGGATGACTGCCTCGGCTCCAAAGACGAGGTTGAATGGAGTTTCGTTGGTAGCCGTCCTTGGGGTGGTGTGGTATGCCCAAAGGATGCTGGGAAGCTCATCGGCCCACCTGCCCTTGGCCTGGTCCAGCCGCGTGCGGAGGCCCTGAAGAATGGTCCCGTTCGTGACTTCGGCCTCCCCGTTGGTCTGAGGGTGCGCCACCGAGGTAAAGCGATGCCTGATGCCGAGGTCGCTGCAGAATTCTTCGAATTCCCGGCAATCGAACTGGCGTCCGTTGTCGGTGACCACAGTGTGGGGGAGGCCGAAGCGGCAGACGATGGACTTCCAGAAGAACTTGGTGACGTTTGCTTCGGTGATCCTTGCTAAGGGTTCGGCCTCGACCCACTTCGTGAAGTAGTCGATAGCAACTATCAAGAACTTCCGCTGGCCCGACGCCGGCGGGAATGGGCCCAGGAGGTCCATCCCCCACTGGGCGAACGGCCAGGGGGCTGAGAGCTGAGAGATTGGATTGGAGGGTTGCCGCTGCACCGTGGCGTGACGCTGGCACCGGTCGCACTTCTTCACGAAGTCGGCGGCGTCTTCCTTCATTGTTTCCCAGAAGTAGCCCTGACGGAGGGCCTTGTACGCCAATGCCCTGCCCCCCACGTGGTTCCCGCAAATGCCTTCGTGAATCTCCTGGAGAACAAGCTTGGCTTCTGTGGGTCCTACGCACTTGAGGAGGGGATAAGAGTAGGATCTCTGATACAGCTGCCCGTCCATCAGGACAAACCGCACGGCCTTCTTCCTGATGAGGCGAGCCGCCTGTCGGTTCTCCGGCAGGGTGCCGCTGGCGATGTAGGCAGCGTACTTGTCCATCCAGCTGGGCTCCTGGCTGACCTGATGGACCTCCACCGGTGCTTCGAGGCTTGGGACCTCAAGGCGCTCCACATGAGCGCGTCCCAGCATCGCGTCCGGCAGGGTCGCCAGCCGGGAGAGGGCGTCCGCACGGGCGTTCTCCCCACGAGGGATGTGGGAGATGTTGAAGCGGCGGAATTTGGACGCGCCCGCCTTGACGAGCTCCAAGTACTTCACCATTTGGGGGTCGTGCGCGACGTACTCTCCGGACACCTGCCCCGCTACGAGCTGGGAGTTGGTGAAAGCTTTGAGGTTGGTCACGCCCAGCTCGCGGGAGACTCTCAGTCCGGCAAGAAGTGCCTCGTACTCCGCCTGGTTGTTTGTTGCGGGGAACTGGAAACGGAGTGCGCACTCGACGACGACCCCGTCGCCGTTGGCAAGGATGAGCCCGGCTCCGCTCCCGCCGGAGTTCGAGGCTCTGTCCACATGGAGGATCCAGACGTCCTCTCCGGGCTCATCGGCGCCAACCTCCATCGGCTGGGCCGGGGATCTTCCTCGGGCTCCTTGCCCAAGCCTGCACACTCGACCAAAAAATCGGCCAGCACCTGTGCCTTCATGGCCGACCTTGGCCTGTATGCAATGTCGAACTCGCTGAGTTTCAGTGCCCACTTGGCCAACCGTCCCGAAGTATCAGGTCGGCTGAGCACCGCTTTCAGCGGTTGGTCCGTCAAGACGGCGATGGGGTGCGCTTGGAAATAGGGCCTGAGACGCTGGGCAGACACTATTAGCGCAAAAACAAGTTTCTCGGGCCGGGAATACCTGAGCTCCGTGTCTCGGAGGAGTTTACTGGTATAGTACACCGGCCGTTGGAGCCCCTGGTCATCGGTTCGGACCAAGACAGAGCTGACGGCCTCCGGGGTAACCGCCAAGTAGAGGGCAAGCTCCTCCCCCTCCTCGGGCCTGGACAGTAAAGGTGGCGATGCGAGCGTCTTCTTCAGCTCCTCGAAGGCCCGCTGACATTCCTCGGTCCAAGCAAAGCCATTCATCTTCCTCAGCACCTTGAAGAAGGGATGGCAGCGGTCCACCGACCTGGAAATAAAATGGCTGAGGGCTGCGACTCGACCGGTCAGTCGTTGCACCTGCTTCTTGGAGGCGGGCTGCTCCATGTCCAGGATGGCCTGGACCTTCTCCGGGTTGGCCTCGATCCCTCTTTGAGTCACCATAAACCCTAAGAACTTACCGGCGGAGACGCCGAAAGCGCACTTCGCCGGGTTCAGCTTCATCTGATGGCGCCGGAGGTTGCCGAACGTCTCCGTCAAGTCAGCCACGTGGTCCGAATCAAGTTTGCTCATCACCAGCATGTCGTCCACGTACACCTGCATGTTGCGGCCTATCTGGTCTTTGAAGATTTTACTGACCAGACGTTGATACGTCGCACCCGCATTCTTGAGGCCGAAAGGCATCATCCTGTAGCAAAAAGTCCCGCGGTCAGTTATGAAGGCAGTGTGCTCTTCATCCTCCGGGTTCATCCGGATCTGGTTGTATCCGGAGAAGGCGTCCATGAACGACAAAAGGCGATGCCCCGAGGTGGTGTCGACCAGCTGGTCGATCTTTGGAAGAGGGAAACTGTCCTTTGGGCAAGCTCGGTTGAGGTCGGTGTAGTCCACACAGATCCTCCACTTACCGCTACTCTTTTTTACCATGACCACGTTTGCCAGCCAGCTAGGGTATTGGACCTCTCGAACGAAACCGGCGGCGAGGAGCTTCTCTACTTCCTCGTTGATCGCCTTCTGCCTCTCCATGGCGAAGCTTCTCTTCTTCTGGAGGACCGGGCGGCAACCTGGGTCCACGTTCAGGCTGTGCATGATAACCTCGGGCGGGATGCCCGGCATGTCGGCTGCTGACCAGGCGAACACGTCAGCGTTGGCGCGGAGGAACTCCAGCAAGCGGGTTCGCTCTTCCTCGAGGAGCTAGGCCCCGATTTGCACCGTCTTCAGGGGATCCAAACCGAGGGGAAAAGTCAGCAGGCGCTCTACGGGTCCTCCCCTGGGTTCCCTCTCTCTCAGATCGAGGTCGTCGATATCATGGGCAAGCTCCGCGCCCCTAGTGCCTGGGACCATCTGGAGGCAGAGCGGGACTGGCTGGATCGTCCCCTTCATCTCTCCGAGCCCGGAAGGTGTGGGGAACTGCACCAACAGCCTCCTCGTGGAGATGGTGGCGTCCAGTTGGTTGAGCCCGGGACGCCTGAGAATGGCATTGTAAGGCGAGGGGAGCCTGACGACGGTGAATGTTATTAGGACGGTCGCTTGCCGGGGCGGGGATCCGGTAGTGACCGGGAGAGTGATCTCCCCCTCGACCCCCACCGAGTCCCCTGTAAAACCTACCAGGGGGGTGTGCACTGGCTTCAGCTGTTCGGGGGACAAATTCATCCGAGAGAATGCATCGTAAAAAAGTACGTCAGCTGAGCTTCCACTATCCACCATGATCCGATGTACAGGATGCTTTGCGATGGTCATCTCGACCACCACGGCATCGTTGTTTACATTATCATTAATTTCCTCTCCTTTGGGAGGGATTACATTCTCCGGGACTTCCCGGGCTCTCTTCATTGCTCGGCCGGGCCCGCGCGAGATCATGCCCACGGGCTTCTCCGTTGGGCGGTTGTCGATCGCAGGGACAGGCGGTAGGGCCGCGAGCGGCTGCCCTTCAGAGGGGGCCTCGCTCTTGACGAACTTCCTGAGGTAACCCCTGCTGATCAGCTCCTCAATCTCCCGCTTCAGATGGCGACACTCCTCCGTGTCATGCCCGTGTTCGCGATGGAACTGGCAGTACTTCGATTTGTCTCGGGCGGCTCTCGGGTTCTGAGGAGGAGGTCGACGGAGGTAGCGCTCGCCCTCGATTTCCATGAGGATCTTCGTTCGAGGTGCAAGGAGAGGGGTGTACCTCCACTCTGGAGTGGCTTCGCCCCTCGGCTTTGGATTTGGGCGGAGGTCGGCAGATGGCCCGGGCCTCCGAGCTCCCGGGATGTCCCTCGGGAGCGGCTTCTTTGGAGTCTTCCCGTCCAGCTCTCGACGGGTGCGGTCGGCCTCCTCCGCTCGGATGTACTTGTGGGCGCGGAGGAGGAGCTCGGAATACGTCCTGGGCGGCTTCTTGTCCAAGGAATAGGTTAGGCGGGACGTCTTGAGTCCGCGCTTCAAGGCCAGCATGGCGACAGGCTCGTCCAAGCTGTAGATCTCCAGTGCTGCGGTCTTAAACCGGGTGATGTAGTCCCAGAGCAGCTCCTGGTCCTGCTGGCGGATGGAAAAGAGGCTGTCCACCTCTCTTGGCACCTTTCGACAAGCGTCGAAATGCGCCACAAACTTTCCTTCCAACTGATGGAAGGAGCAAATGGACCCGGGCTCGAGGCGGGCGAACCAGACT
Organism: Areca catechu; assembly: GCA_021397845.1. Lineage (NCBI taxonomy): Eukaryota > Viridiplantae > Streptophyta > Magnoliopsida > Arecales > Arecaceae > Areca > Areca catechu. The sequence goes on from CM038046.1 coordinate 8,719,992, forward strand.
CGAGCGGCCTTCCGAAGGGTTGCCGGGAAGGCGATGCATAGAAGGGCGTCAGTGGCCCCCTGGACCCTCATAAGAGCCTTATAGCTCTCCAAATGATTCAGGGGGTCGGTGGTTCCGTCGTAGGGATCCACCTGCGGCATGCGGAACCGTTTCAGGATTGGTTCCGCCTGGATTTCTTCAGAGAAAGGGGGGCGGGAGTCATAGCCCGCCGGGTCCACCGACGAGTTCTGCAGGTCGGCGAATCGGCGAGCGAACTCCGCCAGTTTGCGCTCATACTCCTCCAGGCGCCTCTCGGCTTGGCGCCTGATGGCTTCATCGGTGGAGTCTTCCACCGAGGCTGCGGGTGAAAGGGGCGCCGATCGGTCTCGGCGCGAGGTCTGGCCTCGGCGTCGCTTGCTGCGGTGTGCCGTTTCGGCCCCGTCGGCCGGGGATCGACTCTCGTGATCCTCCGAACCGGAATAGTTTCTCTTTACGGGAGCTTGGTGGCTCCCCCGGGGGTTGGAGATGGCCCTTGGATGGGATGGCCTGCCCTGGATGGAGCGCAGGCTCCCACGCTGCCCCGCGGCTCGGGCCGCGGGGGTCCCTGGCTGCGGTTGAGTGGCCAGGGACCGTTGCTGATGCTGAAGCTGTCGGACCGCTGAGGTCAAGGTCTGCAGCTGCTGGACGATGGCCGCGAGGGATCCATCCACCGGGGCAGGCTGCTGTGTAAGAGGAGGGGGAGCCGGAAGCTCCCTTTCGGGGCTGTGGCCCCCCAGAGGGGAGTGGACATCCCCCACGCGGCTGGTGGACGCCTCGCGACCACGAGTGACCACCATTGCTGGAGAGCATGACACCTGCAGAAAGCCGGTTCCCACTAGGGGTTAGTGTCCTGCCCCCCTACCTGGCGCGCCAATCTGTTGCCACTCTCGCCGCCGCGCCCGTGCCACGGATCGGCCGATCCTTCCTGACCGCCTGGCGAGGGAGCCTCCCTTCCCGCGGAAAACCTGCAACAAAGGGGTTAGAGGACCCTGGCCGGGGATCCCGGCGAGGGAGCTCCGACGGTCAAGTCAGTAGACGGCGAGAAGGAACAGACTCTCCAGCCGGACCCTCTAAAGGGTTCCAGACTTAGAGAGTTAACTGGTGAAGGAAACGCTTGGGGACCAGAATCTCGGCTGGGCCTCCTTGCCGAGCTCGCGCCCAGTCTTCCCCTCTAGGGATTCCTGGATTCTCTCTCGACACAAGGCCTTGTGCCGGTGCTTCCTCCTTGTCTCCAGGCTAATTGGCTTACCTTGTCGTCCCCAGATCCTTCCTTCTTTATCCCCTTCTGTCGCGCATTTGTCTTTTTCCGCCTCGGAAACTCCCCTCCCCTGTCCACTTCTCTTTTTCCCTTTTCGGTGAAGGGTTCCAGGCGGCTTTCCGACCTCGTCCGTCGGGCCCAGCATGGGAAAGGCAAGGACAGAAGAGAAAGAGGGGAGGGCGGTGCTGGCAGGGCGGCCGGTCAGGCCTCGGGCCCGGTGAGAGCGCCCTCTTCCCCAAGCGTGGGCGCCATCTATCTATGGGGCCTGTGGCGTCAGGGTTGCGTCTCTCGGCTGCGGGACCTGTCGGGCCGATGCTAGTGATGTTCCGCATGCCGCCGCCCTCCGTACAGGACGCCGTCTGGGATTCGTACGGCCCGAGGGATGGCCTCGGGGCCCGTCTCTCCCCCCAGGGCCCTCATCGTACGATCGGTCTGACCTCGGTTGAGTTGGGCCCGTCTCTGGGGGCCACCTGGCGAAGGGCAAAGGATCAGCCGACCTCGGCTTAGGTGGACCCCTCCGGGGTGGACACCTGGCGAGGTGGCAGGAGGTCGCCTGGCTTCGGCCGAGATGGGCCCGTCTCCGGTGGTGGGGACACCTGAGGCACCATAATAAGATAGAGGCTTTTTCAACCCTCTGTAAATTGATCAATAATTTATGAGTCCATCTGTAATAAGGGCTTAGCTCATCTGAGTCCATTTTAGTTGTTATTTGAGTATTTTTAGTTGTTATTTCAGTTCTGTACTAGTCAGCTCATGTTGAGCTAGTTCAGTCCAATGCTAGTCAGCTCATGTTGAGCTAATTTTATTTTTTGAGTCCTGTCCAAGCATACTGAAGACTCAAGACTATATCATACAAGTGAAGACCAAGTCCAACTATATTAAGACATGGAAGTATAGCACAAGTCCAACCCAGCTTGAAGATTTGAAGACCCCAAGAGGAAAATTCAGAAAACCCTGATTTCTTGCAGATGCCCTCCAGATACCCAGATTCCCTTCCAGATGCCAAAATATATTCATATACCAAGGCATCCATGATTTTAGAGGTCCATCTACATCCTAGCCCAAAGAAATCAAGCCCAGGTGCCAAGCCCAAGCCCCTAAGAAGCAAGATACCAGGGAATATTCCTGCTACCTGGCTACCAGGCCACCCCAGCTTCCAGAGGCCGAAACCCATGCACCCGGGCCCCTTTGGGCCAGCCCCTTGCTGCTCCTAGAAGCCCAACACGCCCCCATAGGCGTCCTTGGAGTGTTGACCAAGTCAAGAGAATTTTTAGGGATTTTTCTACCTAATATTTCCTTATTTTCTAGCTAGGGTTTGAGAGGGAAAAGGATTCTTATGTAAAGACTTATGTACCCTTACTTGGAGCCCAAGGTTAAGGGTCTATTTAAGGGACCCTAGCCTCTTGTATGAGGAGAATTTTTGATGAATGAAAACCTTGAGTTCTTCTATTGAGTTGTGTGATACCCTGCTGTGTGCATAAAGGGGTTTGCGAGAGTTCTTCTTCCCAGTGCTGCAATCATCTTCCTGCTACCAACAAGCATCTCAGATCCCTGGACGCCCACTACAAAAGAAGCCTTCCCTTGCTATTTTTCTTTGTTTTCTTGTTCCTTTGTGAGTTTTCTAACCCCTGACAGGTCGTTTGCAGGTCCCCGAGTTCCTACGAATCCAACGACTCCAGCCAAGCCTCAATCGGATCACCGAGCAGAAAGCCAGGTATCCGCGGGTCTTTGGCTCGATTTTCCAGGCCGCATCCGTCGAGGAACGAGAGACCCTTTTGCTGCGATCTTCACAGACATTGTCAGGTACACCCCTCTACCTCCAGTAGTTTTATTGTAGGAGAACTTGCCCTAACCGAGGCTTCTCAGCCCCGGCGATCCTTCTTTTCTACTTTTCTAGGTCCTAATCTGCATGCTGATCTTCTAAAATTCATATAAAATTCCCTATAACTTATTTTAATCTGAAATTCGGGAATTAATCACCCAACCCCACATATAAAATATATAAAAAAAATTGCATGCATATTAGTTCCGCATCATTTGGTATCAGAGCTTAGATTAGGGCTTGTTTTCTGCAATTTCTCAGTCCGTATATACTCTATTATTTTAATTATTTCTCCCTGTTAAAAACTCAAAAAATTCTGAAATTTATTTTCCTGGATTTATCATAATTCACAGTAATTTTAAAAATTTTTCCAAATTTTATTATGGCATGTGAATTTTCTGCAAGCCGAAATAGGGCCTGCAAATTTTCGGCTCTATTTTTTTTAGCAAGACATGTTTGGAAGTTTTAGGGTTTTGTTTAGGAGTTTTTGCATATTTCTTAATTTTAGTATATTTTCAGTATATTAGGTCATGATTTGCAAGTTTTCTTCTATTTAAAAAAAAAATACCAAAAAAAAAAAACATATTTTCCAAAAATACAAAAAAAAAAAAATCTAAACCTTAATTTGCATCCTCATCTGCCTGCCATCATTGCATAATTTACTTTTAAGGGCACTCTTGCTATATCAGATGGGGGGAGGATTTGATCACCTCTCCTTAGCCCAAAACCACATCCCTTGTATTCAGTCCCAAGCCTTAACCTAAAATTAATTAGACTTAATTTACCCTAGTGGGCTAGGGACATCAACTGGTCGGGTCCGGGGTAGTGTTAGATCACTGTGTCAAGTAACCTGTGTGTGCCTTGTGCTCAGTGTCTAGAATGGTGGTTTAGGGATTCAATCCCGAAGGGCTTGTGTGCTGGTCCGCCTACCTGGCCAATCTCTGATTGGTGTCTAGGATTGGCAATCAGGGACCTAACACTCCCCTTACACCTGCCTGGCTGAGTACAGGGTTACTATAGGCTAGTTTGCCACCCTGATTGAGCATCTAGTTTGGACTTTAGGTCTAGTCAGCTATAGTCGGTCTGATCGAGTCTTGCATGAGAACTAGATCAGGAGTTTCATATCACCCACCTCCTTCATAAATGTCTGAACCCATGGAAAACTTACAAGCCCAAATAAAAGCCCTAGTTGATCAAATGGCCCAGATGACTACCCAGATGACCCAGTTAACTCAGTCTCGTATTCAAACCAATGATAGAATTGACCATCTTGCCAATAGGTTTGATCAGTTAAAAGTCCGGGTAGGGACCCCAAGAAAAACCCATGGGTCACAGTTTGAGCCAGATCCTGATTCCCCTCAACCTAGGAGGACCCCAAACCCTGATCTATACCATGAGGTCGAACCTAGGAGATCCCCTTATTCTGACCCGTACTATAATCCTCAACCTAGGAGGACCCCAAACCCTGATCCATACCGAGAGATTGAACCTAGGAGAGCCCCTCAGCCTGACCCATACAATAATACTGAACCTAGAAGAACCCCTTACCATGACCCTTATTATGATACTGAACCTAGAAGAACCCCTTACCGTGACCATTATTATGATACTGAACCCAGGAGAACCCAATACTCTGACCCATATAGGGAGTCCAATCCTAGGAGAACCCAATACTCTGACCCATATAGGGAGCCCAACCCTAGGAGAACCCAATACTCTGACCCATATAGGGAGCCCAACCCTAGGAGAACCCAGTATTCTGACCCATATAGGGAGTCCAACCCTATGAGGACCCAAAATCCTGACCCATATAGAGAGCCCAACCTTAGAAGGACCCCATACCATGATCCATCCTTAGAACCTGACCATAGAGCTAACCCAAAATCCTATGACCCGAGATCCTATAATCCCATGACCCATAGATCTGCACCCTTGTCCTATGAGCCCAGAGAACCCATAACCCCTAAGTATCAGCCTAGTCATGCTTCCCCTAGTCAACTTGAACCCCATAGGATTAGTATCCCTAAATATGAACCCAGAAGTGAGCCACTACCCCTTATACAACCTGAACCTACTAGGAATAGTACCCATAATCAGAGACCAGAACCTAACCAATTTCCTGCTAGCCGACCTTCTCCAACCATTCCTGAGATTCACAAGGCTTACATTAACGCGGAAGTGTATGAAGCTGATGTGAGCCTAGTGGATGAGTATGAGGGAGAAGAGGAGACACCTTTAGTAGACCTAGAATTAGCTGACCCAGTAGATGCCCAGGTAAAAGCCAACCTAGAGGTAGTTGACCTTGACCACATCCAACCTAAAGCTATAGTGGAAGAACAAATAGAGGAAGAGAACCTGGGTACTGCTACTAGAGCCTTACCTGAGGAAACCATAGAGGAGAGCCAAATTATAGAGTCTTGTCCTAAAATACAAGAACCTGAAGATTTTATTAAGGACCTGATCTCTTTGAATCTATACCTTCAAGATGAGCCTCCTCCTATAGTTCCCATTAAGGACCTCTTCCCTGAGATTAATAACCCATCCTTCCATTATACAAATCCCATAGATATACCGCAACCCCGTAAGGTTAACCTCATTAGTATAGGATTAGTTCCTGACACCCCATCTTTTATCCTACTTTATTCAACTAACCATGAACCATTTTCTCTACCTTACCAAACTAATTCTGAACCCACTTCCTATTTTCTGCCCTTTCCTGACACCTCCAGCATTTATAGGATTATTAGATTGCATTTAATTGAGATTAGCATACTGCATGCATTCATCACGCATGTTAGGTTTGCATCTTACTTCTGGCACACTCTTTGGAATTTGCTAGGAGTTCACTGTAAATTTTCATGTGCATGTCAAGCTAGGATCAAACCTAGGGAACCTATAATCTCTTAGGTTTAGATCCAAAGAGTTCAATAAGATTTCCTTCTATAAGAATGCATAGTCAAGTCTGTTAGGTGTAGGTTTGAGTCCTTTGCATCATCTTGTTAGGAGTCTGCATGTGCCTAGCATGTTCACCACTCACACTAATATTAAAATAACTGTCTAATTCCCGAAGATGGATCAAAAAAAAAAAAATTTGATGTAGTGGATTTTATCTTGGTTAGGCTTAGGCCTAAAAGAAGCTTCATGCTCGCAGAGCCGGACCTTTTAAAGTGATAGAGAAGGTTGGATCAAATGCCTAGGTGTTAGACTTGCCTTCGGATTTGGGCATTAGTTCTACCTTCAATATTACAGACCTGGTTGAGTATAGGGAACCGGCAGCGCTACCTAGTGAGGCCTTTGGACCTATTCCTTTTCATTGTGAGTGACCCTAACCTAGAGTGTCCACAAACAAATTTAGCCTGAGAGAGGAGAACGGATCGAGCGTATCCTGGACAATCAAGCCATCACGACCCAGGGCCATGACTATCAACGCTTCCTGGTCCGATGGCAAGGCCGGCCAGAGTCGGACGATTCGTGGATTTCTCGAGAGGACTTGCAACGCCTCAACCCAGACCTTCTCGAGAGATATGTGAGCCAGTATAACCTTCACTCGACAGGGTCGAGTTCCTCCCACCCCGGGAGAATTGGTGGGGACACCTGAGGCACCAGAATAAGATAGAGGCTTTTTCAACCCTCTATAATTGATCAATAATTTATGAGTCCATCTGTAATAAGGGCTTAGCTCATCTGAGTCCATTTTAGTTGTTATTTGAGTATTTTTAGTTGTTATTTCAGTTCTGTACTAGTCAGCTCATGTTGAGCTAGTTCAGTCCAATGCTAGTCAGCTCATGTTGAGCTAATTTTATTTTTTTGAGTCCTGTCCAAGCATACTGAAGACTCAAGACTATATCATACAAGTGAAGACCAAGTCCAACTATATTGAAGACATGGAAGTATAGCACAAGTCCAACCCAGCTTGAAGATTTGAAGACCCCAAGAGGAAAATTCAGAAAACCCTGATTTCTTGCAGATGCCCTCCAGATGCCCAGATTCCCTTCCAGATGCCAAAATATATTCATATACCAAGGCATCCATGATTTTAGAGGTCCATCTACATCCTAGCCCAAAGAAATCAAGCCCAGGTGCCAAGCCCAAGCCCCTAAGAAGCAAGATACCAGGGAATATTCCTGCTACCTGGCTACCAGGCCACCCCAGCTTCCAGAGGCCGAAACCCATGCACCCGGGCCCCTTTGGGCCAGCCCCTTGCTGCTCCTAGAAGCCCAACACGCCCCCCTAGGCGTCCTTGGAGTGTTGACCAAGTCAAGAGAATTTTTAGGGATTTTTCTACCTAATATTTCCTTATTTTCTAGCTAGGGTTTGAGAGGGAAAAGGATTCTTATGTAAAGACTTATGTACCCTTACTTGGAGCCCAAGGTTAAGGGTCTATTTAAGGGACCCTAGCCTCTTGTATGAGAAGAATTTTTGATGAATGAAAACCTTGAGTTCTTCTATTGAGTTGTGTGATACCCTGCTGTGTGCATAAAGGGGTTTGCGAGAGTTCTTCTTCCCAGTGCTGCAATCATCTTCCTGCTACCAACAAGCATCTCAGATCCCTGGACGCCCACTCCAAAAGAAGCCTTCCCTTGCTGTTTTTCCTTTGTTTTCTTGTTCCTTTGTGAGTTTTCTAACCCCTGACAGGTCGTTTGCAGGTCCCCGAGTTCCTACGAATCCAACGACTCCAGCCAAGCCTCAATCGGATCACCGAGCAGAAAGCCAGGTATCCGCGGGTCTTTGGCTCGATTTTCCAGGCCGCATCCGTCGAGGAACGAGAGACCCTTTTGCTGCGATCTTCACAGACGTTGTCAGGTACACCCCTCTACCTCCAGTAGTTTTATTGTAGGAGAACTTGCCCTAACCGAGGCTTCTCAGCCCCGGCGATCCTTCTTTTCTACTTTTCTAGGTCCTAATCTGCATGCTGATCTTCTAAAATTCATATAAAATTCTCTATAACTTATTTTAATCTGAAATTCGGGAATTAATCACCCAACCCCACATATAAAATATATAAAAAAATTTGCATGCATATTAGTTCCGCATCATCCGGGTGGCCGCCTGGCGAAAGGCGAAGGATCAGCCGACCTCGGCTTAGGTGGAACCCCTCCTGGGTGGACACCTGGCGAGGTGGCAGGAGGTCGCCTGACTTCGGCCGAGGTGGGCCCGTCTCCGGGCGGCCACCTGGCGAAGGGCGAAGGATCAGCCGACCTCGACTTAGGTGGACCCCTCCTGGGTGGACACCTGGCGAGGTGGCAGGAGGTCGCCTGGCTTCGGCCGAGGTGGGCCCGTCTCCGGGCAGCCACCTGGCGAAGGGCGAAGGATCAGCCGACCTCGGCTTAGGTGGACCCCTCCTGGGTGGACACCTGGCGAGGTGGCAGGAGGTCGCCTAGCTTCGGCCGAGGTGGGCCCGTCTCCGGGCGGCCACCTGGCGAAGGGAGAAGGATCAGCCGACCTCGGCTTAGGTGGACCCCCCCTAGGTGGACATCTGGCGAGGTGGCAGGAGGTCGCCTGGCTTCGGCCGAGATGGGCCCGTCTCCGGGCGGCCACCTGGCGAAGGGCGAAGGATCAGCCGACCTCGGCTTAGGTGGACCCCCCCTGGGTGGACACCTGGCGAGGTGGCAGGAGGTCGCCCGACCTTGGCCGACCTCACTTAAGCGGACCCCTCCGGGCCCGGGTGCCAATGAGGTGGTAGAGGAGCTCTGAGCCGAGCTCGACCTCGGCGAGGGCGGTTCGCCTTAGTCGTTGGGCGGTGTAGTCTCGCCGATCCTGGCTTTGAGGACGTGGCGCTGACTCCACCGGGGAAGCCTACACGTGGCTTGCTCGTATTTGGCGATACCTGAGCCTGGCCACGTCACTGTCACGGCTGTAACAGCATGCATGGTTATTTTGCATCATATTTCTGACTTCTTACGATGAATAGTAAGTTTGACGTTATTATTTATATTTCTATATACCATGTTTATCAAGTAAAGTTATCTTTGTATGGGTTGGACCATGATACCGGTAATTAGAAAACTGTAAAAGACAAGATTTGACTACATGATGTGAAATAATAAAGTGTTAATCAAGTGAATATGGTATTTGGACTAGCCATAAGATGGGCGGGACCATGGTTACTCAGGTTGCCAGTCACAGGCGGGATTGTGATAAATTGTATGCCAGTCACAGACGGGATTGTGACAAATTGTGTGCCAGTCACAGACGGGATTGTGACAAATTGTGTGCCAGTCACAGACGGGATTGTGACAAATAGTGTGCCAGTCACAGGTGAGAGTGTGACAATAATATGCCAGTCATAGACTGGAGTATGACCATGGCTAGTCCATAATCCTAAAGAAGAAGGATAACTAATGGAAACATAAAAAGAAAACATAATGTTAGCAAAGATTTTGTTATACTTGATATTTGAGTTATTTTGGTTGCATGATCTGATAAACTATTATTTTTCAGTTATTTTCAAGTTATACTATTATTGGTGTGACTATGTAGAGACCTTACTGGGCTGTAAAGCTCACAACCCCTACTTTCTTCCTTCTCAGAGTTGTATAGGACATTCGAGTTTGGTAGCGGATTGGATTCGTAGTGAAATGATATGTAGCAAGAATCGAGTTGGACATGAGACTGAACATCAATTTTTAGATGGCTTAGCTAGTTTTGTTTAGTTAGATATATTGTTGATACTTATGTAATAACTCAGTGGATCATTTGATGATTTTGACTTGAATAAATTATTTTTTTAGTTATTATTAAGTTGTTTAAGTAATGTTGGTTTAGTTGCTGTGATTTTAAATGAAGTGACTCTTGTGTATCTAAGCCTTGCATAATCTCTAGAATGTATTTTAGGATTGTGTAGTCGGTCACGTAGCGATTCCGATGCTGGATTCATGGTGTGATACTAGGTTCGCTCAATCAGGCTCCTTACGAGGTCCTGCAAAACAAACCCACTCATCGGAGGATTTCCAGTAGGGGACTCTGATGCTTAAGTCAGCAAGGATTCGAGTAACAGATATAGAATCTCAGAGAAAATAGGAAAAAAATGAGAGAATACTTTAGCTAGCTATTCTTACTTACCCCGGGAGGTCCCCTTTTACCGGTATTTATAGGCATGGGTCTTAGCTGAATTTATTTGGAAGGACCTCTGGCAGTTAGTTCTGACGTTATTCCATTGGAAACTAACCCGTGCCTGTTATAATAGTAGTTGGTTATTCTGGTAAAATAACCAACTTATTTCTAGCCGTCCTCCTTCTTGAAATTGGTTGGCCTTTGTGAGTGAGTCGAACTACATGGATGAGTCAGACTGTTAGGGTGAGTCGGACTAATGAAGCCATTAGGGGTGGGTGGCCGATTGCTATTTTATCAGCTTTTGGACCTAATATATTTTTTTATTTATTCTTTGGGCCTATTCTAGATTTTTATGAGTCAGGTCACTTAATTTATCACAACATAGAATTTCTTTCAATTTAATCATATTTTGATTTGATTAATTTGGGTTTGACTTTGTTTCTGTTCCATTGAAATATATTTCATGAAGAATTAATATGCGGCGGCTCATTATATTGTGGGAGTAGAGTACCATAGCTACTTGTACTTGGGTAGGGTGAAGTGTTTCGAGGACTAGTTGATTTTCTCAGCTATTTGTCGAGAAACCCATATTACACGAGGGCTAGGTGATTGCATCAAAAACTTCGTTTTACATAATATATTGTAAATCACTTAATGGGTCCTTGGAAGATTTGAAGGTTTCGGGATTTTGGTGTATATGATTTAAAATAGATTCCATAGCCAAGCCCTAGCTAGGCACTTCAGTTCCAAGTTAACACCTACAGTGTCTCAACCAGAAGAAGAAAGAATATTCCATTTTAAGCACGATATTTCACACATAAAATAGCTATACTTGGCAAAATCTTGGAGACCAGGTCTCATGGTCGATTGCAAGTTAAGACAGATACATAATGGTGAAGTTAACAAGCTGATGGGAGAGACTAAAAACAAGGAAATCAATTATAGACAATTTTTTATAATGCCAAAAACCTATGTACACGAAGTTTTACTTATTTCTAAAGCAGACTCGCTCAAAGAAAACTCCCATTGATTCCTTAAAACGATGCCAGTTAATATATTGATACGTTGGTCACACCATGTATCGGCCGAGAATTAGAAACATATATGGTCTCTCTCTATCACGATTAGCAAGCTCGACTCTCTCATCAACTGCGACAAGTCATTCTTTTCTGCAGCTCCAGTTCATAGGTACAAAGTGTGTACGAGGGTCAGAGATGATCTTTTTTTAAATTTTTTTTGATGTAAGATATAACGTATATTTTATAAAATTAAATAGATCTTTTCTATCAGTTGCTAAGTAGATAAAGCGACTTGGCTTTAGCACTGTAATGTAACATTATCCATATTCTCAATTGATAAAGTTACACGAAACCTGCTGCTAAAAATAAGAAGCTATTTTGTGAACTGTTGATAAATAAACTTAATTGTAATTTTATTCTTGTTAAAAGTCTAAGAGTCTTTGTTGATAGTCTAAAGGTTGAGGGAGCCTAAGAGTCACATAGAAACTTCTATTATCTAGAAACAAATACATGAGTAATTATGTTTTGATTTCTTATTTAGTGATATATTGTATCCTTTAAGCTTCCCTAGAGGTTGTAAATATCCATGGGATCAATTTACAATAAAACTATGACTATTTTGAGTCTTTGAGCATCTCCAAAAATATATTATTATTTTATTCCGAGCCTACCATTCTTCTTTGTCAATATCAAAGTGGTGTCAGAGCCAATGATGTCCACCAATAGTCTCCTACAACCCTCCTTTTCTTGTCTCACCAAAACAAACTATGAAAATTGGTGCTTGCAAATGAAGGCTCTACTTGGATCCCAAGATCTTTGGGATTTAGTAGAAGAAGGTTATCAAGAACTAAGAGAATGAGAGGCTCTCACTAATCAACAAAGAGAGTCTCGGAGAAAGGATAAGAAAGTTTTATATTTCACCTATCAATCTATAGATGAATCAGCTTTTGAAAAGATAGCGACGGCAACCGCCTCAAATGAAGCATGGAAAATTCTCAAAAATTCTTATAGAAGAATTGAGAAAGTGAAGAAAGTTCTCTCCAAACTCTTCGAGGTGAATTTGAAGCTCTACAAATGAAGGAATCCGAATGTGTTTCGGATTATTTTACAAGAGTCTTGGCCATCGTCAATCAATTGAGGAGGAATGGTGAAACTATGATTGACATCAAAGTAGTAGAAAAAATTCTACGCTCATTGGATGTCAAATTTGACTATATTATGGTTGCCTTCGAGGAGTCAAAGACTTTGGAGGAGATGACAATAGATAAACTTTTGGGTTCCTTACAAGCTCATGAATAAAGACTCAATAAGAGGAGACAAGAGCCTTTAGAGCAAGTTCTTCAACCAAAGTTTTCTTTGAAAGAGAACAAAGAAGACTCAAGGAACGAGCCAAGACAAAGCCAAAGAGGATGAGGTTGTGGCTCTTGGAGAGGCCGTGACTCTTGGAGAGGCCATGGGTCGTGGAGAGGCCATGGTCGGGGACAAGGAAGAACAAATAGAGATGAAGAAAGAAGTCAAAGCCCAAAAAGAGAAGGACAAAGAGACTCATCAAAAAACCAAAGATATGGCAAATCTAAAGTTTGGTGCTATATTTGTAAGAAGATTGGACATTATGCTTCAGAATGTTGGTATAATGATTTTAATCAAGTGCAAGAGAAGACCTATGTTGCAAAAAAATAAGAGGAAGAAGATTTGGTTCTTCTATTGGCACACAAGGGAGATGACATCAACAATCAAAGCTTATGGTATTTGGAACTGGAGCAAGCAATCATATGTATGGATACAAAGATATGTTTGTGGATCTAAATGAATCAGTGGATGATCATGTCTCTTTTGGAGATTCTAAAGTATCAATGAAAGGAAAATGTAAAATTCTTATTGAATTGAAAAATGGAAGTCATCAATTCATTTCTGAAGTTTATTATGTGCCAAGTATGACAAGTAATATTTTAAGTATGGGACAACTTCTGGAGAAAGGCTATACCATACATATGAATGATAAAAGTCTTTTCTTGAGAAATCAAAATAATAAGTTGCTTGCTCATATTCAAATGACCAACAATAGAATGTTTTTATTGAATATCAAGCATGTTTCTTCCACATGTTTAAATGCTTGTATGAAAGATATTTCATGGCTATGGCATTTGAGATATGGACATCTTTGTTTTGATTGTCTTAAACAACTCTCTACAAAGAAGATGGTGAACGAGTTGTCCCATATTGATTCTCCCAACCAATTTTGTGAAGAATGTGTTCTTAGCAAATAATCAAGAATGAGTTTTCCGAAAAATGCATCATATTATGCAAAGATACCTCTTGAGCTCATCCACACTGACATTTGTGGGCCAATCACTCCAACATCATTTGGTGGTAATCGATATTTTCTAACATTTATTGATAATTATAGCAGGAAGACATGGATCTATTTATTGAAGGAGAAGTCTGATGCATTTGAAGTTTTCAAGAAGTTCAAATTTATGGTGGAAAATCAAAGTGGCTATCACATCAAGGCACTTCGATTAGATCATGGTAGAGAGTACACATCTAAAGTCTTTGAAGATTATTATGGAGAGCATGGCATTCGACGGCTATTGACAGCACCATATTCATCTCAACAAAATGGCATGGCAGAGAGAAAAAATCGAACCATCCTTGATATGATTCGTAGCATGTTGAAAAGTAAAATTCTACCTAAGGAGTTTTGGGCGGAAGCCGCAGATTATGCTATCTATTTACTTAAATGTTGAAAAGTAAAAATCTACCTAAGAAGTTTTGGACGGAAGCCGCAGATTATGCTATCTATTTACTTAATAGATGTCCAATGAAAAGTTTAAAAGACATGACTCCACAAGAAACATATAGTGGTCGAAGGCCAAATGTTTCATACTTGAGAGTCTTCGGTTGTCTTGCTTATGCACATGTATCATATCAAAAGAGGATAAAACTAGATGATAAGAGTGCCAAATGTATCTTTATTGGCTATGATGCAAGAACAAAAGCTTACAAGCTTCTAGATCTAACAACCAATAAGCTAATTATAAGCCATGATGTGGAGTTCCATGAAGAAGGAGCTTGGAATTGAGAAGAACATAAAGAAATGTATATTCATGAAGAAGAAAAAGAGGAGCAAGAGAAGATCACCTCGCCACCATTATCTTCTACAACATCAACAATACCACCATCCAAGGAAGACTTTCCAAGAACACCAAAGACAAGATCCATTAAAGAGCTCTATGAGATAACGGATGAGCTTAATCTTATATATTTGCTTACTAATCAAGAAGCTATTTCTTATGAAGAAGTAAAAAAAGATGAAAGATGGAGGAGAGCCATGGATGAGGAGATCAAAGCCATAAAAAAGAATGACACATGGGAGTATGTTAATCTTCCTAAAGGACATGAATCCATTGATGTGAAGTGGGTTTATAAAATTAAGAAGAATGCCCAAGGATAGTTAAAAAATACAAAGCCAGATTGGTAGCAAAAGGATACAAGCAACAAGCCGACATCGACTATGATAAGGTATTTGTACCAATTGCTCGTATAGAGACTATTAGATTGTTATTTTTTTTTGCTGCTCAAAATCAATGGCAAATTTTATAAATGGATATCAAATCAGTATTTTGAAATGGATTTCTTGATGAGGAGGTTTATGTGGAGCAACCTATGGGTTTTGTGAAGAAGGGATATGAAGGACAAGTCTTGAAGTTAAAAAAGGTATTGTATGGTTTGAAACAAGTTCCGAGAGCTTGCAATAGTCGTATTAGTGCCTACTTTAAGATTAATGATTTTGTACAATGTCCTTATGAGCATGCCTTATATGTGAAAAAATAAAATGAAGATATTTTGTTTGTTGCTTTGTATGTGGATGATCTTATTTTCACAAAAAATAATCTACAAGTATTCGAGGAATTCAAACAAATCATGATTTGAGAGTTTGAGATGACGGACATGGGACTCATGACCTACTTCCTTGGTTGGGAAATAAAACAAACAAAAAAAGGCATCTTTGTATCACAACAAGCTTATGCAAAGAAGATCTTAAAGAAATTCAACATGGAAGACTGTAAGTCAACAAGTACTCCTGTTGATTGTGGAATGAAGCTATCTAAATTTGATGAAGGCAAAATGGTAGACCCTACTCTCTACAAATGCCTGGTTGGAAGTTTGAGATACTTAACTTGCACAAGACCAAACGTACTTTATGGAGTTGGATTGGTTAGTGGATATATGGAAAATCCAAAGTCTACACATTGAAAGGCCATAAAAAGAATTTTTTACTATATTCGAGGTACCATCTCTCATGGTTTATTATGTTCATCCTCTAATAATTTTCAACTTTATGATTTTTTTGATAGCGATTGGAGAGGAGACTTTGATGATAGAAAAAGCACTACTTGATTTGTTTTTTATATGGGTAATACAGCATTCACTTGGATTTTCAAAAAGCAGCCAATTGTTACCCTCTCCACATTAGAAGCTGAGTATGTGGTAGTATCATCTTGTGTATGTCATACAATTTGGCTAAGAAGTTTGCTTAAGCAGATATATTTTTCACAAGTTGAAGCTACACAAATTGGTGTTGATTACAAATCTGCAATTAATTTGGCTAAAAATCCGGTGCATCATGAAAGGAGCAAACATATTGACATCCGGTACCATTTTGTTCGAAATCATGTGAAGGAGAAAGATGTGGAGCTAATATATGTCAAGTCTCAAAATCAAGTGACGGATATTTTCACCAAACCACTTACAGCAGATCCATTTCACAAGCTTAAAAATTTGCTTGGAATGAAGGATGGAATACACTTAAGTTTAAAAGAAGGTGTTGGTAAATAAACTTAATTGTAACTTTATTCTTGCTAGAAGTTTAAGAGTTTTGTTGGTAGTTTAAAGGTTGAGGAAGCCTAAAAATCACATAAAAACTTCTATTATCAAGAAACAAATGCATGAATAATTATGTTTTGAATTCTTATTTAGTGATATATTGTGTCCTTCAAACTTTCTTAAAGGTTATAAATATTTATAAAATTAATTTACAATAAAACTATAACTATTACAAATCATCAAGTAACTTTTAAAATATATTATTATTTTATTTCGAATCTATCATTCTTCTCTGCCAATATCATGAACACCCACCATACCATGCAACCAGCAAAACTCTTCATCGAGTCTCTAATTCACAACTCGACAATTCTCACGAATCTCCCCATCACTCCCCGTCAAGGGGCTCATGGTCCCCATCTTAATCATAGCCGCCCCGAAGTCAGCCCAGAAGGCATCAGGGTTCTCACCATACTTCTGCACCAGCTCATCAGCCAAGCCCCCGTCCCCCTTGAACAACTGCTGGTCCGAGTGCAACAGTCCCCTGCTCTCCACTAGGTCTTTGAAGTAGGCCGTGTCGAAGCTCACTGGAGACTCATCAAGCGGTGAGAGGTTGTCGTCGTCGCCCGACGGTGGACACACGGCCTGGAGGGAGGCGGCGAAGTCGCCATCGATGGTGGTTGTCTCATTGTAGATCCTGTTTCGGAAAATAGTGCATCGAGAGAAGCCGAGGGTGTGCGCACCGGAGAGGACCACGAGGTCCTCCAGGCCCAGACCGTGAGACTCAAAGTTGGCGATGAGGTCTGGAAGATCCAAGAAAGGGGCGGGGACATTGGCAATCACTGCATCCCTGCTTGCCGTCCTCGCATCCCTTCGGCCTAGGAGCACATCATAGGAGCTTCCTCCAAGCTGCATGCAGTTAAGTTTATGGGAGTATGGTTAGAGAACTTGGATCATGATACAGTGTTAGCATTGGTTTACTGCATGCACTAATGGCAGTTGCTACGTATGAAATGGGAAACGATACTATCAAATCTTATCGGATGGTCCAGAGTCTAGACTATGTATTCAAAGTGAAACGCGATTCCCCTTGTGACGTCTATGTCATATTTGCATGGCTGGGCCTCTTAATTTGATGAGTGAATATGCATGAATAATAGAAACCGAGCAATGGGGGACGGCAAAACTCACAGCCACAACTGAGTCTCGAGCTGCGACCGCCAGGATATCAGAACATGAGACCACATTTCCAAAGCACGCCACATTGACAGCAACTTTAATTCGATCGACCACGTCGAATCCCCTAACGGAGTTGTTATTAGGCCCTGCCGTCTTCTCGCTGGCGAAAGTCGGGGTATCATCCAATAAAATTGATCCATCACAACCCTGCCATCAGAATTACATGAAGCGTATGCGATCGAATAGCATCCATTTCGATGTTCTTAGCGCGACAAAGATAATGAAGAAAGACATTGTACTTACATTAACAAAGCAGTCATGGAAGTGTAACCGGATCAATGATGCACCCATCCGAGACTCAAAAGCAATCGCCTGCTCGACCATTAGTTTGATTGTGGGCAATGCCTGTGGGCACGCCTCATCGTAAAAGTCCGGTGACAGGTCCCCGAATGCAGGGAGCATGATGGCCGAGATCATAGCAAAGTATGTGAAGAACAATTGGGTAGTAGCCATGGAGAGAAACACGTACGGTTCTTTGCTGATGATAGGGGGAGGACGAGGCTGGAGACTTGGAGTGTCTATATAACCATGGAAAGATTATCCTATGACGTATCAGGAGGCTGCCAACCTCTAATTTTTTAATGTACCTAATGCATCAGTATTCAAGAAGACGTGGTCATATATAGTATGGAATTGAACTTTCTGATGACGGGTTTCTTCTGAACCTGGCTAGAGTTTGTCGCTTACCCGTTTGACTTAGCTAACTCAAAGCTTAAGTAAAGATGGTGAAATCTTCTACTCCACGGGCGGGGCATCAAAAGCTTAATCCGATGTTCCCTTTTGAAGGAAAAGCACTAGACATGAGGAGGGTGGGTTTTCGAAGGCAGGCAACTACTACTATCTATTCTTCGTGCAGTTAGTAATGTTGCTTTAATTGTTTTTCTGAAAGCCGGGTAAGTTCGGTCATATTTACATATAAAGGGGAAATGCCTTGATATATAGCAGCTGTGCTGATGTTGTAAAATTCTGGTGGTGATTAAAAGTTCTTATGTTCCATTCACGTTGTAAAACTAATCTTTGTTGAATGTGCAACTCTGGTTGGCATTCAATTATCGAGTGGATTAATTAAGGTGAACGCATAGACATCAGCTTGCATGACAGGTTCCTCATGCTTAACCTGCGCTATAAAGGACTATGCTGCACTTTAATAAATAGTATGGACATACAATACTGCTTCTCTTAATATATAAAACACGAGAAAAAAGTACTTATTTCTTTCATTTTTAATAAAAAAAAGAATAACCCATGCTAAACAGCATGCATTAATAGTGCAAATGCAACATATATATATATATATATATTATACCTGATACAAATACTTCACGGAGCCTTCTACTTTTTTTTCTTTTTTTTTTAAAAAATAAATTTATTTGAAAATCAAGTGAAGTTTTTTTTTTTTCCCCCCCTAAAAATATGATGTTTGACATGTTTGGCTATGGATATATTAGATACAATGATTCTCACAAATCATATTGCCACAATGTGCACGTCCCATATTGAGATTATTGTCTGGTATGCCATGATAGTCAAGATATGATGCTCTACATGAGTGGTAGATGGTACCATTTGTCTCACACATATGTATCACTCAATCAATTATTGATTTCCGGATAAAATTGGTGAACTGAACTATGATATGATAGATAAACTCTAACAAATCTCTCTCTCTCTCTCTCTCTCTCTCTCTCTCTATATATATATATATATATATATATGGTTGTGGCTACGCCCAAGAACCTTGAAGCTCACGAAAGAAAGACCGAATTGAAGACCAAGTCTTGGTCAGCAGAGGACTCACTAAACCAGATGAACTTATCATGATTTCATTATTAATTAGCAGTTAACATTCAAGAAGAAGACCAGGCTACCCTTTTATTTGCAGTAAGAATCGGAACTCCTGAATTATATCATATTTTAATCTTCTTGTAGACATTCAATAAAATTAAAATAATGCAGAGAAGATTAGCATGGCTCCCGTGCAACGAATGACATGCACAAACAAAGAAATGATACAATTTTTAATTTTATCCAAAAACTGTATCATATTTTAATTTTGTGATGATGAATTAGGATTTGGTGTACCTCCGTTTGGCTAAGTTATACTAGTTTGTCGATAATACTCCAAACCAACCTTCACCCACCAAAATATAAAAATAAAAGTTAATCAGAATCAAATTCAAAACTAACTCCTACACTCTATCTCTGTCATTTAATATATACTCCCTTTTGGACCCGCGACACAATTACGGCAATGCCACGGGATCCGGTTGACCAGATGGCAACAAGACTACTCGTGTACCTCGGAAACAATGGTTATACAAGAAAGTTTCTCCCTACGCTATTTGATTGAGTCAATCTGGTTAACTATTAGTGTTTGATTGTATTATAAAGGTTGAGTGTAATTAATTTAATGCTCAAAATGAAGAAGTCCACAACCAACACTAGAAAAAATAAAAGAAGGATAAAACTTCAAGTTATTGCAATGAGATATAGCAAGTATATACTTTGCTAAAAAATAGAATAAGATGGCAGTTTTCCTTCAGATTCAAGCAGTACGACCTATAGATATTATAATAATAGATGTCGGGGGTGTCAACCTTCAACCTACATATATAGGTGCATATATGCACTCGGGTTTGAAGAACAAGATACCAATTAATTAAACTAGTAGCTGTTCGCAATATAACTTGATGAATAGAGAAGCTGATATTTTCTTGTATCTCTAACCTAATTTATAATTATAGTATTATCTAGGCCATTACCACAAGCGATTACTGTGAAACCCTATTTTTTTATGTTTTTGGGCCAAAGTCGGCAGGCCCAACCGACTTCAGCCCACAATGAAAAAAAAAAAAAAAATAGAGGGAGAGGTGGAGTTGGAACAGGGGAAGTGGATCACCCCTTATCCGGCCGGGAATGTCGCCGGAGGAGTCGGGGAAAGAGTCATGGAGGGGAGGGGGTGGTCGATAACAAGTTTGGGTTGGGTTGGAGTTCTGATAAGGCAATTTTCTTTTCCCAAACGACAGTGGAGCCCATTGGTAGATTTCCTTTAAATTCTTCCTCACCACCACCAAACTGAGCCTCATCGGGCTCCTTCCACGTGACATCCTCCTCTCCGGCTAGCGACGAAGAGCTCTTCAAGCGCGGGTGAGCCGGTTGCTTTTATTTAATATGTTTAAGGAGGATTTAACCGAGTTACTTTGGTTTATCATTGGTTTGCTTAGGACTGTGCACCACCGGAGGCCCCGTCACTGCTTGCCTTCAGTCTGTGAAGCCTCTGCGACAACCACTCCTTGGTTGCCGGTAAATCGGCAGGGGAGGCTGGTTCGGCCGGGCCGAGGGAGAGGAAGGGGGGATGGTTCGAAAGAAAGAAAGAAAGGAAGGAAGGAAGAAAAAGAAAAAAAAAGTTCTATTTAGGTTCAGGAAAGGAAAAAAAGAAAAAAAAAAGGAGAGAGAAAGTAGAGAAAGAGGAGAGAGAAGAAGAGGAGAGAGAGGAAGAGGAGAGAGAAAGAGGAGAGGGGAAGAGGAGAGAGAAAGAGGAGGAAAAATATATATAAATGTTGAAAGGGGGATCGAAAAGTTTTATTCTGGAAATTCGTGAGAATATGATTTACGAGTGAATTGTAGAAGAAATTTGGGTAAAAGACTTGGATTTATAATTATCCTACGATTATTGATTAAAAATTATTATTGTACCTGTAGGGAGGTAGCCTTCTGAGTAGGAAGGTGTCATGCAAATTTTGGGTACGGACTAGTTCAGGTATAGACGGTTGATTCTTGAGAGATAAGGATTCTAGACATGATCACCAGTTCTATATATTATTTTACATGGCATGATTTGATCCGTGCATATGAGCATTAGCAGGCATATTTGTTTTGCATCGTATTTTTGATTTCTTGAGATGGATAGTATGTTTGAGATTATTAATTATGTTCCTATATATCCTGTTTTACCAAGAAAGTTATAATCTAACGGTTTGTACCGTGATACCGGTCATCGAAAGATTTGAGATTTCATGGTTTGACATCATGATGTGGTGTGACATCATAATATGATTTGACAGGATAATGTGGAAGGATAAAGTGTTAACGGTATTTGGACTAGCCATGCCACGGTATCGTGGTTATATAGCCAGAGCGGGCTTAGTACGTGGGCCTGGCAATGGGCAGATTGTACATGGTCGATTATGAGATTGCCAGTCACAGGCTGAAGTATGACAATGAGATTGCCAGTCACAAGCTGAAGTGTGACACTGAGATTACCAGTCATGGGCTGAAGCATGACCGTGGTTAGTCTAGAATCCTGAAGATAAAGGTTAATTAATGGAAACTCTAAAAGAAAATCATAACGTTGTCAAGGTTTTGATATACATGATATTTGATGTGATATACTAGTATATATTTTTTTATTTTTCTAGGATTATATTATTACTGGTGTGATCATACGGAAACCTTACTGGGTTGTAAAGCTCATTCCCTACTTCTTATTTTTTCCAGAGACTCAAGATGCGTAGCAAGAATTAGGCTGGGCATGAGATGGAACACATCGACATTTAATTTTGTTTAGTCAGTTAGTATTCTAGTTACTGATTCTTGTTGTGAATCAGTAGACCAATTAGTAGTTAATTTTATAATTGGTTAGTTTAATTGTTATTCAAATATTTTATGTAGTGTTGGTTATATGAGTATTTCTTATGTACCTAGGCCTTGCATGATCTCTAGGATAAAATCTAGGATTTGTACAGCCGGTCGCGTAGCCGATCCAGGTATTAGATTCGAGACATGACAGAGTGGTATCAGAGCTTATGTTATGATCATTTGAGATGGTGAGATAAGTGATTTAAGATAATAATGACATGATGGTTTTTAGGACTTGACAAGAAAGGTGTCA
This sequence comes from Areca catechu, assembly GCA_021397845.1. Taxonomy (NCBI): domain Eukaryota; kingdom Viridiplantae; phylum Streptophyta; class Magnoliopsida; order Arecales; family Arecaceae; genus Areca; species Areca catechu. Next base: position 8,742,119 of record CM038046.1, read on the forward strand.
GGACTCAGGTTATGATGACTTTGGACTGTGGTATAAGTGATTAGGATAGATATGAGTGACATCAGAATTCAGGTCATGATTGTTCGAGACTGGGACATAAGTGAATTGGAAATCACATGATAGTATAATGGTTATTAGGACACGACTGAATGATATCTAGATTATGATTACCTGGAATCATGATGTAAATAGTTTGGACATGACATGAATAGTATTGAAGTTAAGAGTATGATCACTTAGGATTGTGACATAAAAGATTAAGAAATTAACATGATGATTAGTAAGACCTGACAGAATGGTATCAAAGTTTGATTTTTGATTATTTAGGACAGTGGTACAAGTAGTTAGGGAATGATGTGATGATTATTAGGACATGGTAGAATAATATCAAAACTTCGGTTATGATTACTTGGAATTATGATACAAGTGATTGGGACATAACATGAGGAATATCGAAGCTTAGCTCATGTTTATTAAGGATTGTAACATAAGTGATTTAGACATGATATGAATGATGTTGAAGCTTAAATAGTTTGAATATGATATGAATCATATCGAAGCCAAAGTAAGATCCCTTAGGATTGTGACATAAGTGATTGGGATATGATGTGAATGATATCAAAATTTAAGTTTTGATCACTTGAAATTGTAATATAAGTTCTTCGGATATAATTTGAATGATATTGAAATTTGAGTTATGATTAATATGGATTATGATTTAAGAGATATTTAGATTTTGTGTCATGATTAGTCAAGATATGAAGTTGGGAAGAAAATATATTTGAAGGTTAGATTTATAATCTTTAGATATTATACACAAGATATGGCATATCATTAGTATCAAAGAGTATCATGATTTTTACCTGTAACATGAGTAATGGGGTTGATCCAGAATGAATGTAAGGGCTAGATGATTTGTACTCTTTGATTATGATAAGTAAGTATATTATGAATATTCGGAGCTAGATAGTGTTGGCCTAAAAAATATGGTGTGCTGAATATAGATTCGGGGCATGACAGAGTGGTATCATCTTTTCATCTTGTTACTGAAATTCAAATCAGTACTTCCCATCACAATACTTCTCAATAGGTCCCCTAGTGTAGAGGACAATAGTAAATAAGAATTTTTTGATATCACTAAATCTAGAATAAAGAAGTGATGATCCTTTACCCGATTTGGATCAGGAATATTTGTGACACCTGACATTATAATTTCTTCATTTAAGGAGGGCTCGAGGTTTCTATAAATTAATGATTGATTGTAAAGTCATGGAGAGGTGTAAGAGAAGAAAGAATGTTAAAGATCGTGGCAAGTACCTAGTGCTTAAACCTCCTCTAAATTATTGGTTAAGTATATGTTGGACCAATTATGATAAATTTTAGGAGCAAAGAATTTTATATTTTAAATTGAGATTGAGATGTTAATATTTATTTAAAAGAAATTGAAGGGATTCATAATATAAATAGATGATGTTGATCAAAATGAAAAAGTTATGTCTTGTAGTTATGAAAAGGCTATATGAAGAAGGCATTCTAAAAGAGAAAATATTAGAAGCTTGAGGATGATGTTAAATTATATATATCCAAGGTTGGGCATCATAAATTTTCTATGAAATTAATCAAGTATAATTAATTGTATTACATCAAAAGATTAGTATTCTTTTTGAAGAGTTTAAGAGAATCCGACATGCATTGTAAATGGAAATGATCAAGTTTTGAATGATATAATTTTGTTATGTCGAGACTTGAGAAACAAGTATCCTAAGAGACAGGTTAATTGGAAGTTTGAGAATGATATGGGGGTTGGATATTTTCGGGGTTCAAAATCTCAATCAAGCTAATTTCGAGGATAATTATTTTAACGGGGGGAGAATGTGAAACCCTGTTTTTTTTATATTTTTGGGCCAAAGTCGGCAAGCCCAACCAACTTCAGCCCACAATGGAAAAAAAAAAAGAACAGAGGAGGGAGAGGTGGAGTTGGAACAGGGGAAGTGTTTCACCCCTTATCCGGCCCGGAATGTTGTCGAAGGAGTCGGGGAAAGAGCCGTGGAGGGGAGGGGGGTGGTCGACGACTAGTTTGGGTTGGGTTGGAGTTCCGATCAGGCGATTTTCTTTTCCCAAACGGTAGTGGAACTCATATGTATATTTCTTTTAAATTCCCCCTCACCACCACCGAACCGAGCCTCATCGGGCTCCTTCCACGCGACATCCTCCTCTTCGGCCAATGACGAAGAGCTCTTCAAGCACGAGTGAGCCGGTTGCTTTTATTTAATTTGTTTAAGGAGGATTTAATCGAGTTACTTTGGTTTATCATTGGTTTGCTTAGGACCGTGCACCACCGGAGGCCTCACCGCCTGCCTTCGGTCCGTGAAGCCTCTGCGACAACCACTCCTTAGTTGCTGGCAAACTGAGGGGGGAGGCCGGTTCGACCGGGCCGAGGGAGAGGCAAGGGGGATGGTTCGGAAGAAAGAAAGAAAGAAAGAAAGAAAGAACGGAAGGAAGAAAAAGAAAAAAAATGTTTTGTTTCGGTTCAGGAAAGGAAAAAAAAGAAAAAAAAATAAGGAGAGAGAAAGTAGAGAAAGAGGAGAGAGAGGAAGAGGAGAGAGAGGAAGAGGAGAGAGAAAGAGGAGAGGAAGAGGAGAGCGAAAGAGGAGGAAATATACATATATAAATGTTGAAAGGGGGATCGAGAAGTTTTATTCTGGAAATTCGTGAGAATAGGATTTACGAGTGAATCGTAGAAGGAATTTGGGTAAAAGATTTGGGTTTACAATCATCCTATGATTATTGATTAAAAAATTATTATTGTACCGTAGGGAGGTAGCCTTTTGACCAGGAAGGCGTTGCACAAATTTTGGATACAGACTAGTTCAGGTGTAGACGGTTGATTCTTAAGAGGTATGGATTATGGACATGATCACCAGTTCTATATATTGTTTTACATTGCATGATTTGATCCATGCATATGAGCATTGGCAGGCATATTTATTTTGCATCATATATTTGATTTCTCGATATGGATAATATGTTTGAGATTATTAATTATGGTCCTATATATCCTGTTTTACCAAGAAAGTTATAATTTGAGGGTTTGTACTGTGATACCGGTCATCGAAAGATTTGAGATTTCATGGTTTGACATCATGATGTGGTGTGATATCATGATATGATTTGATAGGATAATGTGGAAGGATAAAGTATTAGCGGTATTTGGACTAGCCATGCCACGGGATCGTGATTATATAGCCAGAGCGGGCTTAGTACGTGGGCCTAGCCATGGACAGATTATACATGATCGATTATGAGATTGCCAGTCACAGGCTGAAGTGTGACAATGAGATTGCCAGTCACAGGCTGAAGTGTGATACTGAGATTGTCAGTCGTGGGCTAAAGCATGACCGTGGCTAATCCAGAACCCTAAAGATAAAGGTTAATTAATAGAAACTCTAAAAGAAAATCATAACATTATCAAGGTTTTGACATACATGATATTTGATATGATATACTAGTATATATTTTTTTATTTTTCTAGAATTATATTATTACTGGTGTGATTATATGGAAATTTACTGGGCTGTAAAGCTCATTCCCTACTTCTTATTTTTTCCAGAGACTTAAGATGCATAGCAAGGATTAGACTGGGCGTGTGATGGAATACATCGACATTTAGTTTAGTTTAGTTTGTTAGTATTCTAGTTACTGATGCTTGTTGTGAATCAGTAGACCAATTAGTAGTTGATTTTATAATTGGTTAGTTTAATTGTTATTCAAATATTTTATGTAGTATTGGTTATATGAGTGTCTCTTATATATCTTGATCTTGCATGATTTCTAGAATAAAATCTAGAATTTATATGATCGGTCACCTAGCTGATCCAGATATTAAATTCGGGACGTGATAATTACACTCTCCCAGCTCATGGAGGCTGCATCCATGTTTGAAACGTGGGAGGTACAGGCTTTAAGCAGTTGACTGTAGTGATTCCACTTGTTAGGGTGCCCCTACAAAAGAGATGGAAAAAAAAAAAAAAGGAAAATGCTCCGAGAAATGTTTTTATGGGTTCAAATGTCAAGATATGTGAGGTGGCCATGATTATGACTCGGGAACCAGAAAAGTCGGTATACTTCTAGGATACTTTACACCGACTGTTGTTTAACAACAGTCACGATCATCGCGTTAGTTTAGTGTTCTTATCAAAAAAAAAAAAAAAAAAAAAAAAAAAAAAAAAAAAAAAAAAAAAAAATTTACCTGTCCAATTAATAAACGCATGTCACCTTAAAGTATATAATGATTTTATGCAGATTATTTTAAGCAAGAAATTAGGTTTTAGAATATCAAGATCTTATTCTAATTACCTACATAAAAATAATTACCTTTTAAAATCATATCCACCGTCTCTGTCTAGAAGAAGTGTTGGTGTGCTGTCCCATCTCATTGCCAAATAGCTGAAAAATGAAACAAGGTCAAATTTAGAAAGCAAGGGTGTTTCCGAGCACACCATGCGTTTGACGAATCATGTGCTAATTTTAGGGACGTCTTGTGAGAGAATATACAAAATAAGAATAAAAAACGTTTTGCCAGGAGGCAGAACTATTGCCACCACCAAATCATCCTCATCATGGATCGCGATGGTGTCCAAAGATCTTCTAATTAACTTTCTCCGATGAATCGTGGTGCCATTTCAGGTGTCTCAAATGGAGTATTATAGGAATCAATTTCTTGATCGATGATAATTAATAGATAACCAATGGGTCAAGATGAAAACAAAATAAATAATAAAATATATCAGGGCTAATCTGTCTTGATGGTTGAAAATTTAACCATGAAAAAAAAAGGCAAGCTCAAAAAAAAAAAAAAAAAAAAAAATCAACTGTCCTGATGCACAGCCACCAATGCAACAAATCGCCAAATCTTTTGAAATAAAATAACTTTTTTTTTTTTGGGTGCAATAAGAAAACTCTCCTTGGTCACCTATGATATATTGAGTTTTGCTATGGTACATTTTATTATTTTCACCAAATGCGCTGAATCCTTGCCATCCTTTTCATAGGAGTAAAACATTAAAATTGATACGTATACAACCGGCTACCAGCTATTGCATGGCTGCCATTTTTTTTTTTTTATTACTTTATTCAAGCCGTCCTCCTCCATCCATATCGTTCCCATCTCCGCCACTTGGTCTCTGTCCCACCTCCTCGCTACCACCTCTGGCGCCCTTCCATTACCGGCGGCCCACGCCACCTCCTAGAACTGGATAACACCACTCCAAGGTTGCCGGTTTATCCGAGAGGAAATGGAGGTGGTGGAGATGGGGAATATACGACCAAACGATATGGGCCGGGGTTTGAGAGTAGCCATGTTTGTTGATCGGAACTGGTCGGCAGCAACGACGACAAGCTACAAGCAAGGTGGAAGAGAGTGGAGGTGAATTTTGAGCTAATGTAGTTGCAGGAGAGGTGGGTCTTGCCAATGAACGGGTCCAGTACGTAACCATCGCACGCTAAGGAAGGAGGATGGGAAGAGGAAGAGGAAGAGGAAGAGGAAGAGGAGGAAGGAGTTGTAAATGAGAAAGTCTTTGCGGTAACTACGTAACGAAGTAGCATTTAAAACTGATACTCTCATGTCTTTGCTGTTAAAATATTTTATATTAACATATATTACTAAATATATTAATATATTACTATAATATATTATTGCTAGAATATAATATGTTAGTATATATATTATTGAAATTTATTATTATATATTTATGATTGTGTATAATCTTTGTTTAGGAAATATTTCAAGTAGGAATTCATTAATGCTATATATATAAAGTTTCTTGTACCATTAAGAATATAATATAAATATTTTCTATCTTTTTCTTTCTCTTTATTCTAAAATTTTTTTATATAATATGAGAGTCAAAGTACCTGAGGTTTTTCCATTGACAACCATTTCATATATTATTATTGGTGTTTCCTTTCTTGATCTATTATCGAGCCTTTGAATCCATCATAATATCTAATTGGCCTCGTCCTCTTCGACTCTCTCCAACAACTTATGCTCCTAGCCACTTAAGATCATCGTTCATTCTCATGGTAAGAGCACTCATGAGCCTACCTATCTTGCTCTACATTGAGTCCTGATCTCCAACATCACCTAATCAAGATCTTGATCCTTGGACCAATCTCGTTTGCCCACATATCTACTCATCACACTACAAGAAAAGGTATTATTAGTGATGGCTAAGTTGTCATCGCTAATAACACCATATAACGACTAAAACAATAATAGAAAATTTGGTCATTGCTAATAAATTCATATATTTTCCATGATTTTAATTTCTAGAAAAAAATTATTAGCTACAAGTTATCAAGCAGTAGCGATGGCAACATAAATGTTGTTAATATTTTTTAAAAATCTAAATTATTTTACTTTTTTTAGAAAAAAGACTTTTACCAATATTATTTTTAATTCTAGCGATGGAGGATTCCATCGCTAATGGTTGACACAGATTCTAAGACTTTTTCGATAAACAGTATCGTTGGTTGGCTCTGCCATTGCTAATAAAAGTATTACTGATGGCATAGTGTATTAGCAATGAGATTAGCTATCGCTAATAAGTCGGTTAATATACCTCTTGTGTCCTTTTTTTTTCATTCCCGCTCAGCTGTTGGTCTTCCCCCTCTGCCTTCCTTTCCATGGGCTATTGGTCTTCCCTCTCTCCCTTCCGTCCCTCACTCGTACCCCTTCACCGGTAATTATCCTTGGATGTTCGTCGACATACAGAGTGCCACCATCCCATGCCTTCGTCCCTCGCTCATACCCTTTCACAGATACCTCTGTAATACCTGGCCCATCCAAAATAACAAAAAAAAGAAGAAATAAAAGAAAGGAAGACACTCGATCAGAATCTTCCTCCCCCTTCTTCGACTCCATTAAGAAGGAGTTCTTCTCCTCCGACTCCACTGAGAAAAGGAAAGTCTTGATAAATTATGTATTTATATATTTATTTTAAGTATTTTAAATAATTATTGATGCTAACATCTTCTAAAAATTTTAATTTTAAAATTAAACTGGATCTCCTTGCAAAATTAACTATTTTAAAATATCTTTGAAAAAAATAAAATTAGAGCATAATTATGAAAAGTAGATGTCTCAAGCTGAAGCACCACACATCCATTAAAATATTTAATAAAAAGTTTTATTCATTTTTCTTTTTGGTAGATATATTAAGATTGATGAAAATTTTTGGAACCCAAATTGATTGGATTACTAATTAAAATTGCCAACATGATGAACTCGATTTGTAGAATTTAATGGATCAAATGGTACATGAATTAGAGCTCAAATGGGCCCAAGATTAAGAAAAAAAATTAAAATTATCAAATTAAGTATCTATTTTAAAGTAGCTGGTCTACCATGGACCGGCTGTTTGGTCTATAAAAACCCGTTTGGTCCACAGGATGCCATTACTAGTGGTCCATGGCTCTGAGCCATGGATCGTGGAAAGATTTTAGTTGCCCGAGCCACCGCTCCGTCGACGTCCCTCCACCACCCCAGTCTCCATTTTAAGACACCATCGGCCATCCTCACCGTAAAGGGATTCCAACCATCCTGTCATCGTCCCTCTGCTCTTCCCTGGCCCGATCTACCTGTAGCCACCATCCAATCACCACCCAACCACCATCCTCCTCCCAGAGATGCTATAGGACATGCCCATAACCAACCTCTCCGGCCATCTTCTCATCACCTGTCCTCTACTCTCGCACCATCCATCAACTGAGATCCAACTCGATGCTGCCTCGTCTCTTCCTTCCAGCCACTGTTCAAGCCCGGTCATCTTTTTTTCCCCGGCCTGAGAGCTGTCGGCTGTCTTCCTAGATTGCTGTTGCCCACCATCTTCCCGAGTCGCCACTAGTCTCCTTCTGCCTTAGCCTAAGTCCGTTGTCATCCTCCCTATTCCGACTATCATCCCCCCATCTCCATCACAGTTGCATGTTTCCTTCCTCCTCTCTATCCCGAGATCCTCTTGCCACCTTCCCATCACTGCCAACTGTCTTCCTAGCTAGGCATTAGATCTCTAAAGTCGAATAGTTGTGGTGACTCCTGAAGTAAATCCAATGGACAACAATGACCTCGATTCAGTTTGGGCCAGCTGAAGTGTGATCCGTGCAAACTGATTGTGGCTACCAACCATTCAATGGATCTCGCCATCCAAAGTATCAATTCGATGGCTAATAGAGAATCTTGGCTTGAGATGAATTGTTGAAGCACGATCCATGTGATTTAGATGATCAAATATCTAAAGAGACCAGAAATCAACCATCCCATGGTCTATATTAATCTGACTTGACTTAAAGCCTTCTCCAAGCTCTATTTAAAGGACCCTGAGCTATAGAAGAAATCATCTTGAAGAGAGAGTATGGTACAGGATAAATGGCATAGCTTTGGATTGCAGGTTGGCATCTAAGAGTGAGATTTCTTAAAGAAGAGTTTTGTCCCTATACCATCTTCAAGCCTATTCTATCTCCAAGATCAAGATCCAAAGAGGAAGAAGAAGAGGAAGCCCAATTCACTACACAGAGTACGATGGAAGAAGGCAAAGTGACATCAACCAACTTCTCGATGAAGCTATGGTGAATCAACTTTAGATACTTTCTTACCTCTTTTCATTTTTTTATTTAGTTATTTTTTTTGTAATTAGATTTTAATTAATGTAAAATTTATTTTTATATAATTTAAATTTCTATCTTTTACTTTACTTGCAAATGGATGCTAAGGTCTGACTAGTACATTGAACGTAAAAAATTTTATTTTATATTATACTTTTAATTTCTATTTTTTAGACTTTAAAATATTTTTTTATTTTATAAAAATTAAAGATTTAAAATTATCTTAAGCACTGCCTTCTTCATGGATTCGATCCAAGTCGTTGCTTTCTATACAAGTTTGATTAATTAGAAGTCAGATCTTAAACTGATAATCATGATGTCTTAATAATAACATCGTAATCTTTCAAGTTTTTAGTACTGTTGCCGGGGAAGGCATGAACGCTAATATTTTTTATCTCTTTAATTTTTTATAAATTTAGTTTACTATTTTTTTAGTTTTTTACTGATCAAAACAAATAAAAAAGGAATAAAAGAGGAGAAAAAGTTCTATAATTTTGGTGAGATCAATCCTAGCCCTAGATTAATTTTTTTTATTAGTTGCTTTTAATTAATTCTTCCTTTTCATATTAACCATTTTTTTTATTTCTTTTGATTAATCTCTTTTTTAAAAAAAAAAATCTATTTTTTTATTAGATTTATTTCCTTTTTTGTTGCTTTCCTCCTTTTCAAATTAACATAAAAAAATATATTTTTAGTTGCTTTCAATTAATTTTTTTCTTTTCAAACTAACTTAAAAGATTTTTTTTAAATTTCTTTCTTGTTAAATTAATTTTAAAAAAATATTTTTGTTTGCTTTTAGTTAGTTTCTTTCTTTTCAAACTAATCTAAAAAGAAAAAAATTCTTTTAAGTTTCTTCCTTTTCAAATTAACCTAAAAAGAAAAAAAAATACTTAGATTTTTAATTAACTGCCTTAAATACTGATATGATTTCTTGTCGTAATATTAGTTACTTTATATTTCTAGTGTATTTAATCTTTTTTCTCTTACATCTAATTAATCAAGATTAAAACCTACCTTTTATTTATCTTACTTAAATTAACATAACATAAAAAGAAAACAAAAATGTCATATAATACTTAACTAAAATAGAGAAACTAATTAATCCTTAAAAAACTTACTACTTGTTTTCGACCTTTTTTTTGCATCTCATATTTCTATAAAATATTTTAAGGGTATTAACATATAAATAATATAAGGTGAGGATTTGATCACCCTTCCTTGACCCACAAATCATCACCCTGTATCTTACATTAATCCAAGCTTTTTAATTAAAATCAACTAAACATCAGCTCCTAAGAAACTCGAGCTAATAGGACAAGACACTCAGAAGAGTTAGACTGAGTCAGGATTGATGATTGACTAGTATCTAGGAAAGGGATTCAAGGACGATGTAGCTCTGAAGAAAGGTGATTTTTAATTAGTTCCATTGACTAATCTGGCCAATCTAATTGGTGTCTAAGAAAAGCAACTGAGGGACCCATTGATCTTACCTTACCTAGCCAGTTAATTAGTTAGTTTCTGACTTGGAGGGATCCAAGAGTATTTTGGAAGTTAGGAGCTGTCAGATTTATGATAACTCTAGGATAGAGAGTCCATATTATGCTAACTTATTTGTAAATAATATCAAATCCTAGCTAATTTATTTTTCTTTCTTAGATTTAGGACTCCTTAGGCCCTCATCTTTAGAATTTTTTTTTTATCTTTTTTCCTTGTTCATCTCATCGCTTCTTTTTTTTAAAAAAAAAATACATAAGAATTGCTCTGATCTAAAACCCTGATTGTATATTCAAATAATCAGAATAATCCAACAAACTAAATCAGTGCTAGGAGCATGAATTATTATACCCAAGATTTTCAAAGATAATAGTTAATTTATTTAGATCATATTATGAGACATGTAGAGATATGAACTATAATTAAGTAAAAAGAAGGTTTTACTTAATGATATATATGGTGTTTCACTTTTATATTAGATGTATATTCGGCATTAATTGATACATATTTTTGTATATATCGATATTGAGTAATCTTGATTACTTGACACGAGATTTTAGAATTTATATTCTATTTAAAATTATTTACTATTACTTTTAAATTATATTATATTATATTATATTAGTGTGAGTGTGTAGGGATTCTTGCTAAGCTGTAAAACTCACATTCCTACTTTCCTTCCTTCTCAGAGTTTTGCAGGATATTCAAGTTTAGCTATAGATTGGATTCGTGGGTGAAAAGATGAATAAATAAGAGTTATTAATATCAATCAGATGATTGAAAGATGACTAAATTTATGATTATACAAGTTGTATTATTTATTTTATATTAGGCATTCAATTATAAATTATAAAGTTCTTGAAAATTGAATTTAAATAAATTTTTTAAAGCCTTGCATGATCTCTAGGACATAGTTCAGGGTTCGTGCAACCGGTCACATGGTTGACTTGGGTACTGGATTCGAGGTATGACAGAATAGTACCAGAGCTTATGTTATGATCACTTGGAACTATAACATAAAAGATTAGGATATGACATAAATGATATTAAAACTTAAGTTATGATCACTTGGGATTATGACATAAATTACTAGAAACATGATAGAAGTAACAAAGATAATCTAGAGTTTGGATTTATAATCATTAAGTATTATAATACAAGGTGTGCATGAAGTTTGACATATTATAAGTGTAAGAGAGGTAAGTGATTTTATCTCTGATCTTAATGGTAAGGTTGAGCTAAGATGAGTATAAAAAGGGCTAAATGATTTATATCTCTTGATCATGATAAGTAGGGATTTGACTTGAATATACGAAGTGCTGACCTTTGAATATAGGATGTTATACTGATAGGCTATGTTGTGCCATATATACTAGTTCGATTGCTGTTGATGACATTAAAATCATAAATTTGATGTAGGAGCAAATCACTATAGCCATCTAGTTTTGTTATTAATTATTGATTTCAAGTTTTAGATCTATCATAAAGTTATTTATAGTATGACCGGAGTTTCATAATTTTAGAGTTGAATATTTCTTCAAGGGTTGAACTTGTATGTAGATTATGAATAAAACTAAATTATAGAGAAAAATATATTTATGATACTATATATATGTGTAATTCTATATTGATGGATTAGATTGTATTATGTGGATATGGGACATACATTTTGATAAAATTTTTGATAATTTAATTGCCAACTTTGGCTTGAATTATTTGGTCCTCCTAATATTATTAGAGATTGTTGGGTGTATTAAATTCTAAGCCAAGGTTAAGGTTTATGAAAAAATCTTGTTGTATTAGATGGAGAAATTGATTTTTGCAGACTTCTATGAATTTAACTTAAGGGGCAGAATTTTAGGTGAGTTAATTTATGCTAAGGGTTGTGATGAAGTCTTATATGAAATAGTTGAGTTGATTTTATTCATGGGGATGCTGACTTAAGATCTTCTAATTTATTAGAGTTTAGAATTAATCTTTTAAAAAGTGAGATCAGTTTAGAATTGTCTGTTTGATTGTCAAGAGAATCTAGAGTTAATTTACTTTAAATTATTCTAAATTTATGGGATTCTAGGAAGATGGTGAAATTATTCAAGGACTTTAAACATAGAAAGTGAGTCAAAGTTTAATCTTGATATGATATGCTTGAGGTATGGATAGGATAAAGAGACTCAAAGCTTTGCTTTAGTTTAACTTAATAATTTTAGATCTTTTAGATTTTAATGTAAAGTGATATTATTTATCAAAAATTTTTCTAATAAAATTAAGAGAATCTAGTAAATTTATATCAAAGTACATAGCGAAAGTATGGTGGCTCAAGTTATCCCAAAGCTGAGTAGAAACAATGATTCATCAATCTAAAAGTTATTATAATAAAAAGCTTGAGCTAGTTTCTAGTAATGAATGAGATTTTAAAGGAGGCTCACAATTCATTCTATACGATGCACCCAATAGGTACCAAGATGTACCATGATTTAAAAGAAAATTTTTTATGGTCTAGTATGCAAAGGATATAGCATGATATGTGGCTCAATGTCTAGTGTGTCAATGGTAAAAGTCAAGCATCAAAGGCCTACTAGAACACCTAGTCTCTCATGATTCCTTAGTGGAAATGTCAACATATCACCATAGACTTTATAACATGTTTGCCCAAAATCTCTAGAGGTAATAATGCAATGTGGGTGATTGTTGATCGATTGATAAAATCAGCTCATTTCTTATCCTTTTGAGTTGGCCTCTCCTTAGAAAGATTATAAAATTTATATATAAAGCAGATCATGAGGTTGCATGGAGTCTCGGTTACTATTATGTTGGATCAAGATACTAAATTTGTTTCACAAGTTTGGAAGTCTTCACAAAAAGTCTTCATAAAATAATGGGTACCAAATTAAATTTTAGTACAACATTCTATCTCTAAATCAATGGACAATCAGAATAAACCATCCAAATTCTAGAAGATATGCTGAGAGCTTGTATCATGGACTTGGGTGGTGCTTAGGATAGCCACTTATCATTGATAGAGTTTACTTATAACAAAAGTTACCAAGTGAGCATCTAGATGGCATCCTTTGAAGCATTATATGGCAGAAAGTATAGATCTCCTATTTGCTGGGATGATGTAAGAGAAAGAAAGTTATTGGATTCAGAAATAGTAAAGCAAACTATAGAAAAGGTGCAAGTGATTAGAGAATGATTTTGTATAGCTCAAAGTAGACAAAAGAGCTACGCTAATAAGAGAAGAATAGAGAAGGAATTTTAAGTAAGTGATCATATTTTCTTGAGAATTTTCGAACTAAAGGCATAATGAGGTTCGAAATATATGGCAAATTGAACTCGAGATATGTATGTCTATTTAAAATTTTGGACAGGGTCAAAGAGGTGGCTTATTGATTAGCACTACCACCAACTTTATTAGGTATACATAATATATTTCATGTATTAATACTAAAAAAGTATATTTTAGACCCTAGTCATGCAGTAGAGTATGAGCCATTACATCATCACGAGGATCTAACCTATGAAGAGGTTTTGATATGGATTGTTAATAAGAAAGATCAGGTATTACAATATTGAACTTTATCGCACGTTAAGATACAATGGAACAACCATAATGAGAGAGAGGCTACCTGATAAGGAACGGGATGCGGGAAGGATCGTTGGCGAGCTGAGAAGTCACCAGGGATTAGGGCTTCCTTGGAAGAAGAAAGAAGAGGGCGGCTAGGGCTAGGGTTTGGAAGAAGCTAGGGCTTGGAAAGATAACCAGATAACTAGGGCCTCACACCCCTTGATGTTCTGGAGAACAAAGGCAATTACGAGTCTCACACCCACTCCCTCACGGAGGTCGACGTTCAAAGAACGAAGGCAAATAAAATAAGAGAAACTCTTATTTTTTTTTCATTCATCAAGTTATGTTTACAAGAGGGGGAGGGGGTGGGTATTTATAGATTCACCTAGGTCCCTGGACTCCCTGATAGACTGGGATTACATGACTTAAGGGCCAAGAAAACTCAATTTCTTTGGGCTTGGGCTGGGGCGACTTGGGCTGGAGTGCCATCTTCAAGGGTTGGGGGCGCTCCCTTATGGGCTTGGCGGCATGAAAGGGCCTAGGCGCCTGGCTGGGGACTTGAGTAGGGGCCCAAGTGTATGAAGTCCAGCTCTGGTTGGGGGGGCTTGTGAATCTCCTGGTCTAGTGGCTCTCCTCTTGGTTCTAACTTGAATGAAAATTACATGGACTCGATTGGACTTGACTGGACTACAAACAACTGTACTTGACTAAGTGGACTCAACTAGACTCAATTGTCTCATTTTATTACAGGACTCAATACTAATGGACTCAGTTGTCGTTACCAGGGATGCGGGGGATATGGGAGATGGCGCGACCGGTGCCCCAGGCTCCATGGAGGTCTGGTGGCCGGTGTGCTTGGAAACAGCATTGGGCTATTGACGGTTCATGGAGTGGTTGGCATGGACGAAGTGAAAAGTTGGGGCGAGGGCTAGTAGGGAGGAACGGTGGTGGGTGACCGGCTGAGGAGGGAGGGTGGTCCGGCATCGATGTTGGCAAAGGATCCATGGACAGGATTTGAAATAGGGGAGAGAGAGAATGGTGGGGCTGGTGAGGGGGGTATCTGGATGGGAAGAAGGAGGTGGAGCCTAGAAGGAAGAAGAAAATACCCTAATCCTCTAGCTCTGATACCAAACTGATGAGGAACGGGATGCGGAAAGGATCGTTGGCGAGCTGAGAAGTCACCAGGGATTATGGCTTTCTTGGAAGAAGAAAGAAGAGGGTGACTATGGCTAGGGTTTGGAAGAAGCTAGGGCTTGAAAAGATAACTGGATAACTAGGGCCTCACACCCCTCGATGTTTCAGAGAACAAAGGCAATAATGGGTCTCACACCCACTCCCTCATGGAGGTCGATGTTCAAAGAATGAAGGCAAATAAAATAAGAGAAACTCTCAATTTTTTTCATTCATCAAGTTATGTTTACAAGAGGGGGAGGGGATGGGTATTTATAGATTCATCCAGATCCCTGGACTCCCTGACAAACTGGGATTACATGACTTGAGGGCCAAGAAAACTCAGTTCCCTTGGGCTTGGGTGGGGGTGCTGGGCTAGGGCGGCTTGGACTGGGGCACCATCTTTATAGGTTGGGGGCGCTCCCTTGTGGGCTTGACGTTATGAAAGGGCCCAGGCGCCTGGCTGGGAGCTTGAGTAAGGGCCCAGGTGCATAAAGTCCAGCTCTGGTTGGGGGGGCTAGTGAATCTCCTGGTCTGGTGGCTCTCCTCTTGGTTCTAACTTGAATGAAAATTACATAGACTCGATTGGACTTGAATGGACTGGAAACAACTGGACTCAGTTGTCTCACTTTATTATAGGACTCAATTGGCTCACTTTAGTACAAGTAACTCGGTGCTAATGGACTCTAATAAACTCTCAGGTCACCTTCACTATCCAGAAACTTGAAGTAAAAATGAGAGACAAGTATCCACAACTCTTCAAACTTTAGGTACGTTAATCTCAAGAATAAAATTATTTTAAGGGGAGAGAACGTAATGTCGGCCCATCCAAAATAACAAAAAAAAAGAAAGAAAAGAAAGGAAGATTTCAATCAGAGTCTTTCTCCCCCTTCTCTGACTCCATTAAGGAGAGAGAGTTCCTCCCCTCTGACTCCATCGAGGAAAGAGAAGCCCCGAGCTCCATAAAAGGGGCTCTCCTCCTGCAAGCCACCCACCCCAAAATCCATCCGTGCTAGCAAGGAAGAGCTCTTGATTTCCATTGATTTCAACGATGGATCTTTGAAGTTTCTCCAACGATCAACTATGGGATCTCATTGGAATTGAGGTAAGTTAGGCCCTTCTTCTCCCCTTTCTTCTAGACAAGTCACCAGCAGGATTAGGACTGGTGGGGTGCTGGATCCGTAGCAACATAATTTCTCCCCTGTTTTTGTCTCTTCTTCCTTGATCCATTGACCTCCAGTGATGGGGGGGCAGCTAGCGAGGTGATCTTGTTGACAAAGGACTCATTGCTAATGGATACCCAAGGGCCTCTGCCATTATGGTTGGGAGAAAAGAGGAAAGGAGGGGGAGGGGTTTTCCCTGTTCTGGTCAAGTGGAAGAAGAAGAGGGAAGAAGAAAAGAAAAGAAAAGAAAAAGAAAAGAAGAGAAAAAGAAAAGGAAGAAAAGAAAAGAAAAAGAAAAAGAAGAGAAAAGAATAAACTCTCTTTCTTTCCTCTCTTTTTTCTCTTCCCTCTCTTTAGTTTCTCTCTCCACTTTCACTCTACTTTCTCTCTTTAAAAAGTTTCTCTCTATTAAGGCTTGGAAGGTTGTGAAGTTGAGATTAGGGATCGATTGGTGGATTGTTGATGAACCCTGATATAGGATTCTAGATCGATAATTGTTATATTATAAAATTTATTTATTAATATTAAGATTATTATGTAAGAAGATAATTTTTTATACAGGAAGATATCGAGCAAGTTTCTTAGCACCTAGATCGAGGATCCAGGTATGGATTGGTATCTGGCATATTAAGTTTATCATCAGTAAAGATAAGGATTCTTGGACACAATCACCAATTATTTATATATTTTTATACTGTTTGATTTTTATCTTTGGACATGATCGAGCATTAGTATGAATGATTATTTATGTATTGTATAACTATGATTTCTCATGATGGATATTATCATTGCTAGTACGATTAATTATATATATATTAATAACATATTTGTATCAAACATGATTGTTTTTCAAATGATTTGAATCATAATACTTGCTATTGAAAATCTTGAAAAGAATATAATTTGACATAGTATTTTATTAGTATACTTAAGATTTGGTAAAATTAATAATTAAGAAAGGGATATTTGGACTAGCCACATTAAATAGAGGATGGCCTAACCGCATACAAATACATGGCATATATATTGAGGATGTGGCCTAGTCACGGGCAGATACATGGCATATATATTGAGGATATGACCTAGTCATGGATAGATACGTAGCATATATATTGAGGATGGCCTATCACGTGGAAGATACTTGAGTTTGCCAATCACGTGCTAGAATATAATCATAATTAGCCCAAAACCCTCAAAGTAATGGTTAATTAATTTGAATTATGTTACGAGACATGTGGAGATGTAAACCATAATTAAGTAAAAAAGAGGTTTTACTTAATGGCATATATGGTGTTTCATTTTTGTATGAGATTGATGCTTGGTATTAATTAATGCATGTTTTTACATATATTGATATTCAGTTATCTTGATTACTTGATATAAGATTTTAAAATTTGTATTCTATTTGAAACTATTTACTATTACTTTTAAATTATATTGTATTATATTGGTATGAGTATATGAGGATTCTTACTGAGCTGTAAAGCTCACATTCCCTACTTTCTTTCCTTCTTAGAGTTTTGCAAGATATTCGAGTTTAGCTATGGATTAAATTCATGGATGAAAAAATGAATAGATGAGAGACATTAATATCGATCAGACGTTTGAAGGATGATTGAATTTGTGATTATACAAGTTGTATTATTTCCTTTATATTAGGCATTCTATTGTGAATTTTAATGTTCTTAAAAATTAAAGTTAAATGAAATTTTTAAGGTCTTGTATGATCTCTAGGGCATAGTTCTAGAGTTCATATAGCTGGTCGTGTGGCCGATCGGGTATTGAGTTTAGGACGTGACAACCTTTCCTTGGATGTCTGCTAGTATACAAAGCATTGCCATTTATGGCTCCATATCCCTCACTTACATCCCTTGACCAGTGCCTCTCCTTGGATGTCAAGCACCTCTCCTCCCTTTTTCATCACCATCGATCCACTCTCCTCCCTTTTTCATTACTACGAGTCTACCATCATGCTTTCTTCTCTTCTTTTCATCATCTCCGAGCCTCTCTTCTCCTCTCCTATCCTTCACGAACACCTTACCTCTCCTTTTCTTCTCTTTTCACCATCACCAAGCCTCCTTTTTACCACCATTGAGTCTCTCCCCTCCTCCCTTTTTCACGCCTCCCTTTTCTCTATTATCACCTTTCCTTCACACTCTCGCCACCATCTATGCTACCACCAGCACTTGTACCTGCACCGAGGTCCCAAGATCCACATTCCCGGTACCTCTCCTTCCTGCTTATACAGTCACCACGCTTCAATGCTCCCTGGTTTCCTCTCGTTGCCATTCGCTGATATCCTCCCTCCCCTCTTCTCTGGTGAGCATCTCCATGCATAGCCAAGATGTACTTTAATTTTTATTTCTCCATATTTTGTTTCATATTTTAGCTTTTTTCTTACTATGTTACAATCTAGTTGCATTACTCAAATTCTTTGTTCTATTTGATTACATTTTTTCCTTTATTATGATGAATTGATCATGATATTTGGATATATTTCTATTTTTTCAACTATATTTTGATATATTTTATAATTATTTAAATAATTTTAAAAAAATATTTAATTTTTTGTTATATGATCTTGGTAAAAGAAATTTCAAGATGATCTATGATGAGCATTGAGACCAGGTTGTCTTCTAAATTAGTGAAATAGTAATCACTCATTTTCAAGACCTTGATACATATATATGAAGTATTAGCTATAGCAGTAGTGACGACTCTAGAATCATCATTAAAAATTAATATTTTTATATTAATAAAATTTATTTATTTATTTATTTTTTAATTAATTAATCTTTTAATTAGTTAATTAGTTATTTAATTCATTAAGTAATTAATATTTATTAATTTAATAAATTAGATATTTATTTAATAAGTAAATAAATAAATAAATAAATTATTTAATTATATGATTAATTAATTAATTAATTAATTATTTTTTAATTAGATGTCTATTTAACTAATTATATGTTTAATTAATTAATTAGATGTTTAATTAATTAAGTAAATTTTTTTAATTAATTAGATGATTATTTAATTATTTAGTTATTCATATAATTAAGTAGTTGTTCATTTTATTAATTAGTTATTCATTTTATTAATTAGATTATTTAACTTATTAGTTGATCATTTAATTAATTAATTGTTAATTAATTAATTAGCTATTTATTTTATTAATTTTATTTATTTATTTATTTAGATAATTAGTTATTTATTTAGTTATTTAATTAGTTATTTAATTTATTAATTAGTTATTTATTTCATTATTTAGACCTTCATTTAATATAGTAAATAATTAATTAGGTTTGTATATATGCATGTCTTGAATGTACGAGATTCGGATTTAGGCATGTAAATAGAGTTAAAATTGGGTCATGTAGATCAGCTAGATTATGTACCGGACCAATTGCAGTTATGGAAGGCCACATATCGATCCAAGAGAACTGATTATTTTTAATTAATTAGTTAATTAATTATTTGATTAAATAATTATTAGTTATTATTTTAATTATTTATGTGTTAATTAATTAGATATTTATGTAATTATTTAGTTAGTTGTTTAGTTAGTTGTTATGTGATTAGGTGTTTATCTTTTCAAAATTTGCATGGTATAGAATCATAGACCTATCAGTTGATTAATGTACATATTCTATGGAATCTGTATATTTATATATTTTTATGTAGATGGAAGAATTATATATTAATCAATTGATTGTCTAGTTTAAATAGTTTGAGAGTTGTAAATAATTTTATAGATAGTTAAAGAATGTGGTATGATGAGGATTTGATAGAAATTTTGGATAATAATTTTTTTTAGTTCTCCTCACACATCTTTAGTAATGTGAGGAGAACTAAAAAAAATGCCGCCAAGATTTTTATTAGGTCCCTTTACATATTGTTTGATTACTATAATTGATATTGTTGCCACCTGACTGCCGTGGCCTGTAGCTAGAGACGACCTCGGACTCTGCCCTCGTCGCTTGGGAACCTGCTTGCGTGCCCAGACCTGCAAAACAGAGGAGACCCGGGCTGGGGATCCCGATGGGGGCACTCCGATGCTCAAGTCAGTGGCGATCCAGGAAAACAGATCCTCCTGGTTGAGGCCCATGGATGGACTCCACTCTAGGAGGAGAAAGATTATATGCTTAGAGAGTGTGAATGGGTTGAGAGTAGAGCGGGAGTAGTAGCAGTGAATGAGTGTTTGAGCTGGATGGCTATGTCCGTCGAGACCCTTCCGGTGAGTCTCCGGTAGACTAGAGCACTTGGCCTCTCAGTTGCTCTCCTGTATGCCATCCCCTTCACCCATTTATTGTTACTTACCTTTTTCTTGGAACCTTGGAGAACTTTTTTAAGCTAGGATGGCTGCCTGCCGCCTACCTCGAGATCTTCCCCTCCTTTGCAGGTGCGTTCAGCGATGCTCCATGCCGTGTGCGAGATGCCTTTCCCCATTTATGATAGGAAACTACACCGTACGCTCTGACCCTCCCTCCGATCGCTCCACTTTAGAAAACCTGGTAGAGCCTTGATCGGGGGGTAGCCACCCCCTAGATTTGAATCTCCTGGGATTATTTCCTCTTTTGGGTGGCATAGACGGTCGGTCAGGAGTGCGGAGCCTCGATCGGGGGACACTTCCATTTCGGTGCAAGTGGTAGCAGGGCAATTATTATGGCATGGTGGGCACCCCTTCGTGGTCCTTGGGTGGCTCACCGCCATTCAAGGAAGGCGGTGACGTCCCCCAGCTAATGGTCCCCTCGTTCGAAGTGGGGCCGGTTCAGGGAGGAGAAACTCAACTTTGACTAGAGCATCTCGACCTCGAGGGAGCCACCTGGTGAAGGAGTCTAAAGAGATCCAGAGCTCAACTTCAGCCAGGACGTCTCGACCTAGAGGGAGCCACCTGGAGAAGGAGTCTGGAGAGAGGAGGAGCTTGACTTCGGCCAGGGAATCTAGACCTCGAGGGAGCCACCTGGCGAAGGAGTTCGAAGAGAGGAGGAGCTCGACTTCGACCAGGGTGTCTCGATCTCGAGGGAGCCACCTGACGAAGGAGCCCGAAGAAGGACGTCCGACATGGAAGCTTCCTCTGATGTGGCATCTGACTGGGTCTGACATGGGTTCCACGTCAACGATCCCACCACATCATTTGCTCTCCACTCCTAAGTCCCGTTGGTGCACGATGCTCGGGGCGAAGGAAGTAAATGCGGTGCTAATGTGAAAAGGTCGAAATCTGGTGCCATTATTACCATGATTGTCGATGCATCACGGAACGGACCCCAAAGCTAATGCAGGGGCGACATGTGGACTCGTCCGAGGAGGCTTTATGGCTGACGCAAAATTCAAAATGGTCTTGGGCGAACCGAAGCATCGCCCTCCGTCAATTGCTAACACGTGGTGCAGATTTGACGGCGGTAGCTATGGGATGGTATGGTTGCAGTCTGGTCATTTTGAAAAGAATGTCAGTTCTTTGAAAACACATTCTCTTTTAAATCCCTCATGCCCGCCAGTGAACCAGAGCCTTTTCTCTTCCCCTGGCCATCCTTTTCCTTCAAGGCTAGCCAGGTTCGTCCTCTTCATTCTTCTTCTTCCTTTGGTTGGGTAGAGTTTATCTTCAGGGTCAGGATCTTCCAGGACTTCGTCCATCTCCTTTTTCTTTGTTCTCCGTTCTTTCTCCTTCATCTTCTTCCTTGGGATGGCTCATTCAGGTCGCAACCATCGTCCTTTGAGCAATCATGATGAGGCGGGGCCTTCTCGGTTGAGGACTCCTTCCTTCGATAAGGAGGAAGAAGTCCATTTCGAGATCTGTAGAAGGCCTCGTCCCACTGGAATCGTTATAGGGGAGCCTAGGGCTCGCCCTCCTCCTCCTCTTGAAGCTTCTTCTGAACCTTCTCGGTCGACTGGTCCCGGCGGTATTGCTTCGACGATAACTAGCAAGGAGCTCTCGATCATCCGGGAGGCCTTCGACATTCTGGATTCCATTTGGTTCTTGGTCCCACGACTGGAGGAACGGGTCACCTCCAGTGGCTTAGGTCGGATTGCCCTTTACGAGGAAACCCTCACGGGGGGCCTTCGATTCCCGCTTCATCCCTTTTTTCTTTCCGTGATGAGCCATTATCGCTTAGTTCTGGCTCAGTTAGTTCCAAACGCAGTCAAGATAATTTTTGCTTCATCATCCTCTGCCACTTTCACGAGATCGTAGCCCGTTCTCCTTGTTCAGGATTTTCTTTACGCTGAAGCACCACCCGACCGAGGAGGGGTGGTGGTTCATTTCTCCATGCTCAAAAGGCATTAAGTTTGAGCTCCCCTCTTCCATCAAAGGATGGAAGAGCAAATACTTTTTTGCTTCTATCGAGGGGGTCGATTGGGTTTGAAGCGACCCATACCAGACCCCGAACTGGAACTTTACTGTCGAAGAGGCTGATCGAGAAATTTATGACTAGCTCCATACTGATCAAATCCCTTCCCTCGAGGTTCTGCTGTCGGAGTGAAACCTATTCGAAGCCAGGGTCAGCCCAATGTAGGAGTTGGGTGAGTTCGGTGCAAGCTCTACTTGTTTTTTATTTTCTGCTTGTCCCTTCAAGCTTGGAGCTGACCTCATTCTCCTTTGTGCAAGCATGAAGTACTTCATGGACGAACTCCTTATGCTCTCTAGGAAGAGGGTTGCACTGGCGGGGGCCAGAGACTCCCCAATGAAAAGGCCTCGGAATGAGTTTGGCGCAAGGGCCGCACTTGCCGTGCCACCTGAGCCGAGCAGGAGGATGGCCAAACCTGTTCCCTAACCACCGAGGCAGCAGGACTTGCCTCCGATTTGAGAGCTTGACGTGGTCACCCAGGCTAGGTCCACTGCCACCACTGTGGTGCCCCCACCTCCTGAAATTATCGAGGTGGAAGCGAAAGAAGAGGAGGAGAGGAGGGAGCCACTGCCAGCACCACTGTCCGACATGGCGGTGAGCCCCCATAGAGATTCCGAGACATCCTCGGCTAGCCACGAGGGTGCAATAGCAGCGAAGAAAAAGAAGAAGGGTAGCTCCTGCAAGTTACCCTTCGAGATGGCACCGGACTCCTCATTGGTCCGAGATCGGGCACTCACTGAGTGCATGATGGACTTTGCCATCCAACCGCGCGATCGGTAGGAAAAAGCAAGAAGGCTCCTGGCAGATGCCATCCTTGGCACCTTTTCGCAACTCTTCTTGATAGGTACTTTTGTCTTTTCCTCTTTTTTTCCTTTCTTTTTTTTTGTATGGTTGATGTTTTCCTTGGAGTAGCTTGGGGCGGACCTCTTGCTTATTTAGGACTACTACAATAACTGGGCCAAGAGGGATAGGCAGAAAATGCAACAGCTTGACTCACTGGTAGCCGAGGTCAAGCTGAAGATGGACGCGGCCTGGGAGGCCGAATAGAAGAATAAAGAGCTGAGGGCCTAGGCGGCGGTGCTGAGAGGCACCTCAAGGGCTTAGAGGAGTCATTGGCCCGAGAGAGGGATCGGATCAGATGCTAGGTCAAGGAGCTCAAGGCCAGGGAGGCCAGAGTGGAGGAGCTCAAGGCCAAAGTGGCTCGGAAGAGGGAGTAGGCTCGAACACTCCGGGCTCAGCTGGAGGCGGCACAGGAGTGGCCACTGTCGTCGAGGAGAAGGCTGCTGCCACCGAGGAGAAGGCTATGGAGGTAGTGGCCTTAATGGAGGCTGTGAATAGGGAGGCCGTCGAGGCAGTGCCAAATTACAAGGCCTCAAAAGAATTCGATGCCGAGTTTCACGAACTAGCCAGTTCATGTTCTACCGGTCCAAGGTGGCGGAGCTCATTCCGGACATGAGCTTGGATGGGCTTGCCTTCCCGGTCACTTCATGCGGGGGCCTAATTTTGGCCATGGCCGAATCAGAGGAACCCATGGCTGTCGTCGATGTGCCCCCGCCACCGGAGGTCCTAGGTGTAGCCCCACCATCGGAGGTCCCAGAAGATGTCGCCCAACCTGAGCACCGTCCCGGGAAGGAGCCAGCGAAGTAGCATAGGAGTCTTCATTCCTTTTGTACTTTTTCTTTCTTTGCTTCTGTTTGGGTTGCCTGGCCTGTCGGGGCCCGGAGACAATGTAAAATCTTGAAAATTCTTAATGAAATTTCTTTCTATCCTATTTTACTTGTGTTCTTTCGTATTCTCAATACTCTAGCAACTTTCTTTCCTTTTCTTTTTGACTGCCTACGTACATGTCTTTACTGAGGCATCTTGCCTTGAGACTTTAAGTCCTTGGGCTCTTTCCTACCGAGCTTTGGGTACGCGGGGCAGTTAGGAAGGAAATCCTTGACATGTTGAGTCATTCCCACCACATGAGCAGTGTGGTGGTAGGGCTTCGTGTGCTTCCTCGGAAAAGGTCTGGGTGACCTCAGCTGGAACCATCTCCAAGTGCTTATGGTGCGATCGAGCCAGGATGCTGCATTCGGTGGGCCCACCAGGTGACTCCGAGGTGCTTGGCTTTGGGAGTTTCTGGGCTTGAGATGTCGGTTTTCAAGAGTTTTTGGGCTTAAAGTATTGGGCTTTAGGAGTTTTCGGGCGTAAGGTGTCGGGCTTCAAGAGTTTCTAGGCTTAGAGTGCCAGGCTTCAGGAGTTTCCAGGCTTAAGGTGCCAGGCTTCAAGAGTTTTCGGGCTTAGAGTGCCGGGCTTCAGGAGTTTCCGGGCTTCAAGAGTTTTCGGGCTTAGAGTACTGGGCTTCAA
Organism: Areca catechu; assembly: GCA_021397845.1. NCBI lineage: Eukaryota > Viridiplantae > Streptophyta > Magnoliopsida > Arecales > Arecaceae > Areca > Areca catechu. The sequence continues at coordinate 8,766,862 of CM038046.1, forward strand.
AAATTTTTGGGCTTAGAGTGCCAGGCTTCAAGAGTTTCTGGGCTTAGAGTGCCGGGCTTCTGGAGTTTCCGGGCTTTGCTTGCCAAACCTGGGGTTGAGCAGTGACATTCTTGCAAGGTAAAAGTGATTTGAATAAAAAGAAACTTTATCATTAATGGAGGAAGGCCTTACATCACTGATAATACATTCTCAGATTGTTGGTGTTCCAAGTTTGCGGGAATCTGGTACCGTCCAGCTCTGTTAGATAGTAGGCTCCATGGGGAAGAGCCTCAACCACCTTATAGAGGCCCTCCCAATTTGGTGAGAGCTTGTCTCACTCCCAAGGTTGGGAGGCTTCAGCCTGACATAACACCAGGTCGCCTGGGCGGAAGATCTTTGATTTTACCCGTGCGTTGTAGTACCGAGCTACCTGCTACTGGTAGGCTGCCATCCGGAGTTGAGGCTCGTCTCTCATTTCCTCGAGGAGGTCTAGGTTGAGCAGAAGGCGGGTCGAATCTTCTGCTTCATCATATTGTTCCACCCATAGTGTGGAGACACCAAGTTTGATCGGGATGATGGCTTCCGTGCCGAAGACGAGGCAGAAGGGCATCTCATCCATGGCCGTCCTGGGTATTATGTGGTAGGCCCAAAGGATGCTGGAAAGTTCTTCTGCCCACCTACCCTTAGCCCGGTCCAACCTAGTTCGGAGTCCTTGGAGGATAGTCCGATTGGTCACCTTAGCCTTTCCATTGGTCTGGGGGTGAGCTATCGAGGTGAAGCGATGATGAATGCCGAGATCGGTGCAGAACTTCTCGAACTCTCGGTTGTCTAATTGCCATCCATTATCGGTGATGATGTTGTGGGGGAGTCTAAAATGGCAGATGATCGACTTCAAGAAGAACTGACGAACCTTGGCTTCGGTGATCCGTGCTAGTGGCTCTACTTCCACCCATTTGGTGAAGTAGTCAATAGCCACTATCAGGAACTTGCGCTGTCCGGATGTAGAAAAAAATGGACCGAGGATGTCCATCCCCCACTGGGCGAATGCCAGGGTGCGAAAAGTTGGGAGAGTGGCGCCGTTGGTTGACGCTGTATGTGGGCATGGTGCTGGCAGCGATCGCAGTTCCTTACAAAGTTGGCGGCGTCCTCCCTCATGGTTTTCCAATAGTATCCCTGATAGAGGGCCTTGTACGCTAGCGTCCTCCCTCTGACATGATTCCCGTAGAGGCCTTCATATATTTATTGGAGCACAAACCCCACTTCTGTGGGTCTCAGACACTTCACGAGCGGATAGGAGTAGGATTTATGGTAGAACTGCCTGTCCATCAGGATAAATCGTGCGGCCTTCTTCTTGATAAGGCCAGCCTCCATTCGATCTGCAGGTAGGGCACTATCAGTGATGTATATGATGTACTGGTTCATCCAGCTGGGTTCCCGAGTGACCTGCTGGACCTCTTCGGGAGCTTCGTAGCTTGAATTTTCCAGGTACTCAATATGGGTGTGCCCCAGTGACAAGTTCAGTAAGGTCGCGAGCCTTGATAGGGCATCGGCATGAGCATTCTCTCTGCGAGGGATGTGGGAGATGCTGAAGCACTGAAAGCCTGTCATGCTCAAGCAGACCTGCTCCAGGTACTTCATCATCTGGGGATCTCGGGTCTCATATTCACCCGAGACTTTCCCGGCCACCAACTGGGAGTCAGTGAAGCCTTCAGGTTGGGTACATCCAGCTCATAGGAGACTCTCATCCCCGCGAGGAGTGCCTCATACTCTGCCTGGTTATTGGTTGCCACGAACCGGAAGTGGAGTGCACACTCGGCTACAATCTCATCACTGTTAGCAAGGATGAGGCCTGCTCCACTCTCGTCCATGTTGGATGCACCGTCCATGTGGAGGACCCAAAACTCCTCCTCGACCTTGGGCTCAATCTGATGCTCTGGGGTGGTCTGCTCAGGCTCTTCGACCAGTCCCACGCACTCGACCAGGAAGTCGGCTAACAATTGGGCCTTCTGAGATGGCCTTAGCCGGTATGCGATGTCAAATTCGCAGAGCTTCAACGCCCACTTGGCCAAGCATCCGGATGTGTCGAGGCAACTAAGCACGGCCCTCAGTGGTTGGTCTATTAAGACCACGATCGAATGCACTTGGAAGTATGGCCTGAGATGCTGGGTAGACATTATAAGAGCAAAAATTAACTTTTCTGAGCGTGTGTACCTGATCTCCACATCTCGAAGAATTTTGCTAGCGTAGTACACCAGTTTCTGGGCTCCATCCTCATCTATGCAGACAAGAACCGAGCTGACGGCCCCCGAGGTGACTGCCAGATACAGCATGAGTCCTCCCCTTCTTCCGGCCTAGAGAGCAGCGGTGGTGATGCTAAGAACTTCTTTAGCTCTTCAAAGGCTGCCTTGCATTCTTCGGTCCAAGCGAAGTCAAGCATTTTGTGCAATGCCTTAAAGAAAGGTAAGCAGCGATCAGCCGACCTCGAGATGAATTGACTCAAGATGGCAATCCATCGCATTAGGTGCTGGACCTGCTTCTTCGAGGTGGGGTGCTCCTTGTCGACAATTGCCTGGACGTTCTTCGAGTTCACTTTGACTCCCCTTTGGGTGACCATGAAGCCAATGAACTTCCCTGCTGCTACACCGAAGGTGCACTTTGTCGGATTCAGCTTCATCTGGTGTAGCCAAAGATTGTGGAAGGCCTCCGCCAGGTTAGCAATGTGGTCTGACTTCGGTTTACTCATAACGAGTATGTCATCCACATATACTTGCATGTTTCAACCAATCTGGTCCTTGAAGACCCGATTGATCAGCCGTTGGTATGTGGCATCAGCATTCTTTAGGCTGAAAGGCATCATCCAGTTACAGTACATCCCCCGATCAGTGATCAAGGTAGTGTGCTCCTCGTCCTCTGAATGCATCTGGATCTGATTGTATCTAGAGAATGCATCCATAAAGGAGAGCAAGCGGTGCCCCAAGGTGGCATCTACCAGTTGGTCATTCTTTGGCAAAGGAAAGCTATTATTTAGGCAAGCTCGATTGAGATCGGTATAGTCCATGCAGATTCTCCACTTTCTGTTATTCTTCTTGACCATAACTACATTTGCCAACCAGCTGGGGTATTATAATTCATGGATAAAGTCGGCTGCAAGGAGCATGTCCACCTCATTTATTGCTCGTTGCCTCTCTGGGGTGAAGGTTCTCTTCTTCTGTCGAACAAGATGGTACTTCGGGTCGATGCTCAACTTGTGGGTGATGATATCAGGGAGAATCCTGGGCATATCCATCACCGTCAAGGTGAATACATCTGCATTCGCTCGAAGGAATTCCAACAGGTGGGCCCGCTTTTCTTCTTGCAGCTAGGCCCCAGTTTGCACCATTTTTGTCAGGTCGGTTCCGAGTGGATACGATAATAGGCGCTCAATCGGGCCACCTCTGGGGTCCTATGCCCTTTGGTCGAGGTCGTCGGTGCTGGGGTCTTCCTCGAAGTTCCTGGCCCCAGGGATGGCTTGGAGACAGTGTTGGATCGACTGAGGTGCCCCCCTCATTTCTCCTACACCATAAGGAGCAGGAAACTTCACCAACAGCCGCTTGGTGGAAATGACTGCATCGAGTAGATTGAGCCCTAGGTGGCCAAGAATCACGTTGTAGGTCGAAGAAATTCTAACAATCATGAAGGTCATCATGACGATGCTCTACCAAGGTGGTGTCCCGGTAGTGACGGGGAGAGTAATTTTCCCTTCGACTCTCATGGAGTCCATTGTAAAACCGATGAGAGGAGTGTGCACAGGAAGCAGTTAAGTAGAGGATATATTCATCCTGGAGAAAGCATCGTAAAAAAGGACATCAGTCGAACTTTCACTATCGACCATAATCCATTTTACAAGATACTTGGCGATCATCATCTTGACGACTACGGCATCATTGTTTACATTTTCATCTCCAGATTCCTTCTCCCTCATAAAGGGAAGTACATTTTCCAAACTCTCTCCTCCCCGGGTCCTCTTGGGGGCGTGCTTGATTTCCCAATATATCATCCCCACAGGCTTCTCGGTGGGCTGATTGTCGACTACAGGGACAGGAGGGAGAGCAGCGAGCACCTGAGGTTCCACCGGGGTCTTGCCCTTCATGAACCTTCCGAGGTAGCCCCTTCTTATCAGATCTTTAATTTCTCTCTTGAGATGGTGGCACTCCTCGGTGTCGTGGCCATGGTCGGGGTGGAATCGACAGTACTTTATTTTGTCACGACCATTAAATGGCCTCAGCGGGGGTAGGCGTCGTAGGTAGCGTTCGCCCTTAATCTCCATGAAGATCTTCATCCTCGGGGTTAGGAGAGGTGTGTATCTTTCTTCTGAGATGGGACCACTCTTCGGCTTCGACCCCTAGTGGAAGTTCGGGTGGCCAGTCCGGGCTTCCACACCTTGGACGTCTCCCCAGGAGGTTGCTTCTTCAGGGGCTTCCCATCCAGCTCCCTCCTCGTACGGTCCGCCTCCTCGGTGCGGATGTACTTGTAAACATGGAGGAGTTTGGAGTATATCTTCAATGGCTTTTTGTCCAGTGAGTATGTCAGGCAGGAAGTCCTGAGCCCTCTCTTCAGCACCAACATGACAACTGGCTCATCCAGGTTGTAAATCTCTAGTGTGGCAACCTTGAAGTGGGTCACATAGTCCCGCAAGGGTTCATGGTCTTGCTGCCTGATGGAGAAAAGGTTATCCACCTCTCGTGGTACTTTCTGACAAGTGTCAAAGTAGCCCATGAACTTCCTCTCCAGCTGAGCAAATGAGTCGATGCTTTCAAGCTTGAGACAGGTAAACTAGACTCGAGCTGCCTTTTGGAGGGTGGCTGAAAAAGCGATACAGAGGAGGGCATCGGTCACCCCTTAAACTCTTATGAGGGCCTTATAGCTCTCAAGGTGGTCCAGAGGGTCGGTGGTCCCATCGTAGGGATCCACCTATGGCATGGGGAACCGATTCGGAATCGGTTCCTCTTGGATCTCTCGGGAGAAAGGGGGACGGGCATCGTAGCCCACAGGCTCGCTGGGGGAGACTTGCAAATTTGCAAACTGGCGGGATAGCTCTGCTAGCTTGCACTCCTGTTTCTCTAGGTGCCTTTCTGCCATGCGCTTGATGGCCTCGTCGGTGGAGCCCTCCGTTGAGGTCGACAAAGGAGGTAAAGGTGGTAGCTGAGGAGGGTCATGACGGGGGGCCTTGCCTCTGCGACCTTGGCGGAGCTTGATTGTAGCCTACTCGAGGGTCGGGGACCGACTCTCCCGGTCGGCTGACCCGGTCCACTGCCTCTTCGTCGAGGTCCGGTGGCTTCCTCGGGGACCTGTCGTGGCTCGTGACAGCAAAGGCCTTCCTTAGAAGGACCATAGGTTGTCACGGGGTGCGGCGGCTTGGGCCACAGAAGTCCCTGGTTGTTGGTGGGTGGCCAGGGATCAATGCTGATGCTACAACTAGCGCACCGCTATAGTAAAAAGCTGCATTTGCTGGATGAGTGCGGCCAGCTAGACGTATGCTGGAGGTGATTGCGATGGAGCGGGGAGCTCCCTCTTTGGACTATGCGGGTCCCCATAAGAAGAGGGATCCCACGCATGGCTAGTGAAGACCTCCCTCGCACGGGTCATCACCATGCTCTTGGTGGGGTTGCTCGTAAGGGGATTGGCTTGGATCAAAATGTGTCCTGCCCTCCTTCCTGGCGCACCAATCTATTACCGCCCGATAATCATGACCTGTAGCTGGAGACAACCTCAGACTCTGGCCTCATCGCTTGGGAACCTGTTTACATGCCCAGACCTGCAAAACAGAGGAGACCCGGGCTAGGGATCCTTGCAAGGGCACTTCGACGCTCAAGTTAGTGGCGATCTAGGGAAACAGATCCTCCTGGTTGAGTCCCGTGGATGGACTCCACTCTAGGAGGAGAAAGATTATAACTTAGAGAGTGTGAATGGGTTGAGAGTAGAGCGGGGGTAGTGGCAGTGGATGAGCATTTGAGCTAGATGGCTGTGTCCATCGAGACCCTTCCGTGAGTCTCTAGTAGCCTAGAGCACTTGGCCTTTCAGTTACTCTCCTGTATGCCACCCCCTTCGCCCGTTTATTATTACTTACCTTTTGCTTGGAACCTTGGAGAACTCTTTTAAGCTAGGATAGCTGCCTACCACCAACCTCGAGATCATCCCCTCCTTTACAGGTGCGTGCGGCGATGCTCCGTGCCATGCACGAGATGCCTTTCTCCATTCATGATAGGAAACTATACCATGCACTCTGACCCTCCCCCTGGTCACTCCACTTTCGAAAACCTGGCAGAGTCTCGATCGAGGGGCAGCCACCCCGTAGATTTGAATCTCCTGAGATGATTTCCTGTTTTGGGTGGCACAGACGATCGGTTATGAGTGCGGCGCCTCGATCGGGGGATCCCTTCCATTTCGATGCAAGTGATAGCAGGGGCAATTATTATGGCCTGGTGGGTGTCCCTCCGTGGTCCTTGGATGGCTCACCACCGTTCAAGGAAGGCGGTGACATCCCCCAGCTGCTGGTCCCCTCGTTTGAAGTGGGGCCGGTTCAAGAAGGAGGAACTCGACTTCGGCTAGGGCATCTCGACCTCGAGGGAGCCACCTGGTGAAGTAGTCCGAAGAGAGCCGGAGCTTGACTTCAGCCAGGGCATCTCGACCTCGAGGGAGCCACCTGGTGAAGGACTTCGGAGAGAGCCGAAGCTCAACTTCGGCCAGGATGTCTCGATCTCGAGAGAGCCACCTAGTGAAGGAGTTCGGAGAGAGGAGGAGCTCGACTTTGGCCAGGGCATCTCGATCTCGAGGGAGCTACTTGGCGAAGGAGTCCGAAGAGAGGAAGAGCTCGACTTCGGTCAGGGCGTCTTGACCTTGAGGGAGCTAACTGGCAAAGGAGTCCGAAGAGAGGAGGAGCTCAACTTCGGCCAGGGCATCTCAACCTCGGGGGAGCCACCTGATGAAGGAGCCCGAAGAAGGACGTCCAACGTGGCAGCTTCCTCAGATGTGGCATCTGACTGGATCTGACATAGATTCCACATCAGCGATCCCATCATATCAGATATATATAATTAATACAATTCCTGAATATGATAGATCCTTTATCAATTAGTTGGTAATAGGATATATTAAATAATATGAGAAGGTTACTAAGATACTGAGTTTGTATTTCACCCTTAAAGACCAAACTTTAGAGAATTAAAATGATTAGATGTGATATTCCGGATGCGAGATATAAGAGCTTGGATATTTATATAGAGATCATTGTAATTCAGAGATGCTCGAACTTAGAAGTGTCATCCAAGAACAGAGAGATGAGGCTTCGAAGAAGAGTACTTGAGCAAGAGCATAATCTTCATGATGGAGAGATACATGACTGATTTGCTGGAGATGAAGCATGGGAAGTCAGAGGTCCAAAAGTTTATTGCAAGCAAGGAGCAATACTAGTTGGTATGTTCAGATGACTAGTACCTTTCAAATTTTTTATTTAATTCTTCTTCCACTTCTTCGTCCTCTTCCTCTTCTTTCTTGTCGTTCCTTTCTAGGATAAAAAAAATCAATCTAAGAATGGGAAGAATAGAAGAAAAGGAAAGAAGATGCAGAGGAGGATGAATAATCAAATAAAGAATTTGAAGGGTACCAAATATCTGAAAAATTTGATAGGTAGTACTCCATTCTTATCTTAAACTTTTGGATCTCTAATTTATTGTACTTTACCTCCAGTAAAGTATTCATGTATCTTTTCGTTATGAAGATTTTGTTTATGCTTGAGTATTCTTTTATGAATCTTCACCTTTTCTTTCTTGAACTTCACTTATGAGTCTGAGCAGGATGGCCTCTATCTAAATTTTGAAGGCTTTATGTATCATATATGGAATTGTTCTATGATTATTTTCATTTTTTTTGAATTTTTCCTTTAGTGATGGAATACATACTTAGTATCCCCACAACTTTATCGTACAATCTTTATTTTTTGTATTATCTTTAATCATTTTAAATAATTGTGTTACCTGTTTAATGATAAAATAATTAGTAAGCATTGTCTTGTATTTATATATGCAGAATTTTTAGATAGTGTATAATGGATCATAGTTGGATGGACTATCGAGTAGTCGACGGGATGATTTTCATTGAATATAAGGAGTGTGTCAAGTACTTTTGTAATTATGCTTTTAGAAATATGGCACTCTTATTTGAAGAATGGGCTCATTGTCCTTACAACAGATCTGTCAATAAAGAAATGCATGATAGGGATACAATAATTATTCATTTATATAGGAATGGATTTATGCCAAACTACAAGCATTGGTACCTGCATGAAAAGACATGGAAGATAGTTATAATAGTTAGAAATCAATAGCACAGGGACACAGATAGAATGATGACATGGTTTTGGATGCAACTAGCATTTGACTGAGATATAAAGGACGATCTAAAAGCTGATAGTAATGATTTTTATCATATGCTAAAGGATGCTAATGAACCACTATGATGGGATGTGAAACATATAATGTACTATTAGCTATGTCATAATTATTAAACTTGAAGGCCAAGTTTAATATGATGGTCAATTGTTACGATAGGATGGTAGCAATAATAAAGAAGATGCCATCAAAGAAGGAGAAGCTTGTTGGAAGTTTCTATGCTTCCAAAAAATGATGAAAAGGTTCGACATAGGTTACGAAAAGATTAGACGCATACCATAATGATTGCATGCTTTTTTACTAGGAGGATAAAATGAAGAGTTTATGTGATGTATGCGATAAAAGCCGATTTAAATCAAGGCAAGAGAGTAGAAATCAGGACATACCATATAAAATTCTTCGATAGCTTCCTCTTACTCCTAAGCTTTGGAGGCTCTACTTGTTAGAAGTACTGTGAAACAGATGAGATGGTATAAAGAAGGGATTCGTAGGTACACCAATATGATGTGCCATCTATCAAACAATGAGGCATGGAAGAAATTTGATGCTTGTCACCCTTTATTTGCTCAGGAATTATGCAATGTTTGATTGGGTCTATCTATAGATGGGTTTACACAATTTAATCATGCAGCGACCCCTTATTTATGTTGGCCAGTCTTTATTACTTCATATAATCTACTACCTGGAATGTGCTAAAATAATATAATATCTTTCTCACATTAATCATTCCTGAACCACAACACCTTAATAGAAATATTGATGCATATCTAAGACCTTTTATTGATGAGCTAAAATTTTTATGGTCCCATGGCACATATATTTATGATATATCAAAGAAGCAAGATTTTTTAATGAAGGCTGTACTAATGTGAACCATTAGCAATTTTTTTATTTATAGGATGTTGTCAGGATGGAGCACTCATGAAAAGCTAGCATATCGATATATAAAATCATTTCAACTTGAGCATGGTTGTAAGCCCCGTTGGTTTGATTGTCATCATCAATTTGTTCTTGAGTATTATCCCTTTCAAAAGCAGTGGGACAATTTCAGGAGGAATAAGATAGAGAAGGATGGTGCACCCTTGCACCTTAGTAGTGTGGAAGTGTTTCAAAGAGCATCTTAAATTGACAAAATATGGTTTGTCATACTATTTGAAAAGTAAAAATCTCAAGAATTCAATAGAACTCATAACTAGATGAAGCACGGCATCTCCTGGAAGTTGCCATATTGATACACCAATTTGATTCGTTATAATCTTGATATCATGTACATTGAAAAGAATGTATTCGATAATATTTTTTATACTATTATGGATGTCAAGGACAAGATGAAGGACAATCCAAAGGCCTGAGCAGATATGTAGAATATATGCAAGCATCCTCTGTTAGAGCTGGTTGAGGTGTCATCCAAGAAATTTTTGAAGTTCAAAGCATCTTACACCTTAACAAAAGAACAGTTGAAGGATGTATATGAATGGTATAAAATCTTAAATTTCTAGATGATTATGTAAGTAATCCAGCTTGGTGTATTGATATCAAAGATTGCAGATTCTATCGGTTAAAAAGCCATGACTACCATATATTCATGCAACGACTACTATCATTGGCCAGGCACGATTTCCTTCCAAACTTTATATGGAATTCTTTGATCGAGCTTAGTCTTTTTTTAGAGAGGTTTGTACTACCAAATTATCCATCGACCATATCTTCAGTCTTGATGCTAACATTATAGAGACAATATGCAAGTTAGAAAAGATTTTCTATCCTAGCTTCTTTGACTCTATGGAGCACCTTGTGATTCATCTGGTATATGAAACTAGGGGCGGGGGACCCATGTAGTATAAGTAGATGTATTCATTTGAAAGATATATGCACAGTCTTAAGAAGAAAGTAAAAATTAAGGCCACAGTCAAAGGTTCTATTGTAGAGGCTTATATAATAGAAATAATTTTAAATTTTAACTGACACTACTTTAATCCCAATGTGTAGATAAAGTTGACTCAAGTTAGCTGAATGATAATGATGGTGGTGAGGGATCAAAGTAAGAGATTTTAATATTTCCGTATCCTACTCATGAATTTGGTTGCGAGGTTCACTAAATTTTAATTGATGCTAAATTTTGACAGGTACCGACATATATTTTGCTAAACTATAATGAGGTCAATCCATATATTTAGTAAGTATCTATCACAATCAAAACTCTTTAATTATTTATTATAGTATACTAATGTATACATATTTAGGAATTATGATTAAATATTAAGACAAAAAAAATCTGAGAATAAGGGAATAAGAAATTTCTGCACGATGCTTAAACAACTTTATAGAATGGTTCCATAAACTGATAAGCATCCATTGACATTTCATCCATTTTAATTTTTTAATTTATTCTTTTTATACAATGCAGGCTGTATAAGGAGGGAACTTTATTCCTCAAAGGCTAAGATCATTAGCTTACGGGCTAGAAAAATACATGACATGTTACAACGGCTGTAACATTAATAGTTTTAAATTTCATACCCGTGAATATGGATATCATAAGAGTCAATGAACAGTGGTATGTGTATAAAGGGTAGCTAGTCAGAAGGGTCGAAGAGTGATTACTATTAAATCCTTGAAGAAGTAATCAAGTTGATCTATATTGGAGGTAATAGTGTCATTTTATGTAAGTGCCAATGGTTTGATAATAACAACGGTATGAAGGTTGATCCACAGAATGGGCTTATTGAAATCAAATATGGATTAAAAGCATAAACGAGCCATTTTTGCTAGCTCAACAAACTACTCAAGTATATTATACTCCTTTTACATCAAGAAAACGAGGAAGGAAATATTAGTGGGCTGTATGTAAGATTCAGTTTCAAGCCATTCATTATGAGTTCGATGAAGAAGAAGAGTCCAATTTATTGGAATGCTTTTAGGAAGATAAAATTTGGGAGTTTACTAGTTCTATATTGATTTAGAGTTGGATGCTCCAAGAATTCTCCTACATGATGGCCAATATAAGGAGATAGATCATATCAAGTTTATTTTAGAGGCTAAACATATCCAAGAAGGGAAAAAAGAGGAAGATGATAAAGAAATGACAGAGGAAGATGATGAAGAAATGAAAGGGGAGGATGAAGAAGAAATAGAAAAAGAGGATGATTTAGAAAAAAAATCCGAAGAGTATTAATCATCAGAAGATGCCGACGAGTAGTGCTAAGTATATAATCCTTGAATCATTTTAAATACTCATCTTCTATACATTTAAAATCTTTCATTGCTTGCATAAATAATTGTATAACTAATTTGATGAATCTATTTATTTATTTTTTCAAGGATTATACATCATGTCTTTCAGAGGTCGTAGCCATACCAGTCGAGGATAGAGCTCTCGAGAAGAGAGCGATCATGCTGCCAACTCTCATGGTTCAGTGCCACTTATGCCACATAGTAAATTCTTAAATTTTAGATATATATTTTTTTATATCATTTTATACTTTATTATCTAATATAATATTATTTATTTTAGATGCTCTTTAATTAGGTTTAGAGGACATGGGGTCACCGGTGATCCCATAGTCACAGGTTGTATAGACCGGCTCATCTCAGACTCGGCATCTAGTTGAGGACCCATCCGGCTTACAGCACCTCTAACTCATTGGAGGATAGAGAGCTCATCCATGTCTAGAATCGCTTATAAATATTACATCTTCATATTAATATATTTAAAATATAATCATTTTAGAGTTAACATTTATTATTAAATTTTAAATTTACATGACATTTAAAGAGCCTAAAGTTACTCAACTGGTTACGAGATCATTCATTGATTGATACCAGGATCGGTGAACGAGTTCTCCAATTGACCGTCGAGGCTCGAGATGTAGCATGGTAGATGTTCCTGATAAGTCATGAGCTTAATTTCTAAAATCGCAAAATGATTGTATTTTATTTAAGTAAGCCCAAGGTTGTTTTTATTTGTAAAAGTATTATCGATTCGATACTTCTTAGGCTGAGGAGGTTGGCCGTCCGATTTTCGAGGAGGTAGCCACACATCATTTTTAGATGGGCTGCATGATCTCAAGCAGAGCTACAAAGTGCATCGGTTCCGAGTTATCACCAGATTAGAGGACTTTTAAGGATCACTAGATGCGGGCAGGCACGTGAGAGGCCCTTTGTGATATGTGGAGCACCGAGAAGTATTCCATTAGATGATAGAGGGCATGACAGAATTATATCGCTCGACAGGATCAAATCATGCATACTAGTAGCTCTGTTGGCATACATATGATGGCTGACAGATTAGTAAAAATTCTATACATAATTATATTAATTAATTTTAATTTAAATTAATAATATATATATTTCAATTAAATTATTTTTATTATTTATTTATTATAGACATGGTAGTTGGGTCATGTACCAGGATAGCTATAGTTATAGGAGGCCACACATTGGTCTAGGAGGACTGATAATTATCTAGATGAGAGATCTCGATATATCATGATAAATACTAAAAAGTATTAATTTTTATATATGCTAAAATATATAATTAGACTAATTAATTTGTAAAATATATAGTAGAGTATGTTGAGTACATCATAGTGTGGTATGGTGAGGATCCATCCTCTTAGCCCTCCTTGACCTTGAGGGATAGCTCAAGGTCATAAGAGGGATGAGTAGGAGCCGGGTTTTCAGATTCGATCACAGCTTCGACCCTCTAGTAGCTCGGCACTCTTTAGCTTCTTCTTCTTAGACTTCGACGATTTAGACATGGAGTGATGCATACATTGAGAACATTGTAAGCCATATTTTGGTCTAGCAACCTCAGCATCTCTGGAACACTATTCATGATATGGTTGTAAAGCAATTTCAAGACCCACATTTGTATGATCAGCTAGCCTCGTTTTCACAGCTATCACAATAGGTAAGTCTTTTAATAATTCTTTTTTTTTCTCTCTTTAATTTTTGTATACTTATAAATTTATTAACAATATTTTATCTTTTCATTACATGATATTGGGACATCCGGTTCTCATCCATCGGTATTGGCTACTGGAGAGGAGATGCAGGAGGAGGACGACGACATAGATCTTACATGATTTTTTATTTTGATATTATATATTTACTTTTTTAGTATTATAAATTTATGAAATTATAAAATTTATAATTACTAAATTATAGTTTTTCCATAATATAATAATGATTATTAATTAATATTTTATTTTAAATATTATTTAAAATTTTTAATTATTTATTATTATCATTAAAATCATTTTTTAAAAAATAATTACTTTTTTTAAAAAATAAAACACTATTCATAATGGTAATGCTATTGCTAAAAAGCTATTAATGATGGAAATCTTCATCGATAAGGTTGATAGTAATTTATTTACTTATTTTTTGAAAAAAATAAAATATTATTAGCGATGACATTAATAATGGATAATCTATTATCGATGGATTTTTTACTGATAAAATTTTTTTATCACTAATAAGTTTTATAAATTATTTTTAAAAAATTAAAACATTATTAGTGACAGTACATTTCCATCTCTAATATTATCACTAATAATTCTAATTAATGATGGTATTGGAAACCATCTCTAATAAAGATCATTTACAACCAGGATTTATTTGACGACTTATTAGTGATGGCATGCCATTACTAATATTATTAGTGATGGCAAATTGATATTAGTAATGGCATTTAGTCATCACTAATACTTAATTTTCTTGTAGTATCACATATCTGCTCATCTAGATCTAATATCTCCAGATCCAGGTATGGATCAATTTGAGTCCACTCATTCTAGTGCTACCATTCTGGATAGCTCCAACTATATTCTCGAGAGCTAGGAGATGTCAAGCTCTGTCAAAGGATGTCAAGTATAAAAATATGTCATTAGTGATGAACCTCCACCAACTCAACTCAAAGACAAAACAGATGTAGCATTCCTTAAGCACAAACATGAATGGGTTGCTAAGAATCATAAAATTATTATCCATATTCACAATACCTCCACCCTCACTATTTGCACTTGGTATTTATTATACTACTAAAATCGTATGGGACTTTTTTTATAGCTCGTTTCTCTACCACTGAACTGTCTTATCACTACCAGCTCTATCAAACACTTCATCATCTTCACTAAGCCCCTAGTTAAACTCTTAATGCATTTCTTGCTGAGATTCATCCTCTTTGGGCTCAACTTGATCTGGCCTTACTCAAGGATGATATACATGCTATTCTCCAACATTATGAGCAGGATCGTCTTATTCACTTCTCGAGGGTACTTTCTAATGACTACGAGCAAGTTCGAGCCTCCTTGCTTAACCGCAATCCTCTTCCCACCTTGGAGATTGCCATTCCTAAACTTCTATCAGAGGAGACACGTCTTGGTACTTCTCAAGCCCGCTCTCTGATCCTTCACTTATTGCACCATTTCATAATATGGCAGCTCCAAAATATTACTCTTGCTCTTCTTTTGGACCTTCTAAGTGCAGCTATTGCAAGGAGACTGGTCACACTCTCAAGGCCTGTTATACTTGCAAGTGTCACTACTACTACAAAATTAGCACTGGCCACTATCAACAAGAATATCCGAAAGCTCCTCTTGCTCAATCTTTTGGCCATAAACCTCCTGCATGGCATCCTATTTTTTGTGCTCCATCTGGTTCCAAGGCCCCTCCTATTGCTATTGCTGTCACTAATGAGTCCCCTCCATCTTCACAAGTTACTCTTTCTTTGAGTTATCTATAAGCACTCTTTGATCAATACAAATCTCAAGCTGGTATATCCTTTTCCATTGTCTTGTCTACTATCTTAGATAGTTCAACTTGGTACTTTTTGACTCTGCTTGTAGTGATCATATGACATCTGATCCATTCATTTTTCATACTAAAACTCCTACTTTCGATGCTCCTTTGATATATACTACTAATGGCACTACCTTATTTGTCTCTCGCACTGGTCATGTTATAACCTCTATTTTATACCTACCTCATACATTTTTACTTTCTAAACTTACTCTCGATCTCATTTTTTTTGGACAACTTTGTGAACTTAGCTATGATATTTTCTTTTCTTACACTAGCTATCGTGGTAGGATCTTCGGATGGGGTAGGTTCTTGGGACTAGGCAAAGGGATGGTCGCCTTTTTGCTCTTACTCGCCTTGATATACCCTTGTACGTGCCTCCAGTTATTTTTGTTACATCCTATACCTCCACATCCCATAATCACTAGCATTCTCACCTAGGTCATGTCTCCTTTGGTTCCCTTTGTTCTTAAATTTCTAACAGTCGATTAGGATTAGTCCATAATGACACTACTCAGTAAATGTCTTGTCAACTATTAAAATAACCTACTTTAGCTTTTAATAATAATGAATCACATGCTAGTGCTCCCTTTGATCTTGTTTACTCTAATGTTTGGGATCCTACTCCTCACCCCATTATGGGTGGTGTTGGAGATCTCTAGGAGGTGGTGTTGACTCGGGCTTGCTCGGACAAGGTTGGAGCAGGAGTGGATGCTAACAAGGACTTGAGGTGCCTCGCAGGGTCCTATTGCTGGGAGTCGATCCTGCAAGATAGAGAAGACCAGAAAGCCTGATACACCGGGGGTGGGTTCCTAGTAGTGGACCCTTCAATGCCTAATTCAATCTCTTGGAAAGGCAAATAGAGGAGAAATAGAGTTTCCTTTAGGCTTGGAGTAAGAGTAGGAAAGGAGCCGAAGAAAATGTTAAGGAAAGATAAAGAGAGATGGAACGAGATCTATGGAAGAGGGGATCTTAGTGCATTTGAGTCTCGCTTCCTAAGGTATGCACATAGATGAGAGGAGTCGTAGAGGCCAGGATACTTCAAAGAAAATGGAAAATATGGGTGAATGACCCATGGGATGTTCCTCAAGCGGTGAGCTTATGGAAGACTCAATCCAGAAAGCTTATGGTATGAGTGAATGGGAGTGCAAGAAAAGGGTTCCTTTATGATAGAAGGAGGTGGCTCTTAAAATAAGTGGGCTCTCGATCCCGTCTCCATCGTCTTTCCTTATTCTTCCTTTATATCTTTACTATACCCTTATTCGACTGTGGCCCTTATGGTCTTACCTGGAGGGTTTCCGGGAACCAAATTATAGGCATATACCTGACACCTAAGGATAGGGGATGATAACTAATATGCTCTAGCTACTGTAAGCATGCTCGGAGTAGGATATCATTCCATGGTAGGTGAGGCAGGGAGTAATGGCTGGCATAGTATTTCCATGTGTTAAGGCATTCCTCAAGCAGTGAGTCATTAATGACTACTACACTAGGAGCATGCACAAACAAGTAGACTGAGCAGGTCGGCAATGGTTGGCATGTATACAGGAGACTAGTGAGCATGCACCTCCAAGTCCATGTGGTGAGGCGTTGGAAGATAGCCTCATCACTTGAACTAGTTAACACATGTCTAGAGAGGATTGGAGCCTGGTTGCCACATTGAACCATCGAACCCTAATATATCAAGTGGATCATGCTATTTTGTTATCTTTATTGATAACTACTCTCACTTTACTTGGCTATATCTGTTTAAAAATCAATCCAAACTTTAACAAATTTACTCTAATTTTGTTATCATGGTTCACACACAATTCCCTTATCTTATCAAACATCTTCATTCCGATAATGCCATGGAATACAAGGACTCCTTCCTTTATCTCTTATGCCAACATGGCATCCTTTTCCAGTATTCTTGTCCAGGCACCTCTAAACAGAATGGTCTAGCTGAATGCAAGTATCATCATATTCTCAACATTACTCGTGCTTTACTCCTCTCTGTATCTTGTCTTGAAGGTTCTGAGATGAGACTACCCTCACTACAATCTATAATATCAATCACTTTCCTTTCCCTATCATTATTCATCAATCTCTGTATGAGCATCTCTTTAGTCAAGCCCCTAATTATTCTGTATTCTGGATCTTTGATTGTAGCTGCTTTGTCTTTTTTCATGCACGTGAATGCAATAAGCTTCAGAGCCGCTCTCGTCTCTATTGCTTCTTGGGTTATAGTTTAGGACACAAGGGCTATCACTGTTGGGATCCTGCATCATAGCATCTTCATATCTCTCGTCATGTTATTTTTTGGGAATATGCGATGTTTGCTTTACTATCTCAGTTCCATCCCTCTACCATTTCCTCCCCTCCTTCACTTATCATCTCTTTGATCCTTTCTTCTTGAGTCTCTCAGGTCCTCATCATCTTCTTCTCTAGTCCCCACATATCCTCTCCACACTGACTTGGTCACTGAACCTTCTTCTCCTTATCATCCTATCACCCCTACACCTTTTGTAGACCTGCCTCTCCCGGATGATCCTACCATGATACCATCATCCCTTGAGCCAAACTCGCTACCATCCTTTCTGGGAACCAAACTTCTTCTAGTACACTAGTCCATCCATACCACTAAGGGTGAATATTCCTCCTATCTCTAGAGAAACTTTCATTATTTCCAGCTTTCATGAGCCTCGCACTTATCATAAGACTTGTTCTGACCCATGTTGGTAGCAAGCTATGCAGGATGAACAATAGGTCTTAACTCATACTTACACTTAGGATCTAGTTGATCTACCTGCAGAAAAGTTCGCTGTTGGATGCAAATGGATTTATAAGGTCAAAATGCACTTAGATGGGTCACTTGTGCACTATAAGGCCTATCTTGTAGCCAAGGGATTCACTTAGGAATATGGTATTGACTTTGATAAAATATTTGCTCCTATTACACGTTTTACTTTAGTTCGTTCTCTCATTACTGTTGCTACCCTTTGTTGCTGGCTCCTTATT
Source organism: Areca catechu (assembly GCA_021397845.1). Lineage (NCBI taxonomy): Eukaryota > Viridiplantae > Streptophyta > Magnoliopsida > Arecales > Arecaceae > Areca > Areca catechu. The sequence goes on from CM038046.1 coordinate 8,785,071, forward strand.
TAAATAGATGTCAAGAATGCCTTATTCAATGATGACCTTGAGAAAGAAGTCTACATGCAATCACCTCTTGGTCTTGATATTTCCTTCGATAAAGTTTGTTGCCTCCGACAAGCCCTCTATAGGCTCAAACAGGCTCCTCGATCATGGTTTGCTAAGTTCAACAACACTGTTAACAACCCTGGTTTCTGCTCTAGCCCTCATGATTCTTCTCTCTTTATACATTGCTCTTCGCATGGCACTGTCTTACTTCTTTTCTATGTTGATGACAAAATTATTACAGGTGATGATTTTAATGGCATTTTTGATCTTAAAAGGCATCTCCAACATCACTTTGAGATGAAGGATCTAGGTGACTTACACTTTTTCCTTGGAATTGAGATTACTTCTGACTCTATTAATTATTCTCTATCTCAAACCAAATATGCTTCTTATCTTCTTACTCGTGTCGGCAGTTTCCACCTCACTAGAATCGTATAGTCATCTCAACTCTACTGATAGGATGCCTCTACCTAACCTTAATCGTAATGTCAGCTGGTTGGAGGATTGGTATATTTAACTGTCACCCATCCTAACATTGCATATGCAGTCACTGATTAGTTAATTCCTTGCTACCCTTCGTACTCCTCATTATACTGCTATCCTCTGGATTCTTCGTTATGTACAAGGCATCCTACACTATGGTCTTCATTACTCTACCCAATCTCCATCTATGCTTGTTGCCTACTCTGATGCTAATTAGGCTGGTGATCCTACTGATCAGAAATCTGTCACTAGTTTCTGCTTCTTCTTAGGCACCTCTCTTATCTCTTGGTAGAGTAAGAAAAAGATGAAAGTTGCTCATTCCATCATCGAGGTGGAATATCAAGCCCTTATCGAGATAGTGAGTTGATTTGGCTTCGGTGGCTTCTCACTGATATGCGTATAATTCATGATAGCCTCACTATTCTTTATTGTGATAATTGTAGTACTATTAGGATTGCCCATAATGATATCTATCATGAATGCACCAATTATATTGAGACAGTCTGTCACGTCATTGGAGATGAAGTTATTCACCATACTGTTCATCTTCAGCATATTCCTTCTCGAGAATCAAACTGCATATATCTTTATCAAATCTCACCCTCCGGGTCAGCTTTAAGATTTATATATCAAACTCAAGGTCTTCTCTTCTATAAGTATTTGTTTTTACAAGAGAATGTTAGAATATTTTGTGTTAATATATATTGCTAGAATATATTGTTAACATATATTCATATATTGCTAGAATATATTGTTAACATATATTACTAAAATACAATATATTAGCATATATTTTTAAAATTTATTATTATATATTTATAATTGTGTATAATCTTTATTTAGGAAACTTATTAAATAGGAATTCATTACTGTTTTGCATATAGAGTCTCTTGTACCATTATGAAAGTAATATAAAGATTTTTTTTTTTTTAATTCTGAGATTTTCTTACACCAAAAAAAAAAAAAAACTGTACCTTCATGCGAGAGCGAGACCTATTTCAGGCTTTACGCTCCAACCATCAACCAATCACTCCCTTCCCAGGATAAGGGCCACATGTCTTCCCTGCAAGGGTCAACCCTAAGCTTGACGATGTATTGACATTATTTAACTATTTTTAAGTAGCGAACTAGTCTAACTTATTGTTTTTTTATAAGACTTAAATAACACTTTTAATTAATTAAACAAAAAAAGTACATCAAGATGGCAGCCAAATTCTCATTGCGCACAAATTTTTGAAGAAAGACATCGAACTTTTCTTGAAGAGACTTGACATGTAAACTATGGACCTGGGCTGAAGTCGGCAGACCCAGCCGACTTCAACCCAAACGAAGAAAAAAAAAAAAAAAAAAGAAAGAGATGGAGACGGGGAGAAGACCGAAAATAAGGGAGGGGAGATCTTCCTAGCTGGCCGGAGTTTTTGCTGGAAAACTCGGTGGGAGAGTCGTGAGGGGAGTGGGAGGAGGTCGGCGTCAGATTCGTGAGGATTTGGGACTCGGTGGTAGGGTTTTAAACGGCGAGGGGATCTCGTCGTTTTTCTTTTTAAACCCCTCACCACCGCCTCTCGAGCCACCTTCACGCTTTCTCTCCCTCTCCGACGAACGACCGGAAGTTCTTCAACAACGCCCGGTGAGTCTTTTCCTTTTATTCGCAATTTTTGAGAGGATTTTTGTGAAGGATTTTTGATGGATTTTTCCGGTTCGAATTGTGGCCGTTCGCCGTCTCCGCTGGCGCCGCCGCCGCCGTCGTCGCTGCCTGCCATTGGTCAGTGAGGGCCCTGCGACAACCACGGAGTAGTTGCCTGCAGGTGGGGGGGTGAGAGGCCGGGTCGGCCGAAGAAGGAAACGGCTGAGGAAGAGGCGCAGGGGCTGTTCAGGAGAAATAAAAGAGAAGAGAAAGAAAGAAAAGAAAAGGGAAGAAAAAAAAATAATTATATTATATATATATATATATATATATATATGAAAGAAGAGAGAGAAGGAGGAGAGAGAAGAAAGGGAGAGAAGGAAGAGAGAGAAAATCAAGGATTTTTTCAAGATTCATGAAAAATTGAGAATTTAGTTTTAATTAAAATTATTTATCTATGTAGAGAATCAGTCTCCTGAGCGAGGAGGCGTCGCGCCGATCTCAGGTACGAAGTAGTTCAGGTATGGATAGTTGGTTTTGAGAGGTAAGGACTTCTAAACTTGATCACCCGTAATATTAATATTTTACATGACCTGATTTGATCCGAGCATATATTAAATATTTTTTATGCATAGTAGTTTTCGGATAACATGATTTGATTTCCGGGTTACGGAACGAGTTTGTTGTTAATGTTGTTTGCATTTGCCAAGTGATCTTGAAATGTGTTTGATCGTGATATCGATCGTTGGAAAGTGACATGATCTGACTATGTGAGAAGAAATGATAAAGTGTTAAGTGAACTGGTGTTTGGACTAGCCATGCTATGGCGGTACCGTGGTTTCTCAGTGTGCCCGTCATAGGCTGGAGTGTGACAATTTGTGTGCCGTCACAGGCTGGAGTGTGACAATAGTGTGCCCGTCACAGGCTGGAGTGTGACAACAATGTGCCCGTCACAGGCTGGAGTGTGACAATAGTGTGCCAGTCACAGGCTGGAGTGTGACCGTGGCTAGTCCAGAACCCTAAAGATAATGGTTAAATAATGAAAATTCTAAAAAAAAAAAGAAGTAAAATTTCCAAAGTTTTTAATTATACATGAAATCTGAGTAGTTGATTTCGTCACATGTTATACTAATGTTTTGCTGTTTCCATATACATGTATATTATTATTGGTGATCATTTGGAACCCTTACTGGGCTATGTAGCTCACTCCCTATCATTTGTTTTCTTTCAAAGAACCAGGATACTTAAAGAGGATATGGGCTGGGCGTGAGACGGAGCTTCTTAATAGTTGAGCTAGTTAGTTAGTTAGTTTCGGTTACTGATGTTGTGATTTAGTAGACCATTTAATGACGTCGATTTAAATACTGAATTGTACATTTGTTATTGGATTGTTTATATAATATTAATTTAACTCGGATATGTTTGAATTGTCGTGTACCTAGGCCTTGCATAATCTCTAGGATAAAATCTAGGGTTTGTGCGGCCAGTCATGTACCCGATTCCGGTACTAGATTCGGGGTGTGACAGAGTGGTATCAGAGCAAACCAGGTTCTAGGATCTTAGGATATAAGCTCAACGAGAGAGTGTGGGTTGATCCATATGTGGGGTAGATATTATGTCATGATTGTTTTGACTATCTAAGTGTTAGTTGTATACTAACAACGATTGGTGTAGGTTTTCCATGGCGCGAGGTAGTGGACGTGGACGTGTTAGGAGGCCCACAAGATTTGCGGATGGAGCAAATGCTTGGGATCCTATTGAGCAGCATGAGAATGCTGGAGCCTTATATGATAATAAGGAACATCCACAGGACCCAATGCCGAATCTGATGAACAACACTGGTGATGAGGAGCATCTCCAAGAACCAGTGCCCAATCCTTTGGATAACATCCCAGAGACTGGAACTGCTGAAACAGGAACACCGGGTGGATCTGGAGTTCAGCCTGGGGACCAGATGGGTCTTCCTCAGCTATTACAAATTTTAGTGCAGCAGCAAGCTACTGCAAAGAGCTGATACACTAAGATTTATGGAAGCCCAACAACAACAGCAGCAATTTATGCAACAGTTATTATTACAACGACAACAGCCAGAAGTCAGAATTCCTCAAGAACGGCCAATTACACTAATAGAATTCAAGAAGTATGCGCCACCGGTATTTAAGGGGACTTCTGATCCCATGGAAGCAGAGGGATGGCTTAAAGCTGTTGAGAAAGTTTTCCAAGCCTTGCAGTGTCCAGAAGAGGAAAAGGTTACATTCGCTACCTTTTTATTGCAAGATGAGGCAGCTGCTTGGTGGGAACTGGAGCTTGGAAAACAAGGACCAAATGATACACCTTTTACCTGGACAAATTTCAGAAAGGTTTTCTATGAGAGATATTTTCCTCAAAGTGTTCGGGTACAAAATTTTCATGAATTTGATCGCTTGGAGCAAGGTACTTTAACTGTTTCTCAGTATGCCGCAAAGTTTGAGGAATTGTCGAGATACGCTCCATCACTCTTAGCTGATGAAGGAATCCGGGCCAGGAAATTTAAAGAGGACTTAGAAGTCGGATCCAGCATCAAGTGATTGCTTTTGAGCTACAAACTTATAAAGAGGTTGTTAATAAAGTATTAATTATAGAAAGGGGATTGGATGTGGCTCAAGCTGAAAGAGAAAAAGCATTAAAGAAGAGATCTGGAACAAGAGGGAATCAAGGCCAATCCTATAAAGGTACCAATGCAAAAACAAGGAAGCTTGACAATGTTACTTCAGATGACAAGACTCAACCAAAGAGCGATGTCAAGTGCTTTAAGTGTGGTGGTTCCCATTATAAGCGGGATTGTACGTGGCCAAATGAGTGGAAGTGCCATAACTGTGGTAAACCGGGACATAAGGCTGTTGTGTGTCCCTCTGGTCAGGGGTCACTGCACCAATTACCTCGTGGAAAACAGCAACTTGAAGGACAACAAAAATCAGTGACTCAGGGACGAGTTTATGCACTCACCCAGCAGGATGCTAATGTATCAAATTCTATAGTGACAGGTATGATCAAATTATTTTTCAGTAATGTTTATGTTTTTTTTGATACAGGCGCTACACACTCTTTCGTATCTGTTAGATTGGTTAGGGAAAATAATGAGTTAACCCCGTCATCTTTAGAATTTGAACTCTGTATTTCCACTCCTAGTGGGGATGTTTTTGTGGTTAATCAAATCTGCAAGAAATGTAGATTGAATATCGAAGGTAGAACAATGGAAGCCAATTTGATAGTCATGAATATGAAAGATTTCGATATAATCCTTGGAATGGATTGGCTGGCAGCAAACCATGCTTCTATCAACTGTTTTGAGAAAATTATGAAATTTCAAATTCCTGATCAGTTAGAGTTCTATTTTAAGGGTAACAAGTTAACCCTTATGAGGAGGGTAATTTCGGCTTTTATTGCCAAACGACTCCTCAGACAAGGTTGTGAAGGATTTCTGGCAACGGTGATAGATACTCGACAGCAGGATCTTAAGCTGGAAGACATACCCGTTGTTAAAGAATTTCCAGAGGTCTTTCTCGATGATCTGCCAGGATTACCTCCTGATAGAGAGATTGAGTTCTCTATCGATCTTATACCAGGTACATGTGCCATCTCCAAATCTCCTTATAGAATGGCTCCGGCAGAATTAAAAGAATTTAAGGAGCAATTGCAAGAACTGTTGGATAAAGGATTTATCAGACCTAGCGTGTCTCCCTGGGGTGCTCCAGTCTTATTTGTAAAGAAGAAGGATGGAAGTTTTCGGCTTTGCATTGATTATCGAGAATTGAACAAAGTGACTATAAGGAACAAATATCCCTTACCAAGGATTGATGATCTATTTGATCAATTACAGGGAGCACAAGTATTCTCAAAAATTGATCTTCGTTCTGGTTATCATCAATTGAAGATAAAGACAGAGGATGTACCAAAGACAACTTTTAGAACCAGATATGGACACTATGAATTTTTGGTTCTACCTTTTGGTCTGACAAATGCACCTGCAATTTTCATGGATCTCATGAACCGAGTGTTTAGACCATATCTGGATCAATTTGTAGTAGTATTTATTGATGATATACTGATATATTCAAAAAGTCTACAGGCACATGAGGAGCACTTAAAGATAGTATTACAAATACTCAAGGAGGAGAAATTATTTGCCAAGCTAAAAAAATGTGACTTTTGGTTGGACAGAATTTCCTTTCTTGGCCATGTTATTTCTAAGGATGGTATTTCTGTGGATCCAAATAAAGTAGAAGCAGTGGTAGAGTGGGAGAGACCCACCAATGTGTCCGAAGTTCGTAGTTTTCTGGGAATGACAGGATATTATCGAAGGTTTGTAGAAGGATTTTCTCTTATTACTCTACCCTTAACTCGCCTGACCCAGAAACGAACAAAATTTGAATGGACAGATGATTGTGAGCAGAGTTTTCAAGAATTTAAGAAACGGTTAATCACTGCCTCAGTATTGACTGTTCCTGCGGAGACATGGGAGTTTTGCATATATAGTGATGCATCCCGAAAAGGTCTCGGTTGTGTGCTTATGCAAAATGGAAAGGTGATAGCCTATGCTTCTAGACAGCTGAAATCATATGAGTCAAATTATCCCACTCATGACTTGGAGTTAGCAGCTGTAGTTTTTGCTTTAAAAATATGGAGACATTACCTATATGGTAGTCGTTGTGAAATCTTTACAGATCATAAAAGTTTAAAATATATATTTACTCAGAAGGAATTGAACTTGAGACAGAGAAGATGGTTGGAACTATTAAAGGATTATGATCTGACTATCAACTACCATCCAGGAAAGGCAAATGTTGTAGCAGATGCCCTGAGTAGGAAAACCCCGAGTAAGTTGGCAGTTTTAATTACTAATCAGAAGCACATCATAATGGATCTAGAAAGATCTGAGATTGAGGTACGAATTCATAATTCTGGGATACAATTAGAAAATATTATGGTACAACCTATCCTGATTGACAAAATTAAATCAGCTCAGAAGGAAGATTTGAGCTTCAGAAAATTAGAGAGACAGTTGAGTCCGGTGTGCAATCTGAATTTACTATATATGAAGATGGTACCTTGAGATTTGGTAACAGATTATGTGTTCCTAAACTTCCAGAATTAAAGAATGAAATTATGGAAGAAGCACATAGTTCAGTATATACGATGCATCCGGGTAGTACAAAGTTGTATCGAGATTTACGAGAAAACTTTTGGTGGTCTGGTATGAAGAATGATATAGCTCAGTATGTGGCTCAATGTTTGGTGTGTCAACAGGTAAAAGCTGAGCATCAAAGACCTGCTGGACCATTGCAGTCTCTTGCGATTCCTCAGTGGAAATGGGAGCACATTACCATGGACTTTGTGACAGGTTTACCCAAAACTCCTAAGGAAAATAATGCGATGTGGGTGATTGTGGATCGACTAAGGAAGTCAGCTCATTTTTTATCTTTTCGTATCGGACTCTCTCTGAAAAAATTAGCAAACTTGTATATAGAACAAATTGTGAGACTACATGGGATTCCAATTTCTATAGTATCGGATCGAGACAGTAGGTTTGTTTCACAATTTTGGAAGAGTCTTCATAAAGCATTGGGGACCAAATTAAGTTTTAGTACAGCTTTTCATCCCTAAACCGATGGACAGTCTGAGCGAACCATCCAAATTCTGGAAGACATGTTGAGAGCTTGTGTTATGGACTTGGATGGTGCTTGGGACTGTCATCTATCGTTAATAGAATTTGTCTACAATAATAGTTATCAAGCCAGTATTCAAATGGCGCCTTTTGAAGCTTTATATGGTAGAAAGTGTAGATCTCCTATCTGCTGGGATGATGTAGGAGAAAGAAAATTATTAGGTCCAGAAATAGTGCAACAAATAATGGAGAAGGTACAAATGATCAGAGAACGTTTGCGTACTGCTCAAAGCCGACAGAAATGTTATGTTGATAAAAGGCGAAGAGAGCTGGAATTCAATGTTGGTGATCATGTTTTTCTGAAAGTATCTCCCACAATGGGTGTGATGATATTTGGTGTACGAGGAAAGTTGAGCCCGAGATTTGTGGGACCATTTGAGATTTTGGATAAGGTTGGTAAGGTGGCCTACCGATTAGCACTACCACCAGTTATATCTGGAGTGCACAACGTGTTTCATGTATCCATGTTACAGAAATACATTCTTGATCCTAATCATGCAATAGATTATGTGCCGTTGCAACTTCAAGAGGATTTGACCTATGAGGAGGTGCCTTTACGAATTGTCGACGATAAGGAACAAGAATTGAGACATCGAATCATACCTTATGTGAAAGTGCAATGGAGCAATCACAGTGAAAGAGAAGCTACATGGGAACTTGAAGCAGAGATGCGAACAAAATATCCACAGCTTTTCGGAATACCAGGTACGTAATTTCGAGGACGAGATTTTTTAACGGGGGGAGAATGTAAACTATGGGCCTGGGCTGAAGTCGGCAGACCCAGCCAACTTCAACCCAATCGAAGAAAAATAAAAAGAAGAAAGAAATAGGCGGAGACGGGGAGAAGACCGAAAACAAGGGAGGGGAGATCTCCCTAGTCGGCCGGAGTTTTCGCCGGAAAACTCGGTGGGACAGTCGTGAGGGGAGTGGGAGGAGGTCGGCGTCGGATTCGTGGGGATTTGGGACTCGGTGGTAGGGTTTTAAACGGCGAGGGGATCTCGTCGTTTTTCTTTTTAAACCCCTCACAGCCGCCTCTTGAGCCACATTCACGCTTTCTCTCCCTCTCCGATGAACGATCGGAAGTTCTTCAACGTCGCCCGGTGAGTCCTTTCCTTTTATTTACAATTTTTGAGAGGATTTTTGTGAAGGATTTTTGATGGATTTTTCCGGTTCGAATTGTGGCCGTTCGCCGTCGCCGTTGTCGCCGCCGCCACCGTCGTCACCGCCTGCCATTGGTTAGTGAGGGCCCTGCGACAACCACGGAGTGGTTGCCGGCAGGTGGGGGGGAGTGAGAGGCCGGGTCGGCCGAAGAAGGAAACGGCTGAGGAAGAGGCGCAGGGGCTGTTCGGGAGAAAGAAAAGAGAAGAGAAAGAAAAGAAAATGGAAGAAAAAATAATAATAATAATAAAATATATATGAAAGAGGAGAGAGAAGGAGGAGAGAGGAGGAGAGAGAAAGAGGAGAGAGAAGAAAGGGAGAGAAGGAAGAGAGAGAAAATCAGGGATTTTTTCAAGATTCATGAAAAATTGAGAATTTAGTTTTAATTAAAATTATTTATCTATGTAGAGAATTAGTGTCCTGAGCGGGGAGGCGTCGCGCCGATCTCGGGTACGGAGTAGTTCAGGTGTGGATAGTTGGTTTTGAGAGGTAAGGACTTCTAAACTTGATCACCCGTAATATTAATATTTTACATGACCTGATTTGATCCGAGCATATATTAAATATTTTTCATGTATGGTAGTTTTCGGATAACATGATTTGATTTCCGGGTTACGGAACGAGTTTGTTGTTAATGTTGTTTGCATTTGCCAAGTGATCTTGAAATGTGTTTGATCGTGATATCGATCGTTAGAAAGTGACATGATCTGACTATGTGAGAAGAAATGATAAAGTGTTAAGTGAACTGGTGTTTGGACTAGCCATGCTATGGCGGTACCGTGGTTTCTCAGTGTGCCCGTCACAGGCTGGAGTGTGACAATTTGTATGCCGTCACAGGCTGGAGTTTGACAATAGTGTGCCCGTCACAGGCTGGAGTGTGACAATAGTGTGCCCGTCACAGGCTGGAGTGTGACAATAGTGTGCTAGTCACAGGCTGGAGTGTGACCGTGGCTAGTCCAGAACCCTAAAGATAATGGTTAAATAATGGAAATTCTAAAATTAAAAAAAAATAAAATTTCAAAGTTTTTAATTATACATGAAATCTGAGTAGTTGATTTCGTTACAAGTTATACTAATGTTTTGCTGTTTCCATATACATGTATATTATTATTGGTGATCATTTGGAACCCTTACTGGGCTATGTAGCTCACTCTCTATCATTTGTTTTCTTTCAGAGAACCAGGATACTTAAAGAGAATCTGGACTGGACGTGAGACGAAGCTTCTTAATAGTTGAGCTAGTTAGTTAGTTAGTTTCGGTTACTGATGTTGTGATTCAGTAGACCATTTAATGACATCGATTTAAATACTGAATTGTACATTTATTATTGGATTGTTTATATAATATTAATTTAACTCGTATATGTTTGAATTGTCGTGTACCTAGGCCTTGCATAATCTTTAGGATAAAACCTAGGATTTATGCGGTCGATCACGTATCCAATTTCGATACTGGATTCGGGACGTGATATGACATCAAACAACCGTTCTCATCCCAAAACTGAAGCCCCCACAAAAAATCATCAAACAATCAATCAACCCTGACACAACTGACCTGGATCCCAAACTCTCAAAATCTTAGCCCCCAGTTCACCTTCCTGCAGTTCATTCGGATTTCTCCACTAGACACAATGAGGGGACTCCTATAATTCCCCATATATATCATTGCCAACTCGAAGTCTTTCCAAAGGCAAGTGGGGGTTCTTACTGTAGTATTTCACGAGCCTATCACTTCCACACCCATCCCCTCTGAATAGCTGCTGATCCGAGTGCAACAGCTCTTTCTTCTTCTAACTACGCATGCTAGGTACGTCTTCTAATGATTCCAATTTGTAGGATTCGTTCTCTCAAAAGAATGATATTAGCTAGGCCCACACTGTGACTCTAAAGCGCGCCCCCCACCCCCCCCACAAAAAAAAAAAAATCGTATTAATTATGTCATGGCTAATCTACTGCTGCCTTGATGCTATCAACCACATTAAAAACTCCTAGGAGAAATATTGTGTTAGGCGCTTCGGTCCTTTCCGATGAAGTTAGGCGTGTTTTTCTAACAGAAATGCACCCATCACAACCTAAAACCATCCAATTTATCAAGACCATATAAAAGAAAATGGAATATCGTTAACACTTTTTAACACATATTCTGAAAAATAAATGAATATATTTGCATTAATCCAAATTTCTAAAAAAAGAAATCGTACATTAACAAAGCACTCATCGAAATGTAATCAAAGAAGCTACGCATCCTTGTGCAGTCAGTTTCGTGAAATTGCTTGCTCAACAATCATCCTAATGTTCAGCAGTACTTTAGGGCACAATTTGTCATAAAAGTACGTGGGGTTTGAGCAAGCGATTTTTCTGGGATTAAGGAAGCAAGAATGACCGCTTGCTAGACTTGTGAAGGGAGAACAAATAGAGGCCAACGAAATAATTTAAGTGGCTAACATTTTCTTTCTTTCATTCATTCTTTCTTTTTTAATATTTACGGTTAATGTTTAAGCTGCAAATTAAAATAGCTTCCGAGAGATCATTATATAGATTGGTGATAACTCAGTAGGTGCATGGCTAATTAAATCAACTTGAAGTATTCTATTCTACTTTCGGACAACAATGATATAGTTTACGTTGACTAACTAGGAACTTCTTGAAAGGTTTCAAGGGAGATCCTATGGACGCTCATATAGAATTGTAGCCGGTTTGAATCAATGTTGCTAGCGTGATTCAATAAATTAAGCCATAGCAAAACTGATATGAAGGTGGTCTACCCTAGCTACCAACAATTGGAACTCTAGAAGGCTTTCTATTGTTACGCATCATGTTCCTAGCTCTCTTCTTGCATTATAAAAGATAATTGTTGGTTTATAAAATGGAGCAGTTTTATTTTGTAGCAATTGGTCTTGCCTTAAAATTTCAATTTATACAACACAATTATAAACCGAAACCTCAAAATAGTGCTAAATTGCACGCATTTTTTATAAGCATGCGTTTAGCTAGCGTGGACCTAACTAACGAGATGGTGTTTGTGTCATGTCTCCCTTTAAATAATGTGTCTACAAAGGTAAGCTACTTAAGGAGATATCCTTAATTATATATGATAACTAATTAATTACTTAGATCAGTTTACCTCAGTCTCAAAGCACAAAGAATTAAATGGAAACTGCCTTAATCTCAACAACTTTTTAAACAAGAATTGGTAAACAATGGATGAGATTTGGCTTTAGATTTGGAGACTAAATTGACGTGTTGGAGAGCTGAATTAAATAACCTTTAAAATCGGGTTGTTTAGTGCAAACAGCTCTCGTCTTCTTAGCTTATTGTGCTTTTTCTATCCATTTGGAGGAGGTTAGATGTCTCGAAACTCTGGTACGTGATTTTTTTATGTTGTAATGTTGTCAAGTTGATAGTGAGTTAACCGATAAACTCTTAAAAAATGGGTGTGGACTCAAGAACATGCTCTTGAATATTCAAACTTACATATGGCATTACCACTGCATTTTTCAACATAAAAATAAAACTAGGGAGATTCATCTCTGGCATTAAGATTAGTAGGGGTCCACACATTATAATAAACCATCATACCATGCATTATATTATTCATAATAATGACCTATTACATTCACCAAATCTTTACCACCATTAATAATATTAAGAAAGCAAATTTATGAAATAACATAGTGTAATATATGAGACGCATTCATTAGTTTCATAATAAAGCCACCAACGAGACCCAATTAATTCACTCTCCTGCAATTCATGCGTATCTCGCCCTGGTTGCCTGTTAGTGGACTAATATTTCCCATCTTCAAAATGGACACGGCAAAGTCAACCCAATAGGCATAGGGGTTAGCACTGTAGAAACTGACCAAGCCATCGCTTGCACCATGATCACCCTTGAATAACTGTTGGTCCGAGTGCAAGAGCCCCTTCCCTTGCAGCAATCCATTGAAGTAAACTGTGTCAAAGCTCGTTGGTGTCGCATCCAATGGTGCAAGGTTGTTATCCCCACCTGAGGTTGGGCAACTGTTGCGAAGAACGCTTGCAAAGCCTTGATCGATGTTGGTCTCGTTGTAGATCCTGTTCCTAAAATTTGTGCATCGAGCCTGCCCAATCGTGTGGCAACCGGATAAAACCACTAGATCTTTTAGATCTAGCCCGTGTGATTGGAAGTTGGAGAGGAGTTGAGAGAAGTTAAAGGAAGGGGGCGGGATGTCATTGTTAGCATCATTTAGGCTCGCTGTCCTCGAGTCTCTTCTTCCCAGTAGTACCATATAAGGAGGTCCTCCTAACTGCGATGAAGAATTTTTGTTAGAATAAATTATCATATGAACGAAACAAGCATGAATGAAACAAAATAACGCCGTTGGTTCGGCAAGATCGGATGAGTACGAAGTCATAGAGTATAGCAAGCAGCATGATGCCTCTATCCAAGTTGCATCTAAATGTTAACCCGCAAAGATTAAATAATTCTATGTTTATTCTGAATAGTCATTTTTTGTATCCATATTCGAAGTTCAAATCTGGTCAATGGCCCACCAGTTGCACCCCCTCCACGTGGAAGATTATCAAGATATATACAAACTTTGAAAGACGTCTCTTTTGACTCAGAAAATGTTTCTTAATTTGAAATGTAACAGTTCCTACTCTAGTGACCAAGTCATATCCAAATATGTTTAAGCTCGAAACCATATTTTCTGTTCCTAAACTTATGAACAATCATATAAGGAGGAAATGCTGTTGAGGTTGGGATATGGCAGTATGTGGCTTGGAGAAGAATTAGAGGTGTTGGATAACAAGTGGTCGGGAGATCCGATCGAGTACCATGCGAAGGATTCGGAAGACAGTTCTGGCACCAAACTTCAGTTGTATTTGCTTATATTTGTGCTTAATTATTTCCGAAGCAATAAATCTTTGCTTTCAATTAAAGTTTATGAAACATTTTTAAAAATAATTTGAGAAAATAAAAAGGTTTTATCGTCCAGGGATCACGTCCCGTACATTTTTTCCTTGGATTTTTTAAACAAAAACAAAAGAATTAAATGCCAAAGGGAAGAAAGCAAGCAAGAGAGCGACTCACCGCCGCGACGGAGTCACGGGCTGCAACTGCCAAGATATCCGCACACGACACAACATTGCCATGGCATGCTTCGTTGACAGCGTTCTTGATCTGGTCGATCACTTCGAATCCCCTCGCGGAGTTCAAGTTAGGTAGCGCGGTCTTCTCTCCAGTGAAACCGGGTGCATCATCCAGGAGAACCGATCCATCACAACCCTACAAAACAAAATACACATCAAATCAATATTCTTTTCGTATATTCCTTTGGAAAAATTGAAAGAAAGAAAGAAAGAAAGAAATAAATTGGTGATGAACTTCCAAACAAGTGGGAAGTTGAGCGAGCTTTACGTTAACGAAGCAGTCGTGGAAGTGCAGTCGGAGCAAAGACGCTCCCATGCGCGGTTCCTGCGCCACCGCTCTCTCCACCACCTCCTTTATGGCGGGCAGTGCTTGTGGGCATACGTGGTCGTAGAAGTCTGGCATTAGCTGAGCCCTCGATGGGAGAGCAAATGCAGCTATCAGGAGGAAAAGCATGGAGAAACTAAAACCGGCCATGAGGATTTGTGTTGATATCTATGGCTAGCTGTTGCTAGCTAGAGGATCTGGACGTGTCTTTATATAGATGGGAGTTGGATATTTTTATTCCTGGCTACATGGTGGTATACGAGGTCCGGTAACGTAAAAAGACTTCGTCTAGACATTTCCCCCGAATTTTATCAAAATAAAGACTTCGTCTATAGATGATGCTGTCCTTCCTTCTACCAAGTCTTAACGTTCTTGTGATTGGACGCGTTTCAAACGTATGGTGCGAGTTTTACGTGGTCTCCAAATTAACCATCTCGAGAAACGCTGACATAACAAAACTGACCTCCCAATTACCGATATTTTCATTCTCAAATTTACACAACCCAGCATATCGATCACTATATTACAATAGCGCATTGCAAATTAATATTTGAGAAACCTCTTCATATTCATGAACCTGCTACTGGTCCGTGATTAGTTAGATAAATAATGCATATTGTGCATGACTTCTCCTAATTGCATCAGAAACCGTGTCTTGATCATGCTACATACACTGAACTACTGCTAAGTAGCACTCCAAATTATGTTATTTCAACTACATTGCTTAGAAAAAGAGTTATATCCTATACTGCGTTGGAATAGATTGAATGTCCACTGAGGCCATTGAATTTGACCATATGAGCCAAACCCAACTTTAGCAGAGGAAAATGTTACTGTCATAAAAAATTTCAACTCAGATCTTCAAGAGTTGAAACCTTGGCCCAAAAAAACTCTGCTTAGTTTGGTTCGGTGAGTACCATGAATCGAAACTTAGGCCAAAAAGTCCAAAATCTGTTTCAAAATTCACTATAAAATTCAATTGGAGTTAAAGTATTGAGTCCATTTTGCACCTCTCCAAAGCATTCAGTGTAGTCATCAAATCAAATTATAAGTTCATTTCATGCTAGGCCAAATTGAAATAAGATTATTTAATTATATTGTTATTATGAGAAGGGATCTCTCTCCTTTTATATAAATATATATATATATATATATATATATATATAGTTAAACGTGACACGTGCAATGTTTACTTATATGAATTCTAGAAATATGAAACTTCATGCATGGAACATTTAGGACCTTGGCAATCTTTCATTGTTTTACTGAGCGCAAAAGGACGAAAAAGTCCAGGTCGCTGAAGACATATAGTAGAAGATGGCACCTAGCTAGTAAAGTAGATAATATTTTCTAACATAAAAAATAAAAAAAAGGTTGATAGTACTCATGGACGAAAGGCTCAAGGGAGTTTGCGTGATTATCAGGCTCACCCAAGGCATTTATTTAGTTAATAATGCTAAATAATTGACTTGTTCCAAATTTCAATACAGGTTGGTATAGCATCATACGTATCCGCTATAATTTTAATTCCCAGAAACATTTCCACTCTTCCTTTTGAAAATAATTTACTGGAAACCTGTTGTAACCTGCTTGTTGGTAGTCTAAATATATTGAGTTGCTAAAGAAATTGTAAACCTGAAACATGATGAAATCCAATAAATATGACTCGATTTTAAGGAATGACGTAACCACTGATCTTAACTTTCTAAGAACAGCAGGGTGGTTACCGCCTCCCTTATTGAGTCAAAAAAAAAAAGGGACTAAAATATAAATGTGTCGACTGGGTAGTAGGTGCTGAAACATCTAATAACCTAGTGCACCAAATACCTACTTCCAACTGCCTTTTATTTTATTTTTTTGAAAAGATTGCATGGTCTGAACTTGAACAATTTATATTTAAACCACAAAAGTTTAAAAAATATCAATTAGATTCCAAAACTTTAAAATCTTTAATACAGCCCAATCACATTTATCTCTACCAGTGAATGTTATCATATGGAGATGATCTGATAGCTTAATTTTAATTTACAAAATTCTATAACTGCTCTTCCCATTAACTGTGCAAGGAACTCTTATTTTGATGAAAATTGAAAGGGACTCTTGCTTTAGATCTATGCCAGTGGATAAATAACTTCATCCTTTGAGATTTATGAAAGTACTTTGATGATAAAGAATGGATGGAGTGCTTTAAGATCTATGCAAATTAATGAGTGATAGAGGATAGAGTACTTTGAGATATATGTAGATAAATGATAAACAAAGAATGGAGTACTTTAACATTTGTGTAGGCATATGAATGATAGTAGATGAAATACTTTGAGATCTGTGTAGATAGATAAATGATAAAAAATGAAATGCTTTAAAATTATATAAATCGATAGATGATAGAGAGTGAAGTATTTTGAGATATGTGCAAATTGATGAATAATGGA
Source organism: Areca catechu (assembly GCA_021397845.1). Lineage (NCBI taxonomy): Eukaryota > Viridiplantae > Streptophyta > Magnoliopsida > Arecales > Arecaceae > Areca > Areca catechu. The sequence goes on from CM038046.1 coordinate 8,801,968, forward strand.
GGATGAACTACTTTGAGATTTGTGCATGCAAATGATGACAGAGGATGGAATACTTCGAAATCCATGCAAACGGATAAATGATAGAGGATGAAATGTCTCGAGATTTGTACAAGAGAATAAGTGATGCAGAGCAAAGTGCTTTAAAATCTATGTAGATAGATGGATGATAAATGATAGAAGATGCTTTAATAGTTGTACAGGCAGATGAATGATTGAGAATCAAGTGCTTTAAGATCTATGCAAAGCGGATGGATAACAAAAGATCAGGTGCTTTAAAATTTGTATGACCGAATAGATGACAGTGGACGGGTGCTTTGAGATCTATGCAGAAGAATGGTTTATAGATCCAGTACTTTGAGATCTATGCAAATAGATGGGTAACAAAAAATGAGATTTTCTAAGATATGTGTATGCGGATCAATGATTAAGGCCAAAACTCTTTAAGATATGTGTTGGCAAATGATTGATAAGATGAGATGCTTTATATTGAGAAAAAATGTCTCGATTCAGCTCAATACTGAAGTGAAACTCAGGTGAGAAGATCTAAAACCAAGCCCGGGAGAAATTCCACCCCTAATAGCAGCATGCTAGGCCATGCACATGCAGCCCAAATGCGAGTGCAGCCTAGGCACGTGCGAGCGCGTGGTGGATGCGCAAGGTCTTGTGGACCACATTTTGCACGGTCCACAGGAACATTTCTTGCGGTCTACAGGTGATGTGCGGTCCATTGTTATGGTCTACGAGGCTTATTATGCGATCTGACGACCTGGCGCATTCCCTGCATGCAATCAGATGGTCTATGTTGATTCTGACTCCGATTGAGATAGCTTCCTAGGATCAAATAATGTGTCTACAAAGTTTTAAGCCACTCAAGGAGATACCCTTCAATATGATAACTAATTAACTTATATCAGTTTACCACAGTCTCAAAGCACAAAATATTAAATAGAAATTTCCTTAATCTCATCAATTTTTAAACAATAATCGGTAAACAATAGATGAGATTTGGCTACAGATCTTGGAGTCTAAATTGTCAGACGTGAGAGAGAGCTGAAGCTCTGCTCCCATAACGCAGAGAGCTGAAGCTCTCGGTCTTCTTAGCAAGTCGTGCTGTTTCGATCCATCTAGAGGAGGCTCATGTCTCCAAACTCTCGCACAAGCATTTTTTTAAAGTTGTAATCGAGTCATGTTGATAGTGATTTAATTGACAAACTCTTAAAAAATAGGCGTGGAATCCTGAGGCTGGAACTACGCTCAAGGACTTTCTTTCAGTTCAAGCTTACGTGTGGCATTACGTACCAACGTATTTTCAACATAAAAATAAACTAGGGAGATTCATCTATAATAAACCATCATACCATTATTAATAAAAATGACGTATTACATTCACCAAAACTTCATTACCATAAATAGTATTAAGACAGCAAATTTATGAAATAACATAGCATTATATATATATATATATATATATATATAGAGAGACACAATGATAAGCTTCATAGTAATACTACAAGAAAATAGTGTTTTAGCAAACCAATTAATTCACTTTCATGCAATTCATACGTTGTATATATATATAGGAGACACAATGATAAGCTTCATAGTAACACTACAAGGAAACGGTGTTTTAGCAAACCAATTAATTCACTTTCCTGCAATTCATACGTTGCCTGTTAGTGGATTAATATTTCCCAACTGCACCATGGACACCGCAAAGACTGTAAGCTATGGGCCTGGGCTGAAGTCGGCAGACCCAGCCAACTTCAACCCAAACGAAAGAAAAAAAAAAAATGGGACGAAGACCGGAATAAGGGAAGGAGAGGCGGAGTCGAACGGGTCTTCTCCGACTGAATTCTTCGCCGGAGAAATCGATGGAAGCGTCGTGGAGGGGAGGGAAGAGATCGACAATGAGTCCGGGACGGTGAAAACTCCGGTTGGATGGGGTTTTCTTCCCAAATGGAAGTGAAAACATTGGTGATTTTTTTTTAAAATTTTCCTCACCCCCACCGATTCGAGCCTCATCGGGCTCCTTCCACGTGACGTCTTCCTCTCCGGCCAGTAACGAAGAACTCTTCAAGCACCGGTAAGTCTCTTCCAAATTTTTAAAAATTTTTTGTTGTTTTTTTTGGATTTTCCGATTCGGTTTGGATTGTGGCCATTCGCCGTCGCCGCCATCGCCGTCGCCACCGCCTGCCGTCGCCTGTGCGAGAAGCTTGCGGCAAGCACCGTGGTTGCCGGTAGTGGGGGAAGGGAAGAAGACCGGGTTTGGCCGGTTGAGGAAGAGACGCAGGGGACGAGTTCGGGAAAAGAAGGAAAAAAAAAATAAATATATATATATATATATATATGATAAGAGGAGAGAGAAGGAGGAGAGAGAAAGAGGAGGAGAGGAGGAGAGAGAAAGAGGAGAGAGAAGGGAGAGAAAATCATGGATTTTTTTAAGATTTGAGAAAAAAATGAGAATTTAGTTTTAATTAAAATTTTTTATCTATGTAGAGAATCAGTCTCCTGAGCGAGAAGGCGTCGCACCGATTTCGGGTACGGATTAGTACAGGCGTGGATAGTTGATTTGTAAGGACTTCTAAACTTGATCACCCGTAATGTTGCCGCCTGGATCGCCGTGGCCGGTAGCTCTGGCGTGGCCTAGGTGCGTGGACTCCGTGCAGCGTCACCGGGCTCGTTGGTCGGAGACGATCAAGGGGAACATAGTCGTAGTTGGGATGAAAGGGGCTTGGTACTGTCATGGCCCTCCTGTGGGCCTCTTCGGTGAGGGAGTAATCTCCCTACTTATCGTCCCTCCGTCGGGCGATACCTGCAAAACAGGGGAGACCTGCGCCGGGGACTCCGGCAAAGGCACTCCGACGATCAAGTCAGTGGGACGATCGAAGGAGATAAGGGACCTCTGAGACAGAGAGCTCGGGGGGACTCTCTGTTGCCAGAGGGTGATGGATCATACCAGAATGAAGGGAGTCTTCCCTCTTACCTCCTCCCGCTGCTCTTATATAGACGAGCGGCTCTTGGTGTTCAGAGGGGCACGTTCTTCTTGGCATAGGCCTGTGAAGCCTCTGCAGGCCTAGGAGGCTTAGGTAGACCGGTCAGCTTCCCCTTTCTTGATGGCTCAGAAGATTTGGCAGAGAAGCCCAGCGCCTCGAGTGTGGCGCTATTCACTAGTTAGTGCAAACAATAGCTTAGGGAACTTAAGCGCGTACCTTTCTTTGCAGGCGGCGTGTCAGGCGGCGCGTCCAGGACCCTCGTGGAGGGGGATCCATGGAAAAGCGCCGGGCCCATGCGGGTGGGCCCCTTGGAAAATGCGCGGGGCCCACGAGAGACCGAACTGCACGGTGCTCCCAGCGACCGAGCTGGGCTGTGTCGCCAAAGTGCCGGGCTAGCCGGGGCGCCGCTTCAAGTTGCCACGCGGGCACGTGGACCAAAAGAAGGCCCGCGGGGGCCTTCATGCACGCTGATCAAGGCGATGTGCGAGGCCCCATGCACGTGAGTGCGAACCCATATGTTGCGGACCCATACGTTGCTTTGGTCAAAGCCAGACCGCGGAAAGGCGGAGCTGGACCGCGGGCGTGCTGGGGCGCGGAGCAGGTGGACGGACCTGGCACCACGCGGGTGTGCTGAACTGGGCACCATGCGTGCCGCACGTGTCGGTGCCGCTGCGGGCGGAAGGGCCAGACCGGGGCACCAGATCAGAGCGGAGCGAGGCCCTGCGACCCTGGACATGGGAGCGCCGAGCTGGGGTCCCGCCGGGCTGAGGTCGGCTGGATGCCGGAGCGGGCGCGGAAGGGGCCGAGGGGCGGAGCCGGAGGAGGCGGAGCGAGGCCCTGCGACCCTGGACACGGGAGCGCCGAGCTGGGGTCCCGCCGGGCTGAGGTCGGCTGGATGCCGGAGCGGGCGCGGAAGGGGCCGAGGGGCGGAGCCGGAGGAGGCGGAGCGAGGCCCTGCGACCCTGGACACGGGAGCGCCGAGCTGGGGTCCCGCCGGGCTGAGGTCGGCTGGATGCCGGAGCGGGCGCGGAAGGGGCCGAGGTCGGCCTGCGGGCCTGCTGGCGCGGGGTTGCTGTGTTGAGGTCGGCGCGCGAGTCTGCTGGCGCGGTGTTTCGCCATACCGGACGGAGGCGAGGCGGAGGCCTTTGCGGGTGAGTTGGGTGCCGTTGCCGAGGTGAGCGCGCCGGCCTGCTGGCACGGGCATGAGCCTGGTTGGGGCCAGTCTTGCTTAAAATGGGATCGCTGAAGTACTATCCTAGCCAGGCCGACGCGGGCCGGTCGTGGTGCTGACCTGGCCTGGTCATGGTGGGCTAGCCAAGGTACCGACCTGGTCGCTTCAGGAGCTGATCTCTTCAGGTGGACCCATCGTTGTGTCAGGGCCGAATGGATTGGTCACCACCGTAACAGATGCCCCCACTCCCTGAGTCCAAGGCGTTGCTTCTCCTCGTTTTGGATGAAGGGAGTAGTATTTTACCCATTTGGCCCCGTGCCGTAGCATGCCTGCGAAACAAAGAATAGGAGGCGGTGTTTTTGAAGCTTACTTGCCCATAGGTACCTTGACTGAAGGTTAGTTGCATCATGATGGCGTTATCACTTCAGTAGGACTCCTCTTTGGCCGGGTAGGAGGCATTGCCGCGAAGGAAGAAATGGGCGAAGCGCGCCACTTGGGTGCACACATGTATGGCCGGGTACATGGTTCAGGCAGTCGAGCTTGGAATATCTGTCGGAACCTTTGATGAAGATATTGAAGTCGCCAGGAGACAGGAGCCATCGCGGGTGAGGAAGCCCAGGGAGCTCGAGGGAGCAACGCTCGATTACGGGGGAGCCACCCTGGCGGAGGAACTCAAGGGATAACACGCGGGCTGAAGTCCGAGCCTTTACGCCGGAATCGGGTTCCAAGGCACCGAGGTACATCGTGGGGAACCGGGTTCCGCTATGCCGGAACTGGGATCCGGGCCTCCTTTGTCAGACTCGGGGTCGGACAGATGAGTTCCTGTAATGATGAAGAGCAAAGTTGCACCACAGATGAACTTTAATTTTTGAGGAAAGATTCTTACATCCTCCGTACGGTGGCAAAGCCACTCGCTTGGCGCGCTGGGAGGCGAGCCGCAGACGGTCGGACCTTTAGAGCGACCCATGGATATCTCCGGACAAGATTCAAGTGGTAAATGCGGGGCCCAATGTAGAGCCTGGCTTCAGCTTGGCTGGATCAAGGGGCATGACTTTAGTTTAGCTTCATTTGGCCTCAGCTCGACTGAACTTGACTTCACTTGATTTCAGCTCGGCTGAACTGAGGAGCCTGACTTTTAGCTCGACTTCATTTGAGTTCAGCTCGACTGAATTGAGGAGCTTGATATCGGCTCTTAACTTCGCTGGACTTGGAGTCGGGCGGATGAGTTCCTGTATTGGTGAAGGACAAAGTTGCACCAGAGAGGAACTTTAGTTATTGAGAAGGGATTCTTACCTCCTCCTTGAGATAGCAGAGCCATCGGTCCGCCATGTTAGGAGGCGAGCCATAAACGGTTGGACCTCCGGAGCCTCCTATGGACATCTCCGGACTGTGAGTATAGCAAATGCCAAACTGTGAGTTTCTCGGTAGGTGGCGGGACTTCTTGGAGTCTCCGCGGATATCTCCGAACTGTGAGTAAGGCAAGAGCTGAACTGAGAGTCATGCGGTAGATGCAGGGCTCAATGGGGAGCTTGATTTCAGCTCTTAACTTCGCCGGACTTGGAGTCGGACGGACGTGTTCCTGTGTTGGTGAAGAACAAAGTTGCACCAAAGAGGAACTTTAATTGTTGAGAAGGAGTTTTTACCTCCTTTTTGAGATGGTAGAACTGCTGGTTCGCCATGTTAGGAGGCGAGCCACAAACATTTGGATTTCTGGGGCCTCCCATGGACATCTCCGGACTTTGAGTACAGCAAATGCCAAACTGTGAGTTTCTCGGTAGATGGCAGAACTTCTTGGAGTCTCTGCTGACATCTCCGGACTGTGAGTAAGGCAAGAGCTGAACTGAGAGTCATGCGGTAGATGCAGGGCTTAGCTCTTTAGTGCCAGGGTGTCCGGTCTTCGGTGCCGGGGAGCATGGGATCCGGGCTTTGGTGCCGGAGAGCATGGGATCCTGGCTTTGGTGCCGGAGAGCATGGGATCCGGGCTTTGATGCCGGAGAGCATGGGATCCGGGCTTTGATGCCGGAGAGCGTGGGATCTGGGCTTTGGATCAAGAATTCTTGTGCCAGACTATGGTCGGCTCGGGCGAGTCGTAGTGCTTGCCCTTGATAGTGGTATGGGAGCCCTTCCTGTAAAACTGTTGAACTCTGGTCATATGAATAAACAAGGACATACCTCTTCCTTGTGCAGGCCGGAATTAGGTTCGCCGACCGCCCTCTTGGGAGAGAGCGAGACTCCTTTGCTCGTAAGAATACAACTCGGTTGTACAAGGGAGCAAGGCTCCGTTGGATGGGGGGAAGCTCCGTTGGATGGGAGCAAGTCCCGCTGCATGGGTGTAAGTCCCGTTGCATGGGGGAGAAAGAGATTCCTATAGCACTGAAGGAATGAGACTCCCGTTGCTGCATGGGAGAGTTGGAACTCCGTCGTGAGGGAGGAAAGAGGTTTCTGCTACACGAGGGAGATGGTTCCATTGCATGGGGAATAGGAGCCCCGTTGTTCGGGAGGAAGCTCCACTGCTTGGGAGGAAACTCCGCTGCACGAAGGAGATGGAGCTTCGTCGCTCAGGAAAGATGAGATCCTGATGCGTGGGAGAAAATGAGGCTCATGTAGCATGAGGGAGTAAGCCCTGTTGCATGAGGGAAATAACTCCGCCGCGTGGAAGGAAGAGGCTTTCGTTGCATGAGGGAGCAGGCTCCGTTGTATGAGGGAGCGAGCTCCGTTGCATGGGAGCAAACCCCGTTGCATGAGGGAGTGAGCTCCGTTGCATGGGAGCAAACTCCGTTGCATGGGAGAACGAGGCTCTGTGAGAGAGCTCGTTGCATGGAGGAGGAAAAGGCTTCTGCTGCATGAGGGAGTATGCTCCGTTGCATGGGAGCAAACTCCGTTGCATGTGAAGGAACTTCATGGCATGGGAGAACGAGGCTTCGTGGCATGAGGGAGTATGCTCCGTTGCTTGGGAGGAGGGGACCTCGTTGTATGGAGGAGGAAGAGGCTCCTGCTGCATGAGGGGGTGTGCTCCGTTGGATGGGAGCAGAGAGGCTCCCGTTGCGCAGGGAGCTTCGTGGCTTAGGGGAGAGCTCCGGGCTTGCATGGGCGAACTGGGTTCGGCGCCACCTTCCAGGCCAAGGCCCAGGATCTTCCGGACTGAGCTCGATGCCGCAGGCTTTCTCAAGCCTTGCGCGGCCTGCTGAGCTGTGCTCCGGGCTTGCGTGGGCGAACTGGGTTCGGCGCCACCTTCCAGGCCGAGGCCCAGGATCTTCCGGACTGAGCTCGATGCCGCAGGCTTTCTCAAGCCTTGCGCGGCCTGCTGAGCTGTGCTCCGGGCTTGCGTGGGCAACTGGGTTCGGCGCCACCTTCCAGGCCGAGGCCCAGGATCTTCCGGACTGAGCTCGATGCCGCAGGCTTTCTCAAGCCTTGCGCAGCCTGCTGAGCTGTGCTCCGGGCTTGCGTGGGCGAACTGGGTTCGGCGCCACCTTCCAGGCCGAGGCCCAGGATCTTCCGGACTGAGCTCGATGCCGCAGGCTTTCTCAAGCCTTGCGCGGCCTGCTGAGCTGTGCTCCGGGCTTGCATGGGCGAACAACACGGTTTCCGCACCGTTGCATGGAAGGAGAGGACCTCGTTGAATGGAGGAGGAAGAGGCTCCTGCTGCATGAGGGAGTGTGCTCCATTGTATGGGAGCAAACTCCGTTGCATGGAAGGAGGGGACCTCGTTGTATGGAAGGAGAGGACCTCGTTGAATGGAGGAGGAAGAGGCTCCTGCTGCATGAGGGAGTGTGCTCCGTTGTATGGGAGCAAACTCCGTTGCATGGAAGGAGGGGACCTCGTTGTATGGAAGGAGAGGACCTCGTTGAATGGAGGAGGAAGACCTCGTTGCACGAGGGAGCAAGCTCCGTTGCATGAGGGAGTGAGCTCCGTTGCATGGGAGCAAACTCCGTTGCATGGGAGAACGAGGCTCTGTGAGAGAGCTCGTTGCATGGGAGCATGGTACTCCGCCGCATGGAAGGAAGGGGCTTCCGTTGCATGAGGGAGCAAGCTCCGTTGCATGAGGGAGTGAGCTCCGTTGCATGGGAGCAAACTCCGTTGCATGGGAGAACGAGGCTCTGTGAGAGAGCTCGTTGCATGGGAGCATGGTACTCCGCCGCATGGAAGGAAGGGGCTTCCGTTGCATGAGGGAGCAAGCTCCGTTGCATGTGAAGGAACGAGGCTCTGTGAGAGAGCTCGTTGCATGGGAGCATGGTACTCCGCCGCATGGAAGGAAGGGGCTTCCGTTGCATGAGGGAGCAAGCTCCGTTGCATGTGAAGGAACGAGGCTCTGTGAGAGAGCTCGTTGCATGGGAGCATGGTACTCCTTTGTATGGGAGCTTGAGGCTCCGTTGACGACGTCATAGGAGGTCTTTCTGCAGAACTAAAATATAGTTTCTTGTACTGCAAAGATAGCAGATGGAGGAGTTATCTCAAGAAAGAATAGAACTCCTCCACACGGGAGGACAGGCCTCCATTTGGGGGAGGAAGACTCCGTTGAATGGGAGAACGAGGCTCCGTGGCATGAGGGCAAACTCCGTTGCATGGGAGAACGAGGCTCTGTGAGAGAGCTCGTTGCATGGGAGCATGGTACTCCGCCGCATGGAAGGAAGGGGCTTCCGTTGCATGAGGGAGCAAGCTCCGTTGCATGGGAGCAGAGAGGCTCCCGTTGCGCAGGGAGCTTCGTGGCTTAGGGGAGAGCTCCGGGCTTGCATGGGCGAACTGGGTTCGGCGCCACCTTCCAGGCCGAGGCCCAGGATCTTCCGGACTGAGCTCGATGCCGCAGGCTTTCTCAAGCCTTGCGCGGCCTGCTGAGCTGTGCTCCGGCTTGCATGGGCGAACTGGGTTCGGCGCCACCTTCCAGGCCGAGGCCCAGGATCTTCCGGACTGAGCTCGATGCCGCAGGCTTTCTCAAGCCTTGCGCGGCCTGCTGAGCTGTGCTCCGGGCTTGCGTGGGCGAACTGGGTTCGGCGCCACCTTCCAGGCCGAGGCCCAGGATCTTCCGGACTGAGCTCGATGCCGCAGGCTTTCTCAAGCCTTGCGCGGCCTGCTGAGCTGTGCTCCGGGCTTGCGTGGGCGAACTGGGTTCGGCGCCACCTTCCAGGCCGAGGCCCAGGATCTTCCGGACTGAGCTCGATGCCGCAGGCTTTCTCAAGCCTTGCGCGGCCTGCTGAGCTGTGCTCCGGGCTTGCGTGGGCGAACTGGGTTCGGCGCCACCTTCCAGGCCGAGGCCCAGGATCTTCCGGACTGAGCTCGATGCCGCAGGCTTTCTCAAGCCTTGCGCGGCCTGCTGAGCTGTGCTCCGGGCTTGCATGGGCGAACAACACGGTTTCCGCACCGTTGCATGGAAGGAGAGGACCTCGTTGAATGGAGGAGGAAGAGGCTCCTGCTGCATGAGGGAGTGTGCTCCGTTGTATGGGAGCAAACTCCGTTGCATGGAAGGAGGGGACCTCGTTGTATGGAAGGAGAGGACCTCGTTGAATGGAGGAGGAAGAGGCTCCTGCTGCATGAGGGAGTGTGCTCCGTTGTATGGGAGCAAACTCCGTTGCATGGAAGGAGGGGACCTCGTTGTATGGAAGGAGAGGACCTCGTTGAATGGAGGAGGAAGACCTCGTTGCACGAGGGAGCAAGCTCCGTTGCATGAGGGAGTGAGCTCCGTTGCATGGGAGCAAACTCCGTTGCATGGGAGAACGAGGCTCTGTGAGAGAGCTCGTTGCATGGGAGCATGGTACTCCGCCGCATGGAAGGAAGGGGCTTCCGTTGCATGAGGGAGCAAGCTCCGTTGCATGAGGGAGTGAGCTCCGTTGCATGGGAGCAAACTCCGTTGCATGGGAGAACGAGGCTCTGTGAGAGAGCTCGTTGCATGGGAGCATGGTACTCCGCCGCATGGAAGGAAGGGGCTTCCGTTGCATGAGGGAGCAAGCTCCGTTGCATGTGAAGGAACGAGGCTCTGTGAGAGAGCTCGTTGCATGGGAGCATGGTACTCCGCCGCATGGAAGGAAGGGGCTTCCGTTGCATGAGGGAGCAAGCTCCGTTGCATGTGAAGGAACGAGGCTCTGTGAGAGAGCTCGTTGCATGGGAGCATGGTACTCCTTTGTATGGGAGCTTGAGGCTCCGTTGACGACGTCATAGGAGGTCTTTCTGCAGAACTAAAATATAGTTTCTTGTACTGCAAAGATAGCAGAGGGAGGAGTTACCTCAAGAAAGAATAGAACTCCTCCACACGGGAGGACAGGCCTCCATTTGGGGGAGGAAGACTCCGTTGAATGGGAGAACGAGGCTCCGTGGCATGAGGGCAAACTCCGTTGCATGGGAGAACGAGGTCTGTGAGAGAGCTCGTTGCATGGGAGCATGGTACTCCGTCGCATGGAAGGAAGGGGCTTCCGTTGCATGAGGGAGCAAGCTCCGTTGCATGGAAGGAGAGGACCTCGTTGCATGGAGGAGGAAAAGGCTCCTGCTACATGAGGGAGTGTGCTCCGTTGCATGGGAGCAAACTCCGTTGCATGGATTTCTTTCTCCTTCACGACGGCCAGACCCTCTCTTCTTTTTCCCTTCTTCTCTCCTCTCCTCTTTTTTCTTTTTGGTGGGGCTCTTGGATGGTGGTACCGCTGGGAGGTGGCTCCATCCTTGGCTTGAAGCCAGGCACCCCGTCAAGGGTGGCGACGCACCCTCACAGCGCGAGATTTTTTTTGGTCGAGACCGCTCCTTGGAGCCTCGAGAGAGAGGGAGAAATTCCCGTGCCCCCATCCCCGTGCCCTCGGTCTGCCCCCCAGGGACTAAAGACAAAGGTGGAAAACCTTATTGAGGAGCAAGGATCTGCCCCCCTACCTGGTGCGCCAAACTGTTGCCGCCTGGATCGCCGTGGCCGGTAGCTCTGGCGTGGCCTAGGTGCGTGGACTCCGTGCAGCGTCACCGGGCTCGTTGGTCGGAGACGATCAAGGGGAACATAGTCGTAGTTGGGATGAAAGGGGCTTGGTACTGTCATGGCCCTCCTGTGGGCCTCTTCGGTGAGGGAGTAATCTCCCTACTTATCGTCCCTCCGTCGGGCGATACCTGCAAAACAGGGGAGACCTGCGCCGGGGACTCCGGCAAAGGCACTCCGACGATCAAGTCAGTGGGACGATCGAAGGAGATAAGGGACCTCTGAGACAGAGAGCTCGGGGGGACTCTCTGTTGCCAGAGGGTGATGGATCATACCAGAATGAAGGGAGTCTTCCCTCTTACCTCCTCCCGCTGCTCTTATATAGACGAGCGGCTCTTGGTGTTCAGAGGGGCACGTTCTTCTTGGCATAGGCCTGTGAAGCCTCTGCAGGCCTAGGAGGCTTAGGTAGACCGGTCAGCTTCCCCTTTCTTGATGGCTCAGAAGATTTGGCAGAGAAGCCCAGCGCCTCGAGTGTGGCGCTATTCACTAGTTAGTGCAAACAATAGCTTAGGGAACTTAAGCGCGTACCTTTCTTTGCAGGCGGCGTGTCAGGCGGCGCGTCCAGGACCCTCGTGGAGGGGGATCCATGGAAAGAGCGCCGGGCCCATGCGGGTGGGCCCCTTGGAAAATGCGCGGGGCCCACGAGAGACCGAACTGCACGGTGCTCCCAGCGACCGAGCTGGGCTGTGTCGCCAAAGTGCCGGGCTAGCCGGGGCGCCGCTTCAAGTTGCCACGCGGGCACGTGGACCAAAAGAAGGCCCGCGGGGGCCTTCATGCACGCTGATCAAGGCGATGTGCGAGGCCCCATGCACGTGAGTGCGAACCCATATGTTGCGGACCCATACGTTGCTTTGGTCAAAGCCAGACCGCGGAAAGGCGGAGCTGGACCGCGGGCGTGCTGGGGCGCGGAGCAGGTGGACGGACCTGGCACCACGCGGGTGTGCTGAACTGGGCACCATGCGTGCCGCACGTGTCGGTGCCGCTGCGGGCGGAAGGGCCAGACCGGGGCACCAGATCAGAGCGGAGCGAGGCCCTGCGACCCTGGACATGGGAGCGCCGAGCTGGGGTCCCGCCGGGCTGAGGTCGGCTGGATGCCGGAGCGGGCGCGGAAGGGGCCGAGGGGCGGAGCCGGAGGAGGCGGAGCGAGGCCCTGCGACCCTGGACACGGGAGCGCCGAGCTGGGGTCCCGCCGGGCTGAGGTCGGCTGGATGCCGGAGCGGGCGCGGAAGGGGCCGAGGGGCGGAGCCGGAGGAGGCGGAGCGAGGCCCTGCGACCCTGGACACGGGAGCGCCGAGCTGGGGTCCCGCCGGGCTGAGGTCGGCTGGATGCCGGAGCGGGCGCGGAAGGGGCCGAGGTCGGCCTGCGGGCCTGCTGGCGCGGGGTTGCTGTGTTGAGGTCGGCGCGCGAGTCTGCTGGCGCGGTGTTTCGCCATACCGGACGGAGGCGAGGCGGAGGCCTTTGCGGGTGAGTTGGGTGCCGTTGCCGAGGTGAGCGCGCCGGCCTGCTGGCACGGGCATGAGCCTGGTTGGGCCCAGTCTTGCTTAAAATGGGATCGCTGAAGTACTATCCTAGCCAGGCCGACGCGGGCCGGTCGTGGTGCTGACCTGGCCTGGTCATGGTGGGCTAGCCAAGGTACCGACCTGGTCGCTTCAGGAGCTGATCTCTTCAGGTGGACCCATCATTGTGTCAGGGCCGAATGGATTGGTCACCACCGTAACACGTAATATTAATATATTTTACATAACCTGATTTGATCCGAGCATATATTAAATATTTTTCATGCATGGTAGTTTTCGGATAACATGATTTGATTTTTGGGTTACGGAACGAGTTTGTTGTTAATGTTGTTTGTATTGAAATGTGTTTGATCGTGATATCGATCATTGGAAAGTGACATAATCTGACTATGTGAGAAGAAATGATAAAGTGTTAAGTGAACTGGTGTTTGGACTAGCCATGCCATGGCGGTACCGTGGTTTCTCAGTATGCCCGTCACAGGCTGGAGTGTGACAATTTGTGTGCCAGTCACAGGCTGGAGTGTGACAATAGTGTGCCCATCACAGGCTGGAGTGTGACAACAGTGTGCCCGTCACAGGCTGGAGTGTGACAACAGTGTGCCAGTCACAGGCTGGAGTGTGACCGTGGCTAGTCCAGAACCCTAAAGATAATGGTTAAATAATGAAAATTCTGAAAGGAATAATATAAAAAAAAAAAAAATTCAAAGTTTTTGGTTAAACATGAAATCTGAATTGTTTGATTTCGTCACATGTTATGCTAATGTTTTACTGTTTTCATATACATGTATATTATTATTGGTGATCATTTGGAACCCTTACTGGGCTACGTAGCTCACTCCCTATCATTTATTTTCTTTCAGAGACTCAGGATATTTAAAAAGGATCTGGGCTGGGCATGAGACGGAGCTTCATAATTGTTGAGCTAGTTAGTTAGTTAGTTTCGGTTACTGATGTTTGTGAGTCAGTAGACCAATTAATGACATCGATTTAAATACTGAATTGTACATTTGTTATTAGATTGTTTATATAATATTAATTTAACTCGGATATGTTTGAATTATTGTGTACCTAGGCCTTGCATAATCTCTAGGGTAAAACCTAGGATTTGTGTAGCCGATCACGTAGTCGATTCCGGTACTGGATTCGGGGCATGACAGAGTGGTATCAGAGCAAGCCAGGTTCTAGGATCTTAGGATATAAGCTCAACGAGAGAGAGTGTGGGTTGATCCATATATGGGGTAGATATTATGTCATGATTGTTTTGACCACTGAGTGTTAGTTGTATACTAACAACGATTGGTGTAGGTTTTCCATGGCGCGTGGTAGTGGACGTGGACGTGTTAGGAGGTCCACAAGATTTGCAGATGGAGCAAATGCTTGGGATCCTTTTGAGCAGCATGAGAATGCTGGAGCCTTATCTGATAATGAGAAACATCCACAGGACCCAATGCCAAATCTGATGGACAACACTGGTGATGAGGAGCATCCCCATGAACCAGTGCCCAATCTTTTGGATAACACCTCGGAGACTGGAACTGCTGAAACAGGAACACCGGGTGGATCTGGAGTTCAGCCTGGGGACCAGATGGGTCTTCCTCAGCTATTACAAATTTTAGCGCAGCAGCAAGCTACTGCAAGAGCTGATACACTAAGATTAATGGAAGCCCAACAGCAACAGCAGCAATTTATGCAATAGTTAATATTACAACGACAATAGCCAGAAGTCAGAATTCCTCAAGAACGGCCAATTACACTAATAGAATTCAAGAAGTATGCGCCATCGGTATTCAAGGGGACTTCTGATCCCATGGAGGCAGAGGGATGGCTTAAAGCTGTTGAGAAAGTTTTCCAAGCCTTGCGGTGTCCAGAAGAGGAGAAGGTTACATTCGCTACTTTTTTATTGCAAGATGAGGCAGCTGCTTGGTGGGAGTTGGAGCTTGGAAAACAAGGACCAAATGTTACACCTTTTACCTGGACAGATTTTAGAAAGGTTTTCTATGAGAGATATTTTCCTTAAAGTGTTCGGGTACAAAAATTTCGTGAATTTGATCGCTTGGAGCAAGGTACTTTATCTGTTACTCAGTATGCCTCAAAGTTTGAGGAATTGTCGAGATATGCTCCATCACTCTTAGCTGATGAAGGGATCCGGGCCAGAAAATTTGAAAATGGACGTAGAAGTCAGATCCAACATCAAGTGATTGCTTTTGAGCTACCAACTTATAAAGAGGTTGTTAATAAAGCATTAATTATAGAAAGGGGATTGGATGTGGCTCAAGCTGAAAGAGAAAAAGCATTAAAGAAGAGATCTGGAACAAGAGGGAATCAAGACAAAACCTATAAAGGTACCAATGCAAAAACAAGGAAGCTTGACAATGTTACTTCAGATGACAAGACTCAACCAAAGAGTGGCGTCAAGTGCTTTAAGTGTGGTGGTTCCCATTATAAGCGGGATTGTACGTGGCCAGATGAGTGGAAGTGTCATAACTGTGGTAAATCGGGACATAAGGCAGTTGTGTGTCCCTCTGGTCAAGGGTCACAGCACCAATTACCTCGTGGAAAACAGCAACTTGAAGGACAACAGAAATCAGTAACTCAGGGACGGGTTTATGCACTCACCCAGCAGGATGCTAATGCATCAAATTCTGTAGTGACAGGTATGATCAAATTATTTTTCAGTAATGCTTATATTCTTTTTGATACTGGCGCTACACACTCTTTCGTATCTGTTAGATTGGTTAGGAAAAATAATGAGTTAACCCCGACATCTTTAGAATTTGAACTCTGTATTTCCACTCCTAGTGGGGATGTTTTTGTGGTTAATCAAATCTGCAAGAAATGTAGATTAAATATCGAAGGTAGAACAATGGAAGCCGATTTGATAGTCATGGATATGAAAGATTTCGATATAATCCTTGGAATGGATTGGCTGGCAGCAAACCATGCTTCCATCAACTATTTTGAGAAAATTGTGAAATTTCAAATTCCTGATCAGTCAGAGTTCTATTTTAAGGGTAACAAGTTAACCCTTATGAGGAGGTAATTTCGACTTTTATTACCAAGCGACTCCTCAGACAAGGTTGTGAAGGATTTCTGGCAACGGTAATAGATACTCGACAGCAGGAGCTTAAGCTAGAAGACATACCCGTTGTGAAAGAATTTCCGGAGGTCTTTCCCGATGATCTGCCAGGATTACCTCCTGATAGAGAGATTAAGTTCTCTATCGATCTTATATCAAGTACAGGTGCCATCTCCAAAGCTCCTTATAGAATGGCTCCGGCAGAATTAAAAGAACTTAAGGAGTAATTGCAAGAACTGTTGGATAAAGAATTTATCAGACCTAGCATGTCTCCCTGGGGTGCTCCAGTCTTATTCGTAAAGAAGAAGGATGGAAGTTTTCGGCTTTGCATTGATTATCGAGAATTGAACAAAGTGACTATAAGGAACAAATATCCCTTACCAAGGATTAATGATCTATTTGATCAATTACAGGGAGCACAGGTATTCTCAAAAATTGATCTTCGTTCTGGTTATCATCAATTGAAGATAAAGACAGAGGATATACCAAAGACAGCTTTTAGAACCAGATATAGACACTATGAATTTTTGGTTCTACCTTTTGGTCTGACAAATGCACCTGCAGTTTTCATGGATCTCATGAACCGAGTGTTTAGACCATATCTGGATCAATTTGTAGTAGTATTTATTGATGATATACTGATATATTCAAAAAGTCTACAGGCACATGAGGAGCACTTAAAGATAGTATTACAAATACTCAAGGAGGAGAAATTATTTGCCAAGCTAAAAAAATGTGACTTTTGGTTGGACAGAATTTCCTTCCTTGGCCATGTTATTTCTAAGGATGGTATTTCTGTGGATCCAAAGAAAGTGGAAGCAGTGGTAGAGTGGGAGAGACCCACTAATATGTCCGAAGTTCGTAGTTTCCTGGGAATGGCAGGATATTATCGAAGGTTTGTTGAAGGATTTTCTCTTATTACTATACCCTTAACTCGCCTGACCCAGAAACGAACAAAATTTGAATGGACAAATGATTGTGAGCAGAGTTTTCAAGAATTGAAAAAACGGTTAATCACTGCCCCAATATTGACTGTTCCTGCGGAGACAGGGGAGTTTTGTATATATAGTGATGCATCCCGAAAGGGTCTCAGTTGTATGCTAATGCAAAATGGAAAGGTGATAGCCTATGCTTCTAGACAGCTGAAATCATATGAGTCAAATTATCCCACTCATGACTTAGAGTTAGCAGCTGTAGTTTTTGCTTTCAAAATATGGAGACATTACCTGTATGGTAGTCGTTGTGAAATCTTTACAGATCATAAAAGTTTAAAATATATATTTACTCAGAAGGAATTGAACTTGAGACAGAGAAGATAGTTGGAACTATTAAAGGATTATGATCTGACTATCAACTATCATCCAGGAAAGGCAAATGTTGTAGCAGATGCCCTGAATAAGAAAACCCCGAGTAAGTTGGCAGCTTTAATTACTAATCAAAAGTACATCATAATGGATCTGGAAAGATTAGAGATCGAGATATGAATTCATAATTCTGGGATGCAATTAGCAAATATTATGGTACAACCTATCCTGATTGACAAAATTAAATCAGCTCAGAAGGAAGATTTAGAGTTTCAGAAAATTAGAGAGACAGTTGAGTCTGATGTGCAATCTGAATTTACTATATATGAAGATTGTACCTTGAGATTTGGTAACAGATTATGTGTTCCTAAACTTCCAGAATTAAAGAATGAAATTATGGAAGAAGCACATAGTTCAGTATATACGATGCATTCGGGTAGTACAAAAATGTATCGAGATCTACGTGAAAACTTTTGGTGGTCTGGTATGAAGAAAGATATAGCTCAGTATGTGGCTCAATGTTTGGTGTGTCAATAGGTAAAAGCTAAGCATCAAAGACCTGCTGGACCATTGCAGTCTCTTGCGATTCCTTAGTAGAAATGGGAGCATATTACCATGGACTTTGTGACAGGTTTACCCAAAACCCCTAAGAAAAATAATGCGATGTGGGTGATTGTGGATCGACTAACGAAGTCAGCTCATTTCTTATCTTTTCGTATCGAACTCTCTCTAGAAAAATTAGCAAACTTGTACATAGAACAAATTGCGAGACTACATGGGATTCCAATTTTTATAGTATCGGATCGAGACAGTAGGTTTGTTTCATAATTTTGGAAGAGTCTTCATAAAGCATTGGGGACCAAATTAAGTTTTAGTACAGCTTTTCATCCCCAAATCGATGGACAGTCTGAGCGAACCATCCAAATTCTGGAAGACATGTTGAGAGCTTGTGTTATGGACTTGGGTGGTGCTTGGGACTGTCATCTATCTTTAATAGAATTTGCCTACAATAATAATTATCAAGCCAGCATTCAGATGGCGCCTTTTGAGGCTTTATATGGTAGGAAGTGTAGATCTCCTATCTGCTGGGATGATGTAGGAGAAAGAAAATTGTTGGATCTAGAAATAGTACAACAAACAGTGGAGAAGGTACAAATGATCAGAGAACGTTTGCGTACTGCTCAAAGCCGACAGAAAAGTTATGCTGATAAAAGGCGAAGAGAGCTGGAATTCAATGTCAGTGATCATGTTTTTTTTTGAAAGAATCTCCCATAAAGGGTGTGATGAGATTTGGTGTACGAGGAAAGTTGAGCCCGAGATTTGTGGGACCATTTGAGATTTTAGATAAGGTTGGTGGGGTGGCCTACCGATTAGCGCTACCACCAGTTATATCTGGAGTGCACAACGTGTTTCATGTATCTATGTTACGGAAATACATTCCTGATCCTAATCATGCAATAGATTATGCGCCTTTTCAACTTCAAGAGGATTTGACCTATGAGGAGGTGCCTTTACGAATTGTTGACAGTAAGGAACAAGAATTGAGACACCGAATCATACCTTATGTGAAGGTGCACTGGAGAAATCACAGTGAAAGAGAAGCTACATGGGAACTTGAAGCAGAGATGCGAACAAGATATCCACAGCTTTTCGAAATACCAGGTACATAAATTTCGAGGACGAAATTTTTTTTTAACGGGGGGAGAATGTAAACTATGGGCCTGGGCTGAAGTCGGCAGACCCAGCCGACTTCAACCCAAACGAAAGAAAAAAAAAATGGGACGAAGACCGGAACAGGGGAAGGAGAGGCGGAGTCGAACGGGGCTTCTCCGACCGAATTCTTCATCAGAGAAATCAGTGGAAGCGTCGTGGAGGGGAGGGAAGAGATCGACAATGAGTCCGGGATGGTGAAAACTCCGTTTGGATGGGAATTTCTTCCCAAATGACAGTGAAAACATTGGTGATTTTTTCTTTAAATTTCCCTCACCCCCATCGATTCGAGCCTCATCGGGCTCCTTCCACGCGACATCTTCCTCTCCGGCCAGCAACGAAGAACTCTTCAAGCACCGGTAAGTCTCTTCCAAATTTTTGGGAAATTTTTGTTGTTTTTTTGGATTTTTCGGTTCGGTTTGGATTGTGGCCGTTCGCCGTCGTCGCTGCATCGCCGCCATCGCCGTCACCACCGCCTGCCGTCGCCGGTCCGAGAAGCCTACGGCAACCACCGTGGTTGCCGGCAGTGGGGGAAGGGAAGAAGACCGAGTTCGGCCGGCTGAGGAAGAGACACAGGGGACGAGTTCGAGAAAAGAAGAAGGAATATATATATATATATATATGATAAGAGGAGAGAGAAGGAGAAGAGAGAAAGAGGAGAGAGAAGGAGGAGAGATAAAGAAGAGAGAGAAGGAGGAGAGAGAAGGAGGAGAGAGAAAGAGGAGAGAGAAGGAAGGGAGAGAAGGAAGAGAGAGAAAATTAGGAATTTTTTCAAGATTTAAGAAAAAATTAAGAATTTAGTTTTAATTAAAATTATTTATCTATGTAGAGAATCAGTCTCCTGAGCGAGAAGGCGTCGCACCGATTTCGGGTACGGATTAGTACAGGCGTGGATAGTTGATTTGTAAGGACTTCTAAACTTGATCACCCGTAATATTAATATATTTTACATGACCTGATTTGATCCGAGCATATATTAAATATTTTTAATGCATGGTGGTTTTCGGATAACATGATTTGATTTCCGGGTTACGGAACGAGTTTGTTGTTAATGTTGTTTGTATTGAAATGTGTTTGATCATGATATCGATCGTTGGAAAGTGACATAATCTGACTATGTGAGAAGAAATGATAAAGTGTTAAGTGAACTGGTGTTTGGACTAGCCATGCCACGGCGGTACCGTGGTTTCTCAGTGTGCCCGTCACAGGCTGGAGTGTGACAATTTGTGTGCCAGTCACAGGCTGGAGTGTGACAATAGTGTGCCGGTCACAGGCTGGAGTGTGACAACAGTGTGCCTGTCACAGGCTGGAGTGTGACAATAGTGTGCCAGTCACAGGTTGGAGTGTGACCATGGCTAGTCCAAAACCCTAAAGATAATGGTTAAATAATGAAAATTCTGAAAGGAATAATATAAAAAAAAAAAAATTCAAAGTTTTTGGTTAAACATGAAATCTGAATTATTTGATTTCGTCACATGTTATGCTAATGTTTTGCTATTTTCATATACATGTATATTATTATTTATGATCATTTGGAATCCTTACTGGGCTATATAGCTCACTCCCTATCATTTGTTTTCTTTCAGAGACTCATGATACTTAAAGAGGATCTGGGCTGGGCGTGAGACAGAGCTTCATAATTGTTGAGCTAGTTAGTTAGTTAGTTTCGGTTACTGATGTTTATGAGTCAGTAGACCAATTAATGACATCGATTTAAATACTGAATTGTACATTTGTTATTGGATTGTTTATATAATATTAATTTAACTCTGATATGTTTGAATTGTTGTGTACCTAGGTCTTGCATAATCTCTAGGATAAAACCTAGGATTTGTGCGGCCGGTCATGTAGCCGATTCCGGTACTGGATTCAGGATGTGACAAAGACAACCCAAAAGGCATAGGGGTTAGCACCGAAACTAACCAAACTGTCCCTTGCACTATGACACTAAATAAAAATATAGCATAGATGACCCTTTTTTCTTACTATAAAAAAACAAGATTATTCTCGATGCTAATATTGACATTTCCTGATATTTTAAAGCATCGCTAAAAACTCTCCTGATACTTTAAAAAGTATAGTAAAAGCATCATGAATGTAGGAGTGCAGACTGTTTTTCTCGACACTTTTTAAAAGCATCGAGAATAAGTTATTCTCGACACTTTTTAAAAGCATCGAGAATAAGTTATTCTCGATGCTTTTTAAAAGCATCAAGAATTGGGTTATTCCTGATGCTTTAAAGCATCAAGAATAACTCCGGGATAAGGTTATTCGCGATACTTTAAAATATCAGGAATAATGTTATTCGCGATGCTTTTAAAAAGCATCGGGAATAACTTCAGGATAAGGTTATTCTTGATACTCTAAAGCGTCGAAAATAAAGTTATTCCCCATGCTTTTAAAAAGTACCGGGAATAAATCTATTCCCGATACTTTAAAGCATCAGGAATAACTCCAGGATAAAGTTATTCTCGATACTTTAAAGCATCAAAAATTCTATTTTTTAAAAATGATAAAATAATTATTTTAAAATTTAAAAACATGTATATTTTTTTTTAACTTGTATAATGCAGTAATAACAAATATATGGAATCTCATTGTATGCATTCTTCACACATCCAAATATAAATCTAAATATAAAATTCATTATGATCTAATATAATAAAATTTGTTATATATATGTCTGTTTAAAAAAATTAAAAAGTACATAAAAGTACAAGATATAAAATAACAAAAAGTTGAGGTCAATGATCTGCAAGAGGTAGGTCGTCACCTTGTCCGTGAGGATCTAATACTCCAGAAGCCTATATAAAAAATATTTAAAATATTTAATTTACTAAACTATGAATGTTAATATATTACATAAATTATTGATTTAATATATGAATATATATTTAATATCATATATATGTACCTGATGTGGAACAAATATCTGTATGACAGATGTAAGCCGCTCAATGTGCTCTCTCATGCTCTCGATCCATCGCTGCTCTATCGGTGGCATGGCTCTATCGTATCTCCTCTATCTCCTCATCGAGTCTACGAACATGTACATCCTGAGTAGTTTCTATAGCCTCACGTGTATGTCTACTGACCGCAAATAACTGAGTGGGGGTGACTCCAACTCCATAGCCTCTCACTCGACCGTAGCGCTCCAGTCCCATCAATTCTGTAAATACCTCGGTCTCGATATGACTACTCTGCATAGATACTATAGAATCATCGACACGTTCGGCAATAAGAGCTGTAGCTCTTTCTTGTATTAATTTAGAAAAATTAGTTAGATTTTAAAGACTAACAAAATCAAATTTAAATCATTGCATAAAATAAATTGTAATAAAAACTTACACATATATTCCTTGACTCATCTCTGACAAAAGTGCCGTCACAATGAGTATGAGTCATCCGGTAAAACTCCACCTGACCGGGTTCTCTCCTATGCTCATCCATCTACAAGAAAAATTATAATTTTAAACAAATAATTCAAAAAAATTTAAAAATTATTTAAGTATCACGATATGTATATGTATCGCGATACATATTGTATCACGATACATCGTCCGCGATACCTATATGTACTACGATATATATATGTGCCGTAATACATATACGTACCGCGATACATATATGTGTACTGCGATATATATATGTACCGCAATACATCGTCCGTGATACATATATATGTACTGCAATACATACATGTATCGTTATACATCATCCGCGATATATATATATACCGCGATACATATATGTACCGCGATGCATATATATATACAGTGACACATATATATATACCGCGATATATATATATCGTGATACATCATCCATGATACATATATATATCACGATCGATACATTTTTTATGATATATAATATTAGTTTCATTAAAGTATATAAATACTTTAATATTGAAAATATAAGCATATAGTTTAAGAAACTTATGAACTCCTGTCTAACTTGCATGTAACTCTTGGATCCCGATGTATGGGGAACAGATAGAGCTGCCCATGCAGCTCTACCAATAACAGAATATATCTACAAAATCAAATAGATAACTTCTTATATCCAAAAAGTAATGTATATATATATATATATGTATAATGTACAATATAAACTAAATATTTTAATAAACTTGCTTCAAAGAAATAAGAAGATACCTGTCCTCTCTCGGAAAACCAATAATGAACCAACTATACCCACCGATGAGAAGATACATCAGGAGGATATGTACCAACTACCTACTCCTCTATCATACCCGGTAACTCGTACTTCATCTTTAACTATGCTTTATATTATTTTTATTTCTGGTTGAGAGACTTCAGTACAAAATCATAAGAGAATGGAGCGAGTACAAACTTAGACTACAAAAAAAATAATTAGTAAGAATATAAAACATAACATAATATTTCAACTATGCAAGATAACAAATAATTTAATACCAATTTTTTACCTATATAACTCATAGAATCTCTACTTTATACATCGGAAGCATATCATTCCACTTTGTATAACTCAGTGGACAAAGTTGATGCCTTCGCACAACCGTCTCTAAAAAAGAACTCAATAAGTTGGTGGCTTTTTTAATTGGCTGCCCTAGCTCATTGCACTCAATCACTATCTTCTCACCCTCGCGCATCTGCCACACATCCTGTACTACTGTGGGCCCGCACCTACATGTAACCCTTCCCGATCCATCTGTATAGAAATAGATAAAAGTAAGCTATAGTAAAAAGTGTAATAAAATTTTATCTAACCAAGGATATTGGAATAAATTATCCTGAATGTGTAGCTCATCATCTGCTGGATTGACGGGAGGATCATGATGCCCCGAGGATGATGGATCCGTAGTAGATTGGTGTGCTGAAGGACTGGACACAATGTCTGGTATATACGAAGGACCAGTATGAATATCCTATGTTGAAGAAGTACCGGCCTCAGCCTACTATGCCAAACCAGAAGTGCCACCTCTGTTCGTGAGTGCTGGAATTGCACATCAAGAAATCGTCGTGAGCGCGGCATAGTGTTACCTATCATTTACATCAGAGTCAGAATTAGTGAAGATAAATATTTATTTAACATAATAATTACTATAAATTATATATATTATAAAATTTAATACCAATAAAAATCAAGCATTAGCATTTTTTTTTAAATTCCATCCTAATCAAGGATATTGTAGCATGTACATCATCAATTGGTATAAAATTAAATGGCATGGAATGTGCATAAGTATCATCATCTTCATCATCTTCTAGCTATTTTCCCATATCATATAAATCCCGAGATTTTATTTTAATAATAGTAGCCCAATCTTTGTCTCTTGCATCTTATACAAAAAATACTTGACAAACTTGAAAAGAAAAAATAAATAGATCATCCTTTAATAAGATACTAGTATGTATCAACCTTATAAAATTTATAAGTGTAAATCCATTTGCATCTTTTTTCAAACTCTTTGATGAGTTTTAATCTACCCAATCACTTCTAAATAATATGACTTTAAAAATTTTGTAGTAATCTAACTCATATATATCTTTAAGTGCACCATAATAAGTCTTTCCATCAGCTTCCACCATAACACCGCTATTCTGTATTTTTCTAAATTTTTCACGATCTTCAGTATAAAATTTAAAACTAGAGAGAAAAACTAGAGAGAAACTAGAGAGAAGATAGAGGAAAGAGGGAAAGAGAGAATTTATTTTCCTTTTCTTCCTTTTCCTTTTTTTTCTTTTTCTTCTTTTTCTTTTTTCTTCCTCTTCTTCTCTCTTTTTCTTCCACTTAGCTTGAGCAGGCGACCCTGTGCTCCTCATTCATCCTCCCAAGACATGAGGGTTCATGCTAGGAGAAGGTGGCCATGGCTAGGGTCCATGATGGTGCTACCACCAGTTCTAGTTCGACATTCAACGATGATGGGAAATGCCAAAAAAGAAAAGAAACAAGGGCAATATAGGGGTCCTTTTTTTCACACACTAATTCGGTTATTGCCAGTCAGAAATAGGGCATGAGGCCTGAGAAGGAGAGGAATAGGGAGAGGATGGATAGCTAGATTAGCTCACCTTGGCCTCCGATAATGCCAATCACTCCAATAATGATGAGCATGATCGAAGCTTCTATGTGCGGAAAATCATCAGTGATTGCCCTCTATTTGGCCTTGATATTCAGTAGGGGCAACAGGGAAGATCTTCTCCTCCTTAAATCAAGTTGTAGGAGAGGAGTTAGACTCCCTCCTCACCTCATTTAAAACTTCGATTGGGAGTCTATTTGGAGAAGGAGACTCCTGTTGGAAGTCTTCTTTTTTTTTTTTTTGATTATTTCAAGAAGGCCTAAGCCCACAGGTCGGTATTATATTATCCTCCCTTTTAAATAATATTATCCTTGAAATTAGCTTTTTTAAGGTTTAAAATTTAAAAGTACCTAACCCTCATATCATTCTCGAGCTTCTAGATAATCTCTCTTTTGAAATGCTTTCTTCATAAAACCTTAACATAACAAAATCATATAGTATCTCCATTTTGATCCTTATCATCTATAATACATAGTGAATTCTCTCAATCTCTTTTAAATGAACATTAATATTTCAATTTTGAATTAAAATACATAATTCTTTGTCTATGAAATTTATTGCTCTTGATTAACTTTCACATAAAAATTATAATCCATTCATCTACTATTAACCAAATTAGAAGAAGGCTTGAGCATTAGACACTCGTAATGATCCTTAGTATTTTTTCTTCTCTCAATATTTTTTATAATTTAATAGGTGGACTTCATCTAGAAAAAACTTTAAGTCCCTTTTCAAATGCATAGAGTAATAATATAGGAACTAGAATAAGGAGATCTATGCCAATATATTTTAAATTCGAGTATAATTAAGGTACATCAATCCTTTAACTATAAATCAATAAATTTAAGATGTCCAAAATTTTCTTTAATATTGTCTACAATAGAAGAATCCATAAATAAAAGTTACATGGCCTTGTCTAGATTAGCCAAAGAATCAATGATGTTCCATTTTTTTATCATTAAAGTTCTCCTTCACTAAAACATTAACTCAAGTCTTTCATCCTAAAAAATTTTTGGGTCAAAGAATTAATAAGTTTTAACCATATTTGAAATATTTTAAGTCACTACATTTCTATTGCACATTCTGATATAAATTTATCAGACTTCTAGTTTCATTAGATGAATTTTTGACAAGAATACCACTTTATATTAGAATCTAAAAAAAATTAACTTTTAAATTTTTAAATAAAACAAGATTAAAACTATTAAATTTTATTGTCTTTATTAGGTCTTGAGAATATCACATCAAAATCAAACCTTGATTCACTTTTTATATTTAAAGCCCTTGTATAATTTTACCATCTTTCTATTACTCCATAAATTTAGAACAATTGAAAGATAATCAATTAGACAATTTCTAAACTTTCCTCTCTTTTTAAAAGATTAACTCTAAACTCTTAAAAAATTAAAAGATCTCAAATCGGCATCCCCATGAATAAAATCAACTCAACTATTTTACATAAAACTTCATCACGACCCTTAACATCAATAAATTAAGTCACTTGAAATCCTACCCCTTATGTTAAACTCATAGAAGTCTGCAAAAATCAATTTCTCCATCCAATACAACAAGATTTGTGCATAAACCTTAACATTGGCTTAAAATTTAATACACTCAACATTCTCCAACAATATTAGGAGGACCAAGTAATCCGATCCAAAGATGGTAATTAAATTATCAAAAATCTCGTCAAGATGTATGTCTCATATCCACATAATACAATCTAATCTACCAATATAAAATTGCACATACATGCAGCATCATAAATATATTTTCCTCTATAATCTAGTTTCATCTATAATCTGCACACAAGTTCAACCCTTGAAGAAATATTTATTATATAATCATGAAACTCATATCATACTCTAAACAATTTGCTAATATACCAAAAACTTGAAATCAAATGATTAATAACAAAACCAAAGGGATATAGTGATTTGCATTCATGTCAGGTTTAGAATTTCAAAGTCATCCGATTAATAATTGAATATACATATATAGCACAACATAATCCATTAACATAACATATTTCATTTTATGGTCACCACCTTCCATGCTTAGGTCAGACCCTACTTATCATAATCAAGAAATATAAATTATTCAAATATTTTTGCACTCATTTTAAGTTAACCTCACCATAGAGATTAAAGATAAAAATCCTATGTCACTTTTGCACTCATCAAATGTCAAACCTTAAGCATAAATTGTATCACAATATCTAGTGATTTGAAATCTAAATTTCAATCCATTTATACTACTTCTATTGTTATCTTGATGATTGTTAACCGGAAGCACAAATATCCTTCAGCCACAATCCCGAGTAATTATAACTTGACTTTCAGTATCATTTATATCATGCCCTAAACACTTATGTCACAATTCTAAGTAATCATAACTTAAGTTTCGATATAACTCATATCACATCCTAATCACTCATGTCACAATCTTAAGTGATCATAACTTAAGCTCTAATACCATTCTGTCATGCCCCGAATCTAATACCTAGATTGGCCATGCGATTGGTCACACGAATCCTAGAATATGCCCTTGAGATCATGCAAGGCATTAGATTTTATTAATGAATGTTATATATTAACAAATACCAAACCTCATACATTTCATAGAACTCGATCATCCAACTGTATTAAAGATGCTCTATCTAATCAACTCTTTTAATCATAGTCCAACTATAACCAAATACTTTATCTTGTAACTTTAAAAAAGAAGAAGGAATAAAGAGGGTTGTAAGCTTTATAGCCAGTAAGAATCTCCACACACTTACACTAGTATAACATAATCTAATTCAAAAATGATAGTAAACATTATCAAATAGAAGATAAATCTTAAAATCTCATTTTATGCGATTAAGATAACTTAACATCGATATATACAAAAATATGCATTAATTAAAATCAAACATCTATCTTATTCAAAAGTAATATGCTACATATGTCATCAAGTAAAATATGTTTTTACATAATTATAGTTTTATGTCTTTTCATCCATGTCTCATTAACATGATCCAATTAATCAATCATTATCTTTTAGATTTTGGACAAATCACAGTCACTTTCCAGTCCGTGACTAGCAAACTCAAGTATCTACCATGTATTTGTCCATAGCTAGACCATCCTCAATATATGTACCATGTACTGTTCATCCATGGCTAGGCTATTCTATGTACTATCTGTCTGTAGTTTGGCTATTTCATATACTATCCATCCATAGCTCAGCTATTCCATATACCATCCACCTGTGGCTTGGCTATTCTACGTATTATCAATGCATGACTAGGTTATTCTTTATTTAATGTGGCTAATCAAATACCATTTTCTTGATTATCAATTTATCAAATCTTAAATATGTTATCAAATTATATTTATTTCAAGATTTTTAATAATCAATATCATGATTCAAATCATCCAAAAAAATAATTATATTTGATACAAATATATTATACAAAAAATATAAATAACTATATACAATCAAAATTCAAATATACATTACGAGAAATCGAGGTCATGTAGTACATAAATAATCATACATACCAATGATCATATCCAAGGATCAAAACTATGCAGTATAAGAATATATATATAAAAACTAGTGATTGTATCCAAAAATTCTTACTTTTACTAGCGATAAATTTAACATGCCAGATACTAATCCAAACCCAGATCCTCGATTTAGACACTAAGAAACTCGCTCGACATCCTTCTATTTGACAAATTAATTTTCTACATAATCAATCTTAATATTAATAAATAAATTTTATAGTGCAATGATTATAAATCTAGAACCACCTTAAACTAAGGTTCATCAAGGATCCGCCCATCAATCCCTTGATTCTATCTTTATAATCTTCCTCATCGCTAAGAAAGAGAAACTTTTTAGAGAGAGAAAGTAAAAAAAGATAAAATAGAGAAAAAGTGGAGAAAGAGATTAGAGAGAGGAAAGAGAAAATGAGAAAAAAAAATATTTTCTTTTTCTTCCTTTTCCTTTTCTTCTCATTTTCTTCTTTTTATTCTTTTCTTCTTCTTCTCTCTTCTTCTTTCGCTTGGCCTGAACAGGGGATCCTGTGCTCCCCGTTCATCCCCCTCAAGACATAGGGGTTCTTGCTAGGAGGAGGTAGCTATGGCAAGGGCCCATAGTGGCGCAGCCATCGGTCCCGGTCCAATGTTCAATGATGATGGGCGATGCCAAAAAAATAAAAGAAAAAGGGGCAGAATAGTGATCCTTCTTTTCACACACTAATTCAGCTATTGCTGGCCAAAAATAGGGCATGAGGCCACGAGAAGGAGAGGAATAGGGAGAGAGAAGGGCCGGAGCTCACCTTGGCCTCCGTTGATGCCAATGGCTCTAATAATGATGAGCACGATCAAAGCTTCTGTGTGTAGAAATTCATCGATGATTCCCCTCCATTTACCTTGGTATTCGATGGGGGAAATGGGAGAGATCTCTCCTCCTTAAATCAAGTTGCAGGAGAGGAGTTAGACTCCCTCCTCGCCTCATTTGAGATTCTGATTGGGAGTCTATTCAAAGAATCTCTCTTTTTTTGGATTATTATAAGTAGGCCTAAGTCCATGGGCTGGGTATTACAAAACATGCTATCAAGTAACGATGCTTTTAAGCATTAGCATCGGATAACAACTGTTTTTAAGTTCGATGATGCTTTAAAGCATCATCGGACTCCACCTTCTTCTCCCACTTCTCAATCTTTCTCTTCACACCAATGCCCAAATTTTCACTTCCCCTGTCCAAAAATTTACTTTCCCAGTTTTTTCTCCCCCCATCCTTAAATTTTCCCACCTTGAACCCAATGATCAGGTGGTTCTCATTGAGCACATCTAGTCACTCGATGCTGGGGCTCGAGGAGGACATCTAGAGTAGCCACCATTGTTGATGGAGTGGCACACCAAGATCTCCGTCATTGGCACCGAAAATATTGAGATGGCCATCACCCAGACGGTCCTCTCCAAGGACCTTGTCGACAAGCTCACCCTCATTAATGCCAAGCCCAACAAGCTCCATGGTGAGATGCTCGACCTCCAGCATGTCACTAACTTCCTCCTATGCACCAAGATCCATGCCTCCCCTGACTACACCATCACCGCCACCTCTGTGTTAGGAAAATGCCTCGAATTTGGTGCCTGAAGAAGTCCTAAAAGAAGATCCAATGAGAAGCCCAGTCCATGAGAGAGAAGAGAAAAAAGGGAAGGGTTAGAATAGGCTTGGCCCATATGCACCGCCCCATAGGTTCGGCCGGTAGGTCACCCTACAAGCACCGTCCCACACCAATGTGGCCCAGGCGAGTGCATGGCTAAAGCGAGCACATGGCCTAGTGCGATGTGAGGGTGGGTGCTGGCCAGGCCTAAGTGGGCATGCAGCAGCCCAAGCCTTGGCATTATCCCCCTTTGCAATGTTTTATGCACATTTTTTGGTGCAATATTTTTTGCTGGTTTGAGCAGGATGAGCAGTGGTTCAGGGATTTCGATGGCATACATGCAAGGATATGATGGTAGTGCATGACCTACACCAAAATTAGACTGCCTGATGCAATCCATCATAATCCGTGTGATTTGGCCTGATTTGAGTATGATTTTTGATACAATCGATGCCAATCGATAGTCAGGAAGAGCTTTATAGTCAAACTGATATTGGAAGAGCAACAAGACTCTGATTTGGATGCGGTTTAGACTGTTGAGCTCTTGGTAAGATACTTTTCATCGTAGAGTCTATAAAAATGTGGGCAAAGGACTAGGTTAGTTATAAGGATCAAAAGAGTGGTGAAAGGTCTCTAAAGAGTAGCTGAGTTGAGAGCTTATAAGAGAGATTTTGGGATTTCTTGTTGAAAGGCTTGTACAAGATTGAGAGTGAAAGTTTCTAATCTTATAAATTTAATTTTCTTATAGTAAACTTACATGCCCAAATTATTTGTACCTTTTATCTTATTTTATCTCTACTTCCTTCTCTTGTGATATCGACATCGATAATCATGATCCTGGAAATGGAGATCCATATTCTGTATAAGTGATCCCTTGATAAGAGTGGTATCAATGCAATTGCTTCAATAACTAGTATCAGAGTCCTGATTATTTGTGTTGATCGAGATCAAAGAAGATGGAGAGAATAGGTGTAATCAAGTTGGAGATCAACTGGTTCGATGGAAAGAGTAATTTCTTTCTCTAACAAGCTAGAATGAAAGACGTGCTCATCCAGTAGGGACTGATCGATATTCTCATATACGAGAAGAGGTCGCCACTATGGAAGAGAAGACATGGAGGTAGCTCCAGATATAGGCGGTGAGCATGATCTACTTGTATTTAGTGAACGATATTGTGATTTATTACTGAGCGAGACTTTCTAATGGTATCATGGGAGAAGTTCGAGGAGCTATACATGATAAAATTTCTCACCAACATGTTGTTCCTTTGAAAGCAATTCTACCAACTACGGACAACCGAAGGACAGAGCATGTAGGAACACCTCAACAATTTTCAAAGGATCCTCACCAATCTTCATAGTATCTGTGAAAAAATTGAGGAGAAGACCAGTGAACTGGTCTTACTGTCATCCCTACTGCAGTCTTTCAAGTCCTTGGTGACTACTCTTCTAGTAAAAAGAGTACCATCAAGATGGAAAAAATCACCTTGGCATTACTCTAGAACAAAGTTCTCAGGTGGAAGAACCGGGCTTCGAGTTCATGTTGAAACTTTACATTGATAATTTTTGGAGGAGCAGGTGGTAAAAGGCGAAGCGATAGAGAATCACGAGATGGATGGTCCAAGTCAAAGAATGCAAGTAGGATCAAGTATTTCTGATATGATGAGCTAGGGCATCATGTTAGAGATTGCTCATAGCTCAATGATTGGATGAGGGATACTATGATGGTAGTGATGATTGATACATTAGTGATGTACTGATGGTATCTGACGAGTATAGCTGTCAACGGATCGGGTCTGGATCCAACGGATCTGGATCTAGATCTAAATTTGGACCCATGTACCCGGACCCGGACCCGATTAGTCATAGTTAAATGGATCCAGGTCTGGATATGTAATATCCAGACCCGACAGACCTGAGACACAATTAAATAAAATAATATTATATATATTTATATATTTATATATATTTATATAAATATTGGATGTTGGATCATAATCCAACGGTTAAAATCTATCAAGGCTTTTAACTATAAAAGCTTCTGTGCCCTAGCACCTTTTTCAGTTTCTCCCTTCTAGCCACCCAACGAATCCCCAATCCGCTCCAGCGCTGCACCTCCATGCCCGGCCGACACCTCCTCCTCCTCCATCTCCTCATCCCCGGTCCCTTCCTCGGCCCCGAACCTCTACAATTCCTCGGCCCTTTTTTCAGCTCCTTCATCTCCTCCAGATCCTTCAGTCGGCTTCGGAGCTCCTCCTCTCATCGTCCTCTTCCTCACTCCCACTATCGCTGCCGCCCCAGGCTAAGCTAGAGGCAGCCACCTTGGAATTCTTCCCGCTTCTCCCCTCAGATCCTTCAGTCGGCTTTGGAGTTCCTCCTCTCAGTCATCCTCTTCCTCGCTCCTGCCGTCGCCGCCGCCCCAGGCTGAGCTGGAGGCAACCACCTTGGAATTCTTCCCGCTTCTCCGTCGGAGGGCCAATCGCGTCACCTCCCTGACCATGTCCGGGAGGTTGTGGAAGCACTTGGCATGGATGGCGACGGAGAGCAAGGGGCTAGGGGGCGGCTCACGCCTCACCGTGCGGCAAGCGGTCGCCTCGAGGTGCCAGGCCTTGGCGGCGCGGTAGGACCTGGTGGTCCGATGAGAGCTGGCCTCCACGAGGAGCACAAGGTTGCCGAGGAGAACGGCGGTGGCCATGGCACCGGATCTCGAGAGGATCGGGATGAGAGAGAAGGGGGAGTGGATGCCCAATCCGTGAGATATTTTCTTAAGGGGTGAGAAAGAGATGGACGCAGTGGACGATCGGTAAGTTTTTTTTTTTAATGCTCGTTCTTGTTCGAGTCTGGGTTCGAGTCCGGATACCTGGAATCCATTTGGGTCCGGGTCTGGACTCTAAAATCAAACCCGTCGGGTATTCGGGTCCAGGTCTAGATTCGGTAGCTAAAGTCGGGTCCGGGTCTAGATATCTGGGTTCTGACCCGAACCCGACCCGTTGACAGCTCTTCTGATGAGGTATCCCCTTCTTTTTAATGAATTTTAATTAGATTCTACATGTCCACATCATATTTGTTGCAGAGTGGAGCTATTCAACTTTCTGGAAAGTAGAGATAGTACTGTCTACTGACTAGATAGATCGAGCTGTGCGATCGCGGGTATCGAGATAGACAACTTGGACGTGCATGATGGAATAGCGAAGAAACTAGGTGAGGTTTGATGCATATCCATTTTCACATAAATCTTTTTTTCTTAGCAAACTTGATAGGGACCGAGAGTCTATTTTTTTTATTTTATTTGAGTCCATTAGTCATATGTCACTTTAGTCAAAGTGAGCCAATCGAGTCCTGTAACAAAGTGAGACAACTGAGTCAGTTGAGTCCACTTAGTCAGACCCAGTCATTTTAGTTCAGTCAAGAGTCCAGTTGAGTCATTCAAGTTAAGAGGAGAGTCATCATACCAGGAGATTTACCCGGCCCCCCAACCAGAGACTGCCTTGATGCACCTGGACCCTTTCATGCCGCCACGCCCGCAAGAGAGAGCTCCAGTCCAAGACAGGTCCACTGTTGATTGGTCCACCAGGGTTTCTTGGCCTACAAGTCAGGGTTTCTTAGCCCTCAAGTAATGTACCCTGGGATGAATCTATAAATACCACCCCCGCTCTTGTATTGAATATCTTTTTTCTCATGAATACAAACTAATATTGAAAGTTATTTTGTCTGAATATTTTTTCCCCGGATTGGAGTGGGTGTGATGCCCTAGTTCCTTGTTCTTGAGTGCAAGTCCTAATCCACTGGTGACTTCTATGCTCGCCAGCGATCCTCCCTGCTTTGCCCCGCATCAACTTGGTATCAGAGCCCAGTGGATTAGGGTTTTCTCCTCCTCCCCGGCCTCCCATCGTTTCTCCTATCCAGATCTCTCTGTGTAAGATTTCTCAAACCTCAGTCAGCCACCGAGCTCTGTCAAAACCCTGCATCAGCCTCCCTCCCATAACCCCAACGTCCCATCATCATCGACCGTCGCTGCCCAAGCCATCTCCACCGGACCTCCGCCCGTGAAGCCCGTCTCCTCCGGCACGTCCGATCTCCATCACCCCAATCAATGCCCAGTAGATGGAACCCCGTGCCGCAAACTTCCACGTACGGTCCACCGATCCGGCCGCCCGTGTCACCCGCAAAAAGATCCATCTCAGCTCCTGCCCCGGCCTCCTCCTCCCAGCGGGAGGATGCCGGCACGGTCGAAGGGGGCGGATGGAAGAAGAAAGTGCCGGATCTGCTCCCGGCCTCCTCCCGCTGCCGACGACGCCGACGCACTCGACCGCTGCCCTGCTCCCCGTCGGCCACCCGCCCCTTCCCCCCCCCCTCCGCTTACAACCGGAGACACCCGACGATGACGCCGGACTCTTCCGAACACATGCCCAAGCCGAACTACGGCCTTTTCCCGATCGGAGAGACCGGCCGAGATGCTCACCGTGTCAGCCTTCTCCCCGTCCGTGCCATCACTGGCACCGACAAAACCCCCTCCGCCACCCACTTCGGCTCGGACTAGATTCCGGCAGCCCATCCCGCTCCCCCTCGAATCAGACCACAACCGATGATCCTAGATTTGCCCGTGCTAGGCCGCTGCCCGTGCCCCCACTGTCGCCCACGCCCCACTACTGTCGCCCCCATGTTGTCCACCGGAAGCATCTCCCCGAGCCGCCGTCTCCGCCCCAACGCCGCCACTGGCGAAGCTCACCAGACTTCCCTCCCCCCTCCGCGAGCCTCCCCTGTTTTGGTTAATGGAGAAGATGAAGTCCAACATGAACGAGAAATTGCACGGTTTCTAGAGTAGCACAGATCTCAGTGCTGCATAATCTTCAAAGCTGCACTTATTTCGGAGCAGCCATAAAAAAAGAAAATCAGTGAAAAAAATCAGTGAAAAAAAAAGAAAAGAAAAAAAAAAAAGGTGAACCCAGCCTTGGAGTCCCTTTTTAATTTGGTTAGTTTCGATTTCATCAAACCCCCGCTGAGCCTGACTCGACGGAGTCGAGTTCTCCCCACCGCAGGAGAATGATGGAGACCGAGAGTCTATTTTTTTAATTTTATTTGAGTCCATTAGTCCTGTGTCACTTTAGTCAAAGTAAGCCAATCGAGTCCTGTAATAAAGTGAGACAACTGAGTCAGTTGAGTCCACTTAGTCAGACCCAGTCATTTTAGTTCAGTCAAGAGTCCAGTTGAGTCGTTCAAGTTAAGAGGTGAGTCATCAGACCAGGAGATTTACCAGGCCCCCCCAACTAGAGATAGCCTTGATGCACCTGGACCCTTTCATGCCACCAAGCCCGCAAGAGAGAGCTCCAGTCCAAGACAGGCCCACTGTTGACTGGTCCACCAGGGTTTCTTGGCCTACAAGTCAGGGTTTCTTAGCCCTCAAGTAATGTACCCTGGGATAAATTTTTAAATATCGCCCATCCCCTCTTGTGTTAAACATCTTTTTTCTCATGAATACAAACTAATATTGAAAGTTATTTTGTCTGAGTGTTTTTTCTCCGGATTGGAGTGGGTGTGATGCCCTGGTTCCTTGTTCCTGAGTGCAAGTCCTAATCCCCTGGTGACTTCTATGCTCACCAGCGATCCTTCCCGCTTTGTCCTGCATCAAAACTAAACTTAAACGGCTATATGTGGAGAACTAATGATGGAGTCCTAAAGGTCCTGTATGGTAGTAGGGTCAGATACCACCGATGCATCAGGTGGCTACACATGCACAAGGTCGGATACCACTGATGCACTGGGTAGTGACAGCCATCTTGGTGGCATCCATCAGCCTTGCCGCACTGATAGATGCCACATGCGATAGAGCCGCGTACCATCCTGGTGGCCGAACTCGTCACGCGATGTGACGAGTCTTACGGGGCACAGGTGGGCCCAGTGCCCATCATGCCCTGGGTTTGCACTGACATTGCCATGCCTGCACCCGTCGCCTTCTATCCCGTTGCTCGATAGATACCCCATCTCATCGTGCCGCACCGACGATACTCGGCATGACACCACCACCATCACAACTGGTACACGTACATCAACAAATATATTATATTATTATATATAATATATAATTTAATATATTATAAGATATTTATTATAATATAAAATATATTAAAATATATTATTATAATATCATGCTATTATATTTTATATTTTTAAATTTTTTATTAATTTTTTATTTTTTATTAATTTTTTAAGTTAAAATCATATCTTGTACATGTGATTTCAATTTTCATGTAATTTTTACCACCTATTTTTCTTTTTACATGTTCAAAATAATTTTATTTTTATAGATATGCTTAGAACGATGTTAGTTTCATAAATATTGAATAAAAAATATTATTTAAAAAATTTTCTTGGATAGAAGGCTCAAAGGAATTTGCGTGATTCAAGCTCATGTACCCGAGGCCTTTATTTAGTTAATCATGCTAAACTGACCTGCTCTAAATTTCAATGCCAGCATCATGTATCCGCCAGAATTTTCTTAGAAACTTTTCCATTCTTCCTTTTGAAGAGAATTTGCCTGGAAGCATGTTGTAACCTGCATATTGATAGCGATAAAAGCCTAGTATATATATTGGGTTGATAAAGAAATTAATGTAAACCTGAAACACGATAAAATCAAACAATTATGACTCGAATTTAAAGACAAAAATATAAATGTGTCAACTAGCTAGACCGTAACTGCCTTTTATTTTTTATTTTTCGCTTCAGTTCTTCCTCTCCAAGAAGACTGCTTTTTCTTTTTTTTTCTTTTGGACAGAAGAAAACTGCCTTCTTTTAATATAGAATTTTGCATAATTTCCATAGCACTATATTTGCTTCCGTCAATGCTGATGATGTAAGGGAGAGTTGGAGAGCTTTGAAAATTATATAAATTGTGATCCAATGATTGATATAATAAAAGAAGATCAATCATTCTTTCATGTAAAGGACATAATCCGAACCTTTCGAAGTGAATAATTAAGAGCTAGCACCACCCGTGTCCGGCCCGTCCCGAACCCAGTACCTAGGTCGACCACACGACCATTGCAAAAATCCTAGAATACAATCTAGAGATCATACAAGGTCTTAAAAATCCATTACAACTTCAATTTCCAAGAACATTATTGATCACAATTCATAACAAAATAATCAATATTAAAGAAATAATACAACTAATATAATTAGAAATTCAGTTGTCCTTCAATCATCCGATCGGTATTAATACTCTCTGTCTATCCATCTTTTTTACTCATGAATCCAAATCATAGTCAAATTGAACATCCTGCAACTCTGAAAAGAATAGGAGTGTGAGTTTTACAACCTAATAAGAATCTCCACACACTCATAGCAGTACAATATAATATAATTCGAAATTAATAGTAAACAGTATCAAATAAAATATAAATATCAAAATCTTGTATCAAGATATCAAGATAATTCAAAATCAAAACATGCATCAATTAATATCAAATATCCATCTAATTCAAAAGTAAGACACCATATATATCATTAAGTAAAATATTCTTTTTTATTTAATTATGGTTTCTCCTCTTATTATCCACATCTCATTAATATGATATGTATCAACCATTATTATCTTTAAAGTTTTGGACTAATCATGGTCACGCTTCAGCTCATGACCGACAAATTCAAGTATCTATCATGTACTATACACCTGTGGCATAGCTATTCCACATACTATCCATCTGTGTCTCGATAATTCTATGTATTATTCGTCTGTGACTCAGCAATTCCGTATATTATCCATCCATGGCTGGGCAACCTCTCATATTATCTGCCTGTGGCTCAACGATCCCACATATTATCCATCTATTGCTCGATTATTCTTTGTTTAATATGGATAATCCAAATCTCATTTTTTTATTATTAATTAATCGAATCTCAATCTATTATCAAATTATATTCATTTCAAGATTTTTAATAATCAGTATCATGATCCAAATCATCTAAAATAGTCATGTTGTGATACAAACATATTATATAAAAAATATAATAAATATATCGATGATCATAAATATCTATCATGATAAATTAAATCTTATAATGTATAAATAACATACATGCTAATGCTCATATCCAACAATTAAAAAATCATGCAATATAAAAATATATATATAAACTGGTGACTATGTCCAAGAACCCTTACCTCTATTAGAGATAGATTTAACATGCCATATATCAATCGCCACCCGGATCCTCGATCTAAGTGCTAAGAGACTTGCTCAACATCCTTCTGCTCAAAAAATTATTCTCCTACAAAATCAATCTTAATATTAAAAATAATTCTATGGTTTACCAATCATAGATCTAAAATCTTCTACCATAATTCGTTAATGATCCACCCACTGATCCTTGATCCCAACTTCATAACCTTCCCAATTCTAGGAGAGAGAAGATTTTAGAAAATGAAAGTAAAGAGAGAAATTAGAGAGAGAAAATATTCTAGAAAGAGAAAGTTAAAAGATCATTAATCTTGGAGTGAGAAAGAGAGAAAGGGAAGAGAGATTTTTTTCTTTTTCTTCTTTTCTTTTTCTTATTCTCTTCCTTTTCTTTTTTTTCTTCTCCCCTCTTCTTCTTTCGCTTGGCCTGAATAGGGGACTTATGCTCCCTGTTCATCCCCTCCAAAACCCAGGGAATCTCATTAGAAAAAGGGTGGCCATGGCTGGGGTCCATGGTGGCACAGCCATCGATCCCAGTCAGGCATTTAACGGTGATGGGTAGCACTGAAAACAAGAAAAAATGAAGGGAAAATAGGGAATTTGGTCTTCTCCAATTAATCCAGCGATCGCCAATCGAAACATAGGCATTCAAGAGCCGAGGAAGATGGAAAGAAAGTTCACCAGGGATTTTCAGCCTCATGCCTAATTTTTTGATGGATTTTTAGCCATGAATCTAACATGCATGTGAGGGTAATCCGAGCAAAGAATAGAGAAAATACAGGAGGAAAAATAATAGCAGGAAGGGGTTCTCCAGTAGTGGGTTTCTAGAAAGGGAGGGGTTCTTCTTGTAGCTGGAGAGCTTCGAATATGGCTAGATTTCGATTCCGTTAAGGAGAAGAAGTAGACTCCCATCGGGAGTCTTCGTCCTCAGATTTTTCTTTTTTTTTATTTTATGTTGGGCTAAATTGGTCGGCCCAAAAGGACTGGGTTTTACATTCTCTCTCCCTTAAAATAATTTTGTTCTTGAAATTAGCTTATTTAAGGTTTAAACTTTGAAAGTACTCAACCTTGATATCATTGTCAAGCTCCCAAATAATTTGCCTTCTAGAGTGTTTACCTTATAAGTTCATGTCATCTAATAACTCAATCCATTTCATCCGTAATACATATCAAATTCTCTTAATTTTTTTCAAAAGAATACTAATCTTTTGATGCCAATATAATTAATTATCCATGATTAATTTTACAAGAAAATTATAATGGCTCCAAACTTTCAAATATCCAATCCTAACATTATCCTTAGCCTTCTAGATGATCCCTCTCTTAGAATGCTTTCTTCATAAAACCTTAATATAATAAAATTATATGGTATCTCCATTTGATCCTTACCATTTATGATATATAGTAAATTTTCTCAATTTCTTTCAAATAAACATTAACATCTCAATCTTGAATTAAAATATATTATTCTTTATCCATAAAATTTATTGCTCTTGATTAACTCTATATGGAAATTATAATTAGCCCAGTCTATACTATTAACATGATAAAAGAAACCTTGAATATTAAATATTCTTTAGAATCTAAAGCCTTTTTTTTTTAACCATTTTCATGATTTTATAATTAGACTTTTATCTTAGAAAAATCTCAAGCCCCTTCAAGTAATGAAATCATAATGTCAAATCTAAAAGAAACTTTATATCAAATTATTCTAGATCCAAACCCAATAAAATAATCATCATTTATTTACTCTAAATTTGGAAATGTCCAAAAAATTTTTTGAAGTTCTCTATATTGGGAGAACCTACCGATGAAAATTACATAGCTACATATACAAACTAGAGTTAATGAATAACTCAAACTATCATGCTTCTATTGCATACTCTAATATAAATTTATCAAACCCTCTAGATTTTATTAGATGAATTTCTGATAAAGATACCACTTTATATTAGAATCTAAGAAAAATCCAATGTTGAAGTTTTTTTTTAATCAAATGCTAAATATTAAGTATAAATTGTATTATAATATCTAATGATCTAAAATCTAAACCATAAATCAATTTCTGCTACTTCTATCATGTCTCTAGTCATTTATATCACAATCCTAAGTGATCATAACCTAAATTCTGATACCACTTTACCACGCCAAGAACCCAGTATCTAGGTCGGCCATGCGACCGGCCACATAAATCCTAGAATACACCTTAGAGATAATTCAAGATCTTAAAAATTTATTATAACTTTAATTTTCAAGAATATTATTGATCACAATCCATAACAAAATATTCAATATTAAAGAAATAATATAACTCATATAATCATAAATTCAGTTATCCTTCAATCATTTGATCGATATCAATAACTTTTTATATATCCATCTTTTTACTCATAAATCCAAACCATAGTCAAATTGAACATTCTAAAACTTCGAAAAAAAGTAGGATGTGAGCTTTATAATCCAGTAAGAATCCCTATATACTCACATCAATATAATATAATATAATTAAAAATTAACAGTAAACAATATCAAATAGAATATAAATCTTAAAATCTTATATCAAGAGGTCAAGATAACTCAAAATTAAAATATGCATTAATTATTATCAAATATCCATCTTATTAAAAATGAGATACCATATATGTCATTAAGTAAAATCTTCATTTTTACTTAATTATGGTTTTAATTTTTATTATTCACATCTCATTAGCATGATCCAGATCAACCACTATTATCTTTTACGATTTTAGACTAATCGCAATCACACTCCAACTTGTGATCGGCAAACTCAAGTATCTACCACGTACTATCCACCTATGGCATGGCTATTCTACGTACTATCCACTCGTGGTTCGGCTATTCCATATATTATATATTCGTAGTTCGGCTATTTCATTTACTATCCATCCGTGACTCGACTATTTCATGTACTATCCATCCATGGGTCGATGATTCTATGTATTATCCTCTCGTTGCTCGATGATCCCTCATATTATTTGCCTGTGGCTTAGCTATTATCTGTTTAATGTGGCTAGTCCAAATACCCTTTTGTTAATTATCAATTTATCGAATCTCAACATATTATCAAATTATATTAATTTCAAGATTTTCAATAATTGGTATCACAATCCAAATAATCTAAAATAATCATGTTTTGATACAAACATGTTATATAAAAAATATAAATAAATATACTGGTAATCACAAATATTCATCATGAGAAATCAAATCATATAATGCATAAATAATATACATGCTAATGCTCATGTCCAAGAATCAATAATCATGTAGTATAAAAATATATATATATAAATTGGTAATTGTGTCCAAGAACCTTTACCTCTATTGAAGATAAATTTAACATGCCAAATATCAATCCATACCCGGATCTTTGACTTAGGTGCTAAGAGACTTGCTCAACATTCTTCTACCTAGAAAATTATTCTTCTACATAATCAATCTTAATATTAAAAATAATTTCATAGTTTAGCAATCATAGATTTAGAATTATCTATCAGGACTCATCAATGGTCCACCCACCGATCCCTGATCCCAACTTTATAGCCTTCCCAATCCCTAGGAGAGAAAAGATTTTAGAGAGAAAAAGTAGAGAGAGAAAATATTCTAGAGAGAAAGTCAAAAGATCATCAATATTGGAGAGAGAGAGAGAGAGAGAGAGAGAGAGAGGAAAGAGAGATTTTTTTCTTTTTCTTTTGTTTTCTTCTTCCCTCTTCTTCTTTCGCTTGGTCCGAACAGGGGACCTATGCTCCCTGTTCATCCCCTCCAAAACCCAGGAGATCTTATCAAAAAAGGATGACCATGGTTAGGGGCCTTGGTGGCATGGCCACCGATCCTGGTTAGGCATTCAATGGAGATGGGCGATGCCAAAAACAAGAAAAAATGGAGGGAAAATAGGGGATTCGATTTTCTTCAATTAATTTGGCGATTACTGGTCAAAATTTAAGCATCCAAGTAAGATGGGAAGAAAGTTCCCAAAGGGTTCTCAGCCTCGTACCTAATTTTCTTGTCAGTTTTTAGTCGTGAATCTGAAGGGCATGATGAGAATAATCCAAACCAAGAAACAAGAAAATAGAGGAAAAACAATGGGAGGAAGGGTTCTCCAGTGGTGGGGTTTCCAGGAAAGTAGGGGGTTCTTCTTATAGCTAGACAGCCTTAAATCTGGCTAGATTTTGACTCTGTTGAGGAAAAGGAGAAGACTCCCAATAGT
This sequence comes from Areca catechu, assembly GCA_021397845.1. Lineage (NCBI taxonomy): Eukaryota > Viridiplantae > Streptophyta > Magnoliopsida > Arecales > Arecaceae > Areca > Areca catechu. The sequence continues at coordinate 8,844,311 of CM038046.1, forward strand.
CCTTAGATTTTTCTTCTTTTTTTTTGTGTTGGGCCAAATTGGTTAGCCTGAAAGGGCTGGGTTTTATAGCCCATGTCCTGATCTTCCAAAGAAATGAAAGAGAACTCGTGCTGCCTCCATCCTCCGGCCCCTCTCCCAGGCATCCTCCATTTCTGAAGTGCCACTCTCTACTATGTACGTGCTCTTTCCCTTTGCAACTCCTAATTAAAGATTTCATTTCAAGCAATTCTATCACAAACTCCTAAGTTGGTAATAAAATTAGCCTTTTCAAAGAGGATAACAAGTTAGACCAATCTACTTTTTTTTAAAAAAAATCAGCGATTTAAGTAATAAATAAGTTAAAAACTAATGCAAGATTTTGCAATGCTTGTATGCTGCTTTTGAACCATTAATCTAAAAGCCCCAATGAGATGGTCAGATTACATACTAATGTAACCCAAACCACTTGCTAGACAACTCCTAGTCTAGTCAAAAGATGAAAGGTGTTTTTTTTTGCATTACAAATGATGAAAGGTATTTGAGAATATGTTATGTTGGAACTAGAACATGGCACAACAAGCAGCCAGCTCGAGCATGCCAATGATCTACAAGATCACCAATGTCGCCGCACAAGAAAAGTGGTCTAATATCAGAGGTTATCATCCCTTCCAAGTTCTCTAGGATTAATGGAGGGCTTTCATCATGCATCATGGAAAACTTTTTTTTTGATAAGAAAAAGGGATAGGATAATAAGCCAAGTGTAGCTACTCCCAAAGGTCCCCATCCCACCATAAAATGTTCGAAACAAGATATTGGATTTATACAGTTTTTTTTTTTATCTGAAGATAAGTACGTCAATCCGATACTACCAAGATGTCAGCTAGATAGTACAGGGAATAAGAAAGTTCCTAGCCCCTCATCCATCCTACCTGATGCAAGCTCAAGAGATTAATTCTAGATTTAATCAAATCAGCCACAGTATTCTTCCTCGAACTCATGCCAAATGGATATAAGGTAAGTCCATATCCAACCAAGACTACCATGTTGGTGGTGCATTATGGGAAACTACATTAGGAGAAGGTCGTTCCTTGGAATTGCTAGGTATCTCCTTTCAATCAAGTGCCCTAGAAGTTCTAGCAGCTATTTTAAGTGATAGCAAAGATTTAGTGAATGAGACCCTTCGAGATGCAACGTTTGGACTGTAAAGTATAGTACCATTGTGAATAGCTATGGAAAAGGATGGCTCTTCTTCACCTATCATATTGAAAAGTGCATGAATATATTCCTACGACAAATGAAAGCATGAATTAGTACTAAAGTTGGATTTGTAGCATCTATTATTGGCAAGTTGAAAGCTCTTGAAAATGTGCACAGCAGATTGGATCGCTTTAGACTTCTGATTAATTATTTTCTATCACTTAGATAATTTATCGAACACTTCATAGGCATAAATAATAAATATAAGAAAGACAAGAAATTTACGTGGTTCGGCAAAACTGCCTACATCCATAATAGAGAAGGAGCAATCCACTATATAACTATCCCGGAATTGGGTACAAAGATGGTACAAATATTCAAATTATAGGGTTCCCAAATAATAACAAATAAGATATACAAATCAACCGCAACAATAAACCAAATGGATATACCTCTCTCAGCCTTGGCTACAAATAAAAAAATAATAATTTGAGAGATAGATTAATACTTTCTCGATCATGGTAATCGATCAAGAGAAAGATACTTTTCTAGGCAGAGACTAAAAAATTGGACCAAAGGGCTGCGATGAGTAGAGAGCAATCAAGACTTTGGAACTTTTTAGAACCAAAGGCCTCATACTCATTTTAAAGAGAAACAACGAAGAAGAGTCCCAAAGTTTTACATTGCTTGCCGGGGAAGAAGTGCAATCGAAGAGAGATTCTTCCATCCTAAAAATCTTCGAAGAAGAAAATGGTAAAGGAATCTCAATCAAAAGGAATTTTATTTAGAACAAATAAGAACAATATTCTTTCTTGCAATAAATAATGTATCTCTATCAAATATGGATGAAAAAAACTTCTTTCTCACTACAAGCCACGAAGGGCATCACCAAGTGCTCACACTGCAAGTTTAGGAAAGTCCTGAACTTACTTGCTAGAATTAGTTAGTGAGCATATCAGTTGGATTATGAGCGATGCCAATCTTTTAAAGCTAGATATTATCATCCTCCACCAAATCTCTGATAAAGTAATATATGATATCTACATGCTTAGTGCATTCATAATACATCTGGTCTCTGGCAAGATGCAAGGTACTCTAACTATCACAGTGAATATCTAAATAGTTCTATTTGAGACCCAAATTTTGTACTAACCTTTTTAGCCAAATAGCTTCCTTCGCAACCTCTATCAATGCCATATACTTTGCCTCTATAGTAGACAAAGCAACTATAGACTACAAAGTAGCCTTCCAACAGACTGCACAACTAAAAAGAGTAAATATATATCCGATCAAAGACCTTCTCCTATCCAAGTTATAAGCATAATCAGAATCACAAAATCTTGTGACAATACAACTTCTCTATCCAAAAGATAACAAACCAAATTAGAAATGCCTTTTAAATATCCCAGTATCCATTTTATAGCTAACTAGTGAGCTTTTCCAGGCTTATCCATGTATCTACTCACAATACTGTCTGTGAAATATCAGGTCGAGTATAGATCACCATCACGTATATAATGCTACCAACTACACTTGCATAAGGCACTCTACATATATATCTCTCCTCATCCTCAGTCTAAGGAGAGAGCCTGGCAGATAATTTGAAATGACTAGCAAAGGAAGTAGTGATTGGCTTAGCTGTAGACATATCATATCTATCCAAGACTTTCTCAATATAACTATGCTGAGTAAGAAAAAGTCAATATGACTGCTTGTCAAGTATGATTTCTATCCTAAGTATCTTCTTTATTGATCCAAGATCCTTCATCTCAAATGCAGTACTAAGCCCAGCTTTTAGCTTCTGGATGACTAATATATCCTTGGCTGTAATCATCATATCATCCATATATAGTAATAAATAACAAAAGGATCCATCTAAAAATTATTGATGCATGCAACTATTATATGGAGGTCTATTAAATCCATGATTGATCATAAACCTATCAAATTTATGGTATTATTATCTTGGAGACTACTTAAGACTATACAATGATCTCTCAAGCAAGCATACATGATCTTCTTTATCTAGAGCCTCAAAATCAGGTGGCTGTTATATATAAATCTGTTCCTCCAAGTCATTATACAGAAAAGTTGTCTTTATATCAAGTATTATAGCTCCAAATCCTAAGAACTAATCAAAGCAAGCAATACACGAATCTCTAAGTCAATGCCCTCTCATTGATTATAGCCCTTAGCCATCAATTTGGTCTTGTATTTGAAATCCTGAGAACTAGCTCCTTCATTCTTCTTGAAGATCTATTTGTAGCTAATTACTTTCATGCCCTTAGGTAACTTGACTAATCTCTAAGTCTGATTCTTTTTCAAAGACTGAATCTCTTCAACCATAATGATGGTCCATTGCTCAGCCTGTGGGCTACTAATAGCCTCTTAATATATGATCGGCTCATCATCAATAGTGTCTGCAATACTCAGAGCATAATCAACTAACTCGGCATAAGCAGAATCCTCAAAACCATACCTTTAAGATGCTCTAATTTGGCACCTGGATCTGTGAATGGCAATACTATTATCCTGAACATGACCATGCATCGTAACCTCCTCCCGAGTCTATATCTCTGTATCTATTTGCTGATCTTGCTTATTCTAAATATCAATAATTGGTTGCTGCTGTTGTGATCTAATAGTTTGATCAATATCAATAATAGTCCGATCCTACTAAACTTGAACTTGATCTCCCAGTGAAGGACTAGACCGAATATGTCATGAAGGAGTAGCTGTTTCATGAAAGTCACATCCCTGCTGACTAGAAATCCTTGGGATCCAAGCTCTGTGCATCATAGTCTATAGCCCTTCATCCCATATACGTATCCAAGAAATATGTACTTCTTAGTCCTAAGATCCAGCTTTCCATCTTTGATATGTGCATATGCTAGATATCCAAAAATTCTAAGTATCAAATAGTCTACAGGTCTTCCTGTCCATAATTTTTTTTGGAGTCTTCATGCTCAATGTTGATACTAGAGATTAGTTTATAATATAATAGGTTATATGTACAGTCTTTATCCAAAAATTTCTACTCAGTCTAGAACTTGATAACATAGATCTAACTCTCTTTAATAGTGTGAGGTTCATGCATTCTACCACACCATTCTAATGAGGTGTACCCACTATGGTTCTATGTCTGACAATGCCTTCTTATTTACAAAAATCATCAAACTCTGTAGAGAAAAATTCTAATCCATTATCAGTGCGAAAGGTTTTCACCTTTCTCTCAGTTTGCCTCTCGACCATAGCCTTCTACTTCTTGAATGTATCAAATGCATCACTCTTATTCTTAATAGTATGAATCTAGACTTTATGAAAGTAGTCATCAATAAACAAAAATAAATATTTGGATCCACCTTTGGATGTAATTAAGACAGGTTCCCATGGATCAGAATGAATATAATCTAATATAGTTGCTATCTTATACACGTCTATAGAAAAGATGACTCTGTATTATTTTTTAAATACACAATGCTCATAAAATCCAAGTGCACCAACCTTCTGGCCACCTAGCAAACCATGACTGCTCAGCTCCTATAAACTTTTATTTGACATATGGCCTAGCCTCTGATGCCATAACTATGTCAACTACTCAATAAAGGACTGTACTGCTGAAGCTTATCCAATAGTTGTGCTGCCATCAAGATAATAAAGGGTACCACTCAATTTGTTTCTCAATAAAGTCAATACTCCTTTATTAATAATTATAGATCTCCTACCCCATCTGTCCTCGAAACCTGCACTATCAAGGGCATTCATTGAGAGAAGGTTTCTCTTCAATTTGGAAACATATATGACATTATCCAGAATCATCATAATATTTGCATGAGATTTGATCTGAACGTTATCAATACCTTTTACTTTACAGATTGCATCATCCACAAGAAGAACGGTGCCTCCTTCACATGATCTAAAAGAAGAGAACCATTCCTTATGGAGTGTCATATGAAAAGATGCTCCAAAGTTTATGATCCAGGTATTAGCCTGACTGACACTATAAGCAGCTGTAAGTACTGCATCATATATAACATTACTATGATCTTTTGAAGTAACTGTAACTGATATTGAATCTGAGACTGTTCCTTTATCTTTTTATTCTTTTTTTTCTTGGACCGTAGAAGTCTACATTTAGATTTTCAGTGGCCTGGCTTCTTGGAATAATGACAAATACCAAGTCTTTTAGGTCTAGATTTTGAACTTGTTTTAGACTTGCTTCTACCTTATCCATCTTTTCTTTGCTCATCTCTACCTCTAACTATAAGTTCTTGTGCTAGAGTCAGAGTCTAATACTCTAACTATACTTTCAACCTAAGCTTATTGGATAACAAAGTAGCTTCTACCTCTTCAAGACTTATCATCTCTCTTCCATAGAGCATGGTAGTAGTAATATTCTCAAAGGACTTAGATAAAGAATAAATTAAAATCAAAGTCTTGTCTTCCTCATCAACATCAACACCAATATTGGCCAAATCAAACAGGAGCTTATTATATTCATCCAAGTGATCCTTAAGTGAAGTCTCTTCCGCCATATAAAATGTGTGTAACTTTTTTTCTCAAATATAGTCTATTGGTAAGAGACTTTGTCATATGCAGGCTATCCAATTTATGGATTCCATATACCTTTAGCTGTATCAAGATCCACAACATTGTGGAGAACTTTGTCACTCAAATCCAAAAAAGAGTCCCTAGAGCACTTTCATTGATTTCCTCTTTGGTAGCCTTAGTATCTTCTAGGATTGCATCCATACCCTAGAGGGCTATTGCCATGCTCTCCTTGACCAACAAATATTTTATTCTTACCTTTCATAGTGCAAAATCACCTGTGCCGTCAAACACCACCACTTCATGCTTTGTGATAATGAAATGAAAAATAACTGCCTCTTAAGCCATTGATAAATTTTGTTGTCCATCATATACCATCCAAACACTCTGATACCAGTTGTTGGGAATGCGCACAATAGATCGGACCACTTAGACTTCTGATTAATTATTTCCTCTCAGGCAATTTATCGAATACTTCACAGGTATTAATAATAAATACAAAAAATATAAGAAATTTATGTGGTTTGGCAAAACTACCTACATCCATAATAAAGGAGGAGCAATCCACTAATAACTATCCTAAAATTGGATATAAAGGTGATACAAATATCCAAATTAGAGGGTTCCCAAATAATAACAAATAAGAGATAAATCAACCACAATAATAAACTAAATGGATAATACCTTTCTGGGCCTTAGCTATGAATCAAGAGAAAATAATCTGAAAGATGGATCAATACTTTTTTGGCCAGGATAATTGATCAAGAGAAGGATACTTTTCTAGGTGAGAACCAAAAAATTGGATTAAAGGGCTGCAATGAGTAGAGAGTAATCGGGATTTTGGAACCTTTTAGAACCGAGGGCCTCATTTTCCTTTTAAAAGGAAATAACAAAAAAAAGTCCCAAAGTCTTACGATGCTCGTTAGAGAAGAAGTACGATCGAAGAGAGATTCTTCTATTCCAAAACTCTTCGGAGAAGAAGTCAAATGAAAAAAGAATCATAATCAAAAGAAATTTTATTTGGAGCAAACAACAACAAAAGCAATAGCCACTGACACCTGCTTTGGCCAATGCACAGTCTCTGGTTCTTTTTTAGCCAATCTTATAGTTGTATTGGACCCAAAGCTAAAATTTATCACGTCTCACACACAGCCACAAACTTTTGAAAACAAGGAAAAAGAAAGCTAAAAATTAAAGGAAGAAAAAAAAGATGACATCTGCAAGTGAAGCTTGAACAGATAATATACAAAACTTAGAACATGCCCAATCTAAAGACTTTGTTAAAACTCACATTATAAAATTAGGAGATATTCAATTAATATGGGGTTAAAACCCATTTAAAAAATAGTATAGAATTAGGAGTTGAACCAATGTAGAACCAATCACGTTGTGAGTAGAGATTCAGTTTAGTCCTCAATTGATTAGAGGATGATAAAAGTCATAAGAGTAGCACTACAAGAAAGCAGTGTTTTAGTAACTGATTTTGTAACTGATTTTTTTTGTTATATTTGTAACTTATTTTGCAACCAATTTTGCAACCGACTTTTTTTCTTAATAATTTAGTAACTGATTCAAATTGGTTGCAAATGCAGTTGCAAGATTCTCATATTTCAACCAATTTTGCAATCGATATTTTCTGACATAATTTGCTACCGATTTTGAGACTGACTTTTTTAATTTAAAAATAAATTATTTAGTAATATATAAATTACATAAATTAGCAATTGATATATCGGTTGCAAAAATTGATTAATTTTTTTAAATAACAAAAATCAATTTTAAAAAAATTTAAAATCGATCGAAACCGAAATTCATTTAAAAATATTTTTTAAGTTTATTTTTTAACTTTGCAACTGAATTTTTGGTTTCAAAATTTCATTTAAAACAAAATTTAATTTTCTTAAGAATTTTGCAACCAAAAATTCGGTTGCAAAAAAATGATTTTTTTTAAAAAAAAAAATTGGGAATTTCCGGTTGCCCTAACCCTTTCTGGCTTTCTCCCTTCCAGCGAATCGGCAAATCCCCAAATCCCCTCGACCACTCCACCTCCACGATCGATACCTCCCTCGATGACCGAGCCCTCCACGGCCGACACCTCCCCCCCTCGATGGCCAACACCTCCGGCCTCCCCCGATGGTGGACCCCTCGATGGTCAACGTCTGCTGCTCCGAGCCTTGACATCAGCCTCCCCCCGCGATGGCGGACCCCTCGACAGCCGACATTGCTTGCTAGCCACTCGCTGCTCCAAGCCTCTACATTGACCTTCCCCCCCCCCCCGATGGCAGCCCCTCGATGGCCGATACTTGCTACCCGTTGACACCTTTACTCTGCTGCTCCGAGTGACCGAGCCTCGATATTGGCTGCCCCCAATGATGGATCCCTCGACGGTCAATGCCTGCTGCTCCGAGCCCTCGACGACTGATGCCTGCTGCTCCGAGCCTTGACATCGACCTCCCCCCCGACGGCGGACCCCTCGACGACTGATGCCTGCTGCTCCGAGCCTGGACATCGGCCTCCCCACTAACGATGGACCCCTCGACATCATAATTGCGGTATAAGGTATGTTTAACTTTTTCCTGATAGTGTAGACATCAATGTCCTTCTGGATGCTATAAGGAGAGAAGCTCGTGGAGGTTAATTATGCAAGCTATTTAGTGATTGGCCACCCATAAAAAAAAATATCCATGGCTTATTTAACTTCATTTATTGTGTCTTGATTATTATATAAAATAGAAAATGATTAACGTAATTGTGACCACCATACATCACTGTTATTTAGATAATCAAAGATTGGAGTCATATATGTAATCAGTCCTTTGTGGTATTGGTGAAAATTGGTTGATTGAATTGCACTTAGATTGTTGTTGAGTAGGTTGATCAAATAGCAAGCAAAGAAAGATGAGCACATTCTAAAGATGCTACAGGGTTATTGTAGGGTACCTTTGCATATTTGATGGTATGTGCTCTATTCATGACTTATTTTGGTTGTAAGGATGTTCTCTTTATGTCTGAATTTTGTTTGAGGCAGCAGAATCTTTGGAAAAGAAGCATACAATTACTGTGGCATGTTCACCAGGAGCCACGTTTTCACCTCTATTATACTCAGGACCTCCTATACATGCTCCAGCACCTATCATGTATAATATACCACACCCTACTTATGCTACATCTCCTACAGTCCATTCATCATCTTCTTAGTCAGGATTCGTCACTATTCATTCATCATCTCCTCATTCATCAACCGGCACTGTTCCTTCATCATCTCCTCATGTATTGCCAGTTAATCCTGAGCCTAGTGTCCTCATAATGCACGAGGCTTATAGACCAACGATGGTAGGGCTATATTGATCCTTGATGGAGAGGGATAATAGTAATATTAAATTTTAGCCTTATGATAATTGTTGAAATATATATTTTATATTAGATTTTTTAATTGACTTACTTGTACTTTGTAGGTTTTTACCATCTCATCCAGTTGCCAATGCCATTGTAGAAATAATGAGGAGCCATTTTGATAAGCCATGGGTATCATGGAAAAAAAATACCGCACGGTATAAAAGATATGTGGTTTGATGAGTTTAAGGCAAGTAATTTTGCTTAGTCTAATGTAAGTTATTTTTTAATAGTTTTTATTATCATTTAACTGGCTACTGAATTCATAATATATGAGATATCAGTTTCAGCCACTGGATGAAATATGGGGACGTCGTAATTTCGAAAGACGTGGTGCGGCTTGACTAAAAAATCTCCTTGCTAATGCTAGAAGAGACATGGAGAGACCGCCATGGCTCGAAGACTTTGTATGGAATAAATTATGCAAGCACTGGTGCACTGCCTAATATCAGGAGAAGTTACAAAAAGCAAAAGTAAATAAAGCTTCTGATAGCGACGGTTTTGGTCCTTCTCATCATACTTGTGGCTCTATTACTATATCCCAGCACAGATACAATTTGGTAAGCAATACCAACCAAAATCTTTAATACATTTACAATTCATATTAATAAAATATCTTGTTCTTCGAAATACAGACTTTGAAGATGGGTACTGTGCCTTCTCCATCTGACTTATTTATCTATACCCATCAGAGGAAGGATAAGACTTGGGTTGATAGGAGATCAGAGCATATTTGCATAAGTAAAAATTTTGATTTTATTCTACTATTTTTTTTTACACTAACTGAATTAAATATTTCAGTCTGAATTTAGACGTAACATGGAAGAGACACAATCTCAAAGCAGTGCTGATTCTAGCTAGTAGCAAACTCCACCATCGGAACTGGATGTATGGATTCATACTGTTGGTGGAAAGAAGAAAGGAAGGGTGTATGGGCTAGGATTAGAGTCCACTGCATTGACAGGCCCGTCAAATTTTCAAGGACAATCTTCATCCCCCTTACAATGGTTAAATACTAAAGAATTCCAAGAGCAAGTATGGAAGCAGGTTGAAACCGAAGTCAATACTCGGGTACAAGCTGTTGAGCAAGAAATGGATGAACTACGGAGGCGGGTTGAATACAATGAACGACTGTTGCAAGAGATATTATCTAGCATAAATTTTTAGCCTTTAGCAACTCCTGCTTTTACTGTTAATCCTTCGCAAAGAACTAAAATGGATCCTTTTCAGAGGTACCGTGTACAAGGATCACAACGAGGAGGGGGGAGGATAACAATGACGAGGACGATGATGAGAAGGAATAGGAGCATTTGCACATTCTTAATATTACCTTGTTGCACCTTTTACTGTTATTTGTTTTGCTTTGTATTATAAACTGCACCTCTTAATATTACCTTGTTATCTGCAGTTAGAGGCTGTGATGAGTTGCCTTGGTATCTTCATGATGCTTCAAGTGCTGAAAGTGTATGCTAGCTCGGACCATTTTGCCTAGATCTAAATGGTGTTGCAAATTTGGATGGCTTGCTATTATTGCAAGCAACCATTTGCTACCTTAGACCCTTCTCAATGTATAAAAATAGGCAATCCTGAGCCTTTGAATTTTCTTATTTGACACTTTTGTTCTCTTTTTATTGTTTTATTATGCATTTTCATGGATTGCCTCCTCTTCTTATCTGCGGTTAGAGGTTGTGATGAGTTGCCTTGGTATCTTTATGATTCTTCAAGTGCTGAAAGTGTATGCTGGCTCGGACCATTTTGCCTAGATCTAAATGGTGCTGCAAATTTGGATGGCTTGCTATTATTGCAAGCAACCATTTGTTGCCTTAGATCCTTTTCAATATATAAAAATAGGCAATCCTGAGCCTCTGAATCTTCTTGTTTGACACTTTTGTTCTCTATTTGTTGTTTTATTGTGCATTTTCATGGATTGCCTCCTCTTCTTATCTACGATTAGAGGTTGTTTTGTATGATATTCTGATAGCTTATTTTAGAATTAAATATGTGATTTATTAGGAAAAGATGAAATCTATTGTTGATAATTACTTAGTTATGATTTTTCTGCTAATAAACAGGAGAAGCTCTGTGCCAAAAAAGAGCGTACCAGGATGGCTGTTCCAAAAGAGAGTATGGCTTTGTTCATTTGCAAGGGTGTACCATTCATAGAGCTTATCATATCTATATATATTATCTTTCTTATATTGGGCAGGATGTTTGTTGACTCACTCGTCATGATGATTCTCGTGAAGCAGCTACTTTACTGTATGGTGCTCCTTATTTTATTATTGGTGAAGAACTTTTGGATCCCTTTTTATTTGGCCAGGTTATAACCCTCTTCCTTGTACTTTGTTTCATCTTTGTTGCACTTTTCTTACAATAGTCTTGCTTATTTTGGTATGTGGTCTTGTAACTGCCATGTTCCAGTTTTCACAGCAACTTTTGTGGACTGACTTCTTAGCCTGGTATTCTGGTACTCTTCTTTCATTTATACCGGTACGATTCAGCCTTAAAAGCCCGATACGGGATACGAACCATTAAAAACTTACCTTAACCAGACCGGTACGAGTCGATCCGGTACGGTACGAGTCTGTTCGGTATAGTACGGGGGTGTTCGGACTGGTACAACCCGGTTCGGGCTTGGAGCACCTCCCGATCGGGGCTCGGAGCAACTTCAACTTCATTTTTAAGCATTGATTGCATAAGCAATGCATGGTCTAGGGCAGGGTTTATGGTAACGTCATGTACTGCCCGGTACGAGGCGTACCAAACCGTACCGGTAAAGAACCAGTATGGTTCAGTCTTAAAAGCCAGTTACGGGATACGGACCATTAAAAACTTACCTTAACTGGATTGGTACAAGTCGATCTGGTATGGTACGAGTCCGTTCGATACTGTACGGGGGGGTTGGACCGGTACAGCCCGGTTCAGTCCCTAATAGTGTTTTATACTGTCATGTCCCTTCTCTTTTAGTTCAAGCATACCATCACGTTGTTTGATCAATAATGGGCGTTGATAATAGTTTTCTAATATTTCATGTTCTTTACCGTTTCATCCTGACCATTATGTGATTGGATTTTTATGGACCTGTGAAATAGTAGATTTTCTTAATAGGATGGCTAAAAAATCTTTTAATAGCGTAATTCCTAGATGCGGAATACACCTGGTTAAGTAATTGAAGCATGAGTTTTTCACCAATATTTTAGATTACATTTGGGCCATTTGTGCCTGTTACTGATGGAAAGTGCCCCAAATTCTACATGGTTCTTATATATATTACAAGCTTGTAGCTGCTTTTTTCATTCTTCCATCCCATATGATGTTTCACTCGGCACTGTTACTGATGGGAATTGCTCCATAATCGACATGCCTCAAATATCAGAAGCTCTTAGCCTCAAATATTACATGATGTCTTATATGTGGCTTGCCTGATAATATACATGTTCTATATGTTAAAGATGCCTTGTTGCTGTAATATTCATTGTGATCTTTGGTAATGTTGTAAATTATATATTTTGACAATGTTTAGTAATGTTGTAAAATACAGAAAAAAATTAGTATTTTAAATTTATTTTTTGTAATTATTCTATGTTAGCAACCATTTTTGCAACCGATTTTTAATTTTTTTTACAAAGATTTATTAATTTACAACCGATTTTGTAACCGATTTTTAATTTTTTTAAAAAATATTAATAATTTGCAACTGATTTTGCAACAGATTTTTAATTTTTTAAAATTTTTTTATTAATTTGCAATTGATTTTGCAACCGACTTTTAATTTTTTTTTCAAATTTTTATTAATTTGCAACCGATTTTGCAACCGATTTTTAATTTTTATTAATTTGCAACCGACTTTTAATTTTTTTTTAAATTTTTATTAATTTATAATCGATTTTGCAACAGATTTTTTAAAATATTTTTTAAAAAATTATTACTTAGCAACCGAATTTACAACCGATTTTTTGACTTGAAAATTATTTTGAAAAAAAAATTAAATTTTATAAATGCACCAAAAAAATAAATAATCGGTCTCTAAATCGGTTACTAAATTTTTGCAACCGAATACAATCGGTCATAACATTTTGCAACCTGTGTTTTTGTAACCGAAATCTTTCGGTTGCAAAATCGATTGTAAATTAATTTTGCAACCGATATTTAATTATTAGCAATCGATTTTTCGGTTGCTAAAATACTATTTTTTTATAGTGCAGGGAAAAGAAGAAGAAAACTATGATTTGCTCAAAAATGAAAAGAACCGTTGAAGGCTATCTTGTATATCGTCCTCCTCTAATGACATCTATCACCCGCCAGCACCACTATCTTGTCTGAAGAGAGTCATGGAAGTTTCACCATCTCACCCTTATACCACAAGCAGAAAGCACAAAACAAGCTAGCTGAAATATATCTTGTGACTCATTGAGAAAAGCTAGCACTCTAAATTGATGTGCTATTTTTACACTGATATCACCGGGATAAGTTTTATTTGTTCCAAAGATGCCATTTTGAAAGAAGAGTTGGAGTACCTTTCTCACTTGATTTGCCCGATCATTATATATTGCTTGTTCATGATTTTTTTTTTTGTTTGTTTTTTTGGTGTTAAGTCAAATATATTATACCAAATCTATATGTGGGATTAAGTCAGAATATAAAATATCCAAAAACGGAGTAGGAACATTTGACACAAAAGTCTATAATAGCTCTAACATAAATGGCCATATAATAAGCTGTCACCCGAACATGCAGTAGCACTGCTAGCTCCCTATATATATATATATATATATATATATATATATATATATATGTGGCGTTATAAAAAAGAAAGATAGCCATCGTTCCCCAACAAACCTAGATCTGGAGACCAAGATACTAATTTAAAGTTTTAAAGACAATCCATATGCAACCAAACAGGTATATATGTAAATATACATTGAGTGACATTAACTTATAGGCTTGATCTTATCGATATGACACTTCTTGTTTAGATATATGTAGATATTTTATAAAAAAAGAGTTCTTGACCGATATGCAAGATGGATTTCATCGAGATAAGGATCATTTACTTATGCTGAGGTGTCATATCGAAACAAGAGCTAGGAATACAATCCTCACTTTTTGGCTGAATATTCTTAAATTATTTATTTTTTTAAAAATAAAATTGGAATTTGGAAAGCAGCCATCCAAAATTTATTCAAGAGTAATTGCAATATTTAGAGCTACAAGGTCACAACCTACATGTAAATTAAGGTGAACCGGCCAACATATGCAAAGAGGTATCATTAAGAGCAGAAGCTCCATTTCTTTTATTTTTTTTTATTTTTGGGTAAGTCTGTAGCTCCACATGGAAGGATGCCATAGGCCCAGTCTTAAGCTGTGGGACGTAATATCTCTATTATAGGTACGAGCTCTATCTCAACAAAAACAGAAAGTATACAATAAAAAAAATAATATTTTATCTCTTGCCAATAGACGCATAAGTGTGAAGGAGGTTATGGGCATGCCTTTGTCCCATGCCAACGAGAATATACTAGTGAGTGAGGTTAAATATACTAGTGAGTGAGGTTACATGCATGCATGCCTTTGTCCCATGCCAACGGGTACAAGCGAGACAGGTTATAATGTTATATGCATGCCCTTGTCCCATGCCAACGAGCACACATGTGAGAAAGGTTATGTGCATGTTTGTCCCATGCCAACAAGTACATAAGTCCACGTACTCGATCCAACGTACGGCTGGCTCCCCTAGAGAAATACTTTAGGGTCAAAACCCCACATCGAGAGAGAGAGAGAGAGAGAGAGAGAGAGAGAGAGAGAGAGAGAGAGAGAGAGAGAGAGAGGGTCCTTGGCCGGCACAATAAAGAAACGTTTGAAACTATGCTGAACCTCCACTTTGGCCACCACAGCCACAGAATCTCCCTCTCATCAGCATCAGCCGGACCCAATTAGATAGCATCCCTCACCACTTTTTAAGTGTAACTATTACTCGATCAGCAACGAGGAAAAAAATTGGAGGCCATGCACCTCATGACCTCCTGATTGTTCCGGCCTCATGCGGCTAATTAAAGAATAAAATATAATATTATTATAGTATACACTTCAACTCCCTCGCCCTCCCGAAAGGGACCATATCTTCGTGAGCATGTATTGGCATTGTATCAAAAAAGAATCATGGCCATATGTCTTTCTCAGCATCTGTGAAGCAGAAATTGATCCTAAGATTTATCCGCCATGACATTACAAGTATTAAAAGAAAATAACTTAAAATTTATTTAGATGATTGAACTGAAAATCCTATAAAATTTATAAATTTAACTAATATAAGCAAGATAATAAAATTACCCTAAGATTTATTAGCCATGATATTACAAGTATTTAAAGAAAATAACTTAAAATTTATTTAGATGATTGAACTGAAAATCCTATAAAATTTATAAGTTTAACTAATATAAGCAAGATAATAAAATTACCCTAAGATTTATTAGCCATGACATTACTATTAGAAAATTCCGGATCAGATTATATGCCATGGAAGCACTGTGGGAGAGACCCTGATATGATGATGGCAGCCTTCTTTATAAACAAAGAAGTAGAAGAAGTAATAGAAGAGATTAGGAGAAAAAAAAGACTGATCTTTATTAATCCTTGGAGAAGAAATCTTGATTACAATCAAGAACCAGCACCTCTTTGACACCCGAAAAGCAACTCCACCTTGCGGACTCCCTTACACAAGATCCCCTTCTCCAAACCCGAGAAAGACTTCCATGCTCAAGCCCTTCTTCCACGTGATGTAATCCGCACGCTGATTCCTCTCGCACACCGCTCTAAACCGATGCCCCCTCTATATAATCACATGGGTGGTTTGGGGCTTCCTAAGTTGATTGCAACAAACCAACTAATTCTTGGACTTAAATCCCATAACCCACAAACCAGGTTATATTACAGTCTCTCAAAACTCTCCCCTAAGTCACATGAGATAAAACTGAAACTTATAGCATCCCTGAAACACCTCCAGGAAACTCCTGGAATACATCTAGGACCCGCTTGGGACACGCCCCCAAGCTCCAGGGATTCTCGAACATCCCTGTCATGGCCTTCCAAGTCTCTCCAATGCTTGGGAGTACTACAAAATTCCTACAATTACAGCCATGACATGATAAGTATTTATAGAAAATAACTTAAAACTTTTTTAGACGATTGAACTGAAATTCCTATAAAATTTATAAGTTTAACTAATATAAGCAAGGTAATAAAATTACATGCTATATATGCTATGCCTATATTCATAAATACATGGAAGTAATATTGGAGTGGGTTGGTTTTAATCTCATAGGAAGAAACTATCCGGTCAATCACAAATTTTATCTTGGTGATATCGGGTTGACGTACTCATTCTTGGATAAGAAAAAGCTGTAAAAATCCAACGCCTTGAATCGAGCATTTCACTGCAGGATAGGGACTTGCGAAGATAACTACGTCGGATTTATGCTCCTATCCTTTTTTTAACCAAAAAAAATCACAAATTTTATAGAATTTCAAGCCCGATCATCTAAACAAGCTAAGTAGTTTTGTCCATATGCTGCCAAAAATATGGATGATACTCATGCATGTGTATAAAGTATAAACACTGGAAATATTGAAGTAATTAAATTTTGAACAAGCTAGATATTATATAAATCAAAGTTAGAACCTACCGGACAAAGTGAACTACAGCCCAAATTAAAGGTTGCACCTGTCATTATATATACGTGCACAGATTCACTACAAGAAAAATCAGGTTTAGCAACCGATTTTTTGGTTGCTAATAATTGAAAATCGGTTGCAAAATTAATTTGCAACCGAAATTAGTCGATTGCAAAAATATAGGTTGCTAAAATTTGTGACCGATTTTTTCCGGTTGCAAAATTTAGCAACCGATTTAGCAACCGGATTTGATAATTTTTTAAAAAAAAAATTAAAAAAGCAGTTGCAAAATCGGTTGCTAAAATTTTTTTTGAAAAATTAAAAAAAAAATCGGTTGCTAAATCAGTTGCTAAAAAAAAATTCTGAAAAAAAAAATCGGTTGCTAAAAAAAATTCTAAAAAATAAAAAAAAATCAGTTGCTAAATCAGTTGCTAAAATTTTTTTTTGAAAAATAAAAAAAAATCAGTTGCTAAATCGGTTGATAAAAAAAAATTCTGAAAAATAAAAAAAAAAATCGATTGCTAAAAAAAATTCTGAAAAATTTAAAAAAAAATCGGTTGCTAAAAAAAAATTCTAAAAAATAAAAAAAATTCAGTTGCAAAATCGGTTGCTAAAATTGAATAATTAAAAAAATTATGAAAATAATTTTTTTTCTTATGTTACAAATTAATTCTTTGTGAATCAAAGTTGTCATGAAACTTACAAAAACTAGCAACAATCAAAACAGTTTAGAGAGGCTGACAACTAATTTACTTGTGTTATTCATGAGAAAGAACAAATTTAAATAAAGATTAAAGAATATGAATCTTGCATCCTCTTAAGTAAACAATTACTACATGCAAGTTTACATTAATTTGTTTGACGGGGAGGGAAAAAAGGATATTGGATATTATTTTACACAAACTTGTTGGTAAGATAGAAGTTCATGATTAAAAACTGAATAGCATAGGTAAATGTATAATTATGCACTAACTAGCTAATTTATATAGAATTATGCATGACTATCATAACTTTACAAGATGAGGCCTGAAATTAATTAGCATGTCTATTACTCCATGGAAGCAGCCAACAACATACTAACTTGGAAACATAGAAGGAAGAAGTACAAGTTGCATTAATAGATCATGTCAATGATGCACAAGCATTAGATATTCAGGATGGACTAACAGAGTGCTCTACAAGAACTAGAAAAACAAATCAGAGACTGTAGGATACTCTAGCTCAATCTCATCCAACATGTTGCATCTCAAGTGAGAAAAGCAAGCTAGTGCAAAACTAAATAACTTGTATTTTCACTAGAAGCAGAAAAAAATAATCTTAGCATTAACAAATCAGTATGGAGCCAATCTTATAGATCCTCCAGCAAAGCTACTGGTAACAAGTGATTAAAACCAAAATTAAAAATTAAAATCAAATTTTAAAATTATTTTGGCACAATCAAAACCAAAATTTAAAAATTAAAAAAAAAAAAAAAAACAAACCTACAGGGGGAGGGCTGAGGGGGGAGCGCCGGAGGGGGGGGCGAACGAGAGGCGACTGGACGGGAGAAGGGGACTAGGGCACCCGAACGAGGTGCCGTAGGCCGTCGAGGGGGAGGGGTTGGCCGTCGGGGGGAGGGCCGCCATCGGTGTTCGCCATAGGGGGAGCGCCGGAGGGGGGGGCGAATGAGAGGCAGCTGGACGGGAGAAGGGGGCTAGGGTACCCGAATGAGGCGCTGCTGGCCATCGAGGGGGAGGCGTTGGCTGTCGGGGGGAGGGCCGCCATCGACGTTCGCCGTAGGGGGGAGGGCCAGAGGGTGGAGCGCTGGAGGGGGGAGCGCCGGAGGGAGGGCGAACGAGAGGCGACTGGACGGGAGAAGGGGGCTAGGGCACCCGAACGAGAGGAGGTTAAAATCTTTTACCCTAATAGCCATCAACCGTCCGATTTAATCAAACGTCCCATATAAATCTATATTTTTTAAAAAAAAATCAATATTTTGCAACCGACTTTTCGGTTGCAAAATTTAAGAATTTTAAATTAATTTTAAATTAAATTTTGCAACCGAAAAATTGGTTGCAAAAAATTATAAAAAACTTTTATAATTATCAAAAATTTTGCAACCGATTTTTCGGTTGCAAATTTTATAAAAATTAAAATTAATTTTAATTTAAATTTTGCAACCGAAAAATCGTCCGTAAAATTTTTAAAAAAAATTCTAAAACTTAATAATTATCATTTCTTTAGCAACCGATTTTCCGGTTGCTAATTTTTAAAAAATAAATTTAAATTAAAAAAAATTTGCAACCAAGAAATCAGTTGCAATATTTTTAATAAAAAATTTTAAAAAATTATATAATTATATTTTTTGCAACCAAAAAAATCAGTTGCAAAATTCATAAATAATAAAATTAATTTTTTAAAAAAATTTGCAACCGAAAAATCAATTGCAAAATTTTAAAAAAAATTAGAAAAATTATATAATTATAATTTTTTTAATTATTATTTAAAAATTTAGCAACCGAAAAATTTGGTTGCAAAATTCAAAAATAATAAATTTAAATTTAAATAAAATTTTGCAACTGAAAAATTTGTTGCAAAATTTTAAATAAAAAATAATTGAAAATTTATATAATTATAATTTTTTTAGCAACCAATTTTGCAATCGAAAAAATTATTTTTTTAATTATCATTAAAATTTTCCAACCAATTCCTTGGTTACAAAATTTTATTTATATTTAATTTTATTATTTTTAAAATTTGTAACCGAGTTTTTCAATTGCTAAATTTTTAAATAATAATTAAAAAAAATTAAATCAATTTCTGTTTTGGTTGTAAAATCGATTGCAAAATGAAAATTTTACAACTGAATTTGCAACCGATTTAAATCAGTTACTAAATTATTCAGAAAATATATCGGTTGTAAAATCGGTCACAAATATAATCAAAAAAATCAGTTACAAAATCGATTGCTAAAATTAAATTTTCTTGTAGTGAGATCGAGAATGCACAACCTAGATCAACTGTCTCACCTTTGTATGTGTAAAAGAACCAAGTTAGTTCAATTCTAGTGCAGGAATGTAATAGTCTTATAACCTGCAGGGTGCTCTCACCGGTAGAAGCATAAAATATTACTGCAACTCTTAAATTACAAAGCCTACATGCTAGTTGAGTTTGCAACGCCTGCTTTGAGGACTCAAATATTCAACATGTGGTCTCAATACACGTATTCAAATGGCATCCAGCAGTCATATAAATAATAGAATGTTGACATTGTGACCACTAAAACTAAGTGGCATGAAATCAACTGATTGCAATGCAGCACGATCCTTATTGCATGCCTAATCCATTGCGGGGATCTGTTTTAAGATTTGCATGAAATATATGAAGCGGCCCAATCAGATTTTGCTGCGAGGCATCCACTTGCCTTTGCCTGTCCAAGTGCTCTGGATCCAAGCTTCCATGTGGAAGGGGGAACATTTTGTTGTGCAATCTACTTCTCCTTTCCACATCATTCTATATATATAATCTCTAATCTTTTAGATGGAGCATCTTCCTTGATTGGCTTTAGACCCTCAGAAAGTATATATGGGCATCCATGATAGCCGACCGATCATGACATGCCATCAACTAAGGGTAAGGGATCATGTTATCATTGCTCCCGTAAAAACCCGCTCCCACGGAGACCCACGAATCCCGACCCACGTGCAGCGTGGCGCGGACGCTCGGCCCAGCGAGCAGGCTCAGCCCAGCCGCCTGCGGCTGACCCTTTGGACGTTTCCCCGTGTTTCCCACGCGGTTTTCCATGCGTTTCATGCGGTGTTTGAGTGGTCCACGGGATTTCTTTTGATCCTGACCGTCCGATGGCGTGATCGGATGGCTGAGATGGATCCGATCTCTTTTGGGCTTGATATGGCACTGTTTTTGACGCGATCTGGACTCTTGTTCTTTCATCTGACGGCTTGGGAGTGTTTTGGACTTTCTGGACTCATTTTAGGTCTGTTTTGGACGCCGTTTCAGATGGTTATTTAACCACAGAGAGCCTGCAGTCTTTGATACAGAGAGAGACAGAGAGAGAAAAATCCAGAAAAATTTTAGAGAGATTTCTTTTTCGATTCAGGCACCAAGAAAAGCTAGAGGCCTGGTATTTGAAATTTTTCTCGTGCTTCTTTCATCCTCTTTTGTTTATTTATTATGTCTCTTTGTTTTTAATCTGGCATTTGTTATTTGGATATTTGTATTCCTTTTGTACCCAGATTTGGATCAGATTATAGTGGATTATTCCTTTCCTCTTGGTGGACGTAGGCAATATTTTGCCGAACCACGTAAATCTCTTTTTTTTTTTTTTATTTGAAATCTGCCTGTGTTGTGATTGGTTAATTACCTAAGTGAGTAAATAGGAATTATTTGGAGGCCTAAACTGGTTTAATCCGCTGCGCACATCCCAACAATTGGTATCAGAGCAAAGGGAAGGCATTTGACAGGAAACCAAGTTCTTCTCCGGCTCCTGAGGCGGTTATTTTTCATTCCACTACCTCTAGACATGAGATAGCGATATTTGATGGCACAGGTGATTTTGCACTATGGAAGGTGAGAATGAGATATCTGTTGGTAAAGGAGGGCATTGCAACAGCTCTCAAAGGAATGGATGCAATTCCAAGTGATATAGAGGCTGCAAAAGAGGAGATGAATGAAAGAGCATTTGAAACTCTATTTTCGGGATTGAGTGATAAAGTCCTCCGCAATGTAGTGGAACTTGATATAAATAAAGGTGTATGGGAAAAATTAGATACTTTGTATATGATAAAATCTCTCACTAATAGACTGTATTTGATGGGCAAGCTTCACACATTTCGTATGGCGGAAGGGATCTCACTCAAAGATCACTTGGATGATTATAATAAGCTCTTACTTAATTTGGCAAATATTGGTGTTAATGTTGATGAGGAAGACAAGGCTTTGATCTTGATTTATTCTTTACCTAAGTCCTATGAAAATATTACTACTACCATGCTCTATGGAAGAGAGAGACTATAAGTCTCAATGAGGTTGAAGCTACTTTATTATCCAATGAGCTTAGGTTGAAAGTACAGTTGGAGCATCAAGCTCCACATCCGGTACAAGGACTTACTGTCAGAGGTAGAGATGAGCAAAGAACAGTTGGACAAGATAGAAACAAGTCCAAGACTAGATCAAAGTCTAGGTCTAAAAGACCTGGTATTTGTCATTATTGCAAGAAGCCAGGCCACTGGAAAAATGAGTGTAGACTTCTATAGTCCAAGAAAGAGAAGGAACAGAAAAATAAATAAATAATCTCAGATTTGGCATCAGTAGCAGTTTTTTCTGTAGATCATACCAGTGTTACAGATGATGCAGTATTTATAGCTGCATGTAGTATCAGTCAGCCTGATACCTGGATCGTGGACTCCAAAGCATCTTTTCACATGACACCCCATAAAGAATGGCTCACTTCTTTTAGATTCTATGATGGAGGCTCTGTTCTTCTTGGGGATGACGCCATTTGTAAAGTGGAAGGAATTGGTACAATTCAGATCAAATCTTATGCAAATACTGTGGTGACTTTGGATGATATCAGATATGTTTCTCTATTGAAAAGAAATCTTCTCTCGGTAAATGCTCTTGATATTGCAGGTTTTGAGGACAGATGGGGTAGAGGATCTATTGCAATTAGTAAATGTGCATTGACTTTGTTAAGAGGTAAATTGAGTGGCACTATTTACTATTTAGAGGCACTACAGTGGTTGGGGAGGCTTCTTCAGTACATTCATCTATTGTGCAATTGACACAGTTGTGGCATCAAAGATTGGGCCACATGTCAGATAAAGGTTTACAAGAGCTGAGCATACGTGGTCTGCTAGGAGATCAGAAAGTTGGTGCACTTGGATTATGTGAGCATTGCATATTTGGAAAATAACACAGAGTCAGCTTTACTACAGGCGTGCACAAGACAGCAGGTATATTGGATTACATACATTCTGACCTATGGGGACCTGCCCCAATTACATCCAAGGGTGGATCTAGGTATTTGCTCTCTTTGATTGATGACTATTCTCGTAAAGTCTGGATTTATACTATCAAAAATAAAAGTGATGTGTTTCACACTTTTAAAGGATGGAAGGCTATGGTCGAGAGGCAAACTGAGAGGAAGGTGAAAACCTTTCGCACTGACAATGGATTGGAATTCTGTTCTACAGAGTTTAATGACTTTTGCAAGTCAGAGGGCATTGTCAGGCATAGGACCACGATGCATACTCCTCACCAAAATGGTGTTGCAGAATGCATGAATCGCACACTATTGGAAAGAGTCAGATCTATGCTGTTAAGTTCTGGATTGAGTAGAGACTTCTGGGCAGAGGCTGCACATACAGCCTGCTTTATTATAAATCAATCTCCAGCATCTGTATTGAATATGAAGACTCTGGAAGAGATGTGGATAGGTAGACCTGCAGACTATTCAGTTCTTAGAGTATTTAGGTGTTCAGCATATGCACATGTCAAAGATGGAAAGCTGAATCCCAGGGCTAAGAAATGCATATTTCTTGGATATGCATATGGGGTGAAGGGCTACAGATTATGGTGCACCGAGCCCGGATCCCAGGGTTTTCTAGTCAGCAGGGATGTGACTTTTAATGAGTCATCTACTCCTTCAAGGCAGCAACAGCCAAGTTCTTCACAGGGTGAGCAGGATAGGACTGTTGTTGATATTAATCAGACAGTTAGTTTACAACAGTTGCAGCCTATTGGTGATATTCAGAATGAACAGCATCAGCAGATAGATCCAGAGATACAGACTTAGGAGGAGGTTATTGAACAAGGTCAAGATAATAGTATTGCCACTCGAAGATCTAGGCGAAATATCATAGCACTTCAAAGGTATGGTTTTGAGGATTCTGCTTGTGTTGAGTTAGTTATTATGCTCTGAATATTGTAGACACTATAAGTGATGAGCCGACCACATTTCAAGAAGCAATTGGTAGTTCACAGGCTGAACAATGGACCATGGCTATGGTAGAAGAGCTTCAGTCTTTGAAAAGAATCAGACTTGGGAATTAGTCAGATTATCTAAGGGCAAGAAGAAAATTGGCTGCAAATGGATTTTCAAGAAAAAGGGAGCTACCCCTCAAGATTTGAAATATAAGGCAAGGTTGGTGGCTAAGGGTTACAGTCAACGAGAGGGTATTGATTACAAGGAGGTATTTTCTCCTGTGGTTAAACACTCTTCTATTCATGTGTTCCTTGCTTTAGTTGCTTCTCAGAATTTGGAGTTAGAACAGCTGGATATCAAGACAGCTTTTCTACATGGTGACTTAGAGGAGCAGATTTATATGCAACAGCCACCTGGTTTTGAGGCTCCAGATAAAGAAGATCATGTATGCTTGCTCCAAAGATCTTTGTATGGTTTGAAGCAGTCTCCAAAATAATGGTACCGCAAATTTGATAAGTTTATGGTTGACCATGAATTTGATAGATCTCTATATGATAGTTGCGTGTATCATCAGCAGCTTTCAGATGGGTCCTTTTGTTTTTTGTTATTGTATGTTGATGACATGATGATTGCAGCCAGGGATATGTCAGTCATCCATAAGCTGAAAGCTGAACTTAGTACTGCATTTGAGATGAAGGATCTTGGACCGGCAAAGAAGATACTTGGGATGGAGATCATTCGTGACAGGCAATTATGTAGACTATTTGTTATTCAGTACAATTATATTATGAAAGTCTTGGAAAGATTTTGTATGTCTATAACTAAGCCAGTCACTACGCCCTTTGCTAGTCACTTTCGTTTATCTGCCAGGAATTCTCCTCAGACTGATGATGAGGAGAAGTATATGTCTAAAGTACCTTATGCAAGTGCAGTTTGCAGTATCATGTATGCAATGGTCTGCACTCGCCCTGATATTTCACAAGCAATTAGTATAGTGAGCAGATATATGGACAAGCCTGGAAAAGCTCACTAGTCAGCTGTGAAATAGATTCTTCGATATTTGAAAGATACTTCTGATTTGGGATTAGTATTCTCCGGACAGAGTGGTTGCATTGTTACAGGATTCTGTGATTCAGATTATGCTTGTGACTTGGATAGGAAGAGGTCATTGACCTCATATATATTTACTCTCTCTGATTGTGCAATTAGCTGGAATGCTACTTTGCAATCTACAGTTGCTTTGTCTACTACAGAGGCAGAGTATATGGTTTTGACATAGGCAGCAAAGGAAGCAATCTGGCTAAGAGGGTTAGTACAAGATTTGGGTCTCAAGCAGAATTCTTTGGTTATTCACTGTGACAGTCAGAGTACGTTACATCTCGCCAGAGATCAGATGTATCATGAGCGCACTAAGAATGTTGATGTCAGGTATCACTTTATCAGAGATTTGGTAGAGGATGGTGATATTCAACTTCAGAAAATTGGCACTGCTAATAATCCGGCTGATATGCTCACTAAACCAATTCCAGTAGTCAAGTTCAGGACATTCCAGAACTTGATTGGTTTGAGTACTTGGTGATCCCCTTCGGGGTCTTTTGATGAGGAGGAGGCTTTATAATTCATATTTGATAGAGGCATTTGTTTTTGGTCACAAGGAGGAGGATTGTTATCGTTGCTCCCATAAAAACCCACTCCCACGAAGACCCACGAACCCCGACCCACGCGCGATGCGCGGCGTGGGCGGGCGCTCGGCCCAGCGCGCAGGCGCGGCGCGGGAGCGCGCGCGCGGCCCAGGCCCACGCGCAGCGCGCGCGTGGGCTCGGCCCAACCGCCTGCGGCTGACCCTTGGGGCATTTCCCCGCATTTTCCATGCGGTTTCCCGTGCATTTCGCGCGGTGTTTGAGTGGTCCACGGGATTTCTTTTGATCCTGATCGTCCGATGGCGCGATCGAACGGCTGAGATGGATCCGACTCTTTTGGGCTTGATCTGGCACTGTTTTTGGTGCGATCTGGACTCTTGTTCTTTCATCTGACGGCTTGGAAGTGTTTTGGACTTTCTGGACTCACTTTAAGTCTATTTTGGATGCCGTTTTAGATGGTTATTTAACCACAGAGAGCCTGCGGTCTTTGATACAGAGAGAGACAGAAAGAGAAAAATCCAGAAAAATTTCAGAGAGATTTCTTCTTCGATCCAGGCACCAGGAAAAGCTAGAGGCCTGGTATTTGGATATTTCTCGTGCTTCTTTCATCCTCTTTTGTTTATTTATTATGTCTCTTTATTTTTAATCTGGCATTTGTTATCTGGATATTTGTATTCCTTTTGTATCCAGATTTGGGTCAGATTATAGTGGATTACTCCTTTCCTCTTGATAGACGTAGGCAATATTTTGCCGAACCATGTAAATCTCGTCTTTTTTTTATTTGAAATTTGCTTGTCTTGTGATTGGTTAATTGCCTAAGTGAGTAAATAGGAATTATTTGGAGACCCAAACTGGTTCAATCCACTGCGCACATCCCAACAGATCACTTGAGAGCAGCAAGTTCCATTTCTAACTAGCTACAGTACCCTCCACAATGACCATATATGATTGTATTCATTTCCATTTGGTCTTCATGTTGGTTTGGACACTAGCGAAACTAATTCAATTGAGAATCCACAAGCATGAACTCATCGATCAAGGTTGGTTCTATTAGCTACTGATGATAAAATATTTTCTTTGGCCACAAATATTATCCATTCAATTATTGAAAGTAGCATGTACAATATCCATGGAACTTGCACCACTTTTACCATCTTGGAGACCTTAACAACTTGGAGTCCAGCAATGCACGGTGTTTCTCATGCCGATGGAATATATACCAGTAATCGGCAGCACTGGCGGCATTCATGCGAGCAAGGGAGTGGTGTTGAATGTTATGCTTCATTAGTCCGCCATTAGTGCAGTCGGTGCTGGTGGCCACTCGGCGGGGTCGGACGTCATCGGCGGACATGCCATCTGAACCGCATATAAGGGCTATAGCTCGGGAACAATGATGAGGATGGGTAGCAGGGCACGACGTGAGCAATTGGCGACGTATGATTCTCTGACCAACAAATGAACAACAACTAAAGAAACTAGGGTATCAATCATGAGCGCTAAGGGAATGGTGTGCACGCTTCCTTCTACCTATTACGTATCATTTGAAAATTTTAGTCGTCCCACGAGACTTCTGCTCTTAACCATAGAAAGATAAAGATAAGGAAGGTCATCATATTCCCTGAGAACAAAATGAAAAAAAGATGAATAAGCGGGGAGAAAAAGAAGATATTGCGTGTGTCACATCTTTACATCAACACAACAAGTTATTATTATCTAGACATTACCGATAACTAAACTTATGTAAAATCTAAAAACAACCCTTCCCACTAATTTAGCAAGGGTCTCTCATCTTTTGGCATGACTTGAACATGAGAAAGAGAAACCCTTTAAGATATATGCAAATAGATGAATAATAAAAGATGGAGTACTTTAAGATATATGGTTGAATGATAAAAAATGAAACACTTCTAAATCTATGCAAGTAGATGAATAATAAATGATAATATGCTTTGAGATTTGTATAGGATAAATAATAAGGAATGGAGTGCTTTCAGATCAATGCAAAAGAATGAATAAGAGAACATAGTACTTTGAAATCTATGCAGGAAGATGGATGATAAAGGATGGAGCATTTTGATATCTATACAGGTTAATGGATAATAAAAGATGAATTGCTTTGGTATCTATGTAGGTAAATAGATAATAGAGGATGGACTATGGAGGACTCTAAGATCTACATGGATAGATTACAAAGGATGAAGTGTTTTTGATATCCATGCAAATAAATGGTTGATAGTAGACATGGCACTTTGAGATCCATGCATATAGGTGGATGATAGATAATGGAGTACTTTAAAATATGTACAACTTGGTGGATAATAAAAAATAAAGTATTTTGAGATCTATGTAGGTAGACGAATGATAGATGATAGAGCACTTTAAAATATATGTAGATGAATAAATGATAGAAGATGAAGTGCTTCAAGATCTATGCAGATGGATAAATGATGAAGAATAAAGTACCTTGAAATTAGTGCAGCTGGATGGATGATAGATGATAGAGTGCTTTGAAATATATGCATATGGATGAATGACAAAGAATAAAATGCTTTGAGATCTATGCAAGTGTTTGAATAATAAATGATATATAGAATACTTTGAGATCTATACAAATAGAAGGAAGATAAAGGATGAGTGCTTTAAAATCTATGCAGGTGGATAAATAACATAAAATATGGTACTTTAAGATCTGTGTGAGCAAATGGATGATAGAGGATGAAATGCTTGGAGATATCTGTAGGTGGATTGATAATAGATGATGGATTGCTTTGAGATCTATGCATGTAGATGAATGATAAATGATATAGTATTTTAAGATCTATGCAAGTGAGTGGATAACAAAGGATAAAGTGCTTTGAGATCATGTAAAAACCACAATCCAACCTCTTTGAATCAAGAGTATTTTTATCTTTTTTCTCATTCCATGAATGATATCAAGATCGAGATAGATGGATGAGCTATATTACAATCAAAATGAAATTTTGGTACTTTACTGAAACTTTATAATTTTTGGAATCTAAATATACATTACCCAAATTTCAACAATATCTCTATAATTTTATATATATATATAACTTGAACAACAAAAGAAAATTATAGAGGGAGATGCACATTTTAAAAATTGCTTCCCTATTTTATAAAACTTTTAATTACCAAAGTTTAATAAAATGCACGACAAAAAAAAAATCCATGTATTATCAATCTTATAATCTTAAATTTCTTATCATAAATAATTTGTTGAAACTATAATGCTCTCTCGTGAGCATGGTTGACATTCAAGATACAAATTCAAAGTAAATAACCATGTATTTGCATTGATACTTTTCTTAGAAAAAAATAATTATGAAAATAAAACCAGTTGGAAATTTTAATTACCAAACTTTTAAGAGACAATTCTATGCAATATTCAAAGTTCAAATTGCTTCCCTATTTAATAAAAATTCGATTACAAACTTATGCAGCCCCCTTTTTTAGTTTGCCTCCACTTTATTATTGCATGCTTCAAATCAAGACATTAAAACAAGATCTAATCATTCTTTATGAATATTTTATCTTTTGAAAAAATATAATAGAGATGCTACCACTGGCGCCCAAACGCTGAATCCATTCCAAGTGCGGAGGAATACTAAGGTAATTAAATTAGTTAGAGTTAACATAAACCAAATACCATAAATATCAACATCATCTTCTTTCTTCCGAAAATAATGGGATAGGGGCTGCCAAATAATGGAAAGACGGGTTGTATCTTTCATATAAAATAAAGATTCACCTTCTATCACTAGAATCTATCATTAGGTCGTGCAATAGTTGCTTCACGATCTATATAGAAGATGACTAAAAAAGTTTGGAGTGATTTGAGATTTGCATAAAGCATCGATTTACATTGCAACATAAGTCCAATCATTTTTCGCATAAAAAATACAACCTGAACCCAAATAATGGTAAGAATCTTTTATTTAATTATTTTAGAAATACCTTCTAATTAAGATTTTAAACACTCTTCTTCAAATAAAGAAGGTGTAAGTATCTTGATCAGTTTGCACAAACGGCAATCTTACGGTATATCATTTTAAAAGATAAATAAATAAATAAATAAGAGAAAGTAGGGGGAAAATAAAAAAGAAAAAAAGGGAGCTAAAAAAGAATGCTTGTATTGAAGGTAGAAGAAGAACTGACTTTTAAAATAAATAAATAAACAAATAAGAACTGCTTCAAAGAATCCACAGCATATGAATCCTAACTTTCCATCCTCAATAGGTTTTGAGATGAAGGCAATTACTTCTGCTCTAGATATTATGTTTTCCAAGAAAAATAAGTTGATTGCTGCAAAATTTTTCCAGTGCATGCTTTTGATCCTCGCAGCTTGTGATCGATATAAAGGTCCCATCAACGATGTAGAGGTCCCATCAACTAAGTGACATTTAACAAAGCTAAAGAAAAGAAAGTCGAACTTCTTTAATTTTTTTAGGTGATGGAAAGGGAAGCCAAACCAATTCAGCGCTTGCGCGCGTTTGAAGGTTCGCTGATTTGCGTTTTGGAGCGATATTTTTTAAAATAATATTTTTTAAATAAAAAATTATCAAAGTACCTGTTTAATGATATATTTATTAAAATAGATGATTTCGATCGACGTGATGATGATGGGACATCTGAATCCATCTTTTTAAAAAACAAATCTAACAAAAAGATGAAATTCTTATAAACCGAGGTTATTTTTTTAAAATTTAATTTTAAAATTTGATGTGATACGAAATAAATGGATGTGGCATTTAATCCGTCTTTCCAACGGACGAATTCAAGACCAAATTTTTTTAAAATAATTTTATAAATATTATTATTATTTTTAAATAAAATTAATAAATTTTAATTTTAAATAAATAAATAAATAATAAAAAATTAGTATTAATTAAAATTTTATATATTATTTTTTTGATAATATTAATTATTATATTATTTAAGATAATATTAATTAAAAATAATATTAATTAACTATATAAAAATAATATTAATTTAAAATTAATAATAATTTAACTAAAAAATAATATTAATTGGAAATAATATTAATTAAAAGATATAATAATAATATATTATATTGTAATAATTATTTTATATTCTAAAATATAATAAATATATTATATATTATAATTTTTATAATATAGTATAAAAAATTTTTAAAAAAATAAAATAAAAAATAATCATCATGTCGATACTGTTCGGTCGCTAGCCCAGTACCAGTTCGGTCGACAGCCCAGTGTCAGTCCGATCCCTTGCTCATGAGCGGTGGCGGGACCCCGACGACTGGACCGGCGATCGGGTCTGTGGCATGACTGGGGCTAGACCGGTGACAGGATCTTGGCGGTCGGATAGGTAGTCGGACCCGGGTGGCCGGATTGACACCGGATAGGTAGTCCGGCCCCCGGTGCGAGCCCCGGTCCGGCCCTAGGTGCGGCCCCCGATTCGACCGCCGGTCCGGCCCCCGATCCAGCCCAAGGTGCGGCCCCCGGTCCGGCTGCAGGACCGAGGGCCGCACCGGGGACCTTGGTCCGCCCCCGGTCCGGCCACCTGTCCGGCTCCCGATCCGGCCGTCGGTCCGGCTCCCGGTCAGGCCGCCGGTTCGGCCCCAGGTGCGGCCCCCGGTCCGGCTTCCGGTCCGGCTCCCGGTCCGGCCACTCGGGTCCGACTACCTATCCGACCATCAAGATCCTGTCACCGGTCTAGCCCCAGTCATGCCACAGATCCGATCGCCAGTCCGGTCGTCGGGATCCTGCCACTGCTCCTGAGCAAGGGATCGGACTGATACCGGGCTGTCGACCAAACTGGCACCGAGCCAGTGACCGAATAGTATCGACATGATGATTATTTTTTATTTTTTATTTTTTTAATATTTTTTATACTATATTATAAAAATTATAATATATAATATAATAAATTATAATATATTCATTATATTTTAGAATATAACATAATTATTACAATATAATATATATTATAATATATTATTATAATATTTTTCAATTAATATTATTTTTTAGTTAAATTATTATTAATTTTAAATTAATTTTATTTTTATATAGTTAATTAATATTATTTTTAATTAATATTATCTTAAAATAATATAATAATTAATATTATCAAAAAAATAATATATAAAATTTTAATTAATACTAATTTTTATTTATTATTTATTTATTTAAAATTAAAATTTACTAATTTTATTTAAAAATAATAATAATATTTATAAAATTATAAAATAAAAATTGGTTTTGAATTTCTATTTTTAAAAACAAATTCAAAACTAAATACAACTTCTATTCAATATCACATCCAAAACTAAATTCATCTTTTCATACGGATGAATTCAATATCATATCCATTTTCGTATCGCACCAAATTTTAAAATTATATTATATTATTTTATAAAAAAATTATTTATTTAAAAAATAAAATTAAATTTATTTTTTTGAAAAAGGTAATCGTTTTCATCAATCATCTATTCCAGATAAATATATCATGAATTATTTATTTTAATAATCTTTTATTTAAAAAATATTATTTTAAAAAAAAATTCGCTTTTGCGAGCCAAAATTCCGCTGAGAGGGCGGCGCTCTGACGTACGTTGCAGTCTCCAGTACGTGCCTTCGAGTGGCCGTGATGCTCAAATGCATAGGCTGTGATGAACGTGCGTAAGCAAGATGCTTGAATTACGTCATTTCTGACATATAAATTTAATAATACCTCCCGCTAAGCACAATGAAAAATCGGCCACGTCCCAATAGCAATGATGAAAACTATTATAAAGTCCCATAATTGCACCGTTAGCCAGGGTTCGTCGACCACAACCACAAAAACAGTCAAAAATATAATTAGAACAATACTTATCCAGCAGTTATCCGAGGTTATCAGTCGTTTCATTGGATAAAAAAAGATGGAAGGTAGCGATGGGACGGTAACCCTGTTAGTAAAGATTTTTTTTTATCATCAATAGATCGTAAATTTGAAACACGATCTTATAGCTGACTCGTTTAAATCTATAATTTTTTTAAAATCTATAATAATTAATATGATGGGATGGGGACCTGCAAGATAGCCATACCAGGATTTATCTTCCTTGTCCCTTTAAATTAATTAAAAAAAAAAATAAAGATTTTTTCTAACTCAAATCCTTTAAAAAAATTACAAAAAAATAAAAAAATTATGGAAATAAGATTTAAGTTTTTTTATTGATACTTTGCACCTCCTAAAATGAGATATATAGATCCTATATATAATACCTGCAAGATTATTTTCATAATTTAAGTTGGATTCTTTCAAAATTTTTATAATATTAGATCTCAAAAAATAAATATAATTAATAAAAATAATCATGAAAAAAATTATAATAGATACATCTCGACTTTTACAAATAATTTTACCTTTTGTTGCTCTATCTAATTATTCACAAATTTGAAAATAATGTCTTATCAATATCTTTTCTAAAAAAGAAAAGTTTTAGTTTGATCAATTCATTTCAAAGTCCAATAATAATAAAATTTTTATCTGATTTAATCTCATAGAAGATTAACCCAAAATTATAGATCTTCAAAACTTATTCGATTGCAAAAAAAAAAAAAAATCATTTCAATCAAGTATCATGTAACTAAATTATGATTTTCAGAAATTGAACGCACCATATGACTTCATGATATGATAGATCTTACTTCTAAATCATATTTAACCCTACTCGTAACAGTCAAAATGATTCATATCGAGTTTGATGATCCTTCTAAATATATGTAAGGATAAAAGTGATCTGTATCAAGTATGATAATCCTCTTGTATCATATAATGATCGAAATAATTTATATCGAATTGGATGGTCTTCTTAAATATTCATAACAATCAAAATGGTATATATCAGGTTCGATGATCTTCTAAATATCCGTAATAATAATGGTCCGCATCTAATCCAATATCCTTTTGAATATTTGTAATGAGCACAGTGATTAATATCAAATCCAGTAATCTTCCTGAATCATATATGCATACTTGAGTCACGATCCTCAGCAGCAGGTGTTTTACAACGAATATATCTTTGCATCCTATAATGATTCCCACAATTCATCTGACCTTAGAGAATGACAGCTAACAACATTCAAGAGCAACACGCCATGTATGTCACGTAACTTGTCTGACCTACCGAGGCATACCCCACCGAGCCCACCATTATTTATTTTCAGCTCTCCCATCTTTGCAGGCCATTCCTTTCTTAACTCTCTGTTTTGGCTGTCTTGGTGTATCTGCTTGAGAACCACTTTTGTACCAGCCAAGGTCCCTCTTGAATTTGTTTGAAAAAGACTATGCTATAGCTAGAGAGGGAGGAGAATAGGAGTGGTCGTAAAAATTAGGGATAAATGGTGGTTCGCATACACTTCGAGAGAAAAGACTTTGTTATATATTTGTACTTTACTAAGTTTTTAAAATAAAAGGGAGAGGTGCTTATCGCTCCTTCCCGTTCATGCTGTCATGGCTGCTCTGTTTTGTGTTTGTTTCTTTTGGTTGCCACCACCCAAGCTCAGGTAGCGAGAGGCCTTCCTCTTTGTTTAATTTTCAATAAAGGTCAGGTGGGTTATTTTACCAACTGCATATCCTGTATGACGGTTGTCCATCTCCATGATTAAATGATGTGGCAGCCATCGATCAAGAAGCGGTGTATAGGTCTCCATAGTGCAAAACAGTCCCCATAGCGGATCGTTCCTCTTGTTTTCGTCACTCTGTCGTAATAAAAGGGTGCGTATTTTAGAAAAGAAGGGCACATATTCATAAAATCACTGGAGTCTGGAACCATAACCAGAAGGCGAGGGGAAAAAAATACAAAAGGACACGAAGAAAAAAAGGGGGCCAAACGCGTACTACGTAACCGTTTTGTTGCACACCTATAGCTTATTTAAGCGATAAGCTCCCGATTAAGCCATAGTGGTAGGTGGCTTCCATCTTGAGTCCCGTCTTCTTATCTTCTCGATAAGCACAAAGGATATCCCCTCTATCCTCTATCCAACTCCCAGGCACGGTCTCACTTCTGTCTTTCTCATCGCTTAGTCTCAAGTCCTCCCCGAGTCCCCGTGATTCTCTAATGGAAAACAAGGAATACACGCACGATGGCTCCGTTGATCTCCGTGGGCGACCGGTTCTTGCTGCTCAAACCGGGAGGTGGAGGGCGTGTTCCTTCCTAGTAGGTAAGTCTAGCTGCAACCATATCCCCCGTGTTTCCTGCAATGATCGTATTCTTTCCTTATTACGACTCTGTTTGGAATAAGTGATCTTCATAGCTAAATAATTAAATGAATACTTTCCTTCTTTTGGAATAGTTTCCCATGGATTCCATGAACGGATTTGTTTCTGAAGATAACACGCGTGTAATTTAGATGAAAATTAGCTTTATCTACCCATATCCTTCATATATTTTTGGTGATCGAGGAGAGAATATAATCATGGAAGTTTACTAAAGTAGTCAAGAGTAGTATAGAAGAGATCCTCGCCGCGCTTTTTTGTGGCTATAATGAAGCATTTGAAATGATCATGCAGGCTATGAGGCATTTGAAAGGATGGCCTTCTATGGTGTCGCCTCAAATTTGGTGGTTTATCTGACAACCCAGCTACACGAGGACACGGTCTCATCAGTACGGAACGTTAGCAACTGGTCGGGTTCGGTTTGGATCACGCCGATCCTTGGAGCCTACATCGCCGATACCTACTTAGGCCGGTTCTGGACCTTCACGATTTCGTCTCTCATCCATGTCTTGGTAAGTGATAACCGCAGCCATAATTCCAATATAAAGTAAATAAGCATGGTGTAATAAGAACATGCATGGTTCGTCATCAACTGGTGAAGAGGTTGGATCGTGACGGCAAGCTAGCTATAGGGGAAATCATGAGGAGTGATTAATTTTATACATACACACACATATGTACGTATTGTTGTTGTGGGGGACGAGCCTATGATTTGGATGGCAACTAGAATGCATGGTTGGAGATAGAAAATTGAGTTTGTTATGGTTCACACATTCATTATTGTTTAGATTTAATCTTGAAAGAGAAGAGACTGATGAACCCGTTCCTCCTATTAATTGTCCCAATAATTCCCCTTCCATCAAACAAGTTGGTGATGGCGAAAGCCAACCTGCCGAACCCAGCTAGGGTCAACAGTTGGTCTAATTATTTCTTGGACCAGGTCCGATGGACCATCCCGAATCCCACGATGGATAACACGCCACGTTATCCCTTGTATGTCACCAATTCCAGACCGCGCGTTATCCACCGTGCATATGCTCCTTGGACCTGGTCCATCCAATAATTTCTCCTACGGTTTGCCTCATCATCAGTGAAACATGCATGATGCTATTGAAGAAGACACCCGTGACAAGAAAACATAATGAACCAACTAAAAAAAGAAAGGATTAGAATTACTATCACACGAATGAATTTATTCCTTTTCTTTTTTTTAAGTACAAATTCTTATTCCTTCTTCAAGTGGCACCAGGCTCCAAAGGTTGTAGAAGCCTTGATGGTGCTAAGATAATTTGGTGAGCAGTCCATGTCTCTATCGACCCATGCTGTGCCAGTACTGTATCTTAATGGGATGTGGGCCGTAAATATGCATTTTGCCACAGCACCTTTACACCCTTTTCCTTTTGCTGCCATAGGGCATGGTCCTCTTGACAATGGCAGTTTCCCTCGAGTCTCTAAGGCCAACTTGCACCAATGGTGTCTGCAACAATGCTACGCCATCTCAGATTGCCTCCTTCTATGCATCACTCTATGTTATTGCCATCGGAGCTGGGGGGACCAAGCCCAACATATCCACCTTCGGCGCGGACCAGTTCGATGACTTCGACCCCCGCGAGAAGAAGCTAAAGGTGTCCTTCTTCAACTGGTGGATGTTCACCAGCTTCATGGGGGCCCTCGTCGCCACCCTCGGCCTCGTGTACATCCAGGAGAACGTTGGGTGGGGTCTGGGGTACGGCATCCCCACCGCGGGGCTCATTGTGTCCCTCCTCTTCTTCTACATTGGCACGCCGAATTATAGGCACAAGGTCAGGAAGACCGAGAGCCCCGTGAAGGAGATCATAAAAGTTTGTTCTACTGCTATCAGAAATCGAAGGCTTGAGCTACCTGATGACCCGGCGGTGCTCTACGAGCTCGGGTCGCAGCGTTATATGATCACCGGAAAGCGGCGAGTGCATCACACATCAGCTTTCAGGTAGTTAAGCTTCTCATACTTGTTAAATATTATATAGGATCGGGCCATTTGAACCCTGCTGCATGCTTATAATATGTGAGCCACCTATTCAGCGGTGGACCAGTCCGAGCATAAAGGACCTAGCCTGCGTTGCTTCCTTTCCTTCTATTTCTTTTTCGGACCAGTTTCTTCGTGGTTGGACTGGTCCACCATTGAGTTGGTGGACCCGATCCAACCAATAATTGCTCATATAGTATCAATTGGAAATCGGCTGATGCTCGAAGATAGAAATTATTTGGTGAACCAGATGTACGATAGATATATAATAAATTATTTTAAATAAATTTACTTTATTTCAACATGAAATTATCATATAAATATATTTTATTCTAAATCAATTATCACCCTGAATCTTGTCCAAATAATTAATTAATTCTTGTGCTCATTAATATATATACACCAGAATCCTGATAGTTGAGTTTGGGTTCAGAAGTATGAGGAATAAAGCAAGATGTTTGTTAAAGCAAGATGTTATGAAACACCATTTCTTAACCCTGTTGTTCGATGGTGCCCCAAGAATTAATGGGCGAACCCAACACGATTTGCACCAATATTCTCCCAAGTCCGATAGGTAGGTGGGTGGGTATTTTGGCGGTGTTATATATACATATAACATTGTGTTACCAGGGAATAAAAGCACGCTTGCTGGTGGCCGACTGGTGGGGGCTAGTCGAGAATCTAGTTTTAAACAACAGTTATAGTTAGCTGCTTGAAACTTAAGCAGAATCAAGTCAAATTTTAAAATACTTTAGAAAGAGTAATGCACAAGACATTTCCAAAAAAAAAAAAAAAAAGGCATTTGTCAACTATTCTTATTTTAAAATAATTCTTCATACAAAATGCGTATATATATATTTTAAAGAAAATCCTCCCCCACAAATTATAAAACCCTGACATTCATAAGAATCTCGGTCGACAGCATTGGAAGGTGAAAAGAAAAGAAAAGAAAAGGAAAGCCTAGTGAGTATTAAGCGAACTCATTGAACCATCTGTAAATATTTTTTTGTCTAGAGCTTGGTATGAGACCAAAGACTGGTGCTGTAATGAACCGTTAAATAGTCAGATGAGTATTGAACCCAAATCATATTCTCCAGGCGGAGTTCTTTCAAACCCTTTTGAGGTACGATAACAAAGATTGTTGCAAATCCTCCTCCCCCACCCTACTGGGATGGGGTTGCATCTTCGGCTAAAAAGAATGATTAATCTTTCTTCATGCGGAATCACCATTGGATCACCCATTGCACAGATGCAAAGCACTGGGATGTCCATCATTCATCCATTGGTTCAACTCATAAAAGGGAGCAGCTGATGATCCGGCAGTGATTTCACTCCAAAGAAGGTTAATCATTCCTTGGCACGAAGGTACAATTCCTTACCCATGTTTGAAAGAGAAAAAAAACAATGAAACCGGATCGGATACCGGTATATCCATATCCATATTTTCTTTGTTTGATAAATATAGACATGGATACGGATATTAATTGAATATAAAAATTTATATTCATATTTATTTTAAATGATATAGATATAAATTAAATATTTATAATATAGATATAAATTAAATAATTAAATAATATGATTATATAATCAAATATATTACTAAGTGAAGTATAAATCAAGTTAATAGCATATTAATATATTTATATATTTTTCTTAAAAATTAATAAGTACCATGTAAAATTAAATAAGATTATTACAAGTAGAATCGGATATTCGAATATAGATCAAATAGTTGTCTATCAAAATAAATATCTATATTTTTTTTATGAATATGGAAACGATACAGATATTAGTTAATTGGATGTTTAAGTTTCTATCCATATCCGAATAGATTCGAATATGAAATTGGATCTAACCAGATATTATTCATACTACTTTCATTTCTGAAAAAAAAAATAGTCATCCCTTTAATGATTTTTTTCAAAAAAAATCTCTAATTATTTTTCATAAAATAGTAGCCTAATCCAAGTCTAAAATCACCCAGGACCTGACTATTTGAGCTTGGCCGTGACCGTAATTTGCAAGCCTAAGTCTGAAGTTCTTCAAACCAGGCATTGATGGCATCAAGACAACCCAACCCCCATAGATTAATGCTACACAGTGTCACATCTTATTTGTAGTACGTGGCAAGATTTATGTGCAGATCTAGAGGGCTTCAACGTGTCAAGGCTCAGTTTATCTTACTAGTGATCATGAATAATTTATAGGTTTCTAGACAAAGCAGCATTGAAGCAAGGGACAAAACCCTGCACGGTGACCGAAGTGGAAGAGACCAAGCTGGTGTTTGGCATGAGCATCATCTGGCTCGCCACCCTCATCCCCAGCCTCATCGGGGGCCAGGTCGGCACCTTCTTCGTCAAGCAAGGCACCACCCTGCAACGAAACCTCGGCCATGGCTACCATATCCCGGCCGCGTCTCTAGCTAGCGGCTTCATCACCATTTCCATGCTCGTCTCCGTTCCCATCTACGACCGCTACTTCGTCCCCTTCATGCAGCGCCGCACCGGGAACCCCCGAGGCATCACCCTCCTGCAGCGGCTCGGCATTGGGTTTGGCTTCCAAGTTGTGGCCACCATTGTCGCCACCCTCGTCGAGCTCAAACGCATGCACGTCATCCAGTCTCACGGTACCAATGGCCCCAAAGACATCGTGCCCATGAGCATCTTCTGGTTGCTTCCTCAGTCCATCCTTCTAGGGATTGGCGACGTGTTCAACGCCATCGGCTTGCTCGAATTCTTCTACGATCAGTCCCCAGAGGACATGCAGAGCTTGGGGACGACGTTCTTTACTAGCGGGATCGGCGTCGGCAACTTTCTCAACAGCCTTTTGGTGACCGTGGTCGATAGGTTGACGAGGAGAGATGGAGGAAAGAGCTGGATTGCCAACAACTTGAACGACTCGCACTTGGACTACTACTATGGATTTCTGACGGCTATATCGGTGATCAATCTGGTGGTCTTCGTCTGGGTTTCGATCTGGTACAATTACAAGAAGGAGACGTTGGAGGTGACGGAGGGGAAGGTTCTGTGCGTCCAGATGGAAGGGAAGGCCGTGGATGCAGCCCCAAGTTCTCTGTCTAGACTGTAATATTGCTTGCAGGCTTCTCATGGCTCTAAGATGGATCTATGGGACTACGAACTTCTGTGAATGTTTCCATTTGGCTGGTGATCCGTTACTTAATTTGTAACTTTGTTATGATTGTTAGGGACGAACCCAAACCATTGGTTCCAACCAATAATTTCTTCATTCGATGATACATTTGGTGGCACTCCCTCCGTACGTCAAAAGAAAACACGTGTTCAAGGACAAATGTTTCCATTTGGCTGATGCTCTGCTAAGCAAAACTCTTCGCCATTGGTTGTAGGTCGATTGTCCATTCTCCAAAGCAATTCACAGGACGAAAATGAATACAACAAAAAAAAAAAATGGCAGACATAATAAGATTCCTAAGCTGCACAGATAAAATATGTCAATCGGACTACAATATAGAAATTGAGTGACAAGCCACGTAAAAGGCGATCCAGTCAATAGCAGAGTTCGCCTTCCTATAGACATGACGGATCGAGATAAAAACACAACCCTGAAGCAGATGGCCAATATCATGGATGATGGAATGAGGAGAAGAATCTCGGGTCGATCCCTTGATCCATGAGATGACAGTGGCTGAGTCCCTCTCAATAAAAAGATGGTCGAGATGAAGGATAAGACGAGCATATCTGATCCCTGTTTAGACCGCATACAACTTCGCGCCAGGGACAGAGATATCGAGAACAGGGAAACTCCCAGCTACCAGGAATCCTAGACTCAAATCCCGAATTCTAGGGGGAGAGACGCGGCGGCCTTCATCATCCGGGATTCTAGGGGGGGCCTATTATACATGGTATTTGTAAGGCATAGCCAGGCCTTTTCTACATGGTGCAGAACTAGTAGATTGGATGTATGGCCAGGTCCTTGCAACAAGAATCTCAACTTTAGAGCTGCGAATGCTAGTTCGAATGCGTTTTAGAGTCATGACAGAATGGACCTGGTCTTGTAACGTTCTTGGCCCGTTAGGGATATTATGTAGATTTCCCCCCAGCTGGGCCCAGCTGGGCCGCTGGCCTGCTAAAAATGAAATCAAGTTGGACCGGTAGACTGCTGACATGGGTAACGTATTCTAGATGATGTATATAACCGATCGATCGAGTGGTCTTTAAAATTGTCTAATTACTATGATATTATTCCATTGTTTTACAGTGGTTTCTTACACTAGTTAATATTCAATGCAAAGGTTCGAATCGGCTGTAGGTATTACAAGCAATGCATCTTAGGTATTCCAATAGGAACAACCCTCAAAAAAGAGTACACAAGATCCTGGCCTCCATAGACCTAAAAGTCTCAAACCAATCCAACACTACGACTCTTAGAGTTTGACCTGGTTCGATCTGTTTGCATTTTTACTCTGTCAGAGCCCCTGTCCACTGTAAGATGAAGAAGTTTAAAGAGTTGAGAAAAGAAGCCTCTATTTACCACTAAGGTGATAGTGCTGTTGGTGGGAGTTTTGCTCCTGTCCTCTAGGTTAGAATCGAACATGGCCTAGCAAGGTGGGGCCCAGTGGAAACAGCTATAGCGAGGGTTTTTTCTTTTCCCATCCCTTTTGGTTTACCAAAAAAAAAAAAAAAAACAGAAGCCTCTGTTTTCCACGTGCCCAAGGCTTAGTCATAAGACTTATCTTATGAGTTGAAATGATCTTCTTATGCAAGCAAAGAGACATCGAGCTATTGAAGAACGGGAATAGGAATACGTGCGTTTAGAATGTTCTTTTATGGGTAGGCCATTCGATTTTTTATACCATCTAGTACTTGGAGTTCAGCAAGCACAAGCTAATTAAGATGGGACCATTTCAAGCAGCACGATGGAAGACGTACCTAATCCTGTCGCATTCATGCGAGCTACGTCTCACGTATAATTAAACGACATATAAATGAAATTGGATGAGAGCAAAGTCATACAGTTCCTCGAAATTATTGTGCAATGCTTTTTAGATCTTCTCTCCTTGACCATTCGCTACCCCTCTATTGTGTAATGCTTCTGAGATCCTCTCCTTGACCAGGGAAACTCCACACGCTAACGAAACCAATAAAACTAGCTGGCAAGTTCTTGGACCAACCAATAAAATAAATGTTTTTTTTTAAAAAAAAAGAAGAATACTATGGGGATGCAAAACCACGTATAGTCTACTGTATGATCTCCTAACCACCGGTCGTCTTTGTCCGGCCTTTCACCAATGGTTGGTGTCACCCGGAGCATCATTTGTGTTAAGGTGTGAAACCATGTACTACAGCATTGAGCGGCTCTGTAAAAGAAGAAAAAAAAAAGGACCTTCAACAGTCGTGCTATCATAGCAATTGCTATACTCTCCCTCAGCATACAGAAAATATTTCAGTTCACCACGTCACAAAATGCATCAAGAACTTTGATTCTAACAAGACTTGCACCACATCATTTTAACTCGAATAATTTCTTTGATCCGCCAAAACAGGAAAAATGACGTACATTGGTGTAGAGCTAAACTATTTGTGTAATATGAAAACAAAATGAGAAAGCTGGCCTCTAACATCGTAGTGTGTGAGATTGATAGATTTCTTTAGACTCTTGCGTTGCCAGTACCATTTCCGAAGGGGTCAGCATTGCAATTTCCGAGGAGGCCGACGAACGCTTGCAATTCTGAGAAGCCTCTCGACTACATGGGGAGAATCAAATCAGTCGTACCTTCTGTCTCCTCTCCGTTAATGATGGCAACTTGAGATCGTAGGGGCATAGACAAACATGAGAGAAACCCTAGGCCCAGTTCAGTTCAGTCTACCAGATCACACGCAGATCCAAGGAGTCCACCAGCCCGCCTCTATTCTTCATTAAAAAAAAAAAAAAAAAAAAAAAAAAAAAAATTACTTGACTAGTTTAGGGAACATATTGAAATCAGCAGGCAGAAAATATTAACTATACATGGCCTAATAATTTTTTAGGGTTTTTTAAAAGTTTTTCTGCGATCTGAACATCCTAACTTTTATTTTCCTAATAAGAGAAGAAGGAAAGCTCAGATGCATGGTAAGGTACATAAACTCTAAAGTTTTGATCATGGAACATGAAATATTGGAACAACTATAATTGTAGGGGAAAAAAGAAAAAGAAAAAGAAACACTGGAAGAAAGCTAAGGCATCAGAGACGATCAAAGTTGTAATTCGATCAACAAGTTCCAAGTATGACCTTCTAACCATCAAGTCTGAAATCCAAGAGAAAAATTAAGGTACTCCTCCAACTAACAACTATATATATATATATATATATATATTTCCTTCTTCCTTTATTTCAGATGGTTCGTGACTCAATAAAATCGAGATCTTTAGCTGAAGTATGGAACATTTTCATTGGTGATGGAGCTGTAGTCCGTGGAGCTCGACGCAGCAGTGTACATAGAAGAGGAAGATGAAGCAGGGACCGTAGGAGTTGCGATGGGTGGCGGTGCAGCGACCGAGACTTCCCCAGAGGAGACTAGAAGAGCAGCAGCGTGAGATGTAGGGAGGACGGTGGCATTCGTAGACCTGTACTTATACTTCAATATCTCAGCTCTGACCGCTGCGAGCTCCGCCTCCAAGGCCTGGACCTGTTGCTGTAGCGCCGAGATCGCCCCCATGCACCCGTAGACGGGGTCCCTCAGCCTCACATTCGCTTCATAAACAAGGCTGTTGGCCGCGTCGGCCCTCTGGCTCTCAGGAACCTCCTAATTAATTACAAGAATCATCCAAGTAAGTAGCAAGGAATCAAATGGAATGATGGGATGTGAGGAAAGTGTAGGCGCTTCTTACCATTAGCATCTTGGATACGTTGCTTGCACCAAAGACTTTGTGAACTGAAGCAAACTTTTGGGGATCGTGAGGGGAGAAATAAGGAGAGAAAGGGCATTCCTGGGCGCATCGCCGCCTCAAGAGCTTGCAGGCGGCGCATGGAGTGATGGTGTTTAAGGCTCCCACCGGACGTGGCAGGTGACCGCGTGCCTTGCGATCGGGAACATCGCCTTCCCTCTTGATCTTCTTGCCTACTTCATCAAGCCTCTCCCTGTGATGCAACCAAGAAAAGGAAAACGAAGGTTAATTAGAGGATTTCCAGGGAAAGGAGGTGTATTTTATGACCACCCATAAGCAAAATTCCGTTCTGGATGTAAGTAATCTAGTGTCGGGGTCTGTGATGTTATTTTGAGATCACCCATGGTCGAGCAAATAGATTGAAGAAGGTCAAGTCTGCATGGTTTCCAGGATCAAAAAAGAAAAGAAAAAAAAATTATAGAGGATCCTAGCTAGACTTAGGGTTTGGATTCTTAATTTGCATGTCTGG
This sequence comes from Areca catechu, assembly GCA_021397845.1. Classification (NCBI taxonomy): domain Eukaryota; kingdom Viridiplantae; phylum Streptophyta; class Magnoliopsida; order Arecales; family Arecaceae; genus Areca; species Areca catechu. Next base: position 8,888,308 of record CM038046.1, read on the forward strand.
GGAAGCTTATTTTCTCTGTTACTTACCTTTCCGTGGACATTCAGGCATGCTCTTTGAGAATAGGAGGGAAGATCGAGAGAGAGAGATAGAGAGAGGGATGGAATATGAAGAAAGAGAGGAGTGCTTAATTGGAAGGCAAGGTACGTATTTAGGGGAAGGTGGGCCTAAGCTAATATCACGGATGACCACAAAAGGAGGAGCTTAATTAGAAGAAATTAAGGAAAAAATGGAAAGTTTAAGAGGAAAATAAAATAAACATAGGAGGAAATGGAAAGATATAGGGAAAAATAAACGAAATATTGTTGGATATATTTTGCTGTTACTGTTCAGTAATGGTTCCCCCTTAGTTGATGAAGATTGGAGAGAAGGGAGAGAAAGTATTTGATGATTAGAGAGAGGTGGGGAGTTGTTGGGGTAGACTTTTGTTGCATAGAATGCCAGCTTTGCACCGCTTGCACACGTCGAATCACTCCAGATGTTGACTTTTGTAATAGACAAATCGGGGGTTTTGCTTGTCAAGAATCTTAAATATATATGGAGCCTTTAAATATATTTTGCTTCCTGCTGGGGTCTTTTCATTTAGCTAACTTAAAACCCACCTAACCTTCATATTCACTGGCTAGACTGTAGATAGAGAAATTTTCTTTGTTGAGATAATAGATAGAGAAATTTTCATAAATGCACTTAGAAACAAATTAAACAATGTTAATCAATGAAAAAATTAATAACTCAAAGATCTGATGTTTCTGCCTGTGGTATTAGCTAATGTAAAGTAGAGGTGGTGGTTTGATGCCTGTATCTAAGAAAAGAACATTGGTATCTGAATTAGATGCAAGGAATACACGGCTTGAAACAAAATTCACATGTTCAAAATAATATGATAGCAATTGAGATTGTTGAGTGGTTGTTTCATCGTAGTCTGATGGCTGTCCTATTTGGAGACTGCCATCATTGTGGCTTATATATCTAGACATGTCCAAACAAAGATGACCACTGGTACATCCATTCATTCAGGGCATCATTTAGACTAAGATGTTTTATGTGACGTGCAATCCATTTCAAAGAATATATATTAAATACAGCAGAGTGAATGCAATTTAAAATGTTCGTCAGCATGCTATGAAAAAATAGAAACTTGTTGGAACAGAGAAGAGAAGGGAAAAGATTTTCCTTTTATTTTTCATACATAATAAGATGGGGTCATTATCATTTTATACAGAATTCATATCATTCTTCAAAGGAAGGTGATGACCTATTTTGATCATAATCTCAACAAGAAATGGCTCAATAAGGAATGGCTTAACAAGAAAGGATCACCAAAAGAAATTAGGCCAGGCAAGGTTGTCAACACTCCCCCTCAAGATGAGACGAATATATCACGAAGCTTCATCTTGCTACAAATTGAAGAAAACATAGAACCATCAAGACCCTTTGTCAATATATCTGCCAATTATTCTGTAGATTTAATAAATGATAGATGTATAACTTTCTGATCAAGTTTCTCCTTGATGAAATATCGGTCAATCTCTATATGCTTAGTTATGTCATATTGAACAGGATTATTTGCAATATTAATGGCCGTACGGTTGTCACGGAGCAAAGTGGAGAGAGAAGATTGGAAAAGGTGTAATTCAACAAGCAACCTTTTCAATCATAAAATCTCACAAATACCTTGAGCCATAGCTCAATATTCAGCTTCTACACTAGATCGAACGACAACATCTTGTTTCTTACTATGCAAAGTCACAAAATTTTCATCAACAAAAGTATAATAGCCTGAAGTAGATCGCCGATTATCTATAGAACCTACCCAGTCAGCATCTGAATAGGCTTCAACTTTAAGATGTTCATGACGGGAGAAAAGAATATCTCGCCCTGGACAGCTCTTAAGATACTGAAGGATCCTATACACAGCTTCCTGATGGCGCTCACGGGGATCATGCATGTACTGACTTACAACACTGACTGCAGAGGCTATATCAGGTCTTGTATGGGAGAGATAGATCAATCTGCCAACATGATGCAGATATCGTTCACGATCTACTGGCTTACCACCGTCAACAGTAGACGATGATTATGCTCAATAGGGCTAGTAGTAGGTCGACATCCCAACATTCCTGTCTCAGTCAATAAATTCAAGACGTATTTTCGCTGTGAAAGAAATATGCCATGGGATGACCTGGCCACTTCGATTCCAAGGAAGTATCGTAAATTACCCAAATCCTTGATTTCGAAAGATTGTGCCAATTAAATCTTCAAATAAGCCAGCTCTGGAAGATCATCACTAATAAGGATGATATCATCTATATAGACAATTAGGACAGCAACCTTGTCTTTATCATGACAGAAGAACATGGTATAATCAGCATTACTTTGGTGGTAAACTATTTCGAGCATGGCATGACGAAAGCGATCAAACCATGCCCTGCGTGACTGCTTTAATCCATAGAGTGACAGGCGCAGATGGCAAACCTTGCCAGTAGTTTCTACACTAGTAAATCCAATAGGAATTTCCATATACACCTCTTCTTGAAGATCACCATGTAAGAAGGCATTTTTTACATCTAGTTGGAATAAACTCCAGTTAAGATTTACTGCATAAGATATGAGGGTCCGAATGGTATTGATCTTTGCTACAAGGGCGAAGGTCTCTTCGTAGTCAATGCCGTATGTTTGTGCATAACCTTTAGCAATAAGGCGTGCTTTATAGCGATCAACTTTGCCTTCAGGGGTCTGCTTCATAGTATAAACCCATTTGCAACCTACTACATGTTTTCCAGTAGGTAAGGGAACCAGTTTCCAAATCTATTTTTTTTTAAGGCTTGCATTTCTTCAAGCATCACTCCTTTCCACTTAGGATCTGACATAGCATCCTTCCAGTGTGATGGTATAGAGGTAGATTATAAAGATGCAATAAATGACCTATATGTAGGTGAAATAGATTCATAGAAAATAAAATTAGCAATATCATAACGATATCGAGAAGGAATAATATGAGGACGAGAATCTTTTCTGTGAGCAATAGGCAGATTTAAAATAGGGTCAGAGGAAATATTACTATTATCAAATGGGGATGCTAGAGCTGAGTTAGAAGAAGACTGTTGGGTAGTAATAGAATGTACAATGAGCTCAGATGCAGACTCTCCTTGTCGATTAGAGTCATTGTCTGACTGCTCACTAGTGTATTCTTACTCTTCGATTTGCTTTTGCTCCTCAAACACTGTAATCTCCCCCTCTCGACCAGTAGCTCTAAAAGGGATATTGGGAGAGCAAATAAACTGTTGGACTAAGGGAAGAGGAGTAGGAGGCTGAGGTATTGGAACAGCATCATAATAAGGTTCAGTCTTTCGAAAGGTCACATCCATACTGACAAAGATTCGCTTTTCAGGAGGGTAATAGCACTTATAGCCTATTTTTATAGTAGGATAGTCCACAAAGACACATTTCAGAGATTTGGGATCAAGCTTGCCAATAGTAGGATGATGGTCCCGGATAAAACATGTACATCCGAAGACTCATGGGTACAATAAAAGAAGACTCCCCTTGAAGATATGCAAGTGGTGCCTGGTACTCCAGAGTGCGAAGAGGCATGCTGTTGATCAGATAAGCTGTAGTGAGAACTGCTTCACTCCATGAAATTTTTGGAACCCGCATAGTAAATAATAAGGATCGAGCAACTTCTAAAAGGTGTCGATTCTTTCATTCAACAGTACCGTTTTGGGTAGGGGTATCAATACAAGTAGTCTGGTGGACAATGCCATGAGTAGTGAGGTATTCATGAAACTCCTTATGTATATATTCGGTGTCATTATCAGATCTCAGTATTTTAATCTTAGCACCGAATTGGGTATCCACGTATCTATAAAATTCTTTAAAGCAACAGATCACTTCATCTTTAGACCACAGAAGATATACGCAGGTTACTCTACTGTAACAATCAATAAAAGTAACAAAATAACGATGCCCATAAATAGAAATAGGACAACAAGGTCCCCATACATCATAATAAACAATTTCAAAAGGCTACTTACTTCGAGTTCCCGAAGTCGGATAAGTAGTGCGCGTGTGCTTAGCATACTCACATGCATCACAAACTAATTGTTCTTGAGCACACAAATGATATAAACTAGGAAATGAGCATGATAACATAGAAAAGGAGATATGGCCGAGCCTACGGTGCTATAACTGAAGTTCCTGCAGGGTATTATCAGATGATGAAGCAACCATACTAGCTTATGGAGAATAAGTCTTCAGTTCTTCATCCAAGTAGTAGAGTCCATTATGCAATTTACCATACCCAATCGTCTCCCCCGTTGTCAGCCTCTGAAAAACACAATAAGTAGGAAAAAATGTGACTTTACAATTCAGATTATTGGTAATTGAATGGATAGAGAAAAGATTAGTAGAAAAACTAGGGATATGTAAAGCCGTAGAGAGTTGTATGGTTGGTGTACAGTTGATGGATCCTTTTCTAAACACAGGCCTACAAGAGCCATCATCTATACGCACTCTATTCGAACATACTGAGTAAGACTAAAATATGTTAGAGTTACCCGTCATAGGCATAGTGGCACCAGAATCAATGATCCAAGACTTAGAGGTACTAAAGAAAGAATCAAAGTTATCAATATTTACTGTATGATGTGAGACAAGGCTAGGAGGATCGTTGGAGAGCTGAGAAGTCTCCTAGAATTAGGGTCAAGAAGGGGATAACTAAGGCCTCACACCCCGCAATGTTCCGAAGATCAAAGGAAAAGGCCTCACACTTCGCGATGCACATAGCAAAGGAATAAAATTCGTCAGAATTTCATTGTATATTGATAAATAAATTGATCATTTTACAAAGGAGGCTGGTGGGGTATTTATAGACTCCCAACCAGTGATATAAGGGACATAAATACTAGTCTTGTGCTCTCTTGGAATACAACTCTAGAGTCCTACTTCTGGACATCTTGGACTCTTCAGTTTGGATTGAAGAAGACTCAAAAGTTTTGATCAGACTCTTGAGTTCTTGAAGCTTGAGCAGCTAGCAACTTGTTTGATCCAATATCTTGAAGCAAGAGTACCGTCCAACTTCTCCTCTTTAGATGATTAGATAATATAAAATTTTTTGAAGTTTGGGTATTGAAACTTTGCTTGGCCGACTTCTTAGAATTGGCATTGGAATGCTTGAAATGGGGCACCAACTTGGAAGAATCCTTCTACTTTACTCCTCTTAAAAAAAATAAGAGGCGCTAATTCATGATTTCATTTAGCCAACCAAAGACAAGGCATGTGGGATGTCCAAACATAAATAACATGGCATATATTTTGTCTCAAGATGACATGTAAAATAAGACATGTGTTAATGTATCCTGGTGATGTGGCAGTGATGTCCAAAAATTTTGCAAAGATGGTGCCATAAATAAATTGACTTGGCCTAGCACATGGCTTGTCTTGAGTCTTTAATTAGGTGCACATTGGATGTTGTCTTGGGTCCCCTCTTGTAATACAGGACTCAATGACTCAACTAATTACATGGACTCAATGAATAACTAATCACATGATTTAACCAACTAATAACTAATTGAACCAACCATATTTAATTAGGCTTTCAAATAAAAATCCAATTAAAGTTGGTAAAAAAGGCTAATTAAATTGGACCACTAAGATCCCAATTGGATAAATAGGGTTTGACTCAATTGGGATTTTGACTCAACTTGGTAAAAATGGTTTTATCCCAAAATAAATAAAATCCTAATTACAGTTGGTAAAAAGGGTTTACCCTAACTAAACCAAAATAACAGAATTTAAAATAAAATATTTACATGGTAAATAGGGTTGGGTTCAAGGTTTTACTCATAGATGATCCACAGAGATGTGGGTTCAATCTGTTGATTTCTTTTAGCCTTGGTGCCTGCACCACTGTACTAGACTTGATATGAGAAATATGTGATTCGGCAAAATGAGAATGAAAAATGGAAGGAGTAGAACTAGAAGAATTGCTTGTCAAACTGTTAGTGTAAGATGGAGCACTGCTGGAAGAAACATTGAGCCAGTCCATAATGCGGCAGAGCATTTCATCAGTAGAGAGTGAGCTCTCGGTATCAGCATGTAAGGAAGCAGGAGGCAAGGCCTTGGTAGATAAGACACCCCCTTCTGGGTACTCAGAAATATGTGCCTGAGGATGACCAGTGGCTCCACCAAAACATCCATGTCCTCGATGGCCACCTTGACCACGTCCAAAGGGACGATCATGCAGCTGCCAACAAGCATCACGTATATGTCCAGTTCTATGACAATATAAGCATATCCGCATATCTCGGCCACCACGAGAATGCAACTGAGACTGAACTACCAGTGCAGATCGGACCGTATCTATAGGAGTAATCATCATCCGGCGACGAGTTTCCTCACTTATAACAAGAGAGAAGACTTGTTCAAGGGAGGGCAGATTCATACTTCAACCTAAAATTTGAACTCTGATTGATCAAAGTCATCATTGAGGCCAGCAAGAAAATCAAAGATTCGTTCTTCATCAGTGTATTTCTTGAATTCAGTAGCATCTTTTGAACAATAGGCTTTGAAAGGGCAATAAAAATCCAGCTCGGACTAGAGCCGTTAGAGTTCTGCCATATAAGTAGTGATAGAAAGTTCGCCCTGTCTAAGTGTACGCACCTTGCGTTTAAGTTCAAAAGCTTGAACTGTATTGCCTTGTTGTGAATAGGTTTGAGCAGCAGCCTCCCAAATTTTCCTGGCAGTGTTAAAGAAGGACATACCCTAAACAACAGCAGGGATCATAGAGTTGAGAAGCCAGGCCATCACAAGGGAGTTCTCCGATTCCCATTTCAATAATCCAGTATCTCCTAATGGTGGCTGAACTGCATCCATGGTGAGAAAACCCTCAAAACCACGAGCTTTAATGTATAACCGCATATTCCGAGACCATATCAAATAAGTGAGGGGTCCATCTAAACGGACCAAACTAATCAAGAGAGATGGATTATCCATGACTGTCTGAGAACTGGATACAGTGCACCACAAAAAAAACTGCTCAAAGTTGTAGTTGGAAAAAAATAATGCTGCCAAATAAATATACCTAAAGTTAGGTCATGGAAGGAGTTTGCGGCCTGCCTTTGTCTTCCATAGAGATCCGGCAACTAGAGGCTTCAGAATGAAGATCACGAAGAGGTGCCATGGCCGCAATGTGTAGATCTGGAAGAGAGAAGAGGGCCGCAGCATAGCAGCGCCACAGCACGTCACAGCAGAACTGCAAGGGTTCTTCGGGCGCGGGCGGAGGTGGGTGCAGGGGCACGGTCGGAGGCGGGCGTAGAGGCGGAAGGTCGGAGGCAGGTGCAGGGGCGCGGGGGTCAGTCGGAGGCGGGTGTAGGGGCGCGGTCGGAGACGGGCATAGGGGCACTGGGGCGCAGTGGAAGGGGGGCACGGTCGTGGTCAAACGTGGTCGGAGGCGAGCGCAGGGGCTCTTGAGCACGATCGGAGGCGGACGATCGAGGCGGGCGTAGGGGCACGGGGGCGTTTGTCGGAGGAGGCGGGCATAGGGGTTCGTCGGTGGAGGAGGGCGCAAAGGGAGCGTCGGAGGGCGGGAGGCGTCGGCGGTGGCAGCGGCGGGACTTAAAAAAAGGAAGAGAATATGGTGGGAATAAGATGAGAATCGAATTGGAATAGGGTTGGAATAGACAGGAATAAGGTGGGATAGAAACCTGGTTCTGATACCATGTTGGAACAGAGAAGAGAAGGGAGAAAATTTTGCTTTTATTTTTCATACATAACAAGATGGGGGTCATTCCCATTTTATACAGGATTTATATCCTTCTTCAAAGAAAAGTGATGACCTATTTTGGTCATAATCTCAACAAGAAATGCCTAAACAAGGAATGGCTTAATAAGGAAAGACCACCAAAGAAAATTAGGCCATGCTAGGCTATCAACAAAACCATTACACAACAAAATTATCTTTCTTTTTCAATGCTGCTTAATTTATTTACAAAATAAATGTCCATCAGAGTGAGTTTCGAGGGAGTTTGTATTGCTTTTCTTCTTCATTTTATCCCCTTAGAGAAGTTGCATAAGAAAATGTCAATTTAAGCATGAGTAAAGGTAAATGAGTAGCTGAATGCCCATAAAACTTGATGCATTTTTTCTTTGTCATTGGAGAAATAAATCGAATCAATTGCTTCAGTAAGAAATGCGAATGACAAAGTTTAGTTTTGATCTATCAATGAAATATTAATATTATCTGGCACCTAGTAAACATGGTCATCACTATCTTGTAGTAAAAGTAAGGCATTACAAAGACGCGCATTTACATAGGCATTAATGAGGATGGTTACACTTCTTAGATTGTTGGGTTGGCTATATATTTTTAGGTGTGCTGTCTTTGTCAGCAATCTAATTGACATTTAGAACCTAAGCTCTGAAGTGTTGTTGTCAAAAATTAATTAAGAGACCATGTCATTACTTCTCCTTTGACGACTCGCGCGCCATTGTACATGCTCCATATATCTAACAGCATTTCTTCCTCTTAAAGTTGATCTCAAAATGCTTATCCCATTCTATCAAATGTCCAATGTATGTGCTTATTTTAGCTTTTCTTCAGTCCAAGAGGCATTTGTTCTTTGATTTTCCCCAGGAGACAGATATATTTAGTCTTTAATTAGCAACATAGATAACAAATTATAATTAATTAATATATATACATGAATTATATAAAACTCTAAGAAGATCTAAAATCCAGTTTCTTAGTCCTGCAATCTTGTACCATGAAGTCATATATGTGAACACTCCTGCCTTTCTTACTGTGTATTTCCGTTAGAGTGGTGCTAATTAAGGAGCTGAAACAGCGGTATCAAGACCCTCATCGGCTGGAGAAGAACAGCCACATCAGCTACAACAATGGCCCTATATAATTAACACTTGATAAAACCTCCCTCAACGGCAGGCACGTTTATAGGTTTGAAGTTGGTCTAACAAGAAATAGATCACTTACGTGTTAGATTTTTATTTTGATTAGGATCTAATTTTTGAATTGGTTTTTAGTTAGATGGTATATATTCCTAAAAGGCACCAACACATTTGAACAGGGATTCTAATTAGCACACCCATTTGATAATTTAACAAGTTCTTAGATAAGAAAATCGTACCATATATTATAAATTATTTTGCAAGGCAGGCCATCCCGCTGCCTACTATTCCAAATATATAATCCTCATAAGAATCACAGATGGACTTGAGATATGGTTCTTCTCCAAGCTGAAGCTGAGCTGAGCTGAGGATCTCCTTGGGCTTGCCAAGGTCTATATTGTATATTTCTCTCTCCTTTTTTTTTTTTTAATTTAGGGAAATATATATTTTATTTTTCGATTCCATCTTCTTGCTAGGTTGATGAGAAATAAAAAGAAAGATGGCAAAGCAAGATGAGCTTAAGTTGGCCGGGGGATGGTCTTTTTGTTTAAAAAAACTATTTATACGTACGTATCCTGTAATAAGAAAATGGCACGACTATTCTTGTTTGACCCGTATTTTATGCCTACAAAATCTTTCCATTGCTTTCAGATTTTATTTAAGCTCTTAAATCTCACCTCGTTTCCCCAACCCAAACAACACTTTGGAGACAATGAGATCTACATGGAATCCTAGAAGCGACCCCCATTAGAAAAACCCTAAACCCCTGGCCTTCAACACATTAAGCCCATGGGCCGTTTCACAACCAACATTCATCTAGGATAAACGGTCAAGAACACCTACTCTCCTGAAAAGACTCCAAGAACAAAGTGTATATAATCATGATGAGTACTTAATTTAAGTCTTCTATACATATATATACTGGGTCTTTGGTTGGGTACTCAAAACTTAAAACTTATCCCTTGATTAGATTTTTCAATCCGTCGCTCACTGTCTTTTTTTTGAAAAGTCTGGCTGAGAGATAACCGAGCACATCTCAACTTACACGTCACACAGGCATAGCAAAAACAGGATTGTTTTATAGAGAAAATAAATTTGAATAAATCATAGAATATAAAAGAGGGATAATCTAGTAATATAAAAAATAAATAAAAAAAGAAAGTACATTGAATATACGTGGTTCGATGACATGTCAAAATGTTGTCGTTAAGATACCATGGCTACCAGTTTAATTAACCAACTTCTAATAAATAACAAAAAAGTAGATAGCAGCAAGTCGGGTCAAATCCATGGAGAAGGTAATACTTATGATGGTTTGAAATCTTTGATTTTTATAAAATAAAAAAATAATTTGAAGTCGGGAGGATGAAAATTAAAAGTATAAAAGAAAATAAAAACTTAGTATATTCGATCTGCTAATCAGATCTTAGCATCTACTTGCAAGAAAGTAAATAATAGGAATTTAAAGTACATAAAAATAAATATTACATTAATCAAAAGAAGAATTCAATTATAAGAAATTAAAAATAATAGTTAAATAAATTATGAAAAATGATAATAAAGAATCTGAAGTTGATTGGTGCAGTCTCATCGGGAAGTCGGTTGATGTCACATCCCCTTCTTCCGTCATACTTCGTAGAGCGGACTGGGCTTCCTCTTCTTCTTCATCTTTGAGTCTTGATCTTGGAGATGGAATAGACTTGAAGATGGTGTAGGAGTTGAACTTTCCTCTAAGAAACCTCACTCTTAGAGGCCAACCCGTAACCCACAGCTAAGCCCTTTACCCTGCACCATACCCTCTCTTTAGGATGCCTTTCTTTTGTAGCATAGGGTCCTTTAAACAGAGCTTGTCTAGGACTTCCTCTCAGTCAAATTTGGACTCAATCGGACTCCAGATCAACTAAATATCGCAAGAAAATTTCTCTGCCATCCGATGTGTGATTGAATGGGTCGATTGTTGTCTCCTTCCTTCTCTGGCAGATAGAGTTCCAAACGGACTCTTGCTGTATCCCGAATTCTAGGCTTTCCTCGATTGGGACTCTACCTCTTCGGCACTGCAGGCAGATGGCGGCGGACGCAGCATGAGGCGGCAACGGGAGGTGGCAGGGAGATCAAATAGCAGAGAAAAATAGTGGGCATGGCTGGCTGTAGGTGGACAAGTGCTCCGTGGGGGTTGGTATTCATCATTTCAGATGGAAGTTTGACCTTAGCAAGGAGCTTGGTCTTGGATAGGAGCTTGACTTCAGTGAGGAACTCGACCTCATTAAGAAGCTAGACTTCAGTGAGGAGCTTGGCCTCAGTGAGGAGCTTGACTTCAGTGAGGAGCTTGGCCTCATTAAGGAGCTTAACTTCAATGAGGAGCTTGGCTTTAGTGAAAAGTTTGACTTCAGTGAGGAGCTTGGCCTTAGTAAGGAGCTTGGCCTCATTAAGGAGCTTGACTTCAGCTCTTGGCTTGAATGCAGAGCTTCTGAAGCTTCCTGGCTTTGGTGCGGGGCGCTGAGGCTCCCGGCTTGAGTGCGGGGCTTCGAAAATTTCCTGGCTTGAATGCGGGGTGTTGAGTCTCCCGGCTTTGGTACGGGGTGCACTACAAAAAAAGTTACATACACCCATGCTTTTTAAACACGTAAAATACATACATGAGTAAAAGTTCAAATTCTAAAAAAAAGGGTTATATATATCCACGTTTAGCAAACGTGAAAATGCTATAATCAATTATAACTTACGTTTCAACTATTAAACGTGAGTAAATCAAATATAATGGATAAACGTTGGTATGCCAAGAAAAGAATGTTTAAAAAAATTAATATGATCTCAGGTCTAGAGCTATTCCAAACTCGGTTTGATTAACTCTAACATAAATGGGTCGGATCTAGATATTTAATATCCAGACCCAAGACCCGACTAAAAATATAATATAATATATATTTAAATAATATAATATAATATAATATAATGTAATGTAGTATGACATATTTTATAATTTATTATAATATATTATAATATATTTTAAATATTAAAAATATAATTATACTATATTATAATTTATCATAATATATTAAATGTATCATATTATTTTATATTCTATTATATTTAATATAATGCCAAATATTGATTTTAGTTATATTAAACCATATTACTATTTAAGAATATTGTCTGGTCTAACTCGGTCCAGTTTCATGAGATATGAATTATATCCAGGATAAATTGATGAATGTAAGAATAAATTCCAAATTTATCAATATAAATATTACCTATCTTATTTAATAGGTCTAAGTTTTAGCTCACAACATGAAAGAGCCGTTCCAAGCTGGTCAAGCTAATACGCTGGTTGGGAGAGAAAAATAGGAGAAAAAAAAGATTTTTTTTTCATGATTGAATTTTTTTGAAAAATAAAAAATATTTTTTTTTTTAAGATTTTAAAATTTCTATTTTATCCTTTAAAAATTTATTTTAATTTTTTTCCTACCTACCATCTTGGTGGTAAATCCATTCATTTTTTTAAATTTCATCTAACTAGCCTTTTTTTTTTTTTTAGGCGGATGCTTCACTCAACAGTCTTGGAATGAATGCATCCAAAGAAGTCAGAAAAAATATAATCACGGAGCCCATAAGAGAATCAACCAACCAGGTCCACAAAATCGGTCCCGAATGAGCAGCACGAAGGAGGCCACCTAGTCCGCAGCCGAATTGGCCTCCCTGTAGATGTGCCTGACAATAACTGAGGAACAACCCCGTAACCAGAGCACGATATCCCGAATCAAGGGATGAATAGAAGCAGAATTAGCTGCCCCCTTGATCCACGATATCACAATAGCAGAGTCTCCCTCAATAATCAAGTCTCAGTCCTGAGATAGCGACATGCATAGTGAATCCCAACCCAAGCTACTGTAAGCTCAGCCTAAGTAACAGAAGACTCAACCAAGTGACATCCCCCAGTTGCAATAATATTAAGACTCAAAACTCCGGATCACAAACACCCACCCTTTTGTGAGCCCAACTAAACAGAGTTAAGACGGTTTACAGGACTTGCGTGGACTGCGAGGATGCCTCTTTTTTTTTTTGCCACCGCTTCATTTTCTCCTCTCATCGAATCCAAACCCTTCTCTCCCTGGCCTCAAGCAAACTCCTCCACTACACTGTGGCTACAAACTAGCTCACGCCGGTACTCCTCACCGCCTCCGGCCAACCCGTCTTCCTCCCCGGTGAGGTTGAGCACTGCCTCCTATCTGCCGTCGACCTCAAAGCCGAGGAGAACCCTGCCCTCCTCACCCTCCAATCGGGCCTTCTTGTCCTCACCTCCCACCGGATCCTATGGATCAACGAATCCTCCACCTCCGACTGTGCCATCCCCCTCGCCGCCGTGGTCCATGCCTTTCCCCCTAAGAAGTCACTGCGGAGCATGTTTGCTAGCCCTAAGATCCGGATCCAGGTATCAGCATCGCCAGATGGGATGGTCGGAGAGAAGGGGACGCGGTCAGAGATGGTCGCAATCTTGATGAGGGGGAAGACGGACCCCGACGTGTTCTACGGGAGTCTACTGGAGGTCCTGAGGTCGAGGACGTGGGAGTGTCGGATGGATAGGAGGGGAGGGAGCGGGGATCGGGATCCAGATCCGGATTGAGGGAGGGGTTAGCGAGGGTGAGGATGCTGGTTGTGGGGGTTTCATTCTCAGGAAAGAGCAGGAAATGTGGGAGAGCACGGACAAGAGCTTGCAGGAGGCCTTCCATGGCCTAAACGCTCTCATGGTTCATATTTGATTTCCATTCTTCTTTTTCTATTTTTTTGTTTGAAGCTAGAGCTCATAGCCACTAGAATACTGTATTCTATAATCTTAGACTACGTTTTGCATCGTTGTAATTTTTTTAAAAAAATGAAAATAAACCAAAAACATGATTGGTCTGTTCTCTCTCTTTCTCTCTTTCTTTCTCTCTCTACACTATGAAGATCGTCGACTTGGCCAGTGACGAGGGGGAGGGAGTTGGGATGGGCTGGGGATGTGATCAAGGACAAGGGAGAACTCGATGTCAGGTAAAGAGGCAGTCGAGGGAGCGGTAGAGGAAAAGGAAGTGATGATGGAGCCAGCGATGAAGCCAGGCACGAGGGTTAGCTCAGCATCGAGCAAGGAGATGGCCGGCAAGGCCTGGGTTGCTGGTGTGGTTGGGTGGAGGCAACGGGGCAGAGGGCGTGATTGGACAGAAGAAGAGATATTATTGGGTTAGAAGAATGGTGAAAACCCACTTAATAAAAAAAAAAGAAAATATTCACTCTCACTCTTTTTTAATAATATTTTTTTTTACAAAAGAACAAAATAGAAGCGGGTAACTAAACATGTTTTCTGCATTGAATTTCATATTTTTATTTAATAAAAAAATATATAATAGATCCTTATTAGTTTGAATTGATAAATAATTCAAGATGAAAAAAGATGGCAATTAGTTGCTTTCTTATTTATATAGGATGAGTACGATTTTAGTTCTTGATATTCTTATACTTATTATAGATGGATGGATGTTTAGTTTCTAATAGTCTTTAAATATTTACTTTTTTTTTACTTGCTTATTTTTATTATTTTTAGGTATATATGAAGCAAGCTAAGTTCAGAGAGACAATCATGGTTTCATTGTTTTGATTGCATATTGTTTAGCTTGTATGTGAGTAAACTATCAAAAAAGAAAGTTTCAAAGTGGATAAAGAACAAAGAAGTCTTTGAAAAGAAATATCTTATCATTTCTATTTGCATTTCGTAGGTTATTAGGTTTAGTTATTTCCAATTTATCAAATATTGTATGGGATGATGTGTACTTATTTTTTTCCAATATTAGGAATCATTGGCTTATCGTGATTTTTTGTAAACTTAGTGAGAGCTTTATTTCAACCAGTCCACCATGCATGTTACTATTGGATTCTCTCCCAAATAATAGTTGTGATAGACATGAAGCTGAAATAAGACGGTAATCAAATAAATATGATTTCTATTTTTAACTTTGGTTATTATAGTTGATTCATATTAATATATTTAGACTATTTGTATATGTCTACTTGCAGCTTAGTTTTTGATATATATGACTATGAAAAGAAGTCAAAAGATGCAAGAGTAATATGGAATATGCGGCTAATAGCCTTAAAAGTAGTTATGTTATATTTTTTAAGCAAAATGATTTATTTACATAAAACATAGAGCATAATAGTCATTAATCTTTTTGTTTATATTTCAATAATAACATGTACCAATGCAATCAAATGGAAATGATTATGGATACTTTATTTCATATTATATCCATCTTTTTATGCTAGATGCTCGCACAACTATTTCTCCAAACAAGATTTCTTCTTTTGTATATTCTAATCCTCTTAACTTCTTACCAAGTTTTTATATGCATTCCAAAATTATTTATTGATTTTTATTTATTCAGCTTAATGATCACTACTTTATAATGGCAGAGTTGGATTTCTTTGTGGCTAGTTTAGATTCTGTTGGATATGCAAAAAGGAGTGCAACTAGGCAAGTCATTGACAAGCAAAGCATTATGCATGAAGATGATACTGGCGTAGCCTCAAAAGAGGAAGAGATATCCTAACTTAAAGAGCCACTTCCTAAAAAGTATCGTGGTGAGACATAAACGAAAGATGTGCATATGATGGATTCTGATAAGATGATTCATGTAGAGTGAAATGAGCATGGACAGCCAATTGGGGATGGTGGGTGATGTGGCTAGATCGCTGACATGGCACGGACAGACTGACGTGGAGCCCTCATCGGGCGCCATGGTGAATTCCCACCATGAGCCCCTTCGTCGAGCCGAGCTCCCCTGGAGCAACGGGGCCGTCCATCGAAGCCGAGTTCCATCCTCCGCCAGTCGGTCCCCACCAAGTCGGGACGCCTAGGCCGAAGCCAAGCACAAGCCACCATTCGAGGCGGACCCCTCGAGGTCGGGCCCCGTAGTCAGGAGTCGAGCTCAAGTCTCTTCCGCCACGAGGAGCCCCTTCGAGGTCGGATCCCCTGGGCTGGGCGGCACTCCGTCATCTCCGTCAGGTCGAGCTCGTCTAAGGTCGAGCTCCGCTGATCCAGGGTCGAGCTTAGCCATCCACCGCCCAGCCGAGCCACCTTGAAGCGAGCCCAGTGAAGGCAGGCTCCACCTTTCCAGCTCGATCCCTGACTCAGACAGAGACACCAACCACCAAGAGTGCGGCGCCTCCTCTCCAAGGACAACGGTGAATCTCCCGAGGGCCGTAAAACAGTGCCCGTCATGCCGCCATTAATGCCCACGGCCGTCGCTCACACCAGAAAGAAAGGAAACTCACATCAAGGCGCCATTCCCTCCACCGATCTGCCATACAACCGGGATAAAGACCCAACCGGAGGGCACGAGTCCCGAGAATGGTGGCCCACCAACCGAGCCCTGTCAGGTTTCCAGCAGGAGGAATGTCAGAAGCAGAAGCTTTCCCAATCATCTGACAGAAAAGGCATCCCATCTACGGCACGATACCTCCTCGCACATGCTTGACAGTAGGGGAGATCTCAAGGAAAGCCAAAGTAAAAACCCAGCTAGGGTAAGCCAAAGGGAGGTAACAAAAAAACAAACAAAAGCAAACACAGAAAAGGGGGAAGAGAGGCCAGACAGGGGGATTGAACCACCTCGGCCACCACCTCTCCCAGCTCACTTTTCATCTTTCATACACACTACACTCGCTCTTCCTAGCATGGAGCTCATCCAGAGGGGCTCGACCAGGAGGATCTATTCCCTTGGATCGTCACTAACTTGACCGTCGGAGCACCCCTACCAGAATCCCTAGCCCGGGTCACTGACATTTTTTTTTGTAGGTCCCGAGGTATCGGAGGCATCCTCGACAGGAGGGCACGCGACCCCCGACACCACTAGCAGCTACGGGCAATGACGATCCGGGCGGCAACAGATTGACGCGCCAAGTAGGGGGGCTGAACGACTTTTGATCCAGTTCAGGCCCTGTTCAGACAGTTCATCGTGAGGATGGTGACCACTCGGGCGAGGGGAGCCTCTCCCAGCCATGCGGAAGCGTCCCCTTCCCACGGGAACCCACACTGTCTGGAGACGACGCCACCTGCCCCAATTCAATCGCCTCTGCTAGAAATCCAGCTGACCACACTTGCTCAGCAGATGCACACTCTCACTACAGTAGTGCGCCAGCTCCAGCATCAGCATCGGTCCCTGGCTACTCACCAGCAGTCGGAGACCCCTGCAGCCCATGCCGCAGCACCCCGCGACAGCCTACGTTCCTTCCATGGGAGGCCTTCGCAGCCGCGGGCAGTTACAGATCCTCAGGATAGTCGCCAAGCCCCGATGAAGCGATAATGGGATGGGTCCACCGACGAAGAGAGCTACTCACCGCACCTTGACCGAGGGGCATCTAGGTCCCGCCAAGGCAAAAAGGGCAAAGCCGCTCATCGTGGGCACCATGCACCCACGTCACCTTCCCCACCCATCTCAGTAGAGGGGTCGATGGATGAAGCCATCAGGCGCATGGCAGAGAAGCACCTAGAGGAGCATGACCGCAAACTGGCGGAGCTGTCCCACCGGTTTGCTAACTTGCCCGGCTCTACTAGTGAGCCTGCGGGCTATGACATCCGCCCTTCGTTCTCCTAGGAGATTCAAGCGAAGCCGATTTCCTGCCGGTTCTGCATGCCGTAGGTGGATCCTTATGACGGGACCACCGACCTCCTGGACCACCTGGAAAGTTACCGAGCCCTCATGAGGGTCCAGGGGGCTACTGACGCTCTCTTATGCTCCGCCTTTCCTGCTACTCTCTAGAAGGTGGCTTGGGTGTGGTTTGCCCGCCTTGAGTCGGAAAGCATCAACTCCTTTGTCCACCTAGGATAGAAGTTCGTGGCTCATTTTGATGCTTGTCGAAAAATGCCACGCAAGGTGGATAGCCTCTTCTCTATCAGGCAACAAGATCGCGAGCCACTACGAGACTACGTGGCTTGTTTCAAGGCTGCCGCGCTGGAGATCTACCATTTGGAGGAGCCGGTCGCAATGCTGTCTCTGAAGCGAGGGCTCAGGACTTCTCGCCTGTCCTACTCGCTGGACAAAAAGCCCCCGAATACTTACTCTGAGCTACTCTCCCGAGTTCAGAAGTACATCCATGCCGAGGAGGCGGATCGTACAAGGCGGGAGCTTGATGGGCAGCCGCTAAAGAGATCGGCACCCACCGAGACCCCTGGGGCATGAAGGCCGGGACCGCCAGCTCAGAGCTCCCGACCTGGACCAAGGCCAAGAAGCGCTCCCATCCTAGAGGGGAATTTCACCCCCCTCCTCGCCCCGAGAACAAAGATCCTTATGGAGATCGAGGGCGAGACTTATTTGAGATGCCTAGCACCATTGAAGTCGTCCGCTAGCCGTGACAAGATGAAGTACTATCGTTTCTATCATGATCACGACCACTACACCAAGGAATGCCGCAATCTCAAATAGAAGATCGAAGAGCTCATCAAGAGGGGCTACCTCGAAAGATATGTGGGAGGCAGATCTCAACCAGAATCTCAGGCGCTCATCGCCCTCCCACCAATCCCGGCGGTCGACAATCGTCCTACCGAGAAGCCGGTGGGGATGATACACTGGAGGGCCGAGCACGCCTCCACGAGGGCCTGGGGGGCAGGGCATCCTGAGGATGTACTCCCCTTTATGAGGGAAGGGGGAGATGGAGAGAGAAATGTAAATAATGATGCTGTGGTCGTCGAAATGACGATCGCAAAGCATCCTGTAAAATGCATCATGGTAGATAGTGGAAGCTCCACGGATGTGCTTTTCTACGATGCCTTCTCCAGGATGAATCTTTCCTCTATTCAGCTTAAGCTCGTACATACCCCTCTTGTTGGTTTCACAGGAGACTCCGTAAGGGTGGAGGGAGAAATCACTTTTCCAGTCACTGCGAGACCCCACCTCGGCAGAGTACTGTCATGATGACGTTCACGGTTGTCAGGCTTCCCTCGCCATACAACATGATTTTGGGCCGACCTGGGCTTAATCTCCTCGATGCGGCTGTTTCTACCAAGGGATTGCTTGTACAGTTCCTAACCCCTTGTGGTGTGGGGGAGATGAGGGGTACGCCCCAGCCGGTGCAGCATTGCTTCCAAACCCTTCCCGGGGCCCGGGTGCTCGAGGAGGGCCCCAAGCCAGACGAGCTCGACCAGAGGGTTCAGGACCCCAAGGGAGGCCCAGCCGAGCGCCTGCTTCCTTGCCAGCTCGGGGTCGACCAGACGAAGACCGTGCAGATCGGGGCCCAGCTGCCCTTGGAGGAGAAGGCCCCACTGTTGGAATTCCTGTGGGCGAATGCAGATGTATTTGCCTGGACGATTGCGGACATGCCAGGCATTCCCCCTGAAGTCATCACCCATAAGCTCACGGTCGATCCGAAGCACAGACCGGTTCGACAGAAGAAGAGAAGTTTCGCCCCAGAAAGGCAGGCGGCCATCAACGAGGAAGTTGAGAAACTTCTGGCCGTCGGCTTCGTCCGAGAGGTGCAATACCCGAACTGGTTGGCTAATGTGGTGATGGTGAAGAAGAACAATGGCAAGTGGAGGATCTGTGTGGATTACACCGACCTCAATAAGGCATGCTCGAAAGACAGCTTCCCTCTGCCGAGGATAGATCAATTGGTGGATGCCACCTCAGGGCATAGGCTGCTCTCCTTCATGGATGCATTCTCTGGAAACAATCAGATATGGATGCACCCAGGGGATGAGGAGCACACTGCCTTCATTACCGATCGAGGGACATACTGCTATAGGATGATGCCTTTTGGCCTGAAGAATGCTGGAGCCACGTACCAACGTTTGGTCAACAAGGTCTTCAAAGATCAGATTAGCCAAAACGTGCAAGTGTACGTGGATGACATGCTCATCATGAGTAAGCTGAGCTGGGACCATATCGCCGACCTCACCGAAGCCTTTCACAGCCTCTGGAAGCACCAAATGAAGCTTAATCCAGCGAAATGTGCTTTCAAGGTGGCAGTTGGAAAATTCTTTGGCTTCATGGTCACCAAGAGAGGCATCGAAGCGAACCCAGAGAAGGTCCAGGCGATCCTTGACATGGAGCACCCAACATCCAAGAAGCAAGTTCAACATCTGACGGGGAGGGTAGCCGCCTTAAGCCGGTTCATCTCGAGGTCGGTTGATCGCTTTCTCCCTTTTTTCAAGGCATTGCGCACGATGTATTACTTTACCTAGACCAAAGAGTGCAAGGCGGCCTTTGAAGAGCTGAAGGAGTTCTTAGCCTCTCCACCTCTGCTATCCATGCTGGAGGAAGGGGAAGATTTCCTACTCTACCTGGCTGTTACACCAGGGGCCGTCAGCTCGGTCCTCGTCTGTACAGATCAGGACAGATCTCAGAAGTCGGTGTACTACACCAACAAGATCCTCCGTGATGCGGAGGCCAAGTATACTCGCTCCAAGAAACTCATTTTTGCACTAATTATGTTTGCTAAGCACCTCAGGCCCTACTTCCAAGCGCATTCCATTGCGGTTGTGACTGATCAGCCGCCGAGGACCATATTAGGCCACCCCGAGATCTCCGGGAGACTGGCCAAATGGTCCCTGATGCTGAGCGAGTTCGACATCGCATATCGGTCGAGGTCGTCGCAGAAGGCACAGGTCCTAGCCGACTTCATGGTCGAATATACAGGGCCTTCCGAGGAGCCATAGTGGATGATCCCGGAGAGCCAAGCTGAGCCCGGACCATGGGAGGACCCTTGGATCCTCCACGTGGACGGTGCCTCCAATTCCTGCGGGAGTGGAGCGGGCCTCATCCTCACCAATTCCGATGGAGTGGTGATGGAATGCGTCCTTCGCTTCAAGTTCGCAGCTACGAACAACCAGACGGAGTACAAAGCGCTCCTCGCGGGCCTAAAAGTGTCCCGCGAGCTGGGAGTGCAGAGCCTAAAGATTTTCACCGACTCCCAACTGGTTGCTAGGCAAGTTTCCAGAGAGTACGAGGCCCGAGATCCCCAGATGGTGAAGTACCTGGAAAAGGTTCAGTCGAGCACGGCAAACTTCCATTACTTTCGCATTTTCCACATCCCTCGCAAGGAGAACGCTCATGTGGATGCGTTGTCAAGGCTCGCAACCTTACCGGACTCATCCCTGGGGCATGCCTACGTTGAGCATCTCGAGAAACCAAGCTACGAGAGCCCAAAGGAGGTGCAACAAGTAGCCCATGAGCCGAGCTGGATGGACAAGTACATCCAGTATATCCAGGATGGCCTCCTACCAGAGGACCGCAAAGAAACCAGCCTCATTAGAATGAAGGCCACCCATTTTGTTTTAATGGACGGTTACCTTTATCGCCGATCTTACTCCTACCCACTCCTCTGGCACAAAGACCTGAGGCATTAAAGCCTCGAGTCCAGCTCCTCGGCATTCAAGCCCGGAGAAAAGTCCTCCTGCACCAAGACCTGAGAAGCCCTCAAGCATCTAAGCCCTGAGCCATGTCCTCAGGCCAATCAAGTCCCGGAGACCAACTCTCTGGCCAGCACGTCTCCGAGCCCATCTCCAAGGCGTCCAAGCTCCTGAGCCATGTCCTCAGGCCAATCAAGTCCCGGAGACCAGCTCTCCGACCAGCACATCTCTGAGCCTAGCTCCAAGGTATCCAAGCTCCTGAGCCATGTCCTCAGGCCAATCAAGTCCCGGAGATCAGCTCTCTGGCCAGCACGTCTCTGAGCCCAGCTCCAAGGTGTCTAAGCTCCTGAGCCATGTCCTCAGGCCAATTAAGTCCCGGAGACCAACTCTCCGGCCAGCACGTCTCCGAGCCTAGCTCCAAGGCGTCCAAGCTCCTGAGCCATGTCCTCAGGCCAATCAAGTCTCGGAGACCAGCTCTCCGGCCAGCACGTCTCCGAGCCCAGCTCCAAGGCGTCCAAGCTCTAGAGCCATGTCCTCAGGCTAATCAAGTCCCGAGACTAGCTCTCCGGCCAGCACGTCTCCGAGCCCAGCTCCAAGGCGTCTAAGCTCCTGAGCCATGTCCTTAGGCCAATCAAGTCCCGGAGACCAGCTCTCCGGCCAGCACATCTCCGAGCCCAGCTCCAAGGAATCCAAGCTCTTGATCCACGTCCTCAGGCCATCCAAGTCCCGGAGCCTACCCTCTGGTCAGCACGTCTCCGAGACCAGCTCCAAGACGTCCAAGCTCCTGAGCCATGTCCT
Source organism: Areca catechu (assembly GCA_021397845.1). Taxonomy (NCBI): domain Eukaryota; kingdom Viridiplantae; phylum Streptophyta; class Magnoliopsida; order Arecales; family Arecaceae; genus Areca; species Areca catechu. The sequence continues at coordinate 8,910,377 of CM038046.1, forward strand.
CAGGCCATCCAAGTCCCGGAGCCTAGCCCTCCAGCCAGCACGTCTCCGAGCCTAGCTCCAAGGCGTCCAAGCTCCTGAGCCATGTCCTCAGGCCAATCAAGTCCCGGAGACCAGCTCTCCGGCCAGCACATCCCCGAGCCCAGCTCCAAGGCATCCAAGCTCCCGAGCCATGTCCTTAGGCCAATCAAGTCCCGGAGACCAGCTCTTCGGCCAGCGCATCTCTGAGCCAAGCTCCAAGGCGTCCAAGCTCTTGAGCCGTGCTCTCAGGCCAACCAAGTCCCGGAGACTGGCTCTCTAGCCAGTACATCTCCGAGCCCAGCTCCGAGATGTCCAAGTTCCTGAGCCCGACCTCCGAAGATCAAGCTCCAAGCCTGGCTCCAAGGCGTTCAAGGTCTGAGAGGCCCTCAGGCACTCCAATCCGAAGCCAACCTTCTCCAATGCCGGAGTCTCGAGCCCAGCGCCGAGACGGTGAAGCTTGAGTCCATACAAAACTCAACTCTCCTCCCCGACCTCCCTGCACTGAAAGAGAAAGAAAAGAGAGGAAAAGATGGGAAGAGAGAAGACATCCACACCACAGGAGAGATAAGAAGCCGTACTGGCTGAAATGTTTTTCATTACTTGAAGTAAAAATACTTTACAGTATCTCCCGGGCCCTGACAAGCCAGGTAGCCCTGTCCAAAAAAGCAAAGAAGGAAAGGGAAAAAACTCGTACAAGAAGTCCTATCCTATGGGGCAGGCTCCTTCCCTGGACGGTGTTCGGTCGAGACTTCTCCTTCTTCCATCTCCGTCGAAGGGGCAGGTTCAGTAGCTGCCACCGAAGGGACCAGCTCGGCTACCTTCGCCTGCGGCACTGGTTCGGCTGCCATCATAGCTAAGGTCGGCTCACCTATTTCTGGGGCCACCTGTGGGAGAGATCCTGCCGGAGCGGCTCCTTGACCTGCTGCAGCCATCGCAGGGATCGGAGCCCTCTTTGCGGGGGCCCGGAGCACAGCCAGTTGCTCCTCGGAGAGGATCCCCCGTAGCTGCGTATGGCAGTAGGCGAACCCCTTGGCGAAGGAATCCGTCGCCGCCTCCTTAAAATCCTTTATGTACTCAGGGGAGGCCTTGAAAGCGGCCACCGCATCGATAGCCTCCTCCCGCTGCCTCACTTCCTCCAGCTGCTTTCTAGTATGCTCAATCTGCTGGATCGCCACTGCCATCGCCTTCTCGGTGGTCTTAGTGGAGCGACTTGTGATGGTGGTCTTCTCCTCATCCTCCGTGGCCCTCTTCTCCACAGCCACCGCCCTCTTCTCGATAGAGGTGGCTCGGTCCCTCGCCGCCTCCGTCTCGGCTCGGAGCTCTTTAGCCAGGTCCTCTTTGATTCGAGCTCTCCCTCGAGCTCCTTCTTGGCCCGGGTAGTGTCGGCGACCTCGGTTTGGAGGTTCTTAACCCTCAGGTTAGCCTCTCGGATCTCCTCATATTTCCGACCCACTTCAGCCTTCAGGGACTCGAGCTCCGCCTGTCGCTCCTTGTCCCTCTTGGCCCAATTACGGCAATAATCCCTAATGAGGATCAGCTCTCTGCCTTGCTGCATCAAAGAAAGCATGTTAGCTACAGTATTGAGAAAGGTCGGAAGACATCATGACAAGAGAAGAAGGACTTACGGCATACAAATTGGCGAAGGACGAGCTGACGACGTCACCCAGGAGTCGCCCGCTCCCTTCTCGCTTGTCGCAGGACTGGACTAAGAAATCCATCATCTGCTCGGCGAGGCTTGGATCCTTCATCAACGAGACGTTGGGCCTCACTCAGAAGGGGACTCGGCGGTAGTCCCTATCCTGCTTTCCCGCCGGCTCAGGTCCCTCGGCGGCAGGAGGTACCTTTAGCGCCAGCTACTAGCTCGGCGCCTCTTCGGACTGCACTTGGGGCGCCGTCCCTGCTTCTTTCGACCCCCCGTCCTCGACGTCGATGACCTCCGGAGGGGGGCTTCTACCCTGGCAGCAGCGGCGGCCGACCTGGCGAGGACAACCACCTCGGGCTCGGGCACCAGGGCCGGGCCATGCCTCCCTAAAGGCTCATGGGCGGACTCGGCCACCCTCTTCCGCCTTCGCTCTGGAACCGTTGCGTCCGGTTCGGCCTGCACCGACCTCGCACCATCTTCGGCACGAGCCCTCTTTAGAGCGGGCTCGCCGACCTCGGCTACTTGCTCTCGCTCCTCGAAAAATGAGAGCAGCTCGTCCATGGAGAATTTCATCTCTGCACATGAGAAGAGATGGTCAATCCCAAGCAAAAAAGAGAGAGAGAGAGAAGAAAAAATGATGAAGAAAGAAAATAAAAAGTGGGGTGGCCAAGTCGAACTCACCCGACTCCTGCGCCGAGCCGACCCCGGCCTTGCGAAGATTCTGCTCCGACAGCAAGACCTCAAGTGAGGGGATCTCGACTGATCTGAGCAGCTCGTATAGGTTGAGGTTGGCTGCTTCGATGGAGGAGTTCCTATTTGGAGACCGATCTGGGTCGCTCCAAACCCAGTCGATCCCCTCGATCGAAGCAAAGAGATACCTACTCTTCCATCTCTTGATGGAAGAGGGAAGCTCAATCCTAATGCCCCAAGGGCGGGAAGAAAGGGACCACCACCCCTCCTCGGTGGGATGGTTTCAGGGTGAAAAAGGCCCTGAACAGGAAAAAATGGGTGACAACCCCGTGGAAATAACACAGGACGATGAAGCAGAAGATCGTCCTAATAGCATTGGGGACCAACTGGGCAGGAACAAGTTGGTAGTTAGTCAGGAAGGAAAGGAACAAAGGATGGACAGGAAATCGAAGACCCCCGACGAAGGCCTCCTCATAAAAAGCGATCCGCCTAGGACTGCTAGATGTGACCCGCTCCCCTGGGCGAGGAACGGAGAGATGAATGGACTCGGGAATGCTGTAAGCATCCTGGATGGCCACAATATCCTCGGCGGTGATCACCGAAGCAATCCCACCTGGACCTGTCGACCGAGAAGGTTCGGGTTCGGGGATAGGAGCAGGAGGAGCGGGAAGAAGAGCCAAGCAAGGTGGAGGAGAAGACCCAGGTTCCTTAATGGCTACCGGGCCATGGAAAGGTCTCCTACTGAATTCGTACATTGCCGCCTCCATCTCCTCGTCGGAGGAGGAAGGAGTCCTCGGCCGGGAAGGTCCGACCGCAGCTTGGCAGGAAGGACGGAAGTTTGGACCAAAGCGATCCATAGAAGAGGAAGAAGATGGTGAAGGAAGACCTACGACGACCCCTAGTTGACGAGAAGGGAGAAAAAGAGGGAGCTAACCTGCTAAGATCCTAAGAGGATGGTGACAATCGGAGAAGAAGAAGGAGAAGACTGTTATACGATGCCGGGCATGAAGGATTCGAAAGAAAGTAAGTTTTGAAAGACTTACCCTTCCTTTCGAAACAGCCTACGCCCAACCGTACCGTTACGCCTTCTCCAAGAGACTTGCCATGTGTCGCTGATCAACAGGGCCAGTGCCCCCAATCCGACTGTGGTCGCTCTGACTTTCGTGCCTGCCATAACTATTCCCTAGACATGGTTGCGTGGCACCCCCGCACAGGTTCAAAGGACCGCCAAGCGAGACACCACCGATATTGGTCATTTTTGCACCAGATTTCTCTACCTTTCCACATCAGCTCCGTAATTACTCCCTTCGCCCCGAGCACCGCGCACCAACGGACCTCGGGAGTGGGGGCAAATGATGTGGCTAGATCGCTGACATGGCATGGAAAGACTGACGTGGAGCCCTCACCGGGCACCATGGTGGATTCCCACCATGAGCCCCTTTGCCGGGCCGAGCTCCCCTGGAGCAACGGGGCCGCCAGCCGAAGCCGAGTTCCGTCCTCCGTCAGGTCGGTCCCCACCAAGTCGGGATGCCTAGGTCGAAGTCGAGCACAAGCCACCATTCGAGGCGGACCCCTCGAGGTCGGGTCCTGTGGTCAGGAGTCAAGCTCATGTCTCTTCCGCTACGAGGAGCCCCTCCGAGGTCGGATCCCCTCCGAGGTCGGATCCCTTGGGCTGGGCGGCACCCCATCCATCTCCATCAGGTCGAGCTCGTCTAAGGCTGAGCTCCGCTGATCCGGGATCGAGCTCCGCTGATCCAGGGTCGAGCCACCTTGAAGCGAGCTCGGCGGAGGCGGGCTCCACCTTTCCAGCTCGGTCCCCAACTTAGACAGAGACACCAACCGCCAAGAATGTGGCACCTCCTCTCCAAGGATAATGGCGAATCTCCCGAGGGCCGTACAGTAGCGCTCGCCATGCCGCCATTAATGCCCACGGCCGTCGCTCACACCAGAAAGAAAGGAAACTCACATCAAGGTGCCATTCCCTCCACTGACATGCCGTACGATCGAGGAAAAGATCCAACCGGAGGGCACGGTTCTCGAGAATGGTGGCTCGCTAACCGAGGCCCTGCCAGGTTTCTAACAGGAGGAATGTCAGAAGCAGAAGCTTCCCCGATCATCTAACAGAAAAGGCATCCCGTCTATGGCTTGATACCTCATCGCACACGCCTGACAGCAAGGGGAGATCCCAAGGCAAGCCAAAGTAAAAACCCAGCCAGGGTAAGCCAAAGAGAGGTAATAAAAAAACAAACAAAAGCAAATACAGAAAAGGGGGAAGAGAGCCCAGACAAGGGGATTGAACTATCTCAGCCACCACCTCTCCCAGGTCACTTTTCATCTTTCATACACACTACACTCACTCTTCCTAGCATGGAGCTCATCTAGAGGGGCTCGACCAGGAGGATCTATTCCCCTGGATCATCACTGACTTGACCGTTGGAGCGCTCCCGCTGGAATCCCCGGCCGGGTCACTGACATTATTTTTTGCAGGTCCCGAGGCACTGGAGGCATCTCGGCAGGCAGGCACGCGACCCCCGACACCACCAGCAACTACGGGCCACGGCGATTCGGCGACAACAGTGGGCAATCATTATGAGCTTTTTGACTAACCTAACAAAATTTTATGAGTAGCATAGTGGGCAATCATTTATGAGCTTTTTGACTAGCCTAACAAAATTTTATGAGCAGCTGCCAATTAGTGTGAATGATTGGCAAAAGATATCTAAAACCACTAAACTTAAACTTTAGGAATACACGAAGGTGATATTGATTTCTATTTCATCTATGAATTGACACTTAATTTTATGATGTATTAATAATATTCATTTTTATTTCAGAAGAAGTATGATGTGGGAGATAAGCATTATAATTTTGTAATGAAGATTTTGGCAAAAAAATGGAAAGGAATGAAGTACTATTTAAGAAAAAAGTACTTAATAAAAAATTGTAATAAGAATAGGAAAAGATAAGGGAAGTACCAAAGAATGTCCCAGAGGCTCAATGAAAGGAAGCTATATACAGTTGATCTACTCTACAATGACAGGTATATAGAAATTATTATTTTTCATTGGTTGAGATCAATTTTTTATAATAGTTAATGTCAGTTTTAAATTTTGGTATATATGGAATAATGACAGAAAATGATAGATATCAACATTGACTACAAGAAGAAGTATAAGTATCCTCATTATGCAGGAACAAGGAGCTTCGCACAAATCAATAATCTATATGTAAAACCCATCCAAATTTCTTTAAGTGCTTGCTTTGAGAAATATGTATGTTATGTTCAACTAATTTTTTTTTTATGTTGTATACTCAGTTCAAAAGGACAGGAAAAAAATTGAGCCATCCCTGCATGTGGGTGAAGACTCGTACTAGAAAGAATGGTAAATTAGTAATGCTGCTACTGTTGGACTAGTTATAAGTATCATTTATTAGTCAATTAAATTATAAGTCTATCTTATTTTTTATTGTAATATTTATTTCTTGTAATTAATACATATATGTTTACTGGAACCAAAAGGAAATGTTTAAAGATGCAGAAGAGGATGAAGTATTTTCTAAACAGTTTGACAAAGAAAGTCCAAACATGATCTGTTGCTTAGGGATAGGACCAACTCCCAATTCATTGTGGGGCTCTAAAGCAATAAATAAAGTCTTGAAAAAGGAAAATGAGAGTTTGTATAAAATGATTAATGACTTGGTAGGTCAAGTTAAAACTCTCCAAGTCCAAGTAGCAAATATTTATGATTTAACAGTTTTGGTGAGTACTTTAATTAAATATGTAATTATTTTTTATTTTTATATAAATGAGGTTGGATAACTTAATCGTTATTTTCAGAATTGTTCTGACTTTTTTGAAAATATAAAAATGTCATGGAAGAACCCGATGACCATTCATTCTACTTGCTATTTGATTGATGAATTTAACATGTTATTGTACTTATTTATTAATAGGGTATTGCCAACATGAAAGAAGCTGATAATCATTCACCAAAGATAGATAAAATATCATCTGTTAGTAGCAAGCATAATCCAAAGGTATCTATGATATCATTATTTTATACAATACTTGTAATTTAATATTTTTTTAAGAAAGTTAGCTAACTCTATTATTTCAGAATGAAGATAGAGTTGAACTAAACTCATCTCAAATGAATATATCATCATCCATTCTTAAATTATCTAAAATTATAAGTAAATTTATTTTAATGAATTTACAGATTTTAATAGAATGGTTCATTGTTATTAAATAGTGAATCATCAAGACTTATTCATTATATTATATGAAATCAATACTTGCAGGATGAAGAAGTAATTTTATTGGATATCTTATAGAAAGAAGTAGGCAAAGGAACATTTATTTCTGATGATAAAGACAAGATATTGATAGATAAAAGTTTGGGAGATATGTTTTGTGAGATTTCTATTTCTTTAATAAAACATGCTGTGGGCACTCACATTATTTAGTAAAAAGATTATGTATATATCTATATACATTATTGGTTTAATAATGATTTATATTAGTTCTGAAATGATGTATATTTATATGATTCCTTTCTTTTGCAAATTCAAGTGATATAATGGAAGGTATCAAGGAAGATATGGAGATTTTGCAAAATTTACTTCATCTTTATTCTCTTTATAGTATAGCAAAATAGTTGGAACTTATTTTATGATATATTTTAAGTTCTAGTATTTATTTTCTTTTGAAATCAGTACTATGTTTTGTTTCTTGTTCTTTAAGTTTTGATGAAATTAACAAAGTTGTCGAGACAATATTTTTGTGAGACTACCATTATGTATGTTCAACTGTATTTAATATAATGATGAAAATTATCTTGTTTGTAGTTGTATTATGTATTTTTATTTTTATTTGTTATTATAGATGATCCATATTTTAAAATTGAATTGAGCAGGACTATATTTAATTATATACCCATGTTTTATTATTGATAGTACAGGTTCATTTATACCCATGCTTTTTTAATTCCAACATATGCTAATTTGTGTGTATTTAATTATCCATATTTTATAAAAGAGTGTATAGACTAGATTTATACCCACGTATACAATCTTACCTACGTTAGATATTACGTGGGTAAAGCATGCCTACACACACGGGAAAAAAAATGTAGCTATAAGCTACACTCACGCCGGACATACCCATGTTTAACCAAACGTGTGTACCAACATGGGTGTAAGCATATATCCATGTTTTTTAAGCTTTTATCCACATATTTTTCACGTGGATATAACTCAATTTTTTTGTAGTGGGCGCTAAGGCTCCCAGCTTGAGTGCGGGGCTTCGAAAGTTTCCCGGCTTGAATGCGGGCACTGAGGCTCCCGGCTTGAGTACTGGGCTTTGAAAGTTTTCCAACTTTGGTGCAGGGCACTTAGCTCCCGGCTTTAGTGCTTGTTAAGAAATCTTGTGGGCAGTGACAAGCTCTAGCGGATTGTATGGTTGCCCTTGATGGTAGTACAGGAGCTTTCTTGTAGAACTGAAACATAATTTTTTATATTACAAATATAGTGGGGAAAGGAGTTACCTGTTGAGTTCCGGTCATATAAATAAATAAAAATATATTTCTTCTTTGAGAAGGCCAGAATTAAATTCACCGACCACCATCTTAGGAAAGAACAGGACTCCGTTGTATAGGAGAGTAGAACTCGGTTGCATGGGAGAACAAGACTCCATTGCATGAGAGGATGAGACTCCGTTGCATGGGAGAATAGGAGTCCGTTGCATAGAAGAGCAGGGCTCCGTTGCATGGAAGGAGAGGGCTCCATTGCATAGGAGAATAAGAGTCCATTGCATGGAAGAGCAGGGCTCCGTTGCATGGGAGGAGAGGAGTCTGTTGCATGGGAGAGCAGAGCTCCATTGCATGGGAGGATGAGACTCCGTTGCATGGTAGAAGAGGACTCCGTTGCATGGGAGAATAGGGCTCCATTGCATAGGAAAAGAGGACTCCGTTGCATGGAAGAGCAGGGCTGCATAAGAGAATAGGACTCTTGAGAAGTGACAAGCATTTGAAAAGACCACAGGCATGAACCTCTTCTTCTTTTCTTCTCTTCTCCTCTTATTCTCCCTTTTTTTTTTTTTTGCCAATAGAGGTGCCATCGACATCCCCCTTTTCCGCTGGCCTCGGCACGTTCCCCGTCTGATCTTGCCGAAGATCGGGGGTGGCACACCGAAAGGTGGCATCTCCTGGAAGTGATTCCATTGCTTTGTTGAGGACGATGACGCCCCTCCACAGCTTGGGATCTTTTCTCAAGGCCACTCCTTGGAGCCCTGAGAGGGGGGGGAGCTCTCGTGCCCCCATCCTCGTGCCCCCAGTCTGCCCTCGGGGACAAAGGACAAAGGTGGCTACTATTGTCCCGCCATATTAAGGAGCTTTAATCTTTTCCTACTTGGCGCGCCAATCTGTTGCCACCTAGATCGCCATGAACTATAGCTCTTTCGTGGCCTAGGTGAGTGGACTCCCTGCCAGTATCACCGGGTTCGTCGATTGAAGGCGATCAAGGAAAACAGGCCCTCCTCTACGAGACTTGGTGGAGTCACCGTGTCTGGAGGGGTCGTTATGAGAATGAGAGTGGTAGGAGTCTTTGGAAGAGTCCTCAGACGTTCCCTTGCCTTTGTCCTGGCTCCTTCTGGCTTGCTTCGAGATCGCCGACCCCTAGGGGCTTGGAATTGTTGGTCGTCCTATAGGCCTTTCCGATGGGAAGAAATTCTTTTTCTCGTCGTTCCTTATGAATGGAGACCTGCAAAAAGTCCTGATCGGGGGTGTACAACCCCGGTCGGGACACTCTGATGCTCAAGTCAGTTGGGGGAATAGCTGGAGCTGTGTAGAAAAATAATAGCCTAGGAGCCAGTTGATGAGCGTGTGGTAGTTTTTCTTACCTTAGTCGCAGGTCCCTCTTACCTATTATGAGATTGCTCCTGTCATTTGGGGAGGCGTGCTCTTCTTAACATAGGCCTGTGAGGCTCCTATTAGCCTGAGAGGCTAGGATTGGTTGGTAAATCTTCTTCTTCCAGGTGGTCCAGAAGGTTGGTAAAGGAGCACAGTACCTCGGGTGAAGTACCTTTTTCCAAATGGTGTTAATAGTGACCGGTAAGTGCATAAAAATCAATAATAAGTGCATTAATTTAGTAATCAAATTCTTTTTATTTAATAAAAATTAATATTTTTATATAGTGTTTTAATGAAAGGACCCTCTCAATGTGAAGAGCACAGTTTTTGGAGTTCAACGACATGAACGGCACTCAATTTGGAGTTTAGACGGGTTTGGAATTTTAATTTGAAGTTGTTACGAAGGAATAGCACGATTTTTAAAGCATTGGTTCATAGTGAACCGGCTGATTGGTTCATGGAAGCCTAGCCTGGTCCATATCATCCATTGCAGCCGGTCCACGACTCCTGCCCGTGGACCACAGACCTCCCCAAGCCACGAACTCGCTAGAGAAATAACCGGAGCTCCCTCTCTTCTCGCCGGGAGCGTCCTCATGGTCGGAGAAGTCGGATCTCGCCGGAAAATTCCAGAAAAATGCCAATCTTCACCGCCGGTCTCCTCCTCTCATGCTCGTTTTCTTCCAATCCTCTCAGCTCGGAGTAGCAGTCCCGTTGTTGCTAGTCACCGGACCAAGCTGCTGCATCCCCTCCGATTCACCAAGTCTCCGCCACCAGCACTCCTACCATGCCGTCTAATCTTTCCACTGTGAATTGCCCGTCCACCGTTTGCTGCCTCCCTGTTGTTGCCACCATTGCAGGTCGTGGGGGATAGCTAGAGCTCCTCTCAAACATCACCGGTCTCCGGGCTGTTCTTCCTCATCACAGTTCGCCGTCTCTCCATGACCGGCCATCACAACTTGCAACGGTCGTCAATATCTGCACCGACCGAGTCAAGGCCCCTGTTCAAGAGTGGTCTTCGCCATGGTTCCTCCTTCTCCGTATCGGTTGGCCGTCCTCTGTTCTCCGTTCAGCATCACTGTCGGTCTAGAAACTTGTCGGAAGAATGGGAGCTTGGATGTCCGAGGAAGGAAGAGAGATTGATCACGGATTCTCGGGATAACACCGGGGAGCTCAATTTTAAGAAGGGATAACACCGAATACGCGCTGTTGTGTTGGTTACGGGAACGAAGCCAGGGAACCGGAAGGAACTGATACCACAGTCCAACGCAGATTTCTCACGCATTCCTTCCGTTTAAATACGAGAGACTTCGGGGAGGCTGGGAGTTTTTATTTCCGAGCTTTATTCTTTTTACGACGAGGGTTTAGAGCATCCGAGAGTATTCTAGTTTTATTTTATTTTATGTTTCAATTCTAAGCTCTCTTAATAATATAAAGATTATTTTTTTTATAAAAATTTATTTTATTTTAATAATATATTTTTGCTATAGGATCAGTTTAATTTATTATAAATCTATTAACGTCATTTAAATATTTGCAAGTTGGTTAGCTTAATTCCTGCAATCAAATTTTTCAAAATAGAATAGTTTAAATTATGCACTTAAATACCTACAAGTAGGGTAGTATTTTTTTTTCTTATTTTATTTTTAGAGTTTTTTTGTTTAAAAAAAATATGTCTGGCTAAGCGATTATCCTTGGATCGTGATGAAGCTAGACCTTGATTAGGAATCCTGTTTTTTGGGATCCTTCTATAAATTTAATTCTTTAGAGTTTTTCCTTTGATCCTCTTGCTACTAATCTTAATGAGCTATCATTGGGTCATAATCCCTTTATAATTCATATTTGACTTAGTGCAAGAAGAGTTCTAGGTAATAGGCTCATAGTTAATTTTTTCTTGTAAACATCCTTGATGGATTATTGTTGGGTCAGAGCCCATTCATAATCCATAGTATTATAAGAGAAAAAGTGAAAGAGAAGGAAACCTTAGAAAGGCTTTGTTAGGCATCAGTTTAGCGGATTCAAAGATCCTTAAATTATTTTAATTTATTTATTTTTGAAGTTACTGCTTTAGAATAGTTTAGCAATTAATCTCCCAATCTCGTTAAAGCTTGTTCTAGGGGCTTGAACACAGTTCAAAAATACATTTCCTCGTAGATTGATCCGTACTCACTGGACGTGCTACTCTGTACACCATGCGCTTGCGGTTAAACTAAAGTTCATATCAAATTTTTGGCACCATTGCTGGGATGGGTGCATTAATTTAGTAATCAAATTTATTTTATTTAATTAAAATTAATATTTTTATGTAGTGTTTTAATGAAAGAATCCTGTTAATACGAAGAGCACGATTTTGAAGTTCAACGACGTGAACGGCACTCAATTTGAAGTTCGGACGGGTCCGGGATTTTAATTTGAAGTTGTTACGAAGGAATAGCATGATTTTTAAAGCACTGGTTCACAGTAAATCGGCTAATTGGTTCATGGAAGCTTAGCCTGGTCCATATCATCCATTGTAGCTGTGCTGGTCCACGATTCCTGCCCGTGGACCACAGACCTCTCCAAGCCACGAACTCACCGGAGAAATAACCGGAGCTCCCTCTTTTCTTGCCAGGAGCGTCCTCATGGTCAGAGAAGTTGGATCTAGCCAGAAAATTCCAGAAAAATGCCAATCTTCACCGCCGGTCTCCTCCTCTCATGCTCGTCTTCTTCCCATCTTCTCAGCTCGGAGAAACAGTCCCGTTGTTGCTAGTCACCGGACCAAGCTGCTGCATCCTGTCCGATTCACCAAGTCGCCGCCACCAGCACTCCTGCCATGCCATCTAATCTCTCCACTGTGAACTGCCCGTCCATCGTTTGCTGCCTCCCTGTTGTTGCCACCATTGCAGGTCGTGGAGGATAGCTGGAGCTCCTCTCAAACATCACCGGTCTCCGCCTTGCTCTTCCTCATCATAGTTCGCCATCTTCCATGACCGGCCATCACAACTTGCAATGGTCGTCAATATCTTCATCAACCGAGTCAAGGCCCCTGTTCAAGAGTGGTCTTCGCCATGGTTCCTCCTCCGTATCGGTTGGCCGTCCTCTGTTCTCTGTCCAGCACCATTGTCGGTCCAGAAACTTGTTGGAAGAATGGGAGCTTGGATGTTCGAGGAAAGAAAGGAGATTGATCACAAATTCTCGGGATAACACCGAGGAGTTCAATTTTAAGAAGGGATAACACCGGATACGCGTTGTTGTGTTGGTTATGGGAACGAAGCGAGGGAACCGGAAGGAATTGATACCACAGTCCAATACAAATTTCTCATGCATTCCTTCGCTTTAAATACGAGAGACTTCGGGGAGGCTGGGAGTTTTTCTTTCCGTGCTTTATTTTTTTTGCTCTGAGGGTTTATAGCACCCGAGAGCATTCTAGTTTTATTTTATTTTATGTTCCAACTCTAAGCTTTCTTAATAGCTTAAGAGTTATTTTTTTTATAAAAATTTATTTTATTTTAATAATAAAATCTCATTATTATTATTTTTATTCTTGCCTCTGCTCTAGGATCAGTTTAATTTATTGCAAATCTATTAAAGTTATTTAAATATTTGCAAGTAGGTTAGCTTAATTCCTACAATCTAATTTCTGCAAATAGAATAGTTTAAATTCTACACTTTAAATACCTGCAAGTATGGTAGAATTCTTTCTTTTTATTTTGTTTTTAGAGTTTTTTTGTTTAAAAAAAAAAACATGTCTAGCTAAGCGATTATCCTAGGATCACGATAAAACTAGACCTTAATTAGAAATCATGTCTTTGGGATCCTTCTATGTATTTAATTATTTAAAGTTTTTCTTTTGATCATCTTGCTACTAATCTTAATGAGCTATCATTGGGTCATAATCCCTTTATAGTTCATATTTGACTTAGTACAAGAAGGGTTCTAGGTAATAGGCTCATAGTTTTTTTTTTCTTGTAAACACCTTTGATGGGTTATTGTTGGGTCAGAGCCCGTTCATAATCCATACTTGAGTATTACAAGAAAAAAAAATGAAAGGAAAGGAAACCTTAGAAAGACTTTATTAGTCATCAGTCTAGCAGATTCAAAGATCCTAGAATTATTTTAATTATTTATTTTTGAAGTTACTGCTTTTGAATAGTTTAGCAATTAATCTCCCAATCTTGTTAAAGCTTGCTCTAGGGGCCTGAACACAGTTCAAAAATACATTTCCTTGTGGGATTGACCCGTACTCGCTGGACGTGCTACTAAGCACACCGTGCGCTTGCGGTTAAACTAAAGTTCATATCAAGTTTTTGGCGCCATTGTCAGGGAATTAGTTTGTTTTAAATTATGTTTTAAATTCTTGCTTTAATTTTATTTGTCTAGTATTTATTTTTAAGTTGGTGAGTATTGGAAGCAAATATGAATTTTAAATTATTTCTTTTTCTTTCAATAAATTTTATTTTCATCTAGATTTTACTTTACTTTAGTTTTATTTTTAATTTAAACTTATTTGATTTCTTTTTATTTGTGCATAGCATTCTTAAATCATTTTAAGGGCACGAACCTAAACAAGATAAGGTGGGGATTTCATCAACCTTTCTTAGCCCACAAACAAGACTTCTTCATTTGCATCAACCCAAGCCTTTAAATAAAATTTATTAGACCCTGACCCTAGGGACATCCGAGCTCATTAGGACAAGGAGACCTAAGGGTTATACCAAGATAGATTCAATCATTGAGTTGGTGTCTAGGAAAGTGATTCAGGGATTAAGTCCCGAATAAAGGCAATTACTTAATTGGTTCCGTTCGCTGACCTGGCCAATCCAATTGATGTCTAAGGAAAGCAACGGGGGGACTCCCGCCAATCTTACACTTACCTGGCCAATTTAGTGAAGTGGCTGAACTTGGAGTGCTTGAAGGTCGACTTGGAATAGTTAGGAGCTGTCTAGTTCTAGATTACCCTAGGATAGGATTAATTTTGTGTGAAACTTGTTTGAAAAAAAAAATTTAATTACTTTAGGTATGTTCAATCTTAACTATCCTAACATAAGGTTGCCCTACCATAATCGGAAGTTATGTTGCATGGTTATCCTAGGATATTAAAAGGTTAAATTCATTTAGAATTTTTTTTAAGAAAGCTTTTAATAAAAAAACTAAAAAAATATATAAATATACAAAATTTTAAAAAAAGATTGAAGAGATAGTAAAATTAGTGAATTCTCCTACTCCTGTGTAGGGAAGGATTTCAGGTCAACTTGTTAGAACCGATTCAATTCTTGTTTCAGATCCTACGACCTCTTCTATAATGGATTTGACTAATCAACCCCAACTCCTTAAGGATTTATGTTATCCAGTTGGTTCTGTCCAACCTTCTTGCATTAGGTTATCACAACCCACTGGTAATAATTTTGAAATCAAGCCTCGGATGATTAATATGCTTCCAAAATTCACGGAAATAGAGGATGCATATATATTTATTAAGAAATTTGAAAAGGTTTGTGCAACCATGAGGTTACAACAATTGTCAGAGGACGAAATCAAGCTGAGACTGATTAATTTTGCCCTTAAGTATAATGCTAAAAAGTGGCTTTATAGTCTCCCAAATCAATCTATCATGACCTGGGAGGGATTGGTAAGAGTGTTTTTCTCATCATAAAATAGCTAAGATTAGAAATAAAATAAATCTATTTTATCAATTAGCTGGTGAGTCATTTTGAAAATACTTTGATCATTTTAAGAACCTCTTAACACAATGTCCACACCATGGAATAGAAACTTGGAGACTATGTCAAATCATAGATGAGGGTTTAGATTCCAATTCTAGAACAATGCTAGAGTCTATGTACCAAGGCCAATTCATGTATAAAGAACCCAATGAAGCATGGCAATTCTTAGAAGACCTAGCTGAAAAGAATCTACAATGGAAAACAACTAGGGAACCATAAAAAACCACACCTTCAAGAGGTGGAATGCATCAAATGCAGACTTTCCTAGCTGTAGAAGCTAAAATTGTAACCTTGACACGTAGGTTAGAGGCTTTAGAACTTCAGAGACCATCTAGTGTAAACCAGGTGTCTGTACCAATGTGTAATGGGTGCAATGCACCAGACTATGTCCTTGAAGAATGTCCACTTCTGATGAACCCAATAGATAATGGATATGCATAGGTGAATGCTACCTATCAGAGACCTATGAACAATCCCTATGCACCTATATATAATCCAGGATGGAGGAATCATCCAAATTTTTCATGGTCATAGAACCCAAATATAGGTGGTCCTAGCTTCAATCAGCAAAACCCTGTAAGGATTTGTGTGGTGCTCCCAAGCTGTGGAGAGACTTGGGAGACCATGGCAGGGATGCTGGAGGCGATCACTGGGGCTTGGGGGCGTGTCCCAAGCGGGTCCTGGATGTATTCCGGGATTTCCTAGAGGTGTTCCAGGGATACTCTGAGTCTGAGGTTGAGAGAACTAGTGAGACATGGATGTACATGGGCTCGGGTTTGGATTTTCTCGAGTGACTCAGAGGGGGGGAGTTTTTTAGGGCTAGGTCAGTTGTGACCTAGGGTTATATCTTTATGTATATAAAGAACGACGGAACATCGGGAAATAATAAGAGAAGACGCGATCCCTTTTCTCCTCCAAGGAAACCCTAGCCTCTCTTCTCTTCTTCTGGTTCTTTCTCATGCATGCAGCCCCTATGGGGGCTCGCCTCCGTGATGGGAGCAGATGGCGTGCTCCATCTCTTCCCTGCTGATTGTTCCTTCGCACCATGGTGGCATCAAGAAGGATCCCGGGCATTCCGTGGAGCGAGTTTGCTCCAATAATTAGTATCAGAGTCGATCTTGATGCGGTGGCATGAAGAATGTAGGGAAGAGGATGTCACGGTGCTGGTGCAGATCTCAAGGTACAGAGATCTGGAGGTGAGGGCCTGTTGCCCTCCCTGGAAATGGAGATGGAGAAGAACCTCGCGTGGATCTGGGCACGGAGCCACGCATGGAGTAGCACGTCGCAGGGTCGCAGAGGCGGCGCTGGCGTGTCACAAAGCCGAGCAGGGAACGAAGCAGTGCCGAGCATCGCAGCGGGATCTTGCGGGCGCGGTGCAAGGAGTGGACTCACGGCATAGGGAGCAACACGGGTGCGGTGTAGGCCTGTGAGGGGTGTCGTAGGAGCGGCGTGATGCTGGTCGTGGGTGAGGCGGCTCGGGCTCGCCGATCACGGGTGCCGGCGCGATCATGATGCAGGGCGGCGCCGGACACGGAGCAGCGAAGAGACGGCGACGCGGCTCGCCAATCGCGGGTGCGGACGCGGTGCAGATGGCGGCACGGTGTCGCTGGGCGTGGGGCTTCGTGAGAGCGGAGCAGCCACAGGCGCGGCACAGGGTCCTTCGTCGGCAGCGGGGAGCGGCGGCGCAGGTCGCCGGAGCGGTGCCAGTCATGGGTGCAATGCCGGTCACAGGCGCTGCGCAGGGTGACAGCTTTCTTGATCACGTGGATGACGCGAGGCAGCATGGGCGGTCACCGATGGCTCGGTACTGCTGCGGGGTGGTCGCCAGAGGTGACGGACGGCGGCCGGAGGTGACGGATGGTGGCCGGAGGCGACGGCACGGCCGGGAGAGGCTGCGGTCCATGGTTCCCTGCCATGGACTGGCAGCCATGGCAGCTTGTGGACCAGCTTGGTGCGCGTGGACCGGCGGGCAGGTTCACGGTGAACCGGCTAATCAAGGATTTCAAGTCATTTTGCTCTGAAAATCATGCTGATGGATTTTCGACGATTCTGGGCTCAATTGAACTCTGATTTGAGCCCTGTCTGTACCGTTGGACTCCATTTTTTAAGCTCTTCACATTGAGCTAGGTTGGACCCGATTGTGGAGTTAGTTTATAGGGTATGTGGAGATTGCGGTGCAGCGACCATGTATGCAAGCAACATGAGCAGGTTGGTTCCATCTTCGGCTCTCCCTGGCGGACAGAGGTTCGTGGTATTGGGAGCAGTGTGGAGGTTTGCTGGTTATGTGGATCTCACCGAGGATGATGGATCCTATAGTGCAGGAGCTCGCGACGGTGGTGCAGAGCTGCGGGGTCCTGTGCTATGGAGTGATGGCAGGTCGGGTGATCTGCGGTTTAGCACAGGTGGAGCGATACATATCAGGATATTTTAGAGCATGAGTGGTAGCTCCATCGGTAGTGGACCAGGCTCTTGGTCACTATGGAGGAGAGCAATCGGTAGGTCTCCAGCTATCTTGATCGTGATGGAGCTGTACGTGGGTGTGGTATCCTGTGTGGATAGAGATGGGTCTTGGGAGTTGATTAGCTCAGGGAGATCGAGTACATCAGCAGTGGTTGATGGATGCTGGTAGCTCAAGGAGCACCAGGGAGGTACATCAGCAGAGGTTGATGGAGGCTGGTAGCTCAGGGAGCACCAGGGAGGTCTCAGGAGACCTGGGTACATCAGCAGAGGTGGTGCCAGGGGCAGCTTAGGGAGACAGTCTCAGGAGCGCTGGAGGTATCGGGCAGTCGGGAGTGTCCTAGTATGACGACTTTTTTCTAGGAACAAAGACTGGAGCTGATGGGGCTGGCAGCTCAGGGAGACCGGGGATAGGTCTCAGGGAGCACCAGGGATATCATGCAGCCGAAAGATAGACTGGGACATGATAGAGCAGTCGCTGGAGATGGTTGCTAGGTCAGTCGCTGGGTTAGAGGAGTTGGGATGAGCTCCTAGATTTTGGAGATTTCTGCGGGGATGTAAAGTATTCGAAACGGTCTCGGAGGGGTCCGCGGTGATGCGGAGGGTCCGAGGAGGTAGCGATTGGGTACGAGGTTCAGGTGCAGGCTCAGCAGGGCAGCGTTGAGTTGCTGGCCTTGGAATTTCTTTCTATGGCATCAGGGGGACTTCAGTTTCAGGTGGAGCACCGGTGACAGGTGGCTTTACTTGTGGAGCAGGTTTTGACACGAGTTCAAAGCGGGAGGTGCAGGGAGGACCATATCCTAGCACGAGTGCCAGGGTGCCTTAGCCAGGTAGAGCAGAGTGTGCGGAGATTGGCATGGCTCTAAGGTGATGGGTCAGGTAGAGCTCCAGTTATAGTGGGTGCCGGTTCAAATTCACTGGGTTCTCTCCAGGAAAGTCCAAGAATAGACTGATGCAGCTACCATGCAAAAGGAAGGCTACAATTGATGGTGCCAGGATACAAGCGAGGGTTTTCAGCTGTGGAGGCGGTCATCCCAAAGGCCTCCATGTGAATTCAGCAGCTGAAGAGTATTGGTAGAGACGAGGATATCCACACAAGCTGTCAAGACACGCAGTTACAGTAGGGTGTGCGTTGAGGACATTGCCAGGTTTGCCAAAGCTTGAGGGCACCAAGATGGAGATTGTAGGGATTTGCGTGGTGCTCCCAAGCTTTGGAGAGACTTGGGAGACCATGGCAGGGATGTTGGAGGCAATCTCTGGGGCTTGGGGTCGTGTCCCAAGCGGGTCCTGGATGTATTCCGGGATTTCCTGGAGGTGTTCCAAGGATACTTTGAGTTTGAGGTTGAGAGAACTAGTGAGACATGGGTGTACATGGGCTCGGGTTTGGGTTTTCTCGAGTGACTCAGAGGGGGAAAGTTTTTTAAGGCTAGGTCGGTTGTGACCTAGGGTTATATCTTTATGTATATAAAGGACGACGGAACGTCAGGAAATAATAAGAGAATATGCGATCCCTTTTCTCCTCCAAGGAAACCCTAGCCTCTCTTCTCTTCTTCTGGTTCTTTCTCATGCGTGCAGCCCCCATGGGGGCTCGCCTCCACGATGGGAGCGGATGGCGCACCCCATCTCTTCCATGCTGATTGTTCCTTTTGCACCATGGCAGCATCAAGAAGGATCTCGGGCATTCCGTGGAGCGGGTTTGCTCCAATAAAACCCAAGGCATAATCTTTTGATGAACAACCTACCACCACCAAGCTTCAATAATAACAATGATAGGAAAATTAGTTCTTTAGAGAAAAGCTTGGAAGCCTTAGCCAAATTCAATGCTGACACTAGTGCTACATTGAATAATTTTATGCAAACCATGGGCCAACTTCTGAATTCAAACTCTCTGGCCATAGCCTATTTGGAAATGCAGGTAGGTCAGCTAGCATCTACCATCAGTGAACGTGAATGAGGTAGGCTACCTAGCCAACCTGAGCCCAACCCAAGGAACCAAAATGATCGTCTACCCCAAGGAAATCAAGTCAATCAAGTAAATGCAAGTTTACACTTTAAGATCAGGAAAGCAAGTGGATAATAAGGTAAAAATATCTGACACTAAAGAGGACTTAATTACCGAGTCAATTGAGCCATCTAATGAATAACCTACCTTACAAACTCAAGCTGCTGAAACCACTAATAGTCTACCAAATCAG
Source organism: Areca catechu (assembly GCA_021397845.1). NCBI lineage: Eukaryota > Viridiplantae > Streptophyta > Magnoliopsida > Arecales > Arecaceae > Areca > Areca catechu. The sequence continues at coordinate 8,929,986 of CM038046.1, forward strand.
AAAACCATAATTTCTAAAGCTCTTTTTCCAAATCGATTAAGGTCTAATAAACAATCGGAACATTTAGATAAAATGTTAGAGGTATTTAAGCAAGTTCAAGTAAACATCCCTCTACTAGACATGATCCAACAGGTTCCGACTTATGCCAAATTCTTAAAAGATCTTTGTACCAAGAAAATGACTACTAATATACCAAGGAGAGCTTTCTTAGTAGCGAGTATGAGTTCATACTTGTTAAGTCACATGCCCATAAAATATAAGGATCCAGGATCTCCAACAGTTTCATGTATTATAGGAGAAACCCACATTGAGAAGGCATTACTTGATTTAGAGGCTAGTGTAAATATTCTTCCATATTCAGTTTATGAGCGATTGGGATTGGAAAAACTACCGCCAACAGGGATCACATTACAATTAGTAGATCGATCTTATAGAATCCCTAAAGGAATGGTAGAGGATATCTTAATCAAGGTTGGAAATTTTATCTTCCCTATGGATTTTATTATTTTGGAGACTAAACCAGTATTGAATCTTCAAGATCATATCCCAGTTATTTTAGAAAGACCATTCTTAGTTACTGCAAATGCTGAAATCAATTGTCGGAATGGGCTTATGAAACTATCTTTTAGGAACATGACTATTGAGCTGAATATATTCAATTTGGAACATAAATCTACTAATCATGCTAATATGAGTGTAATCCAAGATGAAATTTATGAATCCATAGATATTAGCGAAGAAGAAGTTGATCTTGAGTCTAGTATTTGGCCAACATATGAATATGAAGATATTGATAAAATATTTGGTGATGATAAAAATGGCCAGAGATGGGAGCCTCCTACTGAAACACTCATGAAAATGGTTAAACCATCAACTAAGCAATTAAAAGAAGAGGCACCCAAGTTAGAATTGAAACCCCTCCCCAAGCACTTGAAGTATGCGTATTTAGGTCCAGAGAAAACTTTGCCTGTAATTATTGCATCAGACCTAAATCCTAAACAAGAAGAGGAGCTCTTGACTATTTTGAAAGAAAATCGAGAAGTAATAGGCTAGACCGTGACAGATATTAAGAAAATAAGTCCTCCCATAGTTCAACATAGGATACACCTAGAGGAAGAAGTTGAACCAACTAGAGAAGCTCAAAGGAGATTAAATCCAGCAATGAAAGTAGTCAAGAAAGAGATTTTGAAGTTACATGACAATGGAATTATTTATCATATCTCTGATAGTTCGTGGGTAAGTCCTGTTCAAGTGGTACTTAAAAAGTCCGGAATAATAGTGATTCAAAATGAAGCAAATAAACTTATTCCAACCAGAACCCAAACAGGATGGAGGGTCTGTATAGACTATAGGAAACTGAATGCTGCGATAAGGAAAGATCACTTTCCTTTGCCATTTATTGATCAAATGTTAGAAAAGTTAGCTAGACAGGAGTTTTACTATTTTCTTGATGGATATTCTGGCTATAATCAGATCCCCATGGCTCCTGTCTTTTAAATTCTCACCTTCAGGGATTAAAAATTGAACATGGTTGTCAGAAAATGTTGTATACATTCCTCTTAGTTCTGTTTTAGAGACCACATCTTCTAATTCCACCTTAGACATCAATTCCTCCCTTCCAAATATCAGACACATCGTCAAGGTTAAGGTCCTTATAAGCATTGGAACACAATATAATCATTTTTATGTCATCACACACAGAGAGAAGTGGTAAAAGAAGAACAGAAGGAAGGAGGAGGAAAGCAATAATAACAACAGCTTCGTTTTAACTAGCTCATAGCCCCTCTTCACATAATCATGGTTCCCTCACAAATTGTCACCTTGTTTTATCAGGTGCTGGTCATATTTCTTCGTCATAACTGATTGCTTATTGTTTGGATTCTGGGTTCCATTAGTTTTGTTGTTGAAGGTCATGGGCATTGTTAAAGATGACCTTAGTCTCCATAGTTTATTCTGTCTAGATCAAGATGATCAAAACTTATGAATCTTTTTGTCTGTATCCACATAAGTATTTTTCAATAGTACAACATTAGTTATCCCGAAATGTTTTTCCTTTGTGTTGGTCTTACTGCAGTCCTTCCATCCTAATGCCTGTATATAGTATATGTATACATATAATGTTGGATATTTAGATGTATTCTCCCTTCCTTTCATTGTGATTGTTTGCCAAACAAGTAGGAAAGGTGGCAGCTACATCTCTACTAAATCAGGATGTTGCTAATGGTGCTAATTTTCAGTTGTCTGCCTCAACCAGGCATGAAAACCAATATCAAGTGATAACTCTATCTGGAGTATTATTCTAGTCTTGCTTTTATACATTTGTGCACATACCTATGCATCTATGCATGCATTCTTATTTCATCTCAAGAAAATGCCAAATCATGATGCTTTTGTACCTTACAGTTAGGCCTTTATTGTCGGTGCTGAGTTCAATTAAGTTTTTCAATTTATTCATGTTTTCCTTCATAAACGTTAGTTGTCTCTGATACTGATTCATTCTGGTACTGGATAATTATCACAGATGATAGAGGATATGGGTGACTTTGTATATCTTTAATCTATCATATGCTATGATGGGGGCTTTTGACATTACTGAAGTGATACTTGAGGAGAAAGGTGCGGTTCATCATTACATGCATTTGGCTAAATTCTGGGGTTGTCCATCTTTAACTTGAACAGAATTCATATTTGGCTTGAAGCGAACTGGCTATAGCTTGACATCAGTTATTAAAATTATTACATGTTCTATTCAAAACCAAACTTATACATGTTATGTATCCAGTAATGAATATATGTTGTGAACATTCATATGCACATATTGATGCATGCACATGTGCATCCATGATGCTGCATTTGTCCACTTGCATTGCCATTTAGATTAGCAAGATATTCTGCAAATAATGCTAACTAGAAGTTTCCTTTGAATTTGTTTCGATATATGATATCCGTAGGACAAAATTCAAAATGGTACCATCTTTATGAAACTCAGGGCAGGCTTAGCTCACATTTTCGGAGCTGGACAACTAAACTTTTTTGGATTTCCTAATTTGAAATCCATGTAGATTGGTCAATATAATTCTTATGATACTTTGACATCGAGGATGCCTATCCTGAGCCTGTAGTCAAAAGGTAGATGACTAAACTTTTATGGTTTTCCTAACTCGAAATCCATGTAAATTAATCGATATAATTCTTATGATACGTTGACATTGACAATGCCGGTCCTGAGCCTGGAGTCAAAAGGTAGACAATTATTATCAGAAGGACAGCTGATCTTGTAGAGGCCAATTAAGGACACAATTATTGATGGTATTTTATGAGACTATTACTTGCATCCACTCAGGATCCCCTTTGCAAACGTTGAAGAAGGGTGTAGAAGTTCAATCCTTGGTGGATAGGATGAAATTAATTTGGTTGCAGTTATCATTGTCCTGCCCATTCCTTCAAGCAGCTGTTGACCTGGGTTATGTTCCTTAACTTTTTCATATGGATATGGGAAAACATGGATAGTATTTGTTGGAATTAAACTTGATGTTTCCAAGGGATACATTGAAAAAATAAACTTGATATTTTCCAATGGATACCTTGAAAGAAGCAATCTTTGGAAAACCAAAATACCATTTGGAACTAATTAATTGCATAGAAACTTGCTATCATTATTATGTACTTTGAACCAAGAGGTTTATATATTTATTTCTGATAAACAAGAAGTCATCTTGTAATTATAAAAGGCCATGTATCCTTTCACCATATGTATGTGAAGAAGAAGAAAGAAATATGAAATACAATTTATATTTGCTTGTCCTATTACCTTCTCTCTAAAATATTCTTGTTTCCTTCAAATTTGGTATCAGAGCCACAAAAGAAAAAAGAGAGAGATCCATGACCTCCATGAACTTTGTTCAATCCCAAATACCCAAACTCACCAAAGATAACCATGACAACTGGTGTATCCAAATGAAAGCTTTGCTTGGATTCTTTGATGTTTGGGATATTGTAGAAGATGGCTACACAGAGCCAACTGAAGATGATGCAACGCTCACACAAGAGCAAAGAAAGCAAAATAAGGAGTCAAAAAGAAAAGGTAAGAAGGTCCTCTAAACTCTCTATCAAAGTGTAGACGAAGGCACATTCGAGATTATTGCCGAAGCTACAACATCAAAGGAGGCATGGAACTTGTTGCATAAGGCACATAAGGAGCAGAAAAGGTGAAAAAGATTCGGCTGCAGTCTTTGATGTCAGAATTTGAATCTTTCAAAATGATAACTTGGGAATCAATTTCTAATTATTTTTCAAGGATGATGTCTATAGTCAATCAAATAAAAAGAAATGGTGAAGAAATTACTGATGTTCGAGTCATTAAGAAAATTTTGTGTTCTTTAGATGCAAAATTTGACTTCATTGTTGTAGCTATTGAAGAATCAAAGAAACTAGACGAGATGACTATAGAGCAATTCATGGGCTCTCTACAAGCACATGAACAAAAGCTTTCTAAAAGGATGGAGGAGAAGCCCATCGAGCAAGTACTTCAAACAAAACTTACACTACAAGAGAAAGGTGATCTAAAAGACAACAAGTTTTCATGGTCGAGGCCGTGGAAGAAGAGGAAGAGGTGGAAGATTTCATCGAGATCAACCACAAAGAAGTCAAGGAGACACAAGAGACTTCCATTTTCAAGATCATGGTAGAGGAAGATTTTCTAATCCTAGAGGAAGAGGAAGGTATAGACAACAAGCATTACAATATTTTATTTGCAAAAAATATGGGCACTATGCTAAAAATTGTTGGTACAAAGATGATGCTAATTATATTGATGAAAAAATTCATTTTACAAAAGAACAAGAAGAAGAAGTAACCTTACTTATGGCCTACAACAATGATACTGATGTTGTCAAAAGAAGTACTTGGTATCTAGACACGGGTGCTAGCAATCATATGTGTGGGATAAAGGATATGTTTATTAAGATGGATGAAACCTTCAAAAGCCAGTAACTTTTGGTGATTTCTCTAAAAGACCAATTGAAGAGAAAGGTAAAATTCTCATCAAGCTCAAAGATGGCACTCAAAATTTTATTTCAAATGTTTATTATATTCTAGACATTAAAAACAACATTCTTAGTTTGGGACAATTGCTTGAAAAAGGCTATGATATACATATGAAAGAATTGGGTCTTTCTATTAGAAACAACAACAACAATCTTATTACACATGTTCCTATGTCAAAAAACAGAATGTTTGAATTGAGTTTACATGTTGATGATTCCTCTTGTATGATGACACAAACTCTTGATGATTCTATTCTATGGCATCTTAGATATATGGCATCTTAGATATAGACACTTAAATTTTAATGGATTGAAACTTTTGTCTAGCAAGAATATGGTGACAGGGATGCCTTGGTTGAAAATGTCAAAAGAAAAATGTGAAACTTGCATGATTGGAAAGCAATAAAGGAAAACCTTCATTTCAGGAAGATCAAGAAGAGTAACGAAACCATTGGAATTGATACATTCAGATGTTTGCGGCCGGATCAAACCAACATCTATGGGAGGTAACGAATATTATCTTTCTTCTACTGATGATTATTTTGGAAAGACATGGATTTATTTATTACAAAAAAAGAGTGAAGTGTTTCAGAAATTTAAGGAATTTAAGTCTCTTGTTGAGAAACAAAGTGATTTTCAAATTAAACCTTTGAGATCGGATCGAGGCGGCGAGTATTTGTCCAATGAGTTTTCAATTTTTTTCAAAGAACATGGAATTTTTCATCAAGTTACCATGCCTTATTCACCTCAACAAAATGGAGTTTCAGAAAGAAAGAATGGAACTATTTTAAATATGGTTCGATATATGTTGAAAGATAAAAATGTGCCTAAAGAATTTTGGAGAGAAGCAGTTGCTTGTGCAGTTTATTTATTGAACAGGTTTCCCTCAAAGAAGCTTCACAACATGACACCTGAGCAAGCAAAGAGTTCATACAAGCCTAAAGTTGATCATCTTCGCATCTTTGGAAGTGTTGCTTATATCAAAGTGCCTGATAAGAAAAGGATCAAACTTGATGATAAAGGAGAAAAGTGCATTCTTTTAGGCTATGCTGAAAATTCAAGTGGCTATAAGTTGTATAATCCTATTACAAAGAAAGTGATTTTTTCAAGAGATGTTGAATTTGATGAAAAGCAAATGTGGAGCTAGCAAGATAACAATAAAATGCAAGAACATAAAGTATATATTAGAGAAGATGAAGAGTCACGGCATCAAGAAGAAGTTTTATCAACTCTACAACAAAGTCCAAGATATCCATCTTCACAAGAAAGTCCAAGTAGCTCATCCTCCAAAAGAGTACATAAAAGTCGGAGTGTCCAAGAGTTGCTCGACATCACAAGGCGACTAGATGCTAATGATTATACTATGTTTTTTCTTTTTATAGGTTATGATCCAATCAAGTGTCATGAAGCAAATAAAGAAGAAAAATGGAGAAATGCCATGCATGAAGAAATTTCATCAATCAAGAAAAATGACACTTGGGAACTCACAAGTCTTTCCCAAGGTCATCAAGCCATTGGAGTCAAATGGATGTATAAGACAAAGACAAATGCAAGTGAAGAAATTGAAAAATACAAAGCCCGCTTGGTAGTGAAAGGCTACAAACAATAATATGGTATTGATTATGATGAAGTTTTTTTCTTCTATTGTTCGAATGGAAACGGTACGCCTTCTTATATCCTTAGCAGCTTAAATGAAATAGAAAATTTTTCAAATGGATGTAAAATCAGCTTTATTGAATGGATATTTGAATGAAGAAGTCTAGGTAGAACAACCTTTGGGTTTCATTCAAAAAGGATAAGAAGATAAAGTCTACAAACTCAAAAGAGCTCTCTATGGATTGAAACAAGCTCCTCGAGCTTGGAATACAAGAATTGATAAGTATTTTATTGAAAATGGTCTTCAAAAATGCTTTCTTGAACATTTTCTTTATATGAAGACTAATAATATCAATGATGTTCTATTTGTTTGCCTTTATGTGGATGATCCGATATTCACGGGAAATAATCTTGCAATGATTGAAGTTTTCAAGGCTTCAATGATCAAAGAATTTGAGATGGCGGATCTTGGCTTAATATCTTATTTTTTGGATATTGAAGTCAACCAATCAAATGAAGGCATATTTATTTTACAAAGCAAATATGCAAAGGAGATTTTGGAGAAACTCAACATGGAGAATTGCAATCCTAGCAACACCCCAATTGAATACAATACTAAATTGAGCAAAGATGGAGAAGGTGATCTTGTCAATCCAACATATTACAAAAGTTTGGTTGGAAGCTTAAGATATCTTACAAATACAAGACCAGATATTGCCTATAGTGTTGGAGTTATAAGTTGTTACACGGAGAAACCAAGAATGAATCACTTAATTGCCGCAAAAAGAATCCTTTGATATATCAAAGATACACAAGATTATGGTATCTTTTATTCATCTGCTAACCCAATAAAACTAGATGGATTTTGTGATAGCAATTGGGCAGGAGATATTGATGATAGGAAAAGTACAAGTAGATTTTCCTTTTATATTGGAAGTGCGGCATTTACATGATCTTCAAAGAAGCAACAAATTGTTACACTTTCATCTTGTGAAGCAGAGTATGTTGCACAGCAAATTGTGTTTGTCATGTACTATGGCTACAAAGATTTCTACAAGAAATGAAGATTTCACATGAAGAGCCAACCAATATTTTTGTTGATAATAAATCAGCAATACAACTTGCTAAAAATCCAGTCTTCCATTATCGAAGTAAGCATATTGATACAAGGTTTCACTTCATTCGAGATTGTATCAAAAACAATGAAGTACAACTCTATATTCTAACAAAAGATTAGATAGCCGATATCTTCACAAAATAACTCAAGATAGAGGAGTTCAAAAGACTAAGGGGCATGCTTGGAGTCATGAAGAATCAAGTTTAAAGGGGGGTATTGGAATTAAACTTGATGTTTCCAAGGGATACATTAAAAAAATAAACTTGATATTTTCCAAGGGATACCTTGAAAGAAGCAATCTTTGGAAAATCAAATACCATCTTGGAATTAATTAATTGCATAGAAACTTGCTATCATTATTATGTACTTTGAACCAAAAGGTTTATGTATTTATTTTTGGTAAACAAAAAGTACTACAGTAAAACAGGGCTTTAGCAATGCTTTTTTTGGCCTTTACTGATACTTTTAAGCATCGCCAAGAAACCTCCCGACGCTTCTTAAAGCGTCACCAAAGCGTCGCCTATGCAAGCATGGGGATGCCACCTGTCGATGCTTTTTAAAAGTGTCGGCATTTCTCGATACTTTAAAACGTCGCTAGAGTTAAGTCTAGCGATGCTTTAAAGCATCGCTAGATTTGGACCTGGCGACACTTTAAAGCATCGCTAGGTTTGGGCCTGGCGACGCTTTAAAGCGTCGATAGGGTTTAAATTTAGCTACACTTTAAAGCGTCGCCAGGTCAAACCTAGCGACGCTTTAAAGCATCGACAGTTTTAAGTCTAGCGACGCTTTAAAGCGTCGCTAGGCTTAACTCTAGCGACACTTTAAAGCATCGCTAGGTCCAAACCTAGCGATGCTTTAAAGAGTCGACAGAATTTTTTTTTTTTTTAAACTAAACAGATAGCTATACCTATATACATACAGCATAACCTGTATACATCATCAAAATAAAATTCTTCAAACCTGTATCACATCCAACATATACAAACAAATAAAAACATTCAAACATGTATCACACCCAACATACATAAACACAAACACAAACCAATCATAAAGATTTATATATATATATATATAAGTACCAATCCAAGTTCAAATAAATGAAAAGACATACAAAAATAATAAAAAAAATAGCTGGCATCACTGATCCGCGGGAGGCTAGTCATCGTTAGGTCTGCGACTCGCAGATGCACCAGGAACCTACAAGATATACATCAGGAATTATGATACATACATTATATATATTCTAAAGAATTAGATACATACAAAATTAATAAATAATTACTTACCTGAGATGACATGAACATATGCAGCACAGATGTAACATGCTCTAGCTGAGATCTAATGGTCTGCATCTCTGCTCTGTTTGCATCAGTGTCTGTCGGAGCTCTGTTATCTCCTCCTGGAGCTGACGAATATGTAACTGATCATGACTCTCTCTAGTATCTCGAGTATATCTACTCACCTCAGATAACTGAGTAGGGATAACTCCAATCCCATAACCCCTCACTCATCCAGGATGCTCTGGTCCCATCAACTCCAAGAATATCTCAGCCTTGATGTGACTGCTCTGAATAGATGATGAACCCTCGCCAGCACGCTCGGAGATCATAGAGGTAACCCTATTATATATTTTATAAAAAATACATATATTAATACTTAATAAAAATAAAAATATAAATCATAATATAATAAAAATAAAAAAATATACATATATATCTCTGGACTCCTCCCAAACAAAACTGCCATCCTGGTGAACGTGAGTCATCCGATTGAACTCCACCTCACCAGGCTCCCTCCCCTACTGATCAGCCTATATAAAGAATAAATATTACAAAAAAATCCAAATAACATATCTTATACCCCCGTACCATGATACATGGCACATGCATGATACATGATGATACATGATGTTAAAACATAAGTGTACTAAAAATGAGAAACATACAAACTCATGCCTGAGCCGTGCATAACTCTTGGACCCCGTTGTGTGAGGAACAGACTGAGCTGCTCGTGCAGCTCTACCAAAAGCAGAATATGTCTACAAAATAAAATTAAAACTATGTTATATATTGTATAAATATAATTATGACGAGTGAAAATTAATAAATTTTGAAGTGTTTGATGATGCTACACAACCTGTGCCCTCTCGGAGAACCAATAGTGCACCAGCTCCATCCACTGATGAGGGTGAACATCAGGAGGACAGGTAGCTGCAACCTGCTCCTTTGTCCTACCCTCTCGCATGTAGTCTCTCTTCAACTTTGCCCTATATTCTTTTCACTTGCGATTGATAGACTTAAGAATAAAATCAGAAGAATATGAAGGAATAACGAACTTGCTCTATAATTTAAATAAACAATAAAATAAGTATTAAATGAAATAAGCAATTCAATTGTTAAAAACCTAAGATATAAAATAATATATCAATTTTTTTACCTGTACAACTCATAGCATCTCTATTTTATATGCAGGAAGCATGTCGTTCCACTTCGAATAATTCAGGGGATATAGCTGATCCCGGCGTGCTACTATCCCCAGAAAACTAGTCAACAAGCTAGCAGCTTTCCTAATAGGCTGTCCTAGCTTGTTGCACTCTATGACTATCCTCTCGCCCTCAGGTAACTGCCATACATCACGGACTAGTGTGGGTCCTCGCCTCCATCTAAGTCTCCCAGATCCATCTACAAAAAAAATACAGAAAGTTATGTATCAAAACTATTGCATATGTATGAATTGAAATGGGATGAAATTATTAAATTACCTTGTGTCTGTATGTCATTGATGATAGGCTCGTCATCAGAATGATCTATAGGAGGATCATGATGTGCGGGCTCAGAGAGAATGGCATCGTCATGAGGTGGAGAGGTACTGGCATCGGCTGGATCTGCAGAAATAGAGGGACTCGCATCTGACCAATGTGAAGATGATCGACTGCCCACGGGCTGCTGTGCTGAAGAAGTACCAGTCTCGGTCTGGAAAAACTAAAACTGTACATCTGATAATCGTTTCCTTCGAGGCATGGTGTACCTAACATGCATTATTTTAAAACAAGTCAGTCAACATTATAATCAAATTATAATGAAAATGAATTACAATTTAAAAGATAACATAATCATTCAAGCAAAAATATAAACCATCTTATAAACTACTTACTTGTCATAATAAACCAATTGTACCTTCTTCGAAATCCAACCTAACCAAAATGGTTGTATCATTTATATGATCGTCCGGCATAATATTATAAGGCATACACTGAGTGTAAGTATCATCATCATCTTCTTCCATCCTTTTTCTCATGTCATACAAGTTTCTGGATTGTCTTAATAACAATAGCCCATTCTTTATCTTTCGAGTCTTGTACATAAAAAAACTTGTCGAGCTTGAGATGAAAAAATAAATGGATTATCCTCCAATAACACACCCGTATGTATCAATCTTGAAAAATTGACAATTATGAATCCGTTTGAGTCCTTTTTCAAACCTCTCGGTGTATTTATATCCACCCAACCGCATCGAAATAATACAACTTTAAAATTTTCATAATAATCCAATTCCAAAATATCTTTAAGTATACCATAATAAGATTTTTCATCTGCTTCTACCATAACACCACTGTTCTGAGTTTTTCTAAGTTTCTCGCGCTCCTTGGTATGAAATTTAAAGCCATTTATAATAAAATCATTATATTTGTTCACAATATAATTTGGACCTCTGGCAAGTGCTATTAGTTCTGCTAAACTATTTTTCTCCATCAGTACCGTTACCTAGAAAATATAATATCAATTATCGATCACTTATTCGATGTTAAATGTATATAAAATTATTATTCGACTTATATATACTAACCTGATTGGTAAGCCATTTAGGGAATAACTCAACCAACCATCTTTGTTCAATCCTTGGATTAGGATGAGTGGAATGATAGGCTTGTCTTTGTACAGCTAAAAATTCACTGCATGACAATCAAATATAAGTTTAACAACAACATGTCTAATATTTAGTATTATCCATGTGTAGATAGACTAACCTGCGATAGTCAGATATTATGTCACTATGTAGCAATACATAACAGTATGCTTGTGACAAGGATTTATGGTCAAGAACAATACTTTCAGCTTTTTCTATAAATCTTCCGGATGATGCAAATTTGTATAGATCTATATTCTCCATAGTATCACCATGACGTTGAGATTGATTGAATACAGTATCTACACTTTTGAGATATATTGAACAAAATGTTAAACACTCTTAGCAATATATCCCTCTGCTATTGAGCCCTCAGGATGGACTTTGTTTCGTACATAATCCTTCAAACATACAAGATACCTTCAAAAAGTATGATATTTATTAATATTAATATCACATTAAATAATAAAAAAGACATATAAATTATAAAATTTAAGTTTTATAGCATTACCTCTCGATATGGTACATCCATCTGTACTATACCGGTCCACCAAGTTTAGCTTTCGAAGCTAGGTGAATGAGTAGATGAACCATAATCGTAAAAAATCCAGGAGAAAAAATCTTTTCCATCTGACATAATGTAAGTACGACTTGAGACTGCAACTGATCAAGCTCCTAAGGATCAAGAACCCTAGAACATAAAGCCTTAGAGGACTTTGTCATCTTGTCATAACTGTGTCTGATACCAAGCATTTGTCTATGAATATCAGAACTAGAAGGTAGAATTGGAGCAGATCCCAACTCTATAGTACCATCAAATAAATCCTTCTAAAATCGAAATGGATGATTTGCCTCCAACCATCGATGATGTCCCATATAACAGAACTTTCATCCATATTTTAACCAAATTGAATGGGTTGATTCACCATAAGAAGGACATGCAACTCGTCCCTTAGTGCTCCAGTCAGATAAATTAGCATATGCAGGAAAATCGTTAACAGTCCATAATAGAACTGCCCACAGATTGAATGTTTGGCCATTCGAAGGATCAATTGCACTGATACCCTCCCACAGTTGTTTTAATTCATCTATTAAAGGTTGTAAGAAAACATCAATATCATTGCCTGGACCCTTATCACATGGAATGACCATTGATAAAATAAGTGAAGACTGTTTCATGCATATCCATGGTGGCAAATTATAAGGAATCAGAACAACTGGCCAGGTGCTATAGACAGAACTTAAGGTCCGAAATGAATTGAACCCATCACTGGCTAAACCCAGCCTGACATTACGAGCATCAGATGCAAAATCAGGATGTCTGTCATCAAATGCTTTCCATGCTAAACTATTCACTGGGTGTCTCAGCATTCCATCTTTTGTACGGCTTTCATCATGCCATCTCATTGATGAAGCTGTCTTTGATGATGCATAGATCCTTTTCAATCTAGGTACAAGAGAAAAATAGCGTAATACCTTCGCCGGCTTTTGTTTAATTTGTATGCATCCAATTCATCTAATCCCTCACTCTCATTTTCTTTTTGCTTCGTCCATCGTGAACATCCACACACATGGCACGACTCTTGATCAGCATGTTCTTCTCGATATAATATACAATCATTTGGACAGCTATGAATCCTTTCGTATCCAAGATCCAATTTCTTTACTAGTTTTTTGGCTTCATAACAAGATGTTAGTAAACTAGTACCTTCAGAAAATGCATCCTTTAACAACTAGAGCAACATAGTAAAACTCCTGCCAGACCATCCATTCAAGTATTTTATATGAAACAAATGTACAAGAAAAGAAATTTTTGAAAAGTTCTTGCAACCGGCATATAATTCTTGATCTACATCTCTTATCAACTTTTGATAACGATCTGTTCCAATAATAGTTGGGGGTATCGGCTCTCCATCATGTATAGATTCAGTAAATATAGGATCCTCAGGTAATCCAGCAGCTACTTGTCCTCCACTGTAATCTCCAGGATGTTGAGCACCATATTCAAAAGCATCTATGAGCAAACCCCTGATATCATCATCTCTTGCAAGATTTTTTGTTAGTTACTAGATCCAAAATCAGGTATATGTTCCATGTTAGAGGTTTGGTTACATGTAGATTGTAACCTTGACTCTCCATGAAAAAATCACTCAGTATAACCTCTTAAAAAACCATTCCATACCAAATGTTCTTCAACAATATTTGGATATAAAGAACTGGAATTTATAAATTTTCGGCATGGACATAAAATCTTCGCATTGATACTACTTCTCTCTATACCAAATTTAATAAAATTCTATACTCCATTCAGATATTCTTTGCTATTCCTCGATTTTGTTATCCAACTCTTATCCATTGTAAGATAAAACTAACTGAAATAAATAAATATTTATAATAACAGAATATATTTAAAATAAGTTTATTCAATAGATCAATTACAATATTATTAAATGCACCCTATCACCAACTAATAAGTAAAGAGGTCCTATCCCATTCAGGAATTGCATTAATTATATAGGTCATTTACAGTAACCAAAGGACACGCAATAGAAGTTTCAGAAAAATTTCAACAGCATTTTCCCTTAGTTCTCTCCATACAAATAAATATGTATGAGAAGAACTAAAAGAAAATGCTATCCGAAATATATCTGGAACTCTATCCGTATCGTTTGATTACTGTAAACACCTATTGATGTGGCGAGATCGCTGACGTGGGTAGCTGGCAGGCGCCACATTGAAGAAGACCGCCACGACGGACACCAAGGCAACACCCTAGCCCGGACCACTTTGCCGAGCTGAGCTGAGCTGAGCCCCTTCAAGGCGATGGGCCGAGCTCCGTCCTCCGCCAGGTCGCGCCCGCAAGCTCGGGACTCCTAGGCCGGAGCCGTCCTCTGCCAGGTCCCACCCGCAAGCTTGGGATGCCTAGGCCAGAGTCGTCCATCGCCCTTCAGAGCGAGACCCTCGAAGGCTAGTGCCATGCGACGGAGGTCGAGCTTAGTGCTCACTCATCGATGTGGAGCCTCTCCGAGCGCGCACCCTCTAGACCAGGTCCATCCTCCGCTTTCCAGAGTGAGACCCTCGAAGGCTAGTGCCCTATGGCCGAGGTCGAGCTCAGCGCTCACCCGATGATGTGGAGCCTCTCCGAGCGCGCGCCCTCTAGACCGGGTCCGTCCTCCGCCCTCCAGAACGAGACCCTCGGAGGCTAGTGCCCTACGGTCGGGGTCGAGCTCAGCGCTCACCCGTCGATGTGGAGCCTCTCCGAGTGTGTGCCCTCTGGACCGGGTCCATCCTCTACCCTCCAGAGTGAGACCCTCGGAGGCTAGCGCCCTGCGGTCGAGCTCGAGCTCAGCGCTCACCCGTCGATGTGGAGCCTCTCCAAGCGTGCGCCCTCTGGACCGGGCCCGCACTCTTCATCAAGGTGATCGACAAGCTCGGAGCAAGCTCGACCAAGAGGGCGAAGCGCCACCACCAAAAATCACCGTTGAGGGAAAACAAGGAAAACAAGGAGAAGCGGAGGAACAAGAAACCCCTTTGTCCCCGTTATTAGTCTCCCCCTGCTACGTTTTCGCCTCCACACACATCTTTCACTCCTAGTGCGGAGTCCATCAAGAGGGGCCCGACCAGGAGGATCTGTTCCCCTGGATCGTCACTGACTTGATCGTCGGAGTGCCCCCGCCGAAAATCCCGGCCCGGGTCACTAACCCCTGTTTCGCAGGTCCAGGAGCAAAGACTGACAGGCAGCGAAGGGAGTGCACTCCGGTGCTGGCAGCAGCTACGGGCCACGACGGTCTTGGTGGCAACACCTATAAAATTATTTTCAATTCTCAAACTATCCAAACTGGACATTCAATTGACCACTGTACATATTTCTTCCATCCGTACAAAAATTAAATAATTGTACGGATCCTGTAGAATATGTACTTTAATCAATTGACAGGTCTATGTTTCAATGCAATGCAAGTTTTTTAAAAAATATCTAAAAAATCATAATTGACCATAACAAAGCTACAGATGGTTTTGAAATCAAAGATTTGCAATAATGAAACTAACCTTAAAGCATAACATGTTCAGTAAGATGCAGGTATATACCAAGAAATTTATAAATAAATAGAAATAATCTACTAAGAAAAAGAACAATAAATAATAAAAAATAAGGAGGCTCAGTTATATACTATTTAATCTGCAACTAAATCAAAACGACTACAATCGGTTGCCTACAAAAGAAGGACATCCAAGATCGTTACCATTAGAAACAGTTGAATCAGCCAAACATACATCGCATAATCATCATAGCCTCCATATACAAACCTTAAACCAATTTTAAAATTAATTACAGAGCTTCTTTACTCTCCAAGCAGTCAAGTACCTGATATGAAAAGACAACAAAACAGGTAAAGCATATTTTTCTTAGCGATGTGTAATTGCCAAGTTATTTAAGCTTGAATCCTGGCTCCTGTACTTGGACTAGTATAATATATGACTTTAGAAGGTATCATAAAAATTGGACTAGTATGTAAATTGGACTGCAATTGACTGTACTAAAAAGATATCATGTAAAATTCTCTCAAAAAAATATATTATGTAAGAAGGTACCATGCATTATCTTTAATGCCATTCTATCGACATTATCAATAATTTTTCATTCAGCATTAGAAGGATATGTGCATGCATTTATATGTGTCGAATATTCTAGGAACGAAATCCAGCCAAAGTTAAACGAAGACCATACTCAAATCCAAGCCGTTCACATATATTGACACCCACAGACTTTGCTAAAATAGTTGGCATTCTCCTAAGGTTAATAAACAGTTAACATTTAATTAAATATTGTCACTCAACTGTGAAGATAGATGATTAATTTCATAAATTCATAACTTAAAGCCTTGAGCAAAGAACATATTGCATTTGTTGAAGGTAAGTTCAGGTCAAGATTGAATATCAATGACCCGAATCCAAGCCTCATTTCAATAATTCGAAGATTTCTGATCCAATCCTAACCTATTTTTCTTTCCTTCAAACCGCTCGAACCCTAGTGTCATTTTGAATTGCGTCAAGGTTTTGATCCTGATGTCTGCTAGGATCTTAACTTATAAAAAATGAACCATGAATCCCATGATGATCATAGAGGCCAAATACCTTGACTATCCATGCCATTAATTCAACTTATCTCTAATAGAGTTTCGACTTCTTATTTAGAATGTCCTTGCTTAACATGGTGCATGTTTATAATTAGACTATCCATGTCATTCAAGACTAATGTAAGATTAAGATGATGATAACAACTGATAAATTGATGCCATATCATGAAGAATCAGCTAACATAACCATGAGCCATGAAAATAGCCTTTTGATTTGTACCCAAGAAAAAGCCTTTCCATGAAGACTTCAAATATTAGATGAGGGCTTTGGCAAGACTTGGGTCACGGTTAGGTTAGTTCGGCAGTCTCAGCCACCGACCGGGATTCGGCTTTGCACAACCGTGTAAAGCCCATGGCTGCAATTGGGCTGAAATTTCTCCTCTATTGAATAATTGTGCAAGGTCCAAGGCTCTGCTGTTAGGCCCGGATGGAAATGAGGATTTTGGTATAAAGCATTGATTTTTTTTTTGACTTATAATTAATAAGAGGTTGTCATGTAGATATTTTCTTTGTTCAATAAACATCATCGTTTTATTCTATCAACATTAAGTTTCCTCGAATGATATGGGCTGGACTCTATAACAATAATGAGGTCCAGATGTGAACAGGGCACATAGCTCTTATATGAATGCCAGGTCCATGAATACTCATTAAAATTTTAGCTCGATGCCCCCCACCCCGTTTTTCTTTCTTTTGTAATTTCTTTCTTCCCTTTGTCGTCGTTGTTGTTGTTTTTTTTTTTTTTTTAATTTATTGTTGGGAGAGTGATTTTGGGGTAGGGGGCCGAAATTCCATAAACAAAAACCATAGGTTTATGCGAGAATAATCATGAATAAGAAAAAAAACTAACCTGTGGGATATTTCTTGCTTGACCTGGCCGGTGGAGCAGGCAATGTAATGGGTGGGAGGGAGGGGCTTCGATCGGTGGGCCGATAGGGAGGAGGTTGTGGTCGGCTCGGGTAGTGCACCGAAGATGAAGGAGGAGGGAGAGGGAGGAAGAAGAAAAGGGTTAGGGGTGGCGGCGGATGGATCTAATGCAAACTAGGGCTCGGTCGGGGGAAAAAAGGGAAGTCCAGCGATGCTGATTCCACCAATGCTTCTAAGCGTCGACGGGTTGAGGAGCATATCGACGCTTTTCAAAAGCGTCGACGGATTTCTGGTTGGTAAACATGTCGGAATTGCCGACGCTTAAAAGCATCGGCGGGTTGAGGAGCATACCGACACTTTTCAAAAGCGTCAGCGGATTCCTGGATGGCGACGCTTATAAGCGTCGGTAAACGTCGATGCTTAAAAGCGTCGGCGGGTTTCAGAGGATGCCAATGCTTTCAAAAAGCATCGGCGGGTTCCTGGGTCTTCCCGGTGCTTCACAGAAGCGTCGGGAGAAAACGGTCGGGAAATCTCTGTTTTACTGTAGTGAAGTCATCTTGTAATTATAAAAAACCATGTATCCTTTCACCATATGTATGTGAAAAAGAAGAAAGAAATCTGAAATACAATTTCTATTTGCTTGTCCTATTACCTTCTCTCCAAAATATTCTTGTTTCCTTCAGTATTCACTTATCTGAGAATATACATGTTGAATTGTATTTTTTTCTTTTTCTTTTCTTTTTCTTTTTTTTTTGATCTTAAGGAATTCTAGCTGATTATTGGACAATCAATTATACATATTTACACTACCTAAACCTTTGAGCTTTTTCCCAACTATTCAGGACCAGCTTTAGGATAATCAATTATGCATATAATTTAAAACCAAGTTGGCGCATTACCATGTGAGGGGCTATACAGTTGATGAACTAATAATGTTGGCAAATATTCTGTATTAGTGAAAAAGTTTAAGAACTAATTAACAGATGATACCTTTCTCTGGGTACATTAGCAAGGTTAAGACGTGCTGAGATAGATCGTCCCATGCTTCCTTGCAAAGTTGTCCTTGTTTGTAACAATGTCTCTGCATGAAGTCTGTCAATGATTTCTTTATGCCTGTCACTAGCATTTTAGTCAATCTAATTTCAGCACTTTTTTTACAATTTGAGAATGTTCATAGACAGTTGTGAACATGTGTTCTAAAATGTTCGATTGATCTGAGAATTGTTCCTTTGGCCATTGGGTTGCATAATTGTTTCCATCAAGTCCTTGCTGTTTTCCCTTGTTTATGTGCTGACTTTATATCATGGCTCAAAGTGCTTAAATGTGTATGTATGTACCATGTATGCTTGCATGCCCGCCTGCCTGTCTGTCTCTCTGTCTTCCAGAAACCTAAACCTTCCACTTTTGCAGCGAGAATGGGCTGTTATGTGTTATCTTTCAGTGTGGCATGAGCTTCTTATCTGTTCCTTCTAGCCAATCAAGTGTCTTGGTTTGGCTTCCAGTGTATCTTCTGGATTGCTAGGAGCAATGCTGTTGGGCCTTGTAACAAACTGGACAATCTATGAAGTCCGGATGCATCAGGAATGCCAATAACCCATTGAGGATTCTGTGATTGGCATGATTTTGTTTCTTTGCTTGTCTGTCCATTTTTCTAAAGCTTTTCTTGGCATGTCTTCAGGTCATTGGGATTGTTCCAGCAGGTCAAAACCAACTGAAAATGATCTCAGCCATCAATCACCTCTGGTCCAGAGTTCTTGCATTAACCACCAAACCTGTCTGCCAGTCTCCTTAGCACTTAAGAACACAGTTGTATGGGCCTATAAAACAGTTCCTGCTCAAGTAAGCTCATCTTTTTTTGAATGTTGGTTTGCAGCATTATCGGCCTTTGTCGCATAGCTTTGCAGTTAAGTTAGTTGGTGGAATCCTCCCACAGGCAGACAAAATTTCTCATACCGGAGGCATTGCAGGGTTTTACTTTTCTTGGACCTGTGATTCTTGCTCAGTCTTGGTATGTGCTGTACCCATCCGGCTAACCCTGGGTCGGACCGGCCCCAGGCGTCTGGTCGGCTGACCCCCGAAGGAGGGGTCCGAGAGACCATGGGAAGAGAGGTCCGACCCCCGGCTCTTGAGGAGGTCCCTACGATCTCTTTCCCAAGTGGCTGACCCACCGGGAGGCTGACTTGGGCTGAGCCGAACGGACTTCTCCCATCAAAAGTACAGCTGATCCAGAGAAACTCAGAGGGCCGTCAGACACCTCCTCGCGTGCGTGTTAGCTTCTTTGGAGCTCCTGGCGAACGCCCCGGTCGGCCGGGCGACTCTCCTCAGCAGAGGCCGACCCACCATTAAGGGAACTACTCGAAGGCTCCAGAAGCCCCTCTCTGACAAATTCTGACATTCTGTTACAACGAACTCCACCACATGGCCACGACCCGTGCCACCAGGCCATCACTCTGACCCTCCTGCCACGCCGCCAGGCCACGACCCTGCCACCATGCTGGCTCTCCTGGAGGCAAATCTGGGCTTTCCTAGCCTATCCCCCAACATAATTTGGCCGTACTCCATGCCTATAAAAGGTGCCCGGGGGACCTCCGCGAGAAGGTAAGGTACTTCTTCTCTACCACGAGCGATTTTTTCTTAGTTCTTTCCATTCTGTTGCTCCAATCCCTCCTTTAACTTAAGCATCGGAGTGTCCTCCGCTGGAGCACCTCCAGTGCCCAGGGACTTTGTGCAGGTCGACCGGCAGAGGAGCTCTCCAGCGTACCCACCAAGCCCGGTCCAGGAGGAGGAGCGGCAACAGATTGGCGCTAGAAGAAGGGGCCTAGAACCTTCGTTCTGCTCTTCGCTCTAAAAGGAAAGATCAACTGGGAAGATCCGGCCATGGTAAGGGGGAGAAGTCGAAGTATTTCTGCGAGGGGAGGGCGTTCTCATCATGGGCCCGGAGAACCCCGCGCGGAAAGTGACGCCGCTGCCACCGCTGAGCCCACTATCATCCTGGGGTTGCAGCAATTCCAGATGCTATTAAACCACATCGAGACGCTCACCTCGGCGGTCCAACGCTTCCAGGAAATGGCGGACCATCAACAGCAGCCGCCGGTGGCTTCCTGCATCAACCATCAGCCCGTCGCCGGCGTGAGCCAGCAACCGAAGGCACCCCCACCTCCATACCTCGCTGTTTCGGAGCCCCAGGGGTCCTTAAGGGCCCGCGCTGAAGGAAAGAGGGCGAGATCAGCTTCCCTCTCTTTTGCTGACTCTGTCCCTCTCGACGGTCGGTGCCTTGCTGCAGACCCGTACGACTATGGCAGCAAAATCATCGCATGGAAGAGCGTATTGCCGAGATTGTCGAGCGGCAGAAAGCTGAGGGGGGTCAGGCGCATGACACTTGCCCGCCTTTCTCCGTCGATATTTTGGGGGAGCCTATCCCCGTCATTTCAAAATCTCGTAGGTGGACCCCTATGATGGTACCACCGATCCACTGGACCACCTGGGCACCTATAAGGCCCACATTATGGTACAGGGCGCTTCTGACGTCCTTCACTGCATCGCCTTCCTAGCGACCCTGAAGAAGGCCGCGCGGATGTGGTTCTCTGCCATCCGTCCAGGTACGATCTATTCCTTTTTCCAACTTGAAATCCTTTTTCTTTCTCATTTTAGGACTTACAGTCGGACTCTGAAAAACACCGACTGCCTCTTCCTCATCCTGCAAAAGGAGGGAGAGACCCTCCAGGACTACATGGCCCGCTTCAACTCAACTGCCATGGAGGTCCCGGACTTGAATGAAGCAGTGGCCATGTCAGCCTTCAAGAGGGGGCTCCGTTCGTCCAAGCTCACATTCTCCCTGGACAAGAAGTTTCCGGCGAGCTACACCGAGCTGCTAGCCAAGATGCACAAGTACGCCCTGGCAGAGGAGCAACCGATGCCAGGTTGAGGGGAGGTCAGCCCCAAAGAAGCAGGGCGATAAAGCCCCCGCAGTCTGACCTCCTGGCGACGACAGCCGATCCACTCGGTGCCAGAGCCCTAAGCAGAGGGACTACCTCAAGCGGTTCAACAACTATGCGCCCCTCTCCCTGCCACGGGAGAAAATCCTTATGGAGATCAAGAACGAGGCCTTCTTCTAAAGGCCTCGATCGATGAGGGGCCCCCCTGCCGCCAGGAATAAAAATAAGTACTGCAAGTTCCACAGGGACCACGGGCACGACACAGAAGAGTGCCTCCAGCTTAAGGACGCCATCGAGGATCTCATCAGGAGAGGGTATCTGATCAAGTACGTCCGACCCCACCAGGATCGGGCCGAGACTTCAGCTGCCAGAGACCCTCCAGAGGAGGCTGAGCTCCCCAATCAGTGCCCAACAGATGGGGGCATTGGCATGTTGCACCGGCGATCTAACTGGGGGCATGAAGAAGGTTAAGACATTGTAAAGAGGTCCAGAAGTTCTAATGTAATCAGTTTTTTAATGAAGACCTCTTGGAGCCTCCTCTTCCGGGCGATGACCCTGTGGTCGTGTCGGCTATCATTGCCAACTATGATGTAAAGCACGTCCTTATTGATAATGAAAGTTGTGTGGAAGTTTTACTGTATGACACTTTCGTCCGGATGAACTTGTCCAGATCTAGGCTGCGGGAATCCCTAATGCCGCTCACTGGCTTTGTGGGGAACACCGTTGGGGTTGAAGGGAAAATTACTTTACCCGTGACCCTCGGGATGGAGCCTTACCAGCGAACCTTCCCTATCAACTTTGTGGTCGTCCGTACGACCTCGGCATACAATGCCATCTTGGGTCGACCGGCCCTCAACAGGTTCCGGGTCATTGTATCCACTTACCATTTGCTGGCCAAGTTTCCGACCCGTGATGGAGTTGGAGAGATGAGGAGAGACCATAGAATGGCTAGACAATGCCTAGCTATTCACGACAAGCAGCTGGATGGGCGCCCCACACTTGAGCAGCTTGACCTCAGAGATGAAGCTGACAGCCATGGTCAGCCTGTCGAGAAGATCATATTTGTGCTCCTTAGAGAGGATGATCCCACAAGAGTCCTCCAAATAGGGAGCGCTCTGGACGAAGAGGCCAGGCGGGAGCTGGTCAGCATCTTGAGGAGCAATGTAGACATCTTTGCCTGGTCGGCATCGGACATGCCAGGCATCCCGTCGGACATTATCACCCACCAGCTTAAGGTGGATCCTACTTATAGGCCCGTTCGACAGAAAAAGAAGAGCTTCATTGCCGAAAGGTAGAGGGCCATTGAAGAAGAAGTGAAGAAGCTCTTTGATGCTGGCTTCATCAAGGAGTCCCATTCCCCGGAGTGGCTGGCCAATGTCGTCATGGTGAAGAAGGCTAGTGAAAAGTGGAGGATCTGTGTGGATTACACGGACCTCAACAAGGATTGTCCCAAGGACAGCTTCCCCCTGTCGAAAATTGACCAACTGGTAGATGCAACAGCCGGTCACCAATTCTTGAGCTTCATGGATGCCTTCTCTGAGTATAACCAGATCAGGATGCACTCTGAAGATGAGGAGAAGACGGCCTTTGTTACGGACAGGGGCCTGTATTGCTATAAGATGATGCCTTTTGGCTTAAAGAATGCGGGTGCCACCTTCCAAAGGCTAATCAACCGAGTCTTTGAAGGCCAACTTGGGAGGAACATGGAGGAGTACGTCGATGATATGATTGTCAAAAGCCTCCATAGGGCCAACCACATCAGGGACCTGCAGGAGTCCTTCGACGTGTTGAGACGCCACAGGATGAAACTGAACCCCGCCAAGTGCATCTTCGGGGTGACCTCTGGGAACTTTCTTGGTTTCCTGGTTACTTAAAGAGGTATTGAGGTCAACCCTGAAAAGATCAAAGCCATTATCGACATGACACATCCAACCAGTAAAAAGCAGGTGCAAGAACTTACGGGTCGCATTGCTTCTCTCAGCCGCTTCATCTCCCGGTCAATTGAGAGATCCCTCCCATTCTTCAAGACCTTGCACCGGTCGGATCGCTTCCAATGGACTGATGAATGTCGGTTAGCCTTTGAAGCCTTGAAGGACCATCTGAGGAACCCTCCGCTCTTGGCCAAGCCAACGGAGGGGGAAGTGCTATATATGTACCTATCGGCCTCTAACGAGGCCATCAGTGATGTCCTTGTGCGGATGGGGGAAGATGGCCAGCAGAAACCTGTCTACTACATCAGCAAGGTCCTCCACGATGCTGAGACAAGGTACCATAAGGTGAAAAAGCTGGTCTACTCACTGGTTATAGCGGCAAAGCACCTCCGCCCTACTTCCAGGCACATCCGATCATCGTACTGACTGACCAGCCCCTCAGGGCGATCCTCCGAAGCCCCGACACCTCTGGATGACTTGCCAAGTGGGCCATCAGGCTGGACGAGTTTGACATCTCCTTCCAGCCCCGATCAGCCCTGAAAGCTCAGGTAATAGCTGATTTCATTGCGGAGTGCACTTGGGGGACGGAGGCAATCCCAACAGCGGCTGAGGCACCTGTGGCTAATCCCGCGGAAGAAGCCGAGCCCGCTTGGACTCTGCATGTGGATGGAGCTTCCAATATCTCAGGGTGCGGTGCAAACTTGATCTTAGCTGACCTTGACAGGCAATGTCTGGAGTACGCCCTATGCTTTGCATTCCGGGTATCAAACAACCAGGCGGAGTATGAAGCCTTACTTGCAGGGCTGAAGATAGCCAATAAATTGGGCATTGGCAGGATCCACGCCTTCTCCAACTCCCAGTTGGTAGTCAATCAGTTGAAGGGCGAATTTGAAGCAAGGGACCCTTCCTTGGCTAAGTACTTGGACAAGGCACGGGGCTTCATATCTCAACTTAAATTTTTCGAGATCCTTCATATACCTCGGTAGCAAAACTCCCGGGCGGATGCCTTGTCGCGGCTAGCCACTGCCACGGTCGGCACCTCTGATCGGGCCTTCGTGGTGCATCTGCAGCACCCAAGCATTATCGAAGAGCCAACAGAGGTTCACCAGGTTGAACAAGAAGCCTCGTGGATGGACCCAATCTGTACATTCCTGGTGCGAGGGACTCTTCCGAATGACCCGACGGAAGCCAAGCATGTCCGCTCAATGGTCTCTAAATACGTCATCCTCGACGAGGCCCTCTACAAGCATTCATTCTCGCAATCACTGCTAAAATACTTGGGGCTGACCAATACGAATTACGCACTCCAGGAGGTGCACGAAGGCATCTGCGACGATCATCTTGGAGGAAGGTCCCTGGCTTACAAAATCATCCGGCAGGGATATTATTGGCCTATAATTCAAAGAGATGCGTTAGACTTCGTACAAAAGTGCGATGCATGCCAAAGGTACTCTAGCATCCAAAGGAGGCCCGCCAACCAGCTGACCCCGCTCACGGCGCCTTGGCCATTTGCACAGTGGGGCATGGACATCCTGGGACCTTTTCCCCCAGCATCCGGCCAGCGAAAGTTTCTTCTCATGGCCATTGATTACTTCACCAAATGGGTGGAGGCAGAAGCGTTGGCATAGATAACGGAGGCCAAAGTGAAAAACTTTGTCCGGAACTGTATTATCTTCCGGTTTTGCATCCCGAAGACGATCGTCACCGATAATGGAAGACAGTTTGACAACTCTCAGTTCCGGGGTTTCTATCAACAATACCACATCGAACATCGGCTTACTTCGGTCGGTCACCCTCAGTCCAATAGAGAGGCCGAGGTCACTAATATAACAATCCTGCATGGGCTGAAGACCCGGCTGAATGAAGCCAAGAGGCTTTGGGTGGAAGAGCTTCATTCTGTGCTTTGGGCATATTGGACAACCGCTCGGATGGCGACTGGGGAAACCCCGTTCAACCTGACCTACGGGAGTGAGAGGTCATCCCCGTGGAAGTCTCTCTACAGTCCCTTCGGATTGACCAGTTCACTGAGCCGACCAACTCAGAGCAACGGAGGGCTGACCTAGATCTGCTGGAAGAAACCAGGCTCCGAACGAGCATGAAGATGGTGACTTATCTCCAGAAAATGGCCAGATACTACAATTCGCGGGTCAAGATGCGAACCTTCCAAGTTGGAGATCTGGTCATGCGAAGGGCGGAGGTTTCAAGGCCAACCGAGCAGGAAAAATTTTTTCCCAATTGGGAAGGCCCTTATCGAGTCACTGAAGTAATTCGAGCTGGAACCTACTGACTCGAACATTTGGACGGTCGGTAGATAGCATACCCGTGGAATGTAGACAACCTTCGCAAGTACTATCAATAAAGTCTACAACTTCTTCAACTTCTACCAGCCCGCTCCAAAAGTCCGACCCCGGTCGGCAGAGGCTCTAGGGCAGCCCACTCCGAAAGTCCGACCCTAGTTGGCAGAGGCTCTAGGGCAGCCAACTCCGAAAGTCCGACCCCGGTTGGCAGAGGCTCTAGGGCAGCCCACTCCGAAAGTCCGACCTCGGTCGGTAGAGGCTCTAAGGAAGCCCACTCCGAAAGTCCGACCCCGGTCGGCAGAGGCTCTAGGGCAGCCCACTCCGAAAGTCTGACCCTGGTCGGCAGAGGCTCTAGGGCAGCCCACTCCGAAAGTCCGACTCCGGTCGGTAGAGGCTCTAGGGCAGCCCACTCCGAAAGTCCGACTCCGGTCGGCAGAGGCTCTAGGACAGCCTACTCCAAAAATTCGACCCCCGGTCGATAGAGGCTCCAGGGTAGCCCACTTCGAAGGCCCGATCCTGGTCGGCAGTCATCCCAAAATAACCTATGCAGGACCGCATGGAGGATAGGCCGCAACATGGGCTAACTCGCGGACTGGGGCTTGGAGCAAGTGTCTAGTGAACCTGGTTAGGATCAAGCTACCGCCCCCAGCTATCCTACCGGCTTCAGGCCCGAATGAGCCGACTGGAAGTACTTAGGAATTTTCTTAAGGGGTTCAAGTTCAAGTTATATTAATGCCTGTCGTCCATCAGGGAGATGCCGTGAAGAAGCTGCAAGCACAAGGCTGGGTTAGTGCCATGCCCAAAGAAAGAAAAGAGGTAAGGGGACAAGTTAAGGCTCTTACCCTCATAAAGTCGCGGTAGGACTCCATGACTATGTCGATCAGATTCCTCTGGATCGACACCTCCCAATCAGCATCCGTCATGGCCCCCCTCAGCAGGCTCCGCGCCCTCCTAGGGTGGTCAAGCGCGCGCCATTGCTGGAATTCTTCCTGGCGGATCTCCTCATTCGACTCCTCGGCCCCGCTCTCGGCTGCTCCTTCTACGGCCGTCCCCTTCCCTTTGTCTGTCAAAGGGACTGCCTCCTCTGGACCGGCGGACGAAGGAGCTGATGCCACAGCCGTGTCGGACGTTCTTGGCCGCTCCTGCCCCAGTCGGGTGGCTGACCCACCTGTGGAAGCCGGCGTCCCCGCCTTCTTCCTTGTCAGGCACTCAATGAGGGGGACGCCATCTTTGTCCAACTCAACCTCGACAATGGGAGCGGGTCTCTCCTCCTCCCATTTTTTCTTCTGTCGTTCGGCGGCCGGCGTGGAAGCCGATTCTGGGATGGCCCGCTTCCGCACCGCTCGTCAGATGACCTTGGATTTATCGATCCTCTGCATCGTTCCTCCTGTTGCAGGAAACTCAATGTTACTGAAAGAAAAAGAGAGAGCCAAAGATTTATAAGAGAGGAGGTCGGCCCTTGCCTATGAATCTTTGGGGGCTGATCCCCGCCTGGTGAAGGGTTTCCTCCCCCAACAGCTTGAATGCCATCATCGGGCCGGCTCTACTAATCTCATTAAATTTATCCCGGTCGGCTATTAAGATCGACCTCTCCTCGTGCATTCTCGGCCACGGTTCCCTCCACAACAGCTCGAACCCCCAAGGTTGGAGCCTGTTGACGAAGAAGAATCAGGCCTTCCACCCGTAGATAGTCGATGGGAGACACTTCAGGATTTTTTGGCCTTGGCGGGGGATGAACAACATCCATTCCCGGCTCCTAAAGTCCCTCTTCAGGTTGAAGAAATTATCAAAGAGGGACAGTCTGGGTTCGAACCTAGCCCTATGGCATAGCACAATGAAGCAGCATATCGTCCGAATGCTGTTCGAGGTCAGCTGCACTAGGGTTATCCTATAAAAATTGAAGATCTCTACAAACAGGGGGTGTAGGGGAAACCTCGGTCCAGCCTTAAGGTGGGCTTCGTACATTGGGAGAGTCCCTGGCCCTAATGGGTTGTTCGCTCTCCCCTCTCGGCCTGGGAGCGTAAGGTGCAGGGTGGAGGGAATGCCATACACCGTCCTAAGGTTCTCGACCCGTTTCCGGGTCATGGTCGAGGGTATCTCACTCGGCCCAGGGTCCCTGGACCTACGGGCTGGACCTCCACTGCCAGACACCATTGGGGCTAAAGAGGAAGGAAGAAAGACTAGGACTAACTTGGGACTGGACTCCTAGAAGCCAGGTTTCATGGAAGGAGGGGACTCTCTCTCGTGGAGCGCGGACGCAGCAGAAAAAATCCGTTCGCACTGCTTCCCCCCTCCTATTATAGGGGAGAGGGAGGAGCGGCAGCCGCCCGTTTCGTGAGTGTTCCAACTATCCCATCAGAAGACGTGACCGCCTGCATTTCAGAGCTCGAAGCGTCAGGAACATCCCGTCGTGCAGGTGGCGATCCACGTGAATGCCGAATCAGCGGCGCAGGGGCAACATGGGAAGCGACGTCGACCAACCGGATGCCGCCGCGTGGTGCGGCGCCCTACTCCACCCTGGCCTGACGCGAGCCACCCTGGCCTTCATCATAGCGCCTGATTTGCATTAACTGCCATGCCTGCACTCCAATGTGTGGCTGATAGCTGTCTAGGAAGCTGTTCTAGGGAAATTCGAAGCGACCTGATGCCTCGACCCAGGATCCGTCACAGGTGCACGCAACCCGTACCGAAGTCATGCTCTTGCCCTTTGAAGCCACGTGCCCCCTCAAAGTCCAGGAGCAGGGAGGCAACTGTTGTACCCATCCGGCTAACCCTGGGTCGGACCGGCCCCAGGCGTCCGATCAGCTGACCCCCGAAGGAGGAGTCCGAGAGACCATGGGAAGAGAGGTCCGACCCCCGGCTCTTGAGGAGGTCCCTACGGTCTCTCTTTCCCA
Organism: Areca catechu; assembly: GCA_021397845.1. Lineage (NCBI taxonomy): Eukaryota > Viridiplantae > Streptophyta > Magnoliopsida > Arecales > Arecaceae > Areca > Areca catechu. Next base: position 8,958,712 of record CM038046.1, read on the forward strand.
AGTGGCTGACCCACCGGGAGGCCGACTCGGGCTGAGCCGAACGGACTTCTCCCGCCAAAGGTACGGCTGACCCAAAGAAACTCAGAGGGTTGTCAGACACCTCCTCGCGCATGCGTTGGCTTCTTTGGAGCTCCTGGCGAACGCCCCGGTCGGCCGAGCGACTCTCCTCAGCTGAGGTCGACCCACCATTAAGGGAACTACTCGAAGGCTCCATAAGCCCCTCTCTGACAAATTTTGACATTCTGTTATAACGAACTCCATCACATGGCCACGACTCCGTGCTACCAGGTCATCACTCTGACCCTCCAGCCACGCCGCTAGGCCACAACCCTGCCACCATGCTGGCTCTCCTGGGGGCAAATCTGGGCTTTCCTAGCCTGTTCCCCAACAGAATTTGGCCGCACTCCACGCCTATAAAAGGCGCCCGGGGGACCTCTGCGAGAAGGTAAGGTACTTCTTCCCTACCACGAGCGATTTTTCCTTAGCTCTTTCCATTCTGTTGCTCCAATCCCTCCTCTAACTTAAGCATCGGAGTATCCCCCGCCGGAGCACCTCCGGCGCCAAGGGACTTTGTGCAGTTCAACCGGCAGAGGAGCTCTCCAGCGTACCCACCGAGCCCGGTCCAGGAGGAGGAGCGGCAACAGTATGGATTTTATGGTTTTTATTTCTTGTCACAAATTAATGGAAATATTTTGATACATGCATTGTTTTTCTTGAGATGATATCGTATATACTAAGAATATAATACTTCAACTCTATTGGTCTATCACCGTATTGTTTGAGTGTCTGATCTAATAAATATCTTCTTGCTAAGCTGTTTCAGACCTTGAAGCATAAACTCCCAGATTTTTCATGTATTATTGTCATGATTAAAGTTATGTGTCTTTTCTGCTTTCATTTTGTTGGACTATCCGGTAAATTTGTGAGATTTCTTGGATGATTCACCTTTTTAAAGGCTATGGTTTGAAATCAAAGCCTAGTGCCTTCACGGCTTTCGAAAGACAGGCCTAGCAAGGAACAGTTATTCTGGTTGAAATTATTGGCAAGCATAACTATTCCATGGAAAGTTGTTATAAGTTTTTCCTTGCATGGATCCCTCATTTATGCCTTACTCTTTTTCTTAATTATAGACAAAAACACCCACAGCCTCGAGTTATTCCAGAAACTGTAGCCTGATAAATGCAGCAGTAACTTGTATAATTATTCCATTGGCATAACTGTCTCTATTCCATTTTTTTCCTGTTTTTCGAACCAAATGCAGCATGAAAGCATCAATATTATTACCCAAAAATTGTTTGAACCATGCAAGAACATGCTGCAGGTATAAATTGTTTCCACCTAAAGATCTAGGAAAGTTACATCTCCGAAACCAAGGATATAATGAGCTTTAAATCTTTAATATCACACTCATGGGTCTATAAGCATGTCCGGACCTCCAAAGAACCCTAAAATATGCCAATGAAGCTCATAATTAAGATGCCTTAAATCTGAAATTGAAACATGCAAGCATACTTCTTGATGTGTCCGTGAGATGATAGCAGTCAGCAGAGCCTAGAATTTCTTAAAAGCAAGAATTATTGGAACACAAAACCATTTTTCCAAGCCTTTTCTTTCTCCTTTACTGTGAAATTAGATCTATAGAGTATTGTTGAATGGGAGTTTTTTAGTCAGTATAAGTTTAAGATTGCTTTGTATTTTGGAATCTGTATTGAAGAATTTGAGTCTGATAACAACTTAATCAGCGGACAGATATTAGGTCATATTTTGCTTGCAAGACCACAAACTCGAAGACACGTAGAAAGACTTTGAACAATCTTCTAGTTTATATTAGTTTAAATCAATTCTGGAACATTTTTAGCAATTGAACCTAAAACAATGAGCATGATTGATATAATTCATGGCTGTCGATGCTATGATCTTTGTTCTTGAACCCTTCCATCTGTGTTTGTACCATATGATTTCCTTAATTATGCAATCGTTTTTACTGCGCATTCATGGCTTGCTCATAAATCTGCTACTTACTCTGTCACGGCCCGAATCCAGTACCGGAATCGGCTACGTGACCGGCCGCACAAACCCTAGATTTTACCCTAGAGATTATGCAAGGCCTAAGTACACAACAATTTAAAACATATCCGAGTTAAATTAATATTATATAAACAATCCAATAACAAATGTACAATTCAGTATTTAAATCGATGTCATTAATTGGTCTACTGACTCACAAACATCAGTAACCGAAACTAACTAACTAACTAGCTCAATAATTATGAAGCTCCGTCTTACGCCCAGCCCAGATTCTCTTTAAGTATCCTGAGTCTCTGAAAGAAAACAAATGATAGGGAGTGAGCTACATAGCCCAATAAGGGTTCCAAATGATCACTAATAATAATACACATGTATATGAAAACAGCAAAACATTAGTATAATATGTGACGAGATCAACTATTCAGATTTCATGTATAACTAAAAAAAACTTTGAAAATCTTACATTTTTTTTCTTTTATAATTTCCATTATTTAACCATTATCTTTAGGGTTCTGGACTAGCCACGGTCATACTCCAGCCTATGACTGCTCCAGCCTATGACTGGCACACTATTGTCACACTCCAGCCTGTGACGGGCACACTGTTGTCACACTCCAGTCTGTGACGGGCACACTATTGTCACACTCCAGCCTGTGACTGGCACACAAATTGTCACACTCCAGCCTGTGACGGGCACACTGAGAAACCACGATACCGCCGTGGCATGGCTAGTCCAAACACCAGTTCACTTAACACTTTATTATTTTTTCTCACATAGTCAGATCATGTCACTTTCCAACGATCGATATCACGATCAAACACATTTCAAGATCACTTGGCAAATGCAAACAACATTAACAACAAACTCGTTCCGTAACCTGGAAATCAAATCATGTTATCCGAAAACTACCATGCATGAAAAATATTTAATATATGCTCGATCAAATCAGGTCATGTAAAATATATTAATATTACGGGTGATCAAGTTTAGAAGTCCTTACAAATCAACTATCCACGCCTGTACTAATCCATACCCGAATTCGGTGCGACGCCTTCTCATTCAGGAGACTGATTCTCTACATAGATAAATAATTTTAATTAAAACTAAATTCTCAATTTTTTCTCAAATCTTGAAAAAAAATCCCTAATTTTCTCTCTCTTCCTTCTCTCTCCTCTTTCTCTCTCCTCCTTCTCTTTCCTCCTTCTCTCTCCTCTTATCATATATATATATATATATATATATATATATATATATATATATATATATATATATATATATATATATATATATATCCTTTTTGTTTTCTTTATTTCTTTTCTTTTCTTTCTCCCGAACACCCCTGCGCCTCTTCCTCGGCCGGCCGAACCGGGTCTTCATCCTCTCCCCCACTGCCGGCAACCACGGTGGTTGCCGCAGGCTTCTCGGACCGGCGATGGCAGGCGGTGGCGACGGCGGCGACTGCAGCGGCGACGGCGAACGGCCACAATCCAAACCGAATCGGAAAATCCAAGAAAAAACAACAAAAATTTTCCAAAAAAAATAACTAGAAAGACTTAAAGGTGCTTGAAGAGTTCTTTGTTGCTGGCCGGAGAGGAGAACGTTGCGTGGAAGGAGCTCGATGAGGCTCGAATCGGTGGTGGTGAGGGAAATTTAAAGAAAAAAACCACCGAGGTTTCACTGCCGTTTGGAAATCAAACCCCATCCAATCGAGGTTTTCACCATCCCGGACTCATCGTCGATTACTTCCCTCCCCTCCATGACGCTTCCACCGATTTCTCCGGCGAAGAATTCGGTCGGAAAATCCCGTTCGACTCCGCCTCTCCTTCCCCTGTTCCGGTCTTCATCCTTTTTTTTTTTTTTTTCATTTAGGTTGAAGTCGGCTGGGTCTACCGACTTCAGTCCAGGCCCATAGCTTACAACTTTATAAGATAGGTCTTATGTAACTAGATATTTGTGAGCAGACATTACGTTCTGGTCGGCAGAACAATAAAACCGGAATCTCAAAATAGGTCGATGACACAGAGACATAATTTGCATGAAATTATGGCGAAAACAATAAAAACAAACCTCTAACACGCCAGGCTAAATTCGATTCGAGCCACAAGTTTTACACGTGCTCTCCCAACCACCGATGAGTACGTCAGCCTGACACCACTAAGATGCCGGAGTAGTGCGCTCTCTCACCATCCTGATCACATACCCCAGAAAATAGATGGATTTAATTGAGTCACCCGAGGGGATCATGCCTCGAACCCCGGAAAATATGAAGTGTTTGAAACTAAGAAATTATACATGTTTTGTTTGTTCTGACAATAATAAATTAAGGTCTGAAACTTGTCTACAAAATATATGTTACTGTGAAACCCAGGCTTTGGGCCGAAGTTGGTAAGCCCAGCCGACTTCCGCCCAAGTCATAGAGAAAAAATGGAAGGGGCTGAGTTGAAACAGGGGAGGCTTGTTCTCCCCTTATCCGGTCAAAAAACCCGTCGGAATTCATGGAAGGGATACCGTGGAGGAGTGGGAGTCGACCGGAGGATGTGTTGGGATTGGATACGACTCCGATCGACGAGGTTTTGCTTCCCAAATGATAGAAAAATTTATTGGTTTGATCGCTTTAAAGCTCCCTCACCGTCGCCCAACCGAGCTGATCGACCTCCTTCCATGCCGTCTTCTTCCTCTCCGATGAGTAACGGAGAGCCCCTTCAACATTGGTGAGTCTTCTATTTCTTTATTTCAATTTTTAGAAAGATTTTAATTGAGGTTTTTTTGGATTTCCGGTTTGTTTGTGAGGATCGTACCTGGCCGGTGGCCACACCATCATCCGCCTCAGGTCCGCTGAGCCCCCTTCTCGGCGACCACCTCCCTTGGCCGCCGACAACTATGGAGAGGCCAGTTCGATCGAGTCGAGGGAGAAAGCAAGGGATCGGGAGAAGAGAAGAAAGAAGGAAGAGAAGAGAAGAAAGAAAGAAAGAGAAAAATAAAAGGAAAGAAAAAAAAGAAAAAGGAGAGAGAAAGAGGGAGAAGATGAGGAGAAAGAGAAGAGAGAAAGAGGAGAGAGGAAGAGGAGAGAGAAAGAAGAGAGAGAAGATGAGGAGAGAGAAAGAGGGGAAAATAAAATTTAAAATAATAATAATATATTATTATATGAGAGAGAATCGGGGAAAAACTTTCTTTCTTGGAATTCATGAAACTAGGATTTTGGATTGAATGAAATTATTTATTATTGTAGAAGAACAGCCTTCTGAGCAGGAAAGTGTTGAGCAAGCTCCAGATACAAATTAATATCGATCAGATATACTATGATTAACTTTTGGAAGGTAAAGATCTTTGGACTTGATCACCAGTTGTATATATGTATCATGACATGATTTGATCTGTGTACACATGTATTGGCATGCATGATTTATTTTTTCATGGTATAGTTGACTTTTCATGATGGACAGTATAATTGTTGTTATTTATATTCCTATATACCATGTTTTATCAAGTAAAGTGATCTTTATATGGGTTGAACTGTAATATTGGTTATTGGAAAACTAAAAAGACATGATTTGATTACATGATATGAAAGTGAATACAGTATTTGGACTAGCCATGCCACGGGATCGTGGTTCATAGCCTGAGCCACGGGCTTTGTACATGGAATAGTCGACCACGGGCGGTTAAAATATGGGACATCCTAAGTCACGGGCTTTGTACGTGGAATAGCCAGCCACGAGTGGTTAAAACATGGGACATCCAGAGCCACAGGCTTAGTACGTGGGCTAGCCTGGCCATGGACGGATAATACATGATCGATTATGAGTTTGCCAGTCATGGACTGGAGTATGATCGTGGTTAGTCCAGAACCCTAAAGATGAAGGATAATTAATATAAACACTAAAAGAAAATATGATATTATCATTGGTTTTATTATACTTGATATTTAAGTTGTTTTGGTTGCATGATCTGATAAACTAGTATTTTTTAATTATTTTCAATTTATACTATTATTGATGTGACTCTTTAGAGACCTTACTAGGCTGTAAAGCTCACAATCCCCTATTTGTTGTCCCTTCTTAGAGTTTTGCAGGATATTCGAGCTTGGTAGTGGAATGGATTCGTGGTGACATGATGCATAGCAGGGATCTGGCTGGGTGTGAGACTGAATATCAATATTTAGATATATAGTTAGTTTTGTTTAGCTAGATTTGTTACTGATACTTATGTAATAACTTAGTGGATCATTTTAGTAGTTTTGACTTGAAAAAAATAGATTGTTTAGTTATTATACAATTGTTTAAATAATATTAGTTTATCTGAAGTGATTTTTGAGTAAAGTAAATATTGTATACCTAGGTCTTGCATGATCTCTAGAATGTATTTTAGGGTTTGTGCAGCCGGTCGCATAGCCGATTCCGGTGCTGGATTTGGGGACATGATAGAGTAGTATCGAGCTTAGGTTATGATCATTTGGGACGGTGATACAAGTTATTAAAATAATAATAACATGATTGTTATTAAGATATAACAGAATAGTATCAGAGCTTAGATTATGATGACTTGGGACTGTGGTATAAGTGATTAGGATAGATATGAGTGACATCAAAATTCAAGTCATGATTATTCAAGACAGGGACATAAGTGATTTGGAAATCACATGGTAGTTATTAGGATATGATAGAATGCTATCAAAACTTAGGCTATGATTACTTAGGACTATGATATAAGTTGGGATATGACATGAAAAGTATTGAAGTTAAGAGTATGATCACATGGGACTATAACATAAGTGATTAGAATATGATTTGAATGATATTGAAGTTGAGGCTATGATCATTATGGATTATGACTTAAAAGATATTTGAACTTAGTATCATAATCAGTCAGGACATGATAAAAGTTATAAGAATGAATTTGAAGTTTGGATTTCTAATATTTATATATTATGCATAAGATATGGTATATGATTAGTACCAAAGAGGATCATGATTTTTACTTGTAATATAAGTAATGAATTGATCTAGGATGAATGTAAAGGGCTGAATGATTTATACTATTTAATCATGATAAGTAATCATAGCATATGATGGATATTGGAGGATTGGTTAAGATGTATCTTTGCCTTTGATAAGTGGGTTGACCCAAGCATCAAAAGTACTAGCTGAAATTATAATATGCTATGTTAATGGATCATGCTGAATAAGTAGATCAAATTATTAATTGAATGAATTTGGAATCCTGGACTTGATAAAGATGCAGATTATGATAACATGCTAGTTATGTTGTTAATTATGAGATTATAAATATTTGGGACTATTGTAAGAAGATGGTTAGGGTATAGGTTATGTAAGAGTTTAAGGATATTAGAAAGGATAATTTTATGATGAACCTGTATGTGGATTATCATTGAAAATATATAAGGAAAAATATGTTTGGGATGATGTATAGCTTTGTAGCTCTCTATTGATAGATTAGATTCTATTATGTTTACATGGTATATATATTTTGATAGAATCTTGATAGCCATGTTAGTAGTTTGGGATTGGATTACTGGATCTATTCTATAATTATTGAGGATTATTGGGTATGTTAAATCCCAAGTCAAATTAAGATTAATAAGAAGATCTAGGTTATTATGTTACTGGATTATGGTAAGTAGAGAGATTAGTATTGGAAGATTTATATAGATTTAGCCTACGAGGGATAATATTTTAGGTAGTTTGTTAATTGATGCTAAGAGTTATGGTAAGATAGTTTTATGAGCAATAATATGATTGATTCTATTCATAAGAACATTGATTGGAAGCCTCTTTCCTTGTTAGAGTTAATGATAACTTTTCTAGAGAAAAGATGATCTAGATTATCTAATTGAAATGTTAAGGAAAGTATGATAAATCCGGATTTGAAATAGAGTTATTGGTGTCTTAAAAGGATGATGAAATGTATGCACAGACTTTCAATATGAAAATTGGATCAGAGTAAACCTTGATATGATATGCTTGAGATGTGAATGAGATAAAAAGACTCAACAACTTTACTCTAATAACTTGAGATCTCCCTGGTATTAAAATAAGATAAATTTTTGGAGGGATTCATTTAGTGAACCTAAATGATTTAGTAAATTTTATCAGAGTGTACAGTGGAAAGTGGTGGTTTGAGTTATCCTAAAATCAATTTTGAATGTTAATTCTAACTTTAGAAGTATTATGATAGGAGCACTGATTTGAATTTCAGTAACAAAATTTTAGTATTAAATAAAAAGATAATGTCATTAATCTTTAGGCTAGTCTATAGGTGTTGCTATGCAATTCCATCAATAGGTTCCCTTAACGTAGAGAATTCTAGTAAAAATTTTGGACATCTCTAAATCTAGAATAAAGAAGTGCTTATCCTTACCTGGATAGGACCGGAAATATTTGTGACACTAAGCTCATTTAATTATGACCTTATGATTTTTCTATTTAAGGAGGGCTCAAGGTTTCCATAAGATAAACGACTGATCGTAAAATCATGGAGAAACTTAAAAGAAAAATGAATGCTAAAGACCATGACAAGTATCTAATACTCAAGCCTTCTTCTAATTTTTGATTAAGAATAGAGTGAACCAATTATGATTTTCATGTAGGGGTTAATCAAGAGAAATAAATTTCAGGGGTAAAGAATTATGTATTTTAATTCGAGGTTGAGGTGCTAATGTTTATTTGAAAGAAATTGAAGGAATTCATTATGTAGATAGATGGTGATGATCAATTGAAAATGTTATATTAAGTCATCTAAGTGATTATTGAAAAGATCATGTTAAGGTTGGATAATTAATCGGATCAAAGTTATTGAAGTTCAATTGTAATGGAATCGTTTTGAGTATTGTATAATTTTGAGATTGAGAAGCAAGTACTTGAAGAAGGTATCACACTAATTGGGAGTTTGAAAATGACATGAGGATTGGTTATTTTTCTTGGTTTAAAATTTTAATCAAGCTAATTCTGAGGATGAAATTATTTTAATGGGGGAGAATATGAAACCCGGGCTTTGGGCCGAAGTCGGTAAGCCCAGCCGACTTCAGCCCAAGTCACAAAAAAAATGGGGGGGCTGAGTCAGAATAGGGGAGGCTTGTTCTCCCCTTATCCGGCCAGAAAACTAGCCAAAATTCATGGAAGGGATGCCGTGGAGGAGTGGGAGTTGACCGGAGGATGTGTTGGGATGGGATATGACTCCGATCGATAAGGTTTTGCTTCCCAAATGGCAGGGAAACCTGTCGATTTGATTGCTTTAAAGCTCCCTCACCGCCGCCCAACCAAGTCGATCGACCTCCTTCCATGCCGTCTTCCTCCTCTCCTGCAAGCGATGGAGAGCCCCTTCAACGTCGGTGAGTATTCTATTCCTTTATTTCAATTTTTAGGGAGGTTTTAATTGGGGTTTTTTTTGGATTTCTGGTTTGTTTGTGAGGACCTACCTCGCCGGTGGCCGCGCCGTCGTCTACCTCCGGTCCGTTGAGCCCCCTTCCCAGTGACCACCTCCCTTGGCCGTCAATAATCATGGGGAGGCTGGTTCGATCGAGCCAAGAGAGAAAGCAGGGGTTCGAGAGAAGAGAAGAAAGAAAGAAAGAGAAAAAGAAAAGGGAAGAAAAAAAAGGAGAGAGAAAGAGGAGAGCGAAGATAAGGAGAAAGTGGAGAGAGAGAAGATGATGAGAGAAAGTAAAGAGAGAAGATGAGGAGAGAAAAAGAGGGAAAAATAAAATTTAAAATAATAATAATATATTATTATATGAGAGAGAATCGGGAAAAAACTTTCTTTCTTGGAATTCATGAAGCTAGGATTTTGGATTGAATGAAATTATTTATTATTGTAGAAGAATAGCCTTCTGAGCAGGAAAGTGTTGAGCGAGCTTCGGATACGAACTAATATCGGATATACTAGGATTAGCTTCTGGAAGGTAAAGACTCTAAACTTAAGCACCAGTTGTATATATGTATCATGACATGATTTGATCCGTGCGCATATGCATTGGTATGCATGATTTATTTTTACATGGTATAGTTGACTTTTAAAGATAGACCGTACGATTGTTATTTATATTCTTGTATACCATGTTTTATCAAGTAAAATAATCTTTGTATGGGTTGGACCATGATACTGGTTATTGGAAAATTGAAAAGGCATGATTTGATTACATGATGTGAAGGTGAATACGATATTTGGACTAGCCATGCCACGGGATCGTGGTTACACAGCTTGAGCCACGGGCTTTGTACGTGGAATAGCCAACCATGGATGGTTAAAACGTGGGATAGCTTGAGCCACAGGCTTTGTACGTGGAATAACCGGTCACGGACGGTTAAAACATGGGACAGCAGAGCCACGGACTTAGTTAGTGGGCTAGCCTGGCCACGGACGGATAATACATGATCGATTATGAGGTTGCTAGTCATGGGCTAGAGCATGACCATGGTTAGTCCAGAACCCTAAAGAGAAATGATAACTAATGAAAACACTAAAAAAAAATATGATATTATCGTTGGTTTTGTTATACTTGACATTTGAGTTGTTTTGGTTGCATGATCTGATAAACTATTATTTTTAGTTATTTTTAAGTTATACTATTATTGGTGTGACTGTTCAGAGACTTTATTGGGCTATAAAGTTTACAATCCTTTATTTATTTTTCCTTCTCAGAGTTGTGCAGGATATTCGAGCTTGGTAGTGGAATGGATTCGTGATGAAATTATGCATAGCAGGGATCTGGCTGAGTGTGAGATTGAATATCAATATTTAGATTTGTAATTAGTTTTGTTTAGTTAGATCTGTTGCCGATACTTATGTAATAACTCGGTGGATCATTTTAGTAGTTTTGACTTGAAAAAATAGATGTTTTTGTTATTACATAATTGTTTAAATAATATTGGTTTATCTAAAGTGATTTTTGAGTAAAGTGAATATTATGTACCTAGGTCTTGCATGTTCTTTAGAATGTATTTTAGGGTTTGTGCGGCCGATCGTGTAACCAATTCCGGTGCTAGATTCGGGGCATGACAGTTACACCGAGGGTTTATAGCAAGGATGGGCTCATGATCAATTTTGGTTTTTTAAAAAACTTTAAATGGTCTTAAGTCGAACATAACTTGGCGGGGCGGGGGCTGAGGGGGTTGCTATACCGGTATTTATCCCCCACCCCCCATCTCTTTTTTCTACCAAAAAAAAAAAAAGAACTTTAAATGGTCAATTTAAAAGCTTAAAGATTGTTATGCAGTGATTTCAATAAGAGAACTACAATAATTACTAGTTGCACCGAGAAACAATGCTCAATTTGCTTCCAAGAAGAGGATCTGATTAATAAAATCATAGCATGCATATCACGAATAAAATGACACAATTAATGGTATTTTCATATGATGAATGGAGTCCTGGACATTTATAAGATATGTAAAGAAAGGGACAGGACATCAGATGTAATGGCATCATCACCCTAAATTTCCTCGCCAAGTGGAAGGTAGAATGTCCAAGACATCATCAACTAAAATAGGACTGGCATCATCACTCTAATTTCCTGTCAATGGAAGGTAGAATGTCCAAGATATCGTCAACTACTAACCGATGGAATGTAGATCCTATCTGACAAAAGCCAACTCGACAAGTCTAATAGAACAGAGACATCAAATATTAGATATATCAGATATTAGATATAGCTCTCTGAGACTCTGACTTACTGTGAGTTGAAAAGAGATGATAGAAATTAAGAAATATAGTATGCAACCACCGATAATAACAGACTAACAGAGCAACTAAAAATAAAACAGGATCAAAGCAAAACGAACAGGACACGGTGGATCACGGGCCTTCAACAATAGAAACGAGCCATGATGATTACATCCGTATGCCCTGTGGAAGCTTCTTTTGAGTCAATGGTGGAGAAGATTAGCCTTGTGTGTTTCTTCTTGTTTTGTTAGGTTCTGTCAAGTAGGCCCCTGCAAGGCAAAAACCATGGAGCCGTACGTGATTAGGTTTCCCGTGGTGACCCACTTTATAACTTTTTTTTTTTTAAAAAAAAAAAAGTATGCTCCCTTGTCCCGAAAAGCTTCACGAACGTTTATGATCAAGCTCTCAAGCAAGGCAAGTTGGTGAATACGGGTTAGGTTAAGGTCATGAAAATGATGTAGCAGCGTAGGAGTGAAGGATTTGTAAGCATATGGGGCAGAAAATTGAAAAAAACATTTCTTGCAAGTTTTATTTAACCACAATAAACCAAACAGCCTGCTGATTTTCGCTTTTTCTTTTAAAATTACAATATATATATATATATATATATATATATATATATATATATATATATATATATATATATATATATATATATATATTATTCTTCAAGTTAAGAGTGCATACGAGCTAAGTTGAATGATTAAAGATTTGAGTTTGGCTTTATTCAAAATACTTAAATTCCAAACTTAACTCAATATCTATCAAGATTTATTATTCTAAAGCTGAGCTTGAGTCAACAAAAAATAGGATTACTCAAAATTGATTGGACTCGAATGTCAATTAAACTATATTCAAACTTGCATTCAAGTTCAAATTCGAATCTTAACCAACTCATATAATATATAATAAAAATAAAATATATATATATATATATATATATATATATATATATATATATATATATATATATATATATGAATCGTTCATGAACCTTTGAGCCAAGCATCTTACTATTCGAGTTCAATTCAAAAGTAATTTAAGCTACTCAAGCTCGAAATTAGCTAAATTGATTCGAGCTTGGATCCATGTCAAACTTGAATAACATACAAGCAACTTGGCTCATTTGTGTCTCTATTTTAGATAATTAAACTTTACTAATAAAAAATATTTGCTAAAGGTTGTTATTATTGTTATTAAATTTCATTAGTCCGATTTTCTTTTTCAAGTCATTACTCTTAACTGCTACCCCATAGAAACAATTGCATAAAGCCTTTAGTTATGCTATATATAAAGGTAAAAGCATTGGAGGGCTCTCTCGAACAATTCCTACCTGCTAAGGCTTATTTTGTTTTAAGGGGACAAAAGTAGAAAATTATCCACATCTGCATCCAAAAGAAAAATAAGTAAATAAAAAAAATATGGTGGTTAGAAAATGGTGTCCCCTAAGCTAAGTGTAGTATAGTTAGGCAATTAGACTTATTTCGATTGCTAAGAGTATGTTCGGTCGAGAGAAATTATATTTTAAAATAGAAATGAAAATAGAAATAAGTGACTTCCATTCTATCTATTTGGTTGGGAGGATTATAGTCCTATTTTAACTTTGATTCCAAAGGAAGAATTGAAATATCCCAATCCTCTAAAATTTAATTTTTAATTTCTAGAATTCAAATTCTATTCTGATTTTTTTTATTTGTTTTATTTTGGAAATGGTAGCTGGACGACTAGGTGAAGAATTATAGGTATGTGTGCACACATTTGTAAGCATCCATCCTTGTCTATGTGACATTTAACAAGATGGAAGAGTAATTAGTAAAGCATGCACAAAATGAGGCACAGAGGAGCAGGTAGATGGGCGAGCAAGCATGCTATACCACCAATTACAAGAATTTCCACGCAAGAACTCTTTGGAATTAACTATATCCTAATATTTGACCTTGAGTAAACACCTGGAGAAGCTACCCGTCATTGTGTTCTAGATCCTTGTGCTGTTAGGATGTCATGGTGATATATCCGGAAAACAAGATATATTCTAATACAAATGGATTGTCAAAACCATGCTATCAAAATTGAAAATGATATCATATAGAATTGTTCATACTCCCTAAAGTTTGAATTAAGATTGCTTGCTTATGTTAAACATAGTTGCATCCCCATATTCGAGGTTAATTACTTAATTAGGAATTCGCGTACATACCAATTCTCCGCTCATTGCTCTTCTGCTACTAAATCTTGTCAAAGCCTTAACATACTGTTCAAGGTCAGTTTCTATTAGGATGTGGTACGTGGTGGGATGCCGGAAAAGTTCACAAAAAAAACGAAAAGAAAATCTAAAAAATAAATAAAAATATAAGCACAAGCAATACAGGGATTATATGGTTCGGAGCCTCTTGCTCCTACGTCCATGATTATACAGGATCAAATCTCCACTATGAAGAAAGGATACAGGAAGTTATTACAACAAAGAACCCTCTTTTAATGCAAATCCCAGCCCAATAAGAAAAAAGAAGAAAGAACAAAACAATATAGGAGAAATCCTTGCCCTCCCTCTCTCTTTCCCTTATTTTCTCTCTTGGAAAACCCTTAGACCACTCTTCTGGATTGCAAAAATCTCTTCCTGGCTCTCTGTTCTTCCTCTCTGCTACTCTCTGGCATTCTCTGTTGAGAAGAGGACGAAAAACTATCCAAAGCGCATCCAAGTTCGAGTCAAAATGTCTCAGATCAAGCCTGATACCATCCAGAATCCATCTCAATCGTCGGATCATCGATCTGACAGCACAAAATGCCCCGAAACACCCGTGGACTGCGTGAACCGCGTGCGATCCACGGTGAGCCATGCAAAATGGCCTAGGAAACGGGTCTGTGCATGCCATCTCCGACTGGGCTGAGCCTGCACGCGCGTGCTCACGCTGGGCCTAGGCCGCGCTCCCACACACCGGGCCGTGCTATGCGCTCACACAGCCGCGCACCTGGGCCGTGCACGTGGGTCTGGGCCAGGTCCAGTCTGGCAGGCCATGTTATTTTTTTTCACATGGGCTTCTGGGCTTCTGGGTGGATATAGCTCCACTCCCAACAATTCTCCTACTTAGAGACTTAGATATCCAATCTTGCATCCACCTGAAACATCAAAAGTAAACCTCCAAAGAAAAATAAAAATAGGTTAGTATCCTATGTGGCGCCTCCAATCAACTAGCTCCGGAGGCTAATTGAGACTATGCATAGCCCCAATTTTTCTGCAGTGATTGTCTTTATCAGCATATCCGTCAAATTCTTCGATTCTTGGATCTTCTCTAGTGATAGACATCCATCTTCAAGCAGTGCCCTGATAAAATAGTACCTTAGATGTATGTACTTCGTCCTTGCATGGAACATCAGGTTCTTTGCTAGATAGATAGTACTCTGACTGTCATAAAATAAAAACTACAGCTCTGCTCTCTACCCAACTCTATCAGCAACTTATGCAACCAAATCATCTCTTTGCTGGCTTATATGATTGCAACATACTCCACCTCGATGGTAGAACGAGCCACGATCTTCTGCAACTGCGAGACCTAGCTCACCGCTATCCCAATAACGATGTACATGTACCCTGTCATGCTCCTCCTAGTGTCGGCATCACCACCTAGATTTGCATCAACATAGCCCTGTAAAGTCTGATTGCCTCTCCGGTAATATAGGCCGATGTCCTTGGTACCTTTCAGATATCTTAGGATCTACTTGACAGCTTTCCATATTGCTTGCCCGGATTTGCTATGTACCTACTCACAGCTCCCACTGCATGTGCAATATCGAGCTTCATGCAAACCATTGCATACATTAAGATACAGACCGCTGAAGCATATGGAACCCTGACCATTGTCTTCAACTCATCATTAACCCTGGGTGACTTTTCCTTCAAAAGCTTAAAGTGCAAGGCTAATGGTGTCTTTGCATCTGTCATGTTAAACCTGTCCAGTGCCTTTTCAATGTAATTACTCTAAATTAGCTTCAGTGTACCTGCCACCCTGTCTCTTTCAATCCTCAACCCAAGTATCTGCTTTGTTGTGCCCATGTTCTTCATTGTAAATTCTCTTAACATCTCCATCTTCCATCTTTCGATCTCCTGCATGCTCGGTCCAGCTATCAACATATCATCAATTTATAAGAGTAGAATGATGAAATGACCATCAAACGACCTGTAGTAATAGCAATGATCTTCCTGGCACCTTACAAAATCACTGTTAGTCATGAATCCATCAAACTTTTTGTACTATAACCAGGGAGCCTGTTTCAAACCATACAAGCTCTTCTTCAGCTTGTATACTAGGTTTTCTTTACCAGGGACTATAAAGCCAACCGGTTGCTACATAAAAATTCCTCATCTATCTCACCATGCAGGAAAGTAGTAGTAACATCAAGTTATTCTAAATATAAATTTTCAAGAGCTACTATACTTAGAATAACCCTTATTGTAGAGAGCTTAATAACAGAAAAAAAGATCTCAATATAATCAATACATTCTTTCTGTTGGAAGCCTTTATCAACTAACCTTGTCTTGTACCTCTTACTACTATTATGCTCTTCCTTGATGTTGTAGACCCACTTGTTGTGCAGTGCTTTCTTTCCTTCCGGTAGTATGCTGAGCTTCCATGTCTCGTTCTTTATCAAGGACTGCATCTCGTCCTTCATTGCCAGCTCCCACTTGACCGAATCTTCGCTCTCTATGCTTCATCAAAGCACTCAGGCTCCCCTCCATCTATCAACAACAGGTAATGCAACGAGGGTGAATACCTTACACATGGTTTCAGGATCCTTGTAGATCTTCTTAGCTGAGGTATCTCTGGCTCAGGTTTAGGATCTCTTGCTCCCTCGACAATGTCTTCCTTCATGATCTCTTCCAACTCTACTTGTTCTTTGTCCTTATCTATTTGTCATGCTTTGTCTGGAATACTCTGATCCTTGCACTGGCTTCTTTCATTGAACACCACGTCTTTGCTCCTATTGACCTTCCTGTCCTTCTCACTCTAGAACTTGTAACCGAACTCATTAGTGCCATACCAAATGAAGAAGCATCTCTCTAACTTTGCATTGAGCTTGTCTCTTTTCTCTGCATTAATGTGTATGTAGGAGACACAACTGAAGACCTTTAGGTAAGATAATCTTGTTGACTTCCCTGTCCACTCTTCTTCTGGTAGTGGTGAGGACACCAGAGCTAAGAAGAGACATCAGACCCTTCCAAGCTCATTATGGATCACCAATAAGTAGTCTATCTTCATTCAGTCAAAGTTAATGAGTCCTGTAAGTAATCGAGTCTGTAATTGAAATTAGTTTCCTTTGATTTGCAAGTTGGTCAAATTAGGTTCAGTTGGATCGAGTTAGGTTTGCTTGGACTGAGTCTTGTAATTAGTGCTTAAAATAGTCAAGGGGGTTCAAGTCCAATTGTTAGCCAAGGTCAAGCCCAGTTGTTGAAGCCATGTCACCATGTCATGTCATCATGCCATGTCATCACCTTTGTGCCACGTCACCATGTCATGGAGCCTTGTCACCTTTCACTTGGAGTAGTATGCTATGCCACATCACCTTGACGGGTAAATTCCATGTCAAAAGAAGGTTGTCCAAAATTTTCACCAGACATCCAAATATCCGGACATCGGGACATCGGGACATCGGGACATTGGGACATCTGGACATCAGGACATCCAGACATTTAGACATCCAGACATCGAGATATTTATACATCGATACATCGGGACATTTAGACATCTATCCAAAAGAGGGCGCCCATGATTTCTTCTCATTTGACACTCATTTTTTTTAAGAGTAAAATGGAAGGATGTCTCATCTCACCCTCTGTTTGCCGTCCAAAATAGAGGAGCTTGAATTCAAATGGGCGCCTATCATGAAGAGTCCAAGGGTGATCCTACAACTTTTAAATTTCAAGGAGTGTAATCCATGGAGATCATTTAAATTCAAAGAAGTCCATTTAAATCCAAAACAAGGAGTTTCAATCCAAGACAAGGAGTTTCAATCCAAGACAAGATAGAGGTTATCTTGATCCCATTTTCAAATGCAAGAAGACGCCAATCAAGAAAGGAAAGGAGGGCGCCTCATTTTTTTGTTGCTCATTTGAAAGCATTTAAGAGGAGTAAAGTAGAAAGACTCCTCTTCCCATATCTCTCATTTGTCGTCCACTCCAAGGATGGTCGGCCAACTCAAGCATTTGTTTCAATTCAAATTCAAATGGAAGTTCATCCAAGAAGATTCCAAGATTAAGTTTCAAATTCAAATGGAAGTTTATCCAAGAAGATTCCAAGATTAAGTCATATCCCTTCCAAGGTTCATCCAAAATTCAAACTCAAAGAGTTCTCTCTTATCAAGAAGAAGATGGGAGGCCATTTTTATCCATACTCATTTTGTATTTAAACTATGGATAAGTCTTATCCTCATCTCCTATCTTATATTCAAAAGAATTCATTCTTATCTTGCTACCATGAGTTTGTTCTTATCATGCTACTATGTAAGGGATTTATAAATACCATCCCATTCCCTCTTGTAAATCATCTTCTGAATTATTAATGAAACTCTGTCAAGTTATTTTTACAATTACTGGTTAAGCATTGTAATGTATCTTACAATTACTGGTTAAGCATTGTAATGTATCTTACAATTGCTGGTTAAGCATTGTAATATATTCTGCTGGTTAAGCATTGCATTAGTGTGTGTGGAGGTCAAAGCCCAGTTATATTTCAAGAGTCCAAGATCCAGGTAGCTAGACATCGCCATCTCCGACATCCAGCCCAGATCCAGATCTAAGCCAACCATCCCTCATTCCCTCTCTTTTTCATATTTTCACATCTTTTCTACACTATTAATCACAGTTCTTTGCAGGATCCCTAGAGCTTTTGATCAAAAGAGGAGGTTTCCCTTGCCATCAACCATCAATGGGAAGATCTGCTTCGAAGGATCTGAAGTTTGCAATCCTACCACGAGATCTTGAGAGTTGAATACAGATTTGTTGAAAAGGAGGAGGGAAAAGCGTTATTGGTAAGTAACCATCCTAATCTCATTAGATCTGGTTGTTTGAAGTTAGGACATCCTAATTTTGGTGGTTTCTCAATCATCGGATCCAGGGTTCTTTATGTGATTGCATGCTGATTATATTGCGGGTAGCTAGTAGAGACTTAGTCTATCTTCATTAAATTAATTTGATAGCTTATCTGAGTTTACTGCCATTGCTCATCAAAATTAAACTCTTAATTGTTAGATTAGTCTTTGCATCCATCCCGCATCAGGTAGCTTATACTTAAGAGGGACTGAGGAACTCTTATTGATCAGATAGGTAGCAATGCTAATTGCCTCAGCCCAAATTATCTTGGACAATCCAGCATGGAGCCTCATGCTCCTAGCTCTCTCGTTCAAGGTCATGTTCATGCACTCAGCTATCCTGTTCTGTTATGACATGCTTGGAATCATATTCTCCATCTTGATTCCATTGATTACGCAAAACTTCTTAAACTCGGTGTCGTCGTACTCACCTTTATTATCCGATCTCGAGCACTTTATCTTCTATCCAGACTCATTCTTCACCAAGCTTTTCTACTTCTTGAAAGTGTTAAATACATTAGATTTATTCTATAAAAAATAAATTCATACCTTTCTGGTGGAGTCGTCGATGAAGGTCACATAGTATCGCGAAGCTTCAAAGGATCCAACTAGGGAGGGACCCCACACGTCAGTGTGCACAAGCTCCAGCTTTCTTGATCTTGGTCCCTGCTAATCTTAGAGAAGCTGACTCTCTTCTGCTTTCCAAGAACACAATTCTCACAGAAACCAATATCTATCATCTTCAAATATGGTAGCTTGTCCTTCTTCAACAGTACTTGCATTCATTTCTTGCTCATATGACCCAGCCTGTAGTGCCATAACTCTGAGTCTGCCAGTGCCAGTGCCACTGCATCTCTGGTATTACTAGTCATATATAAGGTACCCAACTTGTTTCCTCGTGCTATCACCATCGTACCTTTGGTGATCTTCCAAAAGCCACCAATGAAAGTTGTAATGTGCCCTTCTAAATCTAGCTGCCTGAGATATCAGGTTTCTCTTCAATCCTCAGATATGTTTGACATTCTTGAGCTTCCAAACTGATTGATTTGGTATCTTGATGTGTACATCATTCTTTTTCACAATATTCAAAGGCTCATCATCTATAAGATAGATCTTTTCGAAGTCTCCGGCAATGTAGTTGTGCATAAACTCCTTCTATGAGGTAAAGTGAAACGAAGCTTCGGAGTCTAGGATCCAAGACTCCATCAAACTATCCATGCTGAGAACCAATGCATCTTCAATATCTCGATCACTGCATCGAATGACTCTTCATTCTGTCCCTTATTTTTTCTTGCCTAATAGTTCTTTCTGGTGTGCCCCTTCTTACCGCAGTGCCAACAGCCATCACCCTTCGATCTTGACTGGCTCCTCTACTTAGACTTAGATCTCCCGCGGCCTTTGTTGTGCTGTGTAGTTCTTCCTCTGCCTTCTTGAATGACCAGGATAGAGCCATAGTTTCCTTTGATTTCTTTTTTCCTGATGTCTTCACTGAGAATCAGGTTTCGGACCTCTTCAAACTTCAATTTGCTTGAGCCACATGAACTACTTGTTGCTGTCACAATTGCACCCCCGCTCTCGGGCAAAGAAGATAATAGAATTAGGGCACAGACTTCATCCTCAAAGCTAATGTCAACTAAACTCAACTGACTAGTGATTAAATTAAATTCATTGATATAATTGGTTACGGACGCACCTTCGCTCATCTTCAAGTTGAATAGACGATGCATGAGATAAACCTTGTTGGAGGCTGAAGGTTTCTTGTACATATTGGATAGTGCCTACATCAATCCAGCTATTGTCTTCTCCTCCAGGATGTTGAACACGACATTCCTGGCCAACGTCAGATGGATGACTCCCAAAGCTTGGCGGTCCAGCATATCTTAGTCTACTTATGACATCTCGGCTGGTTTCTTCCCTAGCAGCGATAGGTAAAGCTTCTTCTGGTACATATAATCCTCAATCTGCATCTTTCAAAATTCAAAATCTTTCCCATCAAACTTATCGATCTTGACTTTTCCTTTGTCTCCTGCCATCGCTCCCACTCGAATCCGGTACTCTGATACCAGTTCTTAGGATGTGGCGCATAGTGGGATGCCGAAGAAATTTATAGAAGAAACAAAAAGAAAGCCTGAAAAATAAATAAAAATATAAGCACAAGCAACATACAGGGATTACGTGGTTTGGAGCCTCTTGCTCCTATGCCCATGGCCGCATATGATCAAATGTTCACTATGAAGAAGGGATACAGGAAGTTATTATAACAAAAAACCCTCTAGATGCAAACCCCAACCCAATAAGAAGAAAGAAAAAAGAATAAAATAATACAGGAGAAACCCTTGCCCTCCCTCTACCTTTCTCTCTCTTTCCCTTATTTTCTCTCTTGAAAAACCCTTGGACCACTCTTCTGGGTTGCAAAAACCTCTCCTTAGCTCTCTGTTTTTCCTCTCTGCTGCTCTCTGGCATCCCCTATTAAGAAAAGGATGAATAACTGTCCAAACACGTCCGAATCCAAGTCAAAATGTCTCAGATCAAGCCTGATACCATCCAAAATCCATCTCAGCCATCGGATCATCGATCTGATAGCCCAAAACATCCCAAAATGCCTGTGGACCGCGTGAACCGCGTGCAGTCCATGGTGAGCCATGCAAAATGGCCTGGGAAATGGGTCTGCACATGCCACCTTCGGCTGGGCCGAGCCCATGCGTGTGCCCACATGTCGGGCTAGGCCGCGCGTCCGTGCACCTGGGCCATGTGCATAGGTCTGGGCCGGGTCCGATCTAGCAGGCCAAGCTATTTTTTCTTTTTTTCTTCACATGAGCTTCTGTGCTTCTAGGTGGATATAGCTCCACTCCCAACAGTTTCTACAATATTATCTGATTTAATCCTTAATTTCAGCTTTTATATCAAATTTGATACCTTCGGCAAAGGTTTTGATTGGCTTTTCAATTTTTGTGATTGCTTGTGCTCGCTAATTAAGAGATCACACCTCCTACTTATTAACAACGGAAAAAATATTTTAAGAAGAGCAGAACCAGATAATTATATCACACCAAGGATTTTTTCTAGAAGGAACTGCCCAGCCTTTTTTTAAACAATAAAGCAGATAACTTATTTTTTGTATCAGCCAAAAGGGTGCATGCATGTCTATGCATATTTGTTCACAGCATTCGAAACTTACATGGCCCGAGATGCATGACGTACACGTCTCAGTTAAAGATAGTATTCAAACTAAAACGTAAAATAGAGTTCTAATTTTTACAGACTCTTAGTAAAGACAAAAAACAGAGTCTTAAACAGAATTCTAAAATAGCAAAACAAACAATGGAAGACTTTGACGGTCTGCACTGTATTTGAGTTTATCCATTAACAAATTCCTCCCTTAAACTCAAATATCTTTCGTACTTTATTCTAATCATCATTTTGTACTTTTCGAATAACTCTTTTGGTAGTGGCTTTGTAAAGATATCCGCCACTTGGTCACGACTCGCAACGTGACTCATTTGCACATTTCCTTCCTTCATATGTTTCTGAATAAAATGAAAACGAACATCTATGTATTTGCTTCTCTCATGGTGCACCGGATTCTTTGCTAACTCAATTGCTGATTTATTATCTACTCTAATTTCGATTGCCTCATGTTGCTGAAGTTTTAGCTCATAAAGAAGATTTCTTAGCCATATTGCATGGCATACACACCAAGATACTGCTACATACTGTGCCTCACATGTTGACTATGTCACTATTGGCTACTTCTTTGAGAGCCAAGTGAAAGCTGTATCTCCCATATAGAACACATATCCTGATGTGCTTTTCCGATCATCTACATCTCCGCACCAATCACTGTTGGAGTAACCCACCAGTTTGTAATAATTTATCTTCGAGTAGAATAACCCGAGTGACTCCATTCCTCGGACATACCGAAGAATTCTCTTAACAGCCTTCAAATGTGAATATTTTGGTTCCTCCACGAAACGACTTGCTATGCCGACAATATATGCAATATCCGGCCTTATGCATGTGAGATACCGTAGGCTCCCAATTAAACTTTGGTATTTGCTTGCATTTACTCGATCTCCTCCCTCAAACTTAGAGAGTTTCAAACCAAGTTCCATCGGTGTTGCTATAGGATTGCATTCCTGCATCTTATATTTCTTCAAAATGTCTTTTGCATACGCCTCTTGTGACACAAATATTCTCGATTTTCCTTATATAATTTCAAGACCAAGGAAGTATTTCATCAACCCCATATCTATCATCTCGAACTCTCGAGTCATAGCCTTTTTAAAGTCTTTTATTATCTTCTCATCATTTCCCATGAAGATAAGATCATCAACGTAAAGAGCAACAAACAACAAGTTACCTTTATCTTTCTTTACGTACAATGCATGCTCGTATGGACACTGGATAAACCCATTCTTCTTGAAGTAGGTGTTAATACGGGTGTTCCATGCTCGAGGCACTTGCTTCAGCCCATATAGTGCCTTCCTTAACTTCAACACCTTTTGTTCTTTTCTGGCTTTCATGTATCCGGGTGGTTGCTCCACATATACTTCCTCTTTAAGCACACCATTTAAAAACACTGATTTTACATCCATTTGATAGATTGGCCACCTGAATTGGGATGTTTGGGATATAAGAAGCCGGATTGTTTCCATTCTTGCAACTAGAGCAAAGACTTCATCATAGTCAATCCCCGCCTTTTGTCTATAGCCCTTTGCAACTAGCCGGGCCTTATACTTATACCTTTCTATCTCACCTTGGGGATTCATCTTTTTTTTATATACCCATTTCACTCCTATAGGCTGATATCCTTTCGGCAACTCCACCAGGTCCCAAGTTTCATTTCTTTCAATTGCCTTTATCTCTTCATTCATTGCGTCTTGCCATTTCTTATCTCTTACTGCTTCTTCAAAACAAATATTCTCGATATCTGCTAGAAGACATACCAAGTGAACTTCGCTTGTTGATTCATATAAATCTTGCAGGCTTCACATCCTTGATTGTCTTGGTTCTCCATCATCATCAGATATTGGTGGACTTGATGGTATGATTATTGGTGCAGTAGTTGAGGATTCTCCTTTTTCTTTCTCTTGCGCTATCTCCTTTTGGTTGTTCCAATCCCATGCATCTTCTTTATTTACTTGTACATCTCGGCTTACCACCACCTTCTTTTCAATTGGGTCAAATAACTTGAAGGCTTTTGTCTTCTCGTCATACCCGATGAACACGTACTTCTTGCTCTTATCATCCAGCTTGGTTCTTCTTTGATCCGGTACATGTGTATAGGCCACACTACCGAATACTTTAAAGTATGATACGGTAGGTTTCAGTCCGCTCCAGGCTTCCTGCGGTGTTTGATCCACTAATTTTGCATGTGGGCATCGGTTTTGCACATACACAGCACATTTTATCGCTTCTGTCCAAAAATCTTTTGGCATGTCTTTGGTCTTCAACATTGATCGAATCATGTTAAGAATGGTCCGATTTTTTCTCTCGGACACACCATTTTGCTAAGGTGAGTAAGGTGCGGTTAAGAATCTCTTGATCTCTTGTTCATCGTAATAGCTTGTGAAGGTAGTTGACGTATACTCTCCATCTCTATCCGACCGTAGAGCCTTGATATAAAAGCCCGTCATTTTCTCTACTAACACCTTGAATTTCTTGAATACCTCAAGTGCCTTAAATTTCTCTTTCATAAAATAAACCCATGTTTTTCTTGTAAAATCGTCAATGAACGTGAGAAAGTATCTCTTCTCACTGAATAACTTTGGTGTGATCGGGCCACATATGTCGGTGTGGACTAACTCAAGAGGATGCCTTGCACGATATTGCACACCTTTTGAAAAAATGCTCCTAGATTGCTTGCCGAGTACACATCCCTTGCAAAATTTTCTGGTGTAGTCTATGTCTGATAGCCCATGGACAATATTCTTCTTTGCTAACTTTCTTAGGCCATCATAATGCAAGTGTCCGAGTTGTAAGTGCCACAGTAAAACTTTATCTTCTATATTAACTTGCAAACACTTTTCTCGGATGTTCCTCAGGTTGAGTTTGAACATCCGATTCTCGGTCATCTTCACATGTGCAAGCAATTGGCCTCTTTTGTCCTTCAAATGCAACATCCGGTCTTTCATAAAAAAACTGAATATCCCTTCTCTAACAATTGCCCCATGCTGAGGATATTACTCTTCATATCGGGCACATAATAAAAATCCTTAATAGACCCTTCTTTACCATCTTTTTCAGAAAAATAAATTTTATCTCGGCCATTGACTTGAACCTTCGATGCGTCACCGAATGACACGTGCCCATCTTCTACTTCTTGTATCTCCACAAAGAGATGTTTGTGCCCGCTCATGTGATTACTAGTGCTGGTGTCGAGATACCACACCGTATCGCTATCAGGAGCGGTGTCTTCATAGGTCATCATGAGAATACTATCATCTCTTGTCTCCTCTTCCGCAACTAGATTCACATTTCCTTCCACTCTTTTATTGGAATAGCACTCTTTTGCATAGTGCCCATATTTGCCGTAGTTAAAATATTCGATATTTTGTCGATATGACCGGCCGCCTCTCCCACGACCGCGTCCTCGGCCATGCCAATTTTGTTGGCTTGACTGGCGCTTTTCTTCGAAGTTGTCTCCACGTCCATAACCTCTACTGCGTTTAACACCACGACCTCTACGGCCGTGTTCCCTTCCTTGGTTTTGATGTACGTACATCGCCTTGTCTTCTTTGATAGTTGCCTTAGTTTGTAAGGCCTCCTCAAACAGTTCTTGTTTCTTTTTCTTCTTCCGTTATTCATGTGCTTCAAGTGAACCGGCGAGATCATCGATAGTCATCTCTTTCAATTTCCTTGATTTCTCGATAGCGCATACAACGTTCTCGAAATTCTCGGTCAATGACCGCAGAATGTTTTCAACAACCCTTGCATCGGTTAGGATTTCTCTATTGCATTTGAGTTGATTTATCACCGTCTGCACACGCGTGATATAGTCAGACACTCCTTCTGACTCCATCTTCATGGCCTCCAACTCGTCTCGCAAAGTTTGAAGCCGCACTTGTTTAACTCAGTCGGCACCTTTGAAGACCTTTTGCAGAATCTCTCACGCCTCCTTTGAAGTTGTTGCTCCGACAATCTTCTCGAAACCCGACTCATCACCGTTTGGAACAAGAAATAGAGAGCGGTCTTGTCTTTCATACGCGTTTCTTTCAATGCCTTTAATTGATTTGCCGTCATGTTATCAGTATCTTTGGTTATATGTAGCCGTTCTCGACTACATCCCACGCATCTTGAACACCGAGTAACACACACATCTGAATACTCCAGTTGTCGTAGTTCGACTTCGTGAGTCATGGCAGCGGCATCTGCCCCAGTGATGTACTCCCGGACTTCATCATCTCTCTGATACCAGATTGTTAACAACGGAAAAAATATTTCGAGAAGAGAAGAACCAAATAATTGTATCACACCAAGGATTTTTTCGAGAAGGAACTACCCAGCCTTTTTTTAAACAATAGAGCAGATAACTTATTTTTTGCATCAGCCAAAAGGGTGCATGCATGTCTATGCATATATGTTCACGGCATTCAGAACTTACATGACCCGAGATGCATGACATACACGTCTCGGTTAAAGCTAGTATTCAAACTAAAACGTAAAACAGAGTTCTAATTTTTATAGACTCTTAGTAAAGACAAAAAACAAAGTCCTAAACAGAATTCTAAAATAGCAAAACAAACAACAGAAGACTTTGACAATCTGCACTATATTTGAGTTTATCCATTAACACTACTATCAGTCCTGAAACCATATATACTAAATCATGCTTGGATTTTTCAACTGATGCGGTCCAAAACATTTACTTGATGGGATCCTAAAACACCATCAATGGGAGGATTATAATACTCCAGTGTTGGACTCATTGATCAATACAATGCTACGTATATATTTTTTGAGAAGTGGTATCTTTCTAGATCTGATCTTTTTTTTTTTTTTCCAGGAAGGTACATGATACTGTATCCACTGCAAGACTGAGATTAATTCTCGTTGTTGGATAACAAAATTAATCCAACCACTTCTTGTAGCTATATTATTGGCCTTCCATGTGGACTTGACCAGAAACAACTATAGAAGAAGCTTGCATAAGTTACATCTCTCTCTTTTATATTTCTTATATCCTTATGTTTGTCCTAAATATTTAATTAAAATTTTCTGGTTGCAGCGACCCACGGGCTCACATTAACTAATTGATCTGGTACTTTGATATGTGGTAGAGAATTAAATGGTAGGGTACCCATCCTACCAACTCCCTTCGTAGATGAGCCCATCTCTGTGAAACAAGTTGGTGGATTGGCCCATTGATTCATTTTTTTTACCTCTTTAATTAATATGCACAGGATCCCCGGGTGAAGCTGAAAACAACTGCTAAGAGAATGATTCTCGAGTTAATTTTGAACGAAAGAGACCTTAGAGGTCTAGAATGGTTCCTTTATTTTAATGTGTCTGGAGGTTGTTGTGACTTTATTAAGATCTTGTGAAGGACAAGTTTTAGGACATGTACGCAGTTCCTAACTAGAAATCTCACTCATAATGACACCAAAATCGGGTGACATTTTCTTGTTGATTCGTCCAGATAGGTTGCGAAGAGCTGAAGATATGGGAAATTTCAACATCAATTGATTTTTGTTTTTGATGTTAAGGGATGCAAAAGCCAATATCAATTGATTGACTTTAGAGTGCATGTAGTTAAATTTTAGGTCTTTATTTGTGCTTTGATTATTTCGAGCTTTCATAAACACTAAAACAGACCTCTGAATAGGTGGATGCAGTTAATTAGAAACCTTCTGGAGGAAAATAAAATTACAGTTGATGTGTCGATGGACCATGAAACAAAGGTAGCCCTTCCATGAAACTCTCAACCCTTTGCAAATGGAGGAAATTAGTCATAAGTCTCTTGATACGCCATCAAGAGACGTACCATCAGAGTTGTTAGAACCTTCAATAGCGAGGATCAGTTATTAACTTTTAATTTGTGTTTCTTTATGGTGTTGGATATGCCTGATAGATTTTCATGAACCTTTTTTATATGTTTGGCCTCGTTTGTATGAAATAATATTTCTGGATATTAGTCTTACAAATTTTGTTTTATGATGCATTATTTGGCATTATAGAATGGACAAAATTTTTACATAATCGTCAACCCGTCAGCTCAACCCTTGCAAGCCATTTATACGTACAACTTCTTCAATGACTCCCAAATATCAAATATTAAAAAAAATCAAATAGCACTTTACACAAAATGCATGTTTGATGAATTTGGATATACCGAAAATTAAGCAGATTCTATCTTGTAGTAAAAAAGATGAAAATTTTTCAAAGTAGAGTCGTTCTTCTTTTAGAGTAAGAAAGAAAACCTTCTCACTCTAATTAACTAAACGCATAAAGTTATCAAAATATCCCCCTCTAATATTTCAACATGGCAAGAATGCAGCAAAGAAGTGTTTTAGTGTTTTTTTTTTTTTTTTTGTTAGATAAGTGTTTCACTTAGTTTATTGGCACTTGTAGAAGTCCTACTTAATTAATTGTGTTTCCCATATATAAAAGCTACTTTAGAGTTTTTGGTCAGAATTTAAAAAAGAAAGAAAGAAAGAAAGAAACTTGGAACCGTCCTTGCTAACCACGAGATAGCCCATCTATTTCACTCCTTAAATGAAGCATAAGGAGATCAGTCTCATTAAGCTAGCTGCTCCTTGGTTCATTTAACTTACTGCATGACAGGCCTCTTTCTTTGACTAACCCTGTCCCCTATGCCTCATGCTTTCTCACATCCACACACACACACACACACACAGATTCCAATACACTTTCAAATGGAATTAAGTACTGAGAAGGAAGCTGCACCCAATCTTTCCTCGCTTGATGTTGATATATGAGCAAGATTATCAATAATTCCAATACTAATGTCGAACATTTAACAGAAGCCACTTCAATTCTACTAGAGCGTTTAGTACTAACAACAATAGGAGACATGCAACTACCTATGTTTTCTTCCCAACAACCTGTGTCGCTTGATTTACACAAGGCCACCGTAAATTAAGCTAATTTCTCATTGCATTGCACCTGGTTATCGAGGCCAATTTGACACAAAAGAGCCAATGCAGAAGCTGCTATATATATATCTTCACACATCCATCAAACAAAACTCTATTTTTAAATCATTTCAACTTATACATGATAAAAATTATTAGAAAAGGAAAACCGTGAGAAGAAGAGGATGAGGAAGAAGAAGAAATTAAAAAAAAGGATGGGTTGTGGTAGAGAAAGCAAGGGAGAGCACGAGCCATGCTGATACAAACTTTGCCCACGTTATTCTTAACATAGACAGGACTGCACCTGATATCTAGCTAGCTATAACATTCCCAGTTTTGCCCACCTGTTCTTTGGTAGGTGATGAACACTAAACAAATTAATGTTACGTACACCACAAAACAGACCACCATAGCATTGAGTTAAGCCTTTTAGCTTGGCGGCAGTACCTTGGTTGGATCCACGATCAACGATCGACAACGATGTGTTCTTCATGCTAACGAACGAGTGGCACCCCCTGAACCTGACGGTAGACCCCTCGCCTCACCCTGAAGCACAGAGTGGAGGTTGGAGACCCATCGTCGGATGCCTCGTCCTCGCCCGGGGAGGAGAATGACAATCTGGAGCTTGATGACCGCCGGCGCTGGTGAGTGCGCGTGGAGCCTAGTGGAGAGAACAAGGAGGAGGAGGAGGAGGAGGATGACGCCGGCGAGGATGACCGCGAGACGGACGGTGAAGGCGGTGCATGGCCCTTCCTCATCAGAGTGAGACTGGGGAGGATGGTTTGGATGAGTTTGGACTTGGAGGACTTCTTGGAGCCTGTGCTTCGCGGGGTCGAGTAGTAGGAGGGTGGAGGGGTGAGGGGAGGAAGGGTGGTGGTGGGGATGGTGTTCTTTGGCGTCCCAGGCTGGGACTCCCACAAGAAAGGCACGGACCCAGAGGCCACCCCATAGTAGACTCTGAAGGAAGAGTTGGCCGGAGAGCTCTCCTTGGAGAGGAGCCTGGTGTAGAACTTGTCATCCTGCCTTATTTGGAGGGACTCTTGGGGAAGATCCGGGCTTTTCGAGGGCATCTTTGGCTCGGGGGGTGGAGAGGAAGGGAGGAGGAGGAGGAGGAGGAGGAGGAGGGGAGGGTGGACTTCAAACCCTTAAAAAGCAGCAACCACCTCAGGCAAATAATAATATAATATAGGGATAGGTCTTGGATCCCTTAGCCCATATAATATAGCCAGGGACGCAGCACATGAAGGCTACGTTTCTGACTTTAGGAATGGTGGCAAGGTGCAACCCAGGATTAAAATGTAACCATAACCTTAGAATAAGTGATTTGAGAGAGGGTGCTAACATTTCTTAATCAGCTGTGCTGTGGATCTTTCTCCTTGGTTTAGTTAAGATGGTAAGTGATTTAGTTATAACTAAATTCAAGCCTATCCGCATCATGCAAGGCAATGCATGCGGTGAGGTTAAGGAGATTGAATCACTGATGCAATCAAACTAAATAAGATTTAGGGTATGCTAAGTTGAGGTGGTTGGCCAGGCATGCAGATTGGAAACATAATAGATTTTTTTAGGGTTTTGGATGGAATTAACGCAGGAGAGGGAGAGGAAGGGAGGAACGAAAGAGGTGGTTGCGAATTATTTTGTGTTATTCGTATCGCCATAGATATATAGGCCCCTCTAAGATGTTCTAAGAGCTCATATAGCACTCATTAGGAAAACATAAGCTGGAGGTAGAGAGATTTGGAAAGATAAACTATAGTGGCTATAATTATATGGGAACTACGTACGTACACTGTGAAGTGCTGTGTGAATTTTATTTTTTTTTCTATTATTTTTCATATGTTCATATTTTAAATGCCGCACTACCTATCAAATAACAATTAATCTCCATCTTATAAACTGGATAAGAATATGAATATTGTATTGAGTCATGGTGCTAGGTTTGATATAAGACAATGTCACATATATATATATATATATATATATATATATATATATATATATATATATATATATATATATATCGTTTACTTAAAACGAGTCATGCATCATATATACTGTCCCTGAGTAAAGGCTTGACAAATGGTATGTGAATAGCTTACCAAAAAATTGATGCAGCCCATGACAGCAATGATTTCATGTGGACCTCTCAACTTGTAGCAAATGTACATAATGGATGCTAGGGCACTGGGCCAGTTTCTCTGTTTGACGTTAATTACGATAGTGGTCCTAATTAGTTTAACCACCACCTGGCAAACATGGAGACACTTGTGCTCCAAACCAGCTTAAAGATGGAAGTTGGGAGAGCTACCCCATGACTAGCCCGTGTGCAACAGCCTTGCCAGCATCCTTGGTAAGTTAGCTAACCCGATAGGGCTGGTTCAATCATTCTAGCTGAAAAATTTGGAAAAGCTTTGGGGCCACCTCTTCTACTATTAGACATAGTAATGGCTTTAGCTAACCCGATAGGGCTGGTTCCATGCTGCTAATTAACTTCAATCATTCTAGCTGAAAATTTTGGAAAAGCTTTGGGGCCACCTCTTCTACTATTAAACATAGTAATGGCTTGGATCAAGATTATAAATGAGCATTACAGATTGAGAAGGGAAAAGGACCAAATATAGGTACATTTAAGGATGGTAATTTATTCCGTTCCATCTTGTACCTAACCGATCTAATTTTAATAGATAGATTTTACCTAATATATAGCATAGTGGATATAGATAATGATAAAACCAATCTTGAACCCGACTCGAACATACATAACTCTTTGCAAATCCTCTCGATGAGATTACAAAAATAATAATTTTAATATGCAAGCATATTAATTTTTTTGTAGTTCGATCCAATTTAATCTGTCCAACATGCCCCATCTAACTCTTTCCTCTCATTCTCGCTCCAAGGTAAGTACAGGATGGGTAGGGTAATAGCCTGCCAGACTTGTTGCCATCCCGTGAACATTACATGTGATGCATATATAATGATCAAGTACAAAGAGATATATAGCTAATAAGACTCATAATATCTATCATTGTAAGTCAACTAGGCGTTGGGATCATGTCTACTTGGCTCATTTGTGTGAGAGATGGGTTTTATGTAATAGTTTGGACAGTGGACAATTGGGTTAATGGTAGGGAGTTCAAGCCATCCGAAGCCATTCCCCGGGCACCGAAAGACTTGGAGCACCTGCACCCGACCTAGGCCCGTGTGTGTGTGTGTGTGGGCTTCCACCATCTCTTCTGTTCCTCTTTTTTTTTTTTTTTTCGGCCAAGCGATACCCGTAACAAATGATACCCTCCTTAATTGCCACAGTTACCTTAATAAATACTTCACGTCAGAGGCTATTTATTTCATGCAAGACGTGGACGGCATTTCATCTAAGGACTTTGGGAAAAGGTTGGGAAGTTAATGCCTGGTTACAGGATTTCTTACCGTTTCTTGGACGCAGAGATGGCCCGTTCTTCACCGTGTCCAAAGATTCTCCCTAGGCTACTTCCATGGCTACATTGCTTTTTTTTTTTTTTTTTTTTTTTCTAATGTCCATATATAGTTGCAAGTTGTGTGTTGAGGAACTCACCACGGTGGCAAGTAGTTTCAGAGCTGACATCGATCTCAGACCGTCTCATCTTGAGATCTCCGAGCTTCCGATCCTGCAAAACAGGATCAGAGATCCTGGCCGGGGGTTCCGGCGAGAGAGCTCCGTTGATCAAGTTAGAGAGCGGCGAGATGGAACAGATCTCCTAAAGTAGGTTCCCGAAGGACCCCCGGGCTTAGAGGAGATATTAACAAAAGAAGTGTGAGAAAGAGTGGAATCGAGGCTCAGCTCCTTGTGCTGAGTTCACCGAGCTCATGCCTGAGAACTCCTCTCGGACTCCCCGGATCCTTCTCTCGGTGCCTTTTTGTTCTTCTTTTTTCACTTACCTCGTTACCCGCTTTTACCATCCCTTTTATACCATCATGTTGCCTCCAGCTCCTCCCCTCCCCTCGGGGGGCTCCCTCCCGCTTCTCGCCTTTCTCCCCCCCCTTTTCCTTTCCCCTTCGGGCCTAGGAACCCGGTGGCCCCATCGCCTTGCTTGCCGTGCCTAGCGAGAAGGGGGGGGAGGGGGGAAGGATACTGGCGAGGCTTTGGGCCGAGCGCGGGCGCTCTCCTTCCAAGGCATTGACGATGAGTGCCCCGCCGTTGCGGGCTCCTGCCTGCAAGGATTCCACTTCTCGGTTGCGGGGCCCATCCGGCCGATGTAAACGAGATTTCGCGCGTCACTGCAGACCGTACTGATGCCCCTTACGAGGCGCGACGCGCGCTACCCGAGTGGCGATTTTGAAACCCGCGTCCCCACTTCCTGGAGGCCTCGCTGAGCAGGGCCGGCCCCGGCCGAGGTGGACCCGTCAGGGGGCGCCACCTAGCGGAGGAGCGGGGAGAGGCTTGACTTCGGTTGCGGTGGACACGTCTCCGGGTGCCACCTGGCGAAGGAGCAGGAAGGCCTGGTTCGACCTCGGCGGAGGTGGACCCGTCTCCGGGTGCCACCTGGCGAGGGAGCAAGGGGCCGCCAGCTTCGGCCGAGGTGGATCCCTCCTGGGTGGACACCTGGCAAAGCGGCAGAGAGGTGCTCGACTTCGGCCGAGATGGGCCCGTCTACGGGTGTCACCTGGCGAAGGAGCAGGAGGGCCCGGCTCGACCTCGGCGGAGGTGGACCCGTCTACGGATGCCACCTGGCGAGGGAGCAAGGGACTGCCAGTTTCGACCAAGGTGGACCCCTCCTGGGTGGACACCTTGCGGAGAGAGCAGAGAGGTGCCCGACTCGACCTGAGGTGGGCCCGTCTCGGATGCCACCTGGCGAGGGAGCAAGGGACCGCCAGCTTCGGCCGAGGTGGACCCCTCCTGGGTGGACACCTGGCGGAGCGGCAGAGAGGTGCTCGACTTCGACCGAGGTGGGCCTGTCTCCGGGCACCACCTGGCGAAGGAGCAGGAGGGCCCGGCTCGACCTCGGCGGAGGTGGACCTGTCTCTGGATGCCACCTGGCGAGGGAGCAAAGGACCGCTAGCTTCGGCCGAGGTGGACCCCTCCTGGGTGGACACCTGGCGGAGCGGCAGAGTGGTGCTCGACTTCGACCGAGGTGGGCCTGTCCCCGGCCGTCACCTGGCGAAGGAGCAAGAGGGCCCGGCTCGACCTCGGCGAAGGTGGACCCGTCTCCGGATGCCACTTGGCGAGGGAGCAAGGGGCCGCCAGCTTCGACCGAGGTGGACCCCTCCTAGGTGGACACCTGGCGGAGCGGCAGAGATGTGCTCGACTTCGGTCGAGGTGGACCCATCTCCGGGCGCCAACTGGCAAAGGAGTAGGAGGGCTCGGCTCGACCTCGGCGAAGATGGACCCGTCTCCGGGTGCCACCTGGCGAGGGAGCAAGGGGCCGCCAGCTTCGGCTGAGGTGGACCACTCTTGGGTGGACACCTGGCGGAGCGGCAGAGAAGTTTTCGACTTCGGCCGAGGTGGGCCCGTCTCCGGGCACTACCCGGTGAAGGAGCAGGAGGGCCCGACTCGACCTCGGTGGAGGTGGACCTGTCTCCGGGTGCCACCTGGCGATGGAGCAAGGGGCCGCCAGCTTCGGCCGAGGTGGGCCCCTCCTG
Source organism: Areca catechu (assembly GCA_021397845.1). Lineage (NCBI taxonomy): Eukaryota > Viridiplantae > Streptophyta > Magnoliopsida > Arecales > Arecaceae > Areca > Areca catechu. The sequence continues at coordinate 8,993,212 of CM038046.1, forward strand.
GGTGGATACCTGGTGGAGCGGCAGAGAGGTGCTCGACTTCGACCGAGGTGGGTCCATCTCCAGGCGCCACCTAGCGAAGGAGCAAGAGAGCCCGGCTCAACCTCGGCGAAGGTGGACCTATCTCCGGGTGCCACCTGGCGAGGGAGCAAGGGGCCGCCGGCTTCGACCGAGGTGGACCCCTCCTGGGTGGACACCTGGCGGAGCGGCAGAGAGATGCTCGACTTTGGCCGAGGTGGGCCCGTCTCCGGGCGCCACCTGGCGAAGGAGCAGGAGGGCCTGGCTCGACCTCGACGGAGGTGGACCTGTCTCCGGGTGCCACCTGGCGAGGGAGCAAGGGGCTGCCAGCTTCGGTCGAGGTGGACCCCTCTTGGGTGGATACCTTGCGGAGCGGCAGAGAGGTGCTCAACTTCGGCCGAGGTGGGCCCATCCCCGGGCGTCACCTGGCGAAGGAGCAAGTGGGCCCAGCTCGATCTCGGCAGAGGTGGACCAGTCTCCGGATGCCACCTGGCGAGGGAGCAAGGGGCCGCCAGCTTCGGCCGAGGTGGACCCCTCCTGGGTGGACACCTGGCGGAGCGGCAGAGAGGTGCTCGACTTTGGCCGAGGTGGGCCCGTCTCTAGGCGCCACCTGTCGAAGGAGCAGGAAGGCCCGGCTCAACCTCGGCGGAGGTGGACCTATCTCCGGGTGCTACCTGGCGAGGGAGCAAGGGGCCGCCAGCTTCGACCGAGGTGGACCCCTCCTGGGTGGACACCTGGCGAAGCGGCATAGAGGTGCTTGACTTCGACCGAGGTGGGCCCATCTCCAGGCGCCACCTGGCGAAGGAGCAGGAGGGCCCGGCTCAACCTCAACGGAGGTGGACCTGTCTCCGGGTGCCACCTGACGAGGGAGCAAGGGGCCGCCAACTTCGGCCGAGATGGATCCCTCCTCTCTCTCTCTTTTAAAAAAAATCACGTAATACTGATCACGTCCGGCGAGACCTGAGACGCGCGCCATGTCAGCGTAGTAGCCATATCATTGTGCATCATGGATCAGGACACCTTGTGTAAGCTTGTCAAAGGCTACAGATTAAAGTGATGGAATTGTCCCTGCATTTTGTGACTTAAAGACTCGGGTCTATGGGATTAGCCCACCAATTAGTTTAATAGAACAGGCATGGAATGTATGTTAAAAAATTGCAATAATTATTGATGATATCTCATCACTCCTAGCATTTTATTAAAGGGCGCAATGGATTTTAATCCCTAGATTTTAGGGGTCATTGCCGGATCCCCAAGAAGCATGGTGCTTGTCTAAAGACCTTGAGGGTATTAAACTTTGTATATTGAATAAAGGTATGATAGGATGCTTCCGTAGTATATTTAACAAGTTGCAATTAATATTTGGTTTAACATTATTGGATTATAGGATGTGTTGAGAGCATTGAGAATCCTTTCATTAATTCATCCATCAATTTCAGTGATAAGATACATTCATATCAGTGAGGACTAATCATTGTATTGTATTTTGGTATAAACGTATTCACAATGGATGATAAATCCAGTCTCCACCCCCTCCCTTCCTCTCTCTTCTTTTCTTTTTTTTTTTTTTTTTTTTAGAGAGCGATAGAGAGAAAGAAATTAAGGAGACTCCCTGCACTATACTATACTTGAGTCCAAATTTTTGGATATGCAATATTATGATATCTAGTATACATTTACAGTAAGTAGAGAAATGATGGACTTTTGCATCATGCCTTTTTTCCCTGCAAATGCATGGCGGTTGGTGTCTTCTTCTTTTTTTTCTTTTTCTTTTTCTTTTTCTTTTCTTTTTTTTTTTTTTTTTTTTTTTTTTTTTTTTTTTTTTTTTTTTTTTTTTTGAGTTGAGGTTATTACATGTATATGCATCTATATTAAGCTATTTTCTGTGATATAATTTACATACATAACCCTTTTGTTCGGTAGCTTTTTTTTATTTAAATAATTCAAGAAATTAGCAAATAAAAACATCCGTTACGACGTCTTCTCCTGAACCGGGTCGGTCGGCTATACTGGAGCGCTCCTCTCCCGGTCGACCTACAATAAAGTCCCCAAATACCGGTGGTACTCCGGCGGGAGACACTCCGATGCCTAAGTTAGCAGGAGCTTGAAGGCAACAGAATGGAGAAATCAGAGAAGCAGTGTAGGGAGAGGGAAGAGTGTACTTAGCTCAAAACTGGATCCCCCAGGTACCTTATATAGGTACGGAACAGTCCAAAATCCATTAGAGGGAGAGGCCGATAAAGATCGATTTGTCCCTAAAAGAATCTGGAGAGTGACCACGTGGCGCCCGGATGGGGCAGCATCGTGGGAGTAGTGGAGCAGTCTCGCTGATGTGGCAGGATTCTGTTGTAACAGAAAGAGATTTCTAGAATTTTCTGGATTCTAAAGTGAGTCGGTCGGACAGCGACTGGGAGGGCTAGTTGGTCGTCCGAAGAGGAGTGCCCGTTCAGACCTCAGCAAGAATAGGCCGCAGGAGCGAGCTGTTGGTCGGACTTTGACTGGGATGTCTCCGTCGGAGCTTTAGAAGAACGGCCCGGTTAGACTGCAAAGAGGGGCCAGTCCAATCTGACGATAAGTTGGTAGGGTATAACATCTATGTACGCTCATAAACCTTAGGCAAAAGAGTTATAATTTATAAATATGATTTATCATCGTGTCATCATGCCATATTTTATTTCAAGTACCACAAAACCAAACTCTAAAAAGATTTCAAGCATCAGCAACTCAATCTCAATTCGATCCCTTCTCTTCTTGTTTTTTTGTTGTTGCTGCTGCTGTTATTATGTTGGAGCAAGATTGTACCTCGATGCATAATATCAATGTTCGAGGGCCAATACGTTGATCGTGAATAGCGATGGTCAGAACTTCGACGTCATGAACTAGAGTTTTTTTTTTTTTTTTTTTTTTTTTTTTTGTAGAAATCAACTAGAATTCTTTAATGGTGCAAGCATGAGGGACTTGAAGAGTTTGAAAGGGACCAGGTTGGTGTATATCTTAAAACCCTCCCCCCGAGGATACCCAATGCAATTTCTCAATTGCAAAATTTCAGCTTCGTGTCATTTCCTTGCTTGTGAATTCAAGATTCCAACATAATATCGCATAGAATTGGTCCATTTGATGCTTGGTCGTTGGGACTGCAGCATTTAAAAAGTTAACAAGAGCTTCATCAGCATCCCTATAATCCGGATTTGAATTTTCATCTTAAATCTGCTTCTTGTTATGGAATCTCATATAGATTTCAAGTTGATTAATTTTTTTTTTTTTAAAAAAAAAGCGTTTCTCCAATAAAAAAACAATTAATTTTGTCAACAGTTCAGCAAAAGAAGTAACAGGAATTGTGGTCAACATGCGATGAAGGTAGACTTGGTTACGGTCGAAGCAGGCAGGTTAAAAGCCTTATCTCCACATTGAAGAGCCTTGATTCAAGTCGTTTCTGCCGATCAAATATACAATGTTAGCAAATATTGTGATTCTTGCACAAGACGTGTTTGACTCAGAATTTCAACTACACAAGCATCCGATAAAAACAAGAAGATCCATAGATCAGGCCTGGTCCACCATTCTCCCGCACGTTTAAGTCTTTAGCTCATTCTACATGATATTAGCTTTAGCCCAGTTGGCCCATCCTACTAACGTTGCCTAACTAAAACACCGGTTGTCCGATGGCAAATATTGGGAAAGCTTATCATGCTGGAAGACTTGTGTCCAAAATGGATCAAGAGATAAGTTGAAAACTGCATCAAAATTTGTAAATAATATTTTTCATCACAAATAAGATCATGATGTAAGATTTTATTAGAGAAGTTTAGCCTAACTTGCAATACAATGAGAATTTTTTATTGCTTTGAAAGAATATTTTTTTCTAAGAAGAAATCAGAGAGCTCGAGCATACCAGAAAGCTTATGTATTGTCATGCCTCAAATCTAGCACCCGATTCAGCTATATGATTGGCCACACGAATCCTATAATATATCCTTGACATCATGCAAGGCTTTAAAAATTTACTATAACTTCAATTTCTAAAAATACTATTAATCACAGTTCATAAGAGAAAATCTAATATAAATAACATAATACAACTTATATATTTATAAATTCAGTCACCTTTCAGTCTTGGTATTAATGACTCTTTATCTATTTATTATTTCACTACGAATCTATTGGATATCCTACAACTTTGAAAAAAAGAAAGTGAGGATGTGAGCTTTACAGCCCAATAAGAATCTCCATGCACTCACACTAGTACAATACAATATACTTCGAAAATAATAGTAAACAGTATCAAATAGAACATAAATCTCAAAATCTTATATCAAGTAATCAAGATAACTCAAATTCAATGCATACAAAAATATGCATCAATTAACACCAAACATCTATCTTATTCAAAAGTAATATATCATATTAAGTAAAACCTCATTTTTGCTTAATTATCTTTCACATATAATCCACATCTCATTAACATAATCCGGATTAATCATTATTCTCTTTTAGAATTTTGGACTAATCATGATATCATGCTCTAGCCTATGACTGACAATCTCAAGATTGGCCATGTATTGTCCGCTTGTGGCCAGGCTATCCATGCATTGTCCATCTGTGGCTCGGCTATTCTATGTACTATCAGCCTGTAACTTGGCTGTCCCATGTACTATCTGTCCGTGGCCGGTTATTTTACATACTATCCATCCATAGCTCGCCTACTCCACATATTATTTATCCATGGCTCGGTGATCCTCTCTTTAACGTGACTAGTTCAAATACCCTTTTCTTGATTATTAATTTATCAAATCTTAATATGTTGTCAAATTATATTCATTTTAAGATTTTCAATAACTGGTATCATGCTTCAAATCATCCAAAATAATCATATTTTGATATAAATATGTTATACAAAAAATATAAATAAGCATACTGGTGATTACATATATCCATCATGAGAAATCAAGTTATATAATGCATAAATAATATACATACTGTTGGGATACGACACATTTGGTATATTTATATTGATTTGATAGGGGTTGAATCTAGTTGATCAAGTGATATGTAAAGCCGACCAACGCCCAAGAGACGTAAAGATGATCAATGCCCAAGAGGCATAAGGCTGATCAACATCCACGAGGCATAAAGCCGATCAATGCCCAAGAGGTGTAAAGATGATCAATGCCTAAGATGCATAAAGCCGATCAACGTCCAAGAGACGTAAAAATGATCAATGTCCAAGAGGCATAAAGTCGATCAATGCCCAAGAGGTGTAAAGATGATCAATGCCTAAGAGACATAAGGCCGATCAACTTCTACGAGGCATAAAGCCGATTAATGTCCAAGAGGCATAAAGATGGTCAATGCCCAAGGGGCATAAGGTTGATCAACGCCCACGAGGCATAAAGCCGATCAATGCCTAAGAAGCATAAGGCTGATCCACGCCCAAGAGGTGTAAAGATGATCAATGCCCGAGAGGCATAAGGCTGATCAACACTCACGAGGCATAAAGTCGATCAATGCCCAAGCGGCATAAGGTTGATCCATGCCCAAGAGGCGTAAAGATAATCAGTGCCCAAGAGGCATAAGGCTGATCAACACTCATGAGGCATAAAGCCGATCAATGCCCAAGAGGCGTAAAGATGATCAATGCCCAATAGGCATAAGGTTGATCAACGCTCAGGAGAAGCAAAGCTGATCAATGTTCAAATGACGTGAGGTTGTTCGACATCCGGAAAATAACTGATCAACTATGAATAACACTTATTGCACGTGTTGATGTCTTAACAAATTAACCGTTTACAGCTGTAGTTAGCTAGAAACGGTTAAGTCTGAGATCTATAAATATCGGTGAGGACGGAAAAAGGGATCCTGATTTCGAAACACCTTCCACTCAATTTTTCTTCAGATCATATCTGTCTAGTCAAGACACCATTGATGAGCTTAGGAGCAGGAGCACTTCAACGCACAAAGCCTCCAAGAAGATGAAGATGAAGATTAATTAGCTCAACCTATTTTCATTTGATCTAGTTTAAGCACAAGCGTCATTGTAATTTATTTGGACACAACAGATTGGTGCACCAGGTAGGGGCACTCAATGAAAGAGTCTTAAGAATCTGAGAAAAAAATAGTGAAAGGTAGGAATCGGAATCTTCCTGTTGAAGACATTCCTCATCCTTCAAAGGAGAACAATCCCATTCTTGGCGAGAGGATGGAAGTTCTTCCTGCTGTAAATTTGGATCAAGAAAGGTTAAATACTCTGTTGGATAAGGTAGAAGTACTTACTGCGGCAGTGCAAAATCTCCAAGAAATTGCTGCAAAGGAACCATCGTGACCTACTACATCAAGAAGTAGCCGGTGACCTTCTCTTCAAGTCAGTAGACATCTTAGTCTAAGAAGACATTCATCTTATCAACATTCTTCAGGTCAACAGTCTCCTTCAAAGCAACATCATCGATCTCATCATCACACCAAAAAATGAAACAAGGAGAAATGCTCGTGATCTCATTCGACATCCTCTAAGGAATCAACTCCTGATATTGCTCAAGTTCTAAACCTTGCAAGAGCAAATGATTTTGATAAGAAATTCAAAAAGCTGGAGCTGCAGATTGCCAGAGTTGTTGAGCAGAGGAAAGCAGAGGATACAACACCAAGCTGCGATATCTTACCCCATTTTTTCAAGAAGATTATGGAGGAGAGAATTTCTCATCATTTCAAAATTCCATAGATTGAGTTGTATGATGGATCGTCTGATCCCTGGGATCATCTGGGCAGCTTTAAAGCCCACATGTTGATCTAAGGAGCATCAAACACACTCCACTGTCTTGCTTTTCCATCAACTTTAAAGAAATCTGCAAGAATGTGGTATTCAAGTCTCCAGCCGGATACCATTCATTCTTTCAATCAGTTGGAGAAGTTGTTCATCTCTAACTTCAGAATAAGCAGAAAAATTTCCAGAAACTTTGATAGCTTATTCTTCATTCAACAATTAAAAGGAGAGTCTTTGAGAGACTACATAATGAGGTTTAATTCTACCATATTGGAGATTCCGGATCTCAATGAATACATAGCGATGTCAGCTATGAAGAAGGGATTGTGAGCCTCTAGGTTCACATTCTCTTTAGATAAAAAGTTTTCGACCAATTATTCTGAACTACTGGCCCGTGCCCAAAAGTATGCTCAGGCCGAAGAACAAGCCCTGAGATGGCGACAAGTAGAAAGAAAATTGGTGCCAAGTAAAAAGAATTCCAAAGAAGATGACTTCCGATCCCCTGGAGTCCAATCAATTCAACGGCAAGGTCAGAGGCCCAAGAACTTGGTTGGCAGGAACTATGTCAGTAGATTTGATACTTATACTCCCCTAACTCTCCTGAGAGAGAAAATTCTGATGAAAATTGAGAAAGAAAATTTTTTTCAGAGGCCAAGGCCAATAAGAGCTCCACCTGCTGTGCGCAACAAAGCTAAATATTATCAATTTTATCGTGATCATGGACACACTATGGAAGAGTGTATCCAACTGAAAGATGAGATTGAATATCTGATCAAACGAGGTTATTTGGGCAGATATGTCCGAAACCAAAACCAAAACCGACCAATTGAAGCAGCAGTACCAAGGTCAACAGCCCCAAGAATGATCACTGATGGGACGGAGCTCCCAAATCAACAGCCGACTGATGGTTCGGTCAGAATGATTCACCAAGCATATTATGAAGATGATCGAAGCACCAAGAGGCTTTGAAGAAGCATTAGCTTTTCTGATCATGACTTACAAGGCATCCAAATGCCGCATAATGATCCTGTAGTAATTTCTGCAATAATTGCAAACTATGATGTACATAAAATTCTGGTTGATAATGGAAGTTCTACCGAGGTCCTGCTTTATGATGCTTTTGTCAAGATGAACTTACCAACTAATAAGCTACGAAGAATTCATATGCCACTAACTGGATTTGACGGAAATTCTGTAAGAGTGGAGGGAGAGATTACACTCCCCGTAACCCTCGGAACAATGCCGAAGCAAAGGACTTTTTCTCTTACTTTTATGGTTGTTCGAATTTTCTCTGCGTATAATGCAATCTTAGGAAGACCTACTCTGAATAAGTTCCAAGCCATCGTATTGACATATTATTTATTGATGAAATTTCCAATCCAAAATGGGATTGGAGAGATAAGAGGAAATCAACAGATGGCTCGTCAATGTTTGACAATTCAAAATCAACAATCAATCAGCAACTCAGTTTCTGAACAAATGGATCCGTGTGATCTGACTGAAGGGGTAACCATGTCAATAGAAAGAACTATTCATGCTCCTTTGATAAAAGATGATCCTACTAAAACTGTTCAGATTGGAAGTTCACTTACTGAAGACCAAATGAAGAAGTTGATTGACTTTCTACAAAAAAATGCTGACATATTTGCATGGAAGGCTGCCGATATATTGGGGATTCCTCCTGAAGTGATTATGCATGAACTCAAGGTTGATCCACTTAATCGACATGTTCGATAAAAGAAACAAAATTTTGCCCCAGAAAGACAAAAAGTTATCAATGAAGAAGTGACCAAATTACTTGATGCTGGATTTATCAGGGAGGTTCATTATCCTAACTGGCTTGCTAATGTAGTAATGATAAGGAAAGCAAATGAAAAATGGAGGATATGTAAAAATTATACTGGTCTTAACATGGCATGTCCTAAAGATAGTTTTCCTTTGTCTAAAATTGATCAACTCATTGATGCAACGACAGGACATAAATTCTTGAGTTTTATGGATGCTTTCTCTGAATATAATCAGATACAAATAAGTCCAGAAGATGAAGAGAAGATATCCTTTGTCACAGATCGAAGGATATATTGTTACAAAGTAATGCCATTTGGTCTTAAAAATGCCGGAGCTACTTATCAGAGGTTAGTGAACAAGATCTTTGAAGATCAAATTGGAAAGACTATGAAAGTGTATGTAGATGATATGATCGTCAAGAGTAATTAGTCTGATGATCATATTAAAGATTTGTAGATAGCCTTTGATATTCTACGGTAAAATCACATGAAGTTAAATCCGACAAATATATTTTTGGTGTAACTTCTGGAAAATTTTTAGGCTTCATGGTTACGAAGCGAGAGATTGAAGCTAATCCAAAAAAGATTCGAGCTATATTGGACATGAGGCATCCTGCTAATAAGAAAGAAATTCAACAGTTGACTGGACGAATCACTTCATTAAGTCAATTTATTTCTCGTTTGGCTTAGAGATGTTTGCCTTTCTTCAAAGCTTTACGACAGACCAAGGACTTTAATTGGTCGAATGATTGTCGGTTAGCATTTGAAGAACTTAAAAAGTATTTGGCAAATCCGATCATATTGTTTAAACCCCAAGAAGGAAAAGATCTGTATCTTTATCTGGCTACATCTGATGAAGCAATCAGTTCTGTTGGTGAGAAAGGAATCTGATGTATCGCATAAGCCCATTTATTACATCAGCAAAGTCCTTCATGATGCAGAGACAAGGTACCCAAAACTTCAAAAGATTGTTTATACCTTGGTAATATCTACCAAATGCCTTAGGCTATATTTTTAATCCCATCGTATTATTGTATTGACCGATCAACCTCTAAGGACTATTCTACAATGTCCTGATACTTCTGGTCGGATGACAAAATGGGCAGTCAAATTAAATGAATATGATATTATTTATCGGCCTCGATCTGCAATGAAGGCTCAAGTACTGGCTGATTTCATAGCCGAATGTACTTGGAGTGATAATGAAAAGGAAATCCAGCCATCTGATGGAATAGAAAAAATCGATGCACCCTGGATATTACATGTAGATGGAGCTTCAAATTCTTCTGGTTATGGGGCTGGATTGATCTTATCCAATCCAAATGGAGATATCACAGAATGTGCACTCCGATTCTCTTTCAAAGTCTCTAATAATCAAGCCGAATATAAAGCCCTCATGGCTGGTTTAAGAATTGCAAAGAAATTAAATGTCCAAAGGTTAAAGATATTATCTGATTCACAATTAGTCATCAATCAAGTAAAAGGAGATTTTGAGGTTCGCGATGCCACTTTAGCTTTGTATTTGAAGAAAGTTCAAGAGCTTGGAGCTTTATTTGATTCTTGGAACATCAATCATGCCCCTAGAACTGAAAATTCTCGAGCCAATTCATTGTCCATATTGGCTACTTCTACGCTTGATCAAATGGGTCAGACTTTTGTGGAATACCTGGAGACCCCAAGTATTTCAACAAGTGAAAAAGAAAAGGTTCTTCAAATAGAGCCGGAATTCTGTTGGATGTATCTGATAATTAAATATTTGACTGAAGGGGTATTGCCTGAAAATAATGTAGAAGCTAAACAACTCCGAAAGATTGCTTCTCAATATGTTATCTTAGATGGCTTGTTATATAAAAAATCATTTTTCTAGCCGCTATTGAAATGTTTATCTCCTTCATATGTCGATTATGCTCTTAGAGAAGTGCATGAAGGAATATGCGGTGATCATTTGGGAGGAAGGTCATTGGCTTATAAAATCATAAGGCAAGGATATTACTGGCCGACTATACAAAAGGATGCTACGGATTTTGTAAAAAGATGTGATTCCTGTCAAAGGTATGCAAATATACAAAGGCGTCCTGCCAGTCATCTAACACAGTTAACGGCTCCTTGGCCATTTTCTCAGTGGGGAATGGATATACTTGGTCCATTTTCGCCAGCTTCTGGGCAACGAAAATTTTTGATTATTACCATTGATTATTTTACCAAATGGGTAGAAGCAGAGCCTTTAGCTCTAATTACTGAAGCAAAAGTTGAAATGTTCATCAGAAACTTTATCATATATAGGTTCATAATCCGTCATGCTATCATTACTGATAATGGAAGGCAGTTTGATAATCAGAAATTTAGAGATTTCTGTGCTCAATATAACATTCTTTACAAATTAACATCCGTTAGACATTCGCAAGCTAATAGGGAAGCTGAGGTAACTAATCGGACAATTCTTCATGGATTGAAGACCTGATTGAATGAAGTCAAAGGATCTTGGGCTGATGAACTTTATTCTGTTTTATAGGCTTACCGAACGACTCCCCGATCTACAATGAAAGAATCTCCATTAAACCTTGCTTATAGGAGCGAAGCTATGTTACCTATAAATATTGTTCTTCGCTCTAGAAGAACGGACTGCTTTGAAGCATCGAATAATGTTGACCAAAAGAGAATTGACCTAGATTTGCTTGAGAATTCCATATTGCAGGCACAATTAAAAATGGCAGCGTATTGACAAAGAGTGGCACAATATTATAATTCAAGAGTCAAGGCTCGAATCTTTCAGATTGGCGACCTTGTTCTGCACCGAACAATAATATCTCGACCAACTGAACAGGATAAACTTGCTCTAAATTAGGAAGGCCCTTATCATATCATTAAAGTTGTGCGACCCCTGACCTATCGACTTGAAAGTCTAGATGATTATCAATGGCTAGACCATGGAATATATAAAATCTTTGTAAATACTATTAATAAGGAGATTTTTTCTCTTTTGTTCCTTTCATATGAAGGAAAAATGTGAAGTTGAAATATTCTCTAAAAGAAAGAGAGAAAAGAAAGGTTGGCCTAATAAGCTGACCATAATCCGACAAATCGAGTTGGTTTGACCCATTAACTCATCAATATTTTATGATCAGGATAATTGATCAATCAAAAAGTTGGCCTGATAAGCTAACCATAATCTGACAAATCGAGTTGGTCTGACCCACTAACTCATCGATATGTTAACATTGGAATAATTAATTGATTGAAAGGTTGACCTGATAAGTCGACCATGACACAAGTAATGAGAGTTGGCTTGAATTGCCACTCCATCAATATCATTGCCTTAGAATATCAAAGATATTGGAAAGCTGGTTTGGTATATTGAACTGATCATTATAGTTGGCTTGATATATTGATTATATAACAATGAGAAAGAAACAGAGGATTTCATTAATATTTTGCTAAAAAAAAAAAGCCAGAAGCAAAACAAGCAACATTGAACATTGATTCATAAGAAGTTGCTGAAAATTTATAATTACAAGTGCTATTCAAATTTCTCCTCATTGGTTTGATCACATGAAGTTTTCTCTTGTTCAGATGTTTCTTTAACAGGGGAGATTACAGGATTATCAGTTGGTTTTTCTTCTTCTTCTTCTGCAAGATCGTCTATGGAAATAGAGAAAATGTCAAGGTTAGGATATAGTTTTTTGACCTTGTTGATACAATCTTCAAAGCCGAATTTATAGCCCTTGGCTCCTATTTGGTCCATTTCATCGTTAAACGCTTCGAATTTCTTAAATTCTTCAATTACAAGAAGCCTCCGTTGGATCAGTGAAGCATTTTCTTGTTTAGTTTGTTCTGACTTCTTCTCAAAAAATGTTATCCTCTCTTCCATTGTAGACTTTTGACTCAGTACTTCTTCATATAACCAAGTTTTCTCTTCTATGGTCTCATCTGCCTGTTGAAGCATTTTCCTTCTTTTAGCTGCATCAGCCACAAGTTGCATAGCTTGTTTTTCAATCATTCTAAGTTAATTCTTCAAGGACAAGATTATTGCGGTTGATCAGACAACCCTTGATTCTAAGGCTATCTGGTTAGCATCAGCCTTGTCTTTTTCTTTCTTGGCCAATGCTAATTGCTTCTAAAGATCTTCTTGAAGGCCAGTCGTTTGACACCAACTTTCTTCAATCATGGAGATATCATTGATAAACTAAACAAAAGTGTTGGAATGTCATTAGAACAAGAATAGACTATCTTGAAAGAAAGGAAGTGCTATCTACTTTCATTATTCCTGGATAAATGGAAGATAGAATCTCTTTTACTTCATGTTTGATCGTTGTCTCCCAATCTTTCCGAAGGATGGTGGATTGTAGTATAATTTTTGCCAGCTTTGGATTATTAATGCTCGTATCAGCAACGAGCATTCGAACGATCTTGTCATTGTTCGGATCGGATGATTCCTCTACAGGAGCCTTACTTTTTTTTATTGAAGTATGCTTATCAGATGGATTACACTCTGGTTCTTTTGAAAAAGGAACGGAAGGTGCTTGTTCCTCTTCCTCGGATGAAGATGCAATATATTCAAGAAATTCTGGCTTATTGGAAGTACTTCTTAACAAGCGGCTTCTTCTTATGCAAGATCTTTCTTCTTTGAATCGTATAGGTTTGGCCTTTCTCTTGAGTGTTTGAGGAAGTTTTTTGCCATCTGATTCCATTTCTTAAATATGATGAAGACTTCTTCTTGGAAGTATTTCTTGAAACAAAGAGTTTCGAAGGAGAAAAGAAACTCAAAATACTTGAGACAAAAGTGGCTCAAAGACCCGGGCCTGAAACCTCTTTATATAGAGAGCGTTAATGATCATGGTTTATGGTCCAAATTTTGAGATATCTTGAGATCTTGACACGTTTGAGATCCTGATTTGGTGGGAATCCGTGCACCGTTTCTGATTTTCAGAAAGTCAGTTATAAAAATATATATAATGGTATTTGATTTGAATTTGAATTCAAATCTTATACGATCTCTGAAATACTGACAAATGCGGTTATACGACCTGCCGAACGACTGCTCTTCTAATAGGAAGATGGCATTTGGTAAAGTTGATATGATGACTTATTAAACTTCATCTGGAAAAATCTCTCATGAAGGATTCTTCTTCTTAAAATATAAGAAGAAAGGAAAAAGATGTTTGGTAAATCTGATTGAAATATTATACTATCTATGAGTAAGTTAAGGGTTTGATTGATTTAGACATTAATTTTTCTAAATGTTCAGTAAGTGCTAACTTCTTCTTTAGGAGAAGTTAGAGATTATACTTTCCGATTGACTTATCCCGTTAAAGATTCCTATTCATTGAACTTGTTCGAAATTGATTTGACTAAATTTTTTCGAACAATAATCAGTGTTTATAATTTGATTCAGATAATTTCATGATTAAATCGGTCTTTCTCGGAAATTTTCTTGTATGATCTGATGATTTTATACTCAAAAATTTTTTCGTTTATGAAAGTTGGAACTCTTTGATTTTTATTGAGATAATCTATCGTATCTTCTTTCTAAAAAAAAAAAAGAGAAAAAGAAGGAGAGGAAAAGGCATTTACCTTACTCAAAATATGATAGACATTGTTAAAGGAAATAACTTTTCATTTCATGTTAAAGACAAAATAAATTCCTATATCATTCATACAGATTGGTCGTTTACATTCTTTTCAATTACATTTTCTTCTATTTCAACTTGACTTATAGTAGGAACTATTTCCGTTTCTTCTTGAATTTGGGAGCCTGATGTTGGTTCTTTGGTTTGATCACCGACCGATTCTTTGGCTGGTTCTCCAACCTGATCTTCTTCTTTAAAATCCTCTTCATCGGAATCTTCCTCTATCTTTAAAGTATCTAGATCAAGGTAAAATTTCTTTATTTTCTTTAAACAGTCGGCACGACCTAGGTCGTAGCTCTCAACCCCCGCTTCATGAAGTTTATCCTCAAAAGCTTCTGATTGAACATATTTCTTTACGGCTTCATTAACGGCCTCTTCAACAGCTTGTTCAGCTTTCTTTGTTGCCGTTAAAGCTTTTTCTTCAGCCGCTAAAACTTTCTTTTCAGCCGTTAAAGCTTTTCCTTCGGCTTTCTCCAAATTAATGGACATCGATCGAATTTTCTTTTTCTTCTTTTTCAGCTTTGACTCTATGATGTTCATTTTTGATCGTGCCTCGTTCAGCTCTGCTTCTAGAGCTAATATTTTGTTTGCTGTTTCTTCTAATTTTTTTTTCATAGCATTCTTTAGTTTCTCAGCAACCTCTTTTTCTGCCCTTGCCACGTTTACCTCGTTGCACATAGTTTGATGGAACTGATCGAAGTTTTTCAGACTTTCATCCATGATGCTGATCCCATGGATAACTTATGCATTTGTATATCAAATTGGTCAGACTTATTAAAGAAAAAAAAATGATTGACTCTTTAATTGTTTAAAGTGCAAATTGATTCCATACCTTCAACAGTGCTGGATAAGCAATACAACTGTATCGTCAATTTACTGAGACTTGGTAATTTTTCAGTCTTTCGGAATGATGATAGACCTTAAGAGGTGACAAGCCAACATTGGGTCATTTAGACCCGAATCGTCAGCATATACATGAAAATCAGTTGTAACATCTACAGCTGGTACTCTTTCTTCTTCCTCCTCCATCATTGGAGACTTTCTCTTATCAGTTCGATCAGCAGGAAATGATGATGGACCAGCTTCTGAAGTTTCAATTGATCATTTTTCTTGTGTTGGAGGTTGAAGAGATGCCGATAATAGTACTTCATCATCTTCCGATATACTTGCTATTAGTATCGAAGAAATAGGATCTGTTGAGACTGCTGAAGCTGTTGAAGCTGTTGGTTTTATCTTCTTCAGTCTCTTAATCTTCCTTCTTCTTGGTCGGAGGGGGTGGCTTCTGCTCTTCTTTTCTTCGATAGTTTTCAAAGTTTTTGAACGTCCACTATGACTGATGTATCTGCAATGATTAAAAAGTTAAGAAATGAAGAGATAACATCAGCAATAAAAATACCTAAAGAGGGATTGGGGTTGATTTTAGTCAAAAAAGGTCCTCTTTCATTGAGAAGTTCTTTTATCGGGGGAATCTCCATCCCCGTGAGCTTCTCATAATCTTCTTGGTCGGCTGTCAAAATTTTCTTGCCATCATTGGGAGTTAACCGGGGTTCCCTATAGCTAATGGTGAAATCCTAAGGAATTTTAGAGACGATGTAGAAGAAGCAAGGCTTCCAACCATGAATGGCTGACGGAAGCTCCAAGATAAATTTCCAACCGTGGCATGGATTAATTACCCACCACCCATGGCCATAGAAATCTCGTTTCAGTATGAATAAGGTGGTGAAAAGGAAAGTTTTGGGGATTATATCTGCGTCCTTGCAAAGAATCAAGAAAGCACAGATTATTCAGATACTATGGGGAGTTAATTTGGCTGGTAATACGCGATATAGTCTAAAGATCGTAAGGAAAAAGGGACGAATCAAAAATCTAAGATTGGCTATTAAATGTTCTTCATAAATTATCAGGCTACCAGGTGGAGGCCGATCTATTTGCTTTTCAGAATTTGGAAGGACTATAGCATAATCATCTGAAATGTTATAATACTGCTTCAATGCTAAAATTCGGTATTCTGTTAAGGAGGACTTAACATCACCTATTTTTACTGATTCAGCTTGTTTTTTCTATTTCTGAGAAATGGATTCTTCGGGATCATCAGTACGACTAACTTCTAAGATTCTAGCCATAAAGAAAGGAAGGAACAAAGGAAGATTAAATTAAAAAGAAAGTAGAAAAGAAAGGAGGCTGGCCTGAGAGGTTTTCTCTTGCTCCTAAGATGAAGAAACTGAAATGGTAGAAAATCTATTTTCCTGGAGAAGATAGTGTTTATATACTGTCTTTCGACGGTCTAAAATTTTTTCGAATAACGGGATTCATTTAGATCTTGCCACCTGTCCGTAATATCTGGTAAAAAGATATAGTTTTCGAAGAGTCGAAATGACTATTCGTAATCCAATGGCAACGTGCTGCTGATGGGATGTTTGCATTTATTTTGTGATGAAGGTCTTTCGGCTTTTTATGGATTTCAAAAATTGCAATGATGATGGCAGGATATGGTTGTTGGTTTTTATAACCACTTTCCCTATCAGAGATTGACACATCATCAAAGCGTGCTACCTAAGAATAGAAGCTTCTGACAGTTTCTGACTTACTATTAATGAATTCAGAAACTAGGAGGACTAGTGTTGGGATACGACACATTTGGTCTATTTATATTGATTTGATAGGGGTTGAATCTGGTTGATCAAGTGATATGTAAAGCCAACCAACGCCCAAGAGGTGTAAAGATGATCAATGTCCAAGAGGCATAAGGCTAATTAACGTCCACGAGGAATAAAGCCGATCAATGCCCAGGAGGCATAAAGATGATCAATGCCCAAGAGGCATAAGGCTAATCAATGCCCAAGAGGTGTAAAAATGATCAATACCCAAGAGGCGTAAAGCTGATCAACGCCCAAGAGGCATAAAGATGATCAATGCTCAAGAGGCATAAGGCTGATCAACACCTACGAGGCATAAAGTCGATCAATGCCCAAGAGGCGTAAAGATGATCAATGCCCAAGGGGCATAAGGCTAATCAACGCCCACGAGGCATAAAGCCGATCAATGCCCAAGAGGCATAAGGCTGATCCACGCCCAAGAGGCGTAAAGATGATCAATGGCCAAGAGGTATAAGGCTGATCAACACCCACGAGGCATAAAGCCGATCAATGCCCAAGAAGCATAAGGCTGATCCACGCCCAAGAGGTATAAAGATGATCAATGCCCAAGAAGCATAAGGCTGATCAATACCCACGAGGCATAAAGCCGATCAATGCCCAAGAGGCGTAAAGATGATCAATGTCCAAGAGGCATAAGGCTGATCAATGCTCAGGAGAAGCAAAGCTGATCAATGTTCAAATAACGTGAGGTTGTTTGACATCCAAAAAATAACTGATCAACTATGAATAACACTTATTACACGTGTTGATGTCTTAATAAATTAACCGTTTACAACTGTAGTTCGCTGAAAATGGTTAAGTCTAAGGTCTATAAATACCGATGAGCGCGACGGAGAAAGGGATCCTAATTCCGAAACACCTTCCACTCAATTTTTCTTCAGATCGTATCTGTCTAGTGCAGACACCATTGATGAGATTGGGAGCAGGAGCACTTCAATGCACAGCATCCAAGAAGGTGAAGATGAAGATTAATTAGCTCAACCTGTTTTCATTTGATCTAGTTTAAGCCCAAGCATCATTGTAATTTGTTTGGACACAACACATACCAATGTCCATGTCCAAGAATCAATACCATGCAGTGTAAATGTATATATATAAACTGGTAATCATATCCAAGAATCCATACCTCTATTAGAGATAGATTTAATATGCCCAATATCAGTCTGCACCCAGATCCTTAAGTTAGGTGTTATAGAACTCGCTTAACGCCCTCTTGTCCAAAAAATTATCCTCCTATAATAATAATTTTATTTTTAATAAACAATTCCATGATATGATAGTTATATGTTTAGAACCCTTTACCCGGGTCCTATCAATTGTCCACCTACCGATCCTTGATCCCAACTTCATAACTTTCCCACTACCTAGGAGAGAGAAATTTTTAGAGAAAAAAATTATAGAGAAAGAAACTAGAGAGAAACTAGAGAAAGAAAGTGAAGAGAAAAATTAGAGAGAGGTGGAGAGAAACTAAAAAAAAGGGAGATAAGAGGGAGAATTTATTTTCTTTTTTTCTTTTTCTTTTTCTTCCTTTTCTCTTTTTTCTTTTATTCTTTTCTTCTTCTCTTCTTTTTGTTTTCTTTTTTTATTCTTCCCTCTTCTTCTTCAGTCTGGCCCAAAACAGGGAAACCCCTCCCTCGACCTCCTTTCCTCCTCCTCCTAACCATAGGGGTGAAGGCTCTCCGCTGGCTACTAGCAATGGCTCCCAATAGTGATAAAGCAGAGAATAACTCTAGCAAAGGCCCCTATTGCCATTGGTTGGTAGACAAAAAGAAAAAAAAAAAGAATAAAGAAAGAAACAGGGGAGGCTTTGCTCTTAATCAAACTGATGCCTTGCTAACTCCAATCAAGGTCAAACGATGGTCATGGGATTGGGAAGGAGGGAGGAATCAAGGGCTTAGGCCCTTTCCTTAAGTCCGACGAGGCTAAGATGGTAATCCAGTAATCCCTCTCAGTGAAAAAATTAAAGAAAGTCGATGTAAAACTCTTGAATCTAGCAGCAACCTCATTTTGATGGAGTTCAAAGGAGGAGCGAGCCAGCCTTTATAGACTAGGTCCTAGGGCTTTTTTAGGATTAAATTTGAGATGCCCTATGATTGGGTATCTGATGGAGTTGGGAGGAAGAAGACTCATTTGGAGTCTTCTCCTTCTTTGTCACATGCTAAGAAATATGGATTATTACATTCTCCTCTTTAAAATAATTTCATCCTTGAAATTAACTTGCTTAATGTTTAAATTTTGAAAGCAGTCAACTTCTCATATCATTCTCAATCTTCCAATTAATCGGCCTTTTAGAATACTTGTTTCTCAATGTCTTAACATAATGAAATTATGCCACACTCAAAACTTGATCCTTTCTATCCACGGTACATATTGAATTCTCTTGAACTCTTCCAAAATAATACTAACATTTCAATGTCAATGTAATTAATTACCCTTGATTAATTATATAAAAAAATCATGATGGCCTAGACTTTAGAAATATCCAACCCTAATATCATTCTCGAGCTTCCAAATAATCCTTCTCTTAGAATGCTTTCTTCATAAGATCTTAATATAACAAAATTATATGGTATCTCATTTTGATCCTTACCATCCGTAATATATAGTAAATTCCTTCAATTTCTTTCAAATGAATATTAATGTCTCAAACTTAAATTAAAATACATAATTTTTTATCCATAAAATTTATTGTTCTTGATTAACTCCACATGAAAATCATAATCAACCTAGTCTACACTATTAATACAGCAAAAGAAATCCTAAACATTAAATATTCTTTAGAATCTAAAGCATTCTTTTTCTCTTAACCCTTCTCATGATTTTATAATTAAGCTCTTATCTTAGGGAGACCTTAAGTCTCTTCAAATAATGAAATTATAATATTAGAAGCTTTGTATCAAAATATTCCAAATTCCTGCTCGAAAAAATTTATCACTTATTTACTTTAAACTTGGAGATATCCAAGTTTTTTTCGTAAAGTCCTCTATACTAGAATAACCTATTGATAAAAATTGCATAGTTACATATATAGATTAGCCAAATAATCCATAACATTATTCTTTCATTTATCACTCAAAGCCTGTAAATCACTTTTCCATCACAATACTTCTAAAGTTAGAATTAATATTTTTAATTAATTTCATAATAACTCAAACTACTATATTTTCACTATACACTTTGATATAGTTAGCCGAACTAAACTAAATGAATCCCTCCAAAAATAATCACCTTACATTGGTACAAAAAAATCTAAAGTCACTAAAACAAAACTTTTGTCTCTTTATCTTGTCCATACCTCAGGCATAACATATTAAGATTAACCTTGACCTACTTTCTATATTTAAAACTCTTGCATAAATTTTATCATATTTTTAAAACATCAATAATTCTGGTCCAAGTCTGAATTAATCATGCTTTTATTGATAATTTAATTAGACAATCTAGATTAACTTTTCTTCCAGAAGGTTAACTTTAATTCTAACAAAGTAAATGACTCTAAATCAATGTTCCTTTGAGTAGCATTGATTATATTATTGCTTAGAGAGCTATTTTACTATAATTCTTGACATCAATTGCTAACAACTTGAAATTTTGTCTCTCACAACTAAACTCATATAAGTCTTCCAAAATCAATTTATCTATTTAATGCAACTTCAGTAGTATGATAACCTAGATCTTATATATCTTAATTTAACTTGGAGTTTAACGTACCCCATAATCTCTAATAAACATAGGGAAGATCAAGTAATTTAATCCTAAATCGCTAACATAGACTATCAAAATTTTATCAAAATGTGCATACCATATCCACATAATATAATCTAATCCACAAATAGAAAGTTATAAATTTATAAATTATTCCAAACACATTTTTCTTTATATATTTTCAATTATATTCCATATACAGGTTCATTGAAAAATTATCCTTTCTAATATCATTAAACTCTTTCATAACCTACACCCTAAATATCTTCTTGCAATAGTCCAAAAATTTATAATCAAATAATTGATAACAAAACTAGTATGCTATCATGATTTGCATCCATATCAAGTTTAGGATTTCAAAATCATCCAATTAATAATCGAACATATATATATTCAACATAATATAATCCATCAACATAACACACTATACTTCCATGCTAGCACTAATCAAACTCACTTATCAAAGACAAAGATATATCTTATTTAGCTCTTTAATATCCATCGTATGCTTACTTATTATGATCAAATAGTATAAATCATTCAACCCTTTACACTCATTCTAGATCAATCTTACTATTTATATTAGAGACAAAAATCGTGTTCCTCTTTTGCACTAATCATATGCCAGATCTAATGCACAATACCTCAAGATTAGAAATTTAAACTTTAAATCCATTATTGCAACTTTTATCATGTCCCGACTGATCCTAACACCAAGTTCAAATACCTCTTAAGTTACAATCCATAGTGATTATTATCTAAATTTTAATATCACTCAAATCAGATCCTAACACTTATATCACTGTCCAAAGTAATCATAACCTGCTCTAATATCATTATATCATATCCTACTAATCATCATATTATTTTCTAATTACTTATATCACAGTCCTAAATAATCATAACCTAAGCTCTAATACCATTTTGTGATACCCTGAACTCAGCATCTAGTTTAGCCATGCGACTAGCCGTACGAATCCTATAATACATCCTAGAGATCATGTAAGGCCTTAAAAATCTACTACAACTTCAATTTTCAAGAATACTATTAATCATAATTTATAAGAGAATATCTAATGTAAAGAAAATAATATAACTTATATATTTATAAATTCAGTTATCTTTCAATCATTTGATTGGTATTAATGACTCTCTATCTATTCATCATTTTACCACGAATTCATTGGACACCCTGTAACTCTGGAAAAGAAGCAAGAGTGTGAGCTTTATAATGCAAACAGGGATGTGAACTTTATAGCCTAATAAGAATCCTCACACACTCACACTAGTATAATATAATATAATTCTATAATAATAGTAAACAATATCAAATAGAACATAAATATCAAAATCTCATGTCAAGTAATCAAGATAACTCAAATTCAATGCATGCAAAATATACATTAATTAACACCAAATATCTATCTTATTCAAAAATAATATATCATATTAAGTAAAACTTTATTTTTACATAATTATGGTTTCACGTCTTATTACTCATATTAACATGATCCGGATCAATCACTATTATCTTTTAAGATTTTGGACTAATCACGATCATGCTCTGGCCCATGACTAGCAATCTCAAGATCGATCATATACTATCCACTTGGACTAGGCTATCCTGCGTACTATCCATCTATAGTTTGGCTATTCTACGTATTATCAACCCGTGGCTCGACTATCCCACATATTATTTGCTCGTAGTTAGTTATTCTACATAGTATCTACTTGTGGCTCAAGTATTCCATGTATTATTTGTCCATGACTTGATGATTCTCTCTTTAATATGGCTAGTCCAAACATCCTTTTCTTGATTATCAATTTATCAAATCTTAATATATAATCAAATTATATTCATTTCAAGATTTTCAATAATTGATATCATGCTCCAAATCATCTAAAATAATCATATTTTGATATAAATATATTATATAAAAAATATAAATAAGCATACCGGTGATCACATATGTCCATCAATATTATTAGAAATCAAGTCATATAATACATAAATAATATACATACCAATATCCATGTCCAAAAATCAAAATCATGCAGTGTAAAAATATATATAAACTGTTGATTGTGTCCAAGAACCCTTAGCTCTATTGGAGACAGATTTAACATGCTCGATATCATTCTGTACCCGGATCCTCGATCTAGATACTACGGAACTCGCTCAATGTCTTCCTATTCAGAAAATTATCTTACTACAATAATAATCTTATTTTTAATAAAAATTGCATGGTATGATAGTTTTATATCTTGAACCCTTTATCGATTCCCATCAACTGTTTATCTACTAATCTGATCCCAACTTCACAACTTCCCAATTTTTAGAATAAAGAAACTTTTATATGGAGAAAATTATAGAAAGAGAAATTAAAGAGAGAAACTAGAAAGAGAATGTGGAAAGAGAAACTAGAGAGAAAAGATGGAGAGAGAAACTAGAGAGAAGGGAGATAAGAGGGAGAATTTATTTCTTTTATTTTCTTTCATTTTTTCCTTTTCTCTTTTTTCTTTTCTTCTTCTCTTCTTTTCTTCTTTTCTTCTTTTCTTTTCTTCTTCTCTTCTTTTTCTTTTCTTTTCTTCTTCTTCTGCTCAACCAAAAACTGGGGAAACCCCTCCCCTCGCCCTCCTTTCCTCCTCCTCCTAACCATAGGGGTGAAGGTTCTTGATTGGCTACCGATTGCGGCTCTCAATGGTGGTGAAGCAGAGAATGATTCCGGCAAAGGCCCCAGCTGCCACCGGTCAGCAAACAAAAAAAAAAGAATGAAGAAAGAAACAGGAGAGACCCTACTCTTAATCAAGCCAATGCCTTGCTGAGACCCTCTTCTTATGTCCAGCGAGGCTAAGATGGTAATCTAGTGATCCCTCTTGATAGAAAAATCAAAGAAAGTCGATAGAAAACTCTTGAATCTAGCATCAACCTCGTTTTGATGGAGTCCAAAGGAGGAATGAGCCAGCCTTTACAGACTATCTCAGGTTTTTTTTAGGATTAAATTTGAGATGCCCTAGGATTGGGTGTATGATGGAGTCGAGAGGAAGAAGACTCTCATTTTGAGTCTTCTCCTTCTCTCTCACATGCTGAGAAATATGGATTATTACATGTATCTTATAGTGCTATAATTTTGAAGGAAAGCAAAAATTAATCAGTAAGAAAGTTTGTTGTGCATAAATCATAAGATGCAAAGTGGAAAGCTTTTGCTTGCAAAGTAGCAATAAAGGTGCTTTCCTCTTTTTTGATCAATATGGAAGGCTGGTCCTCGTTAGATTTTTCAATTTGATTGTTTTAGAGTATAGAAACCGGTAGCATAGCAATAAACAAAATTCATATTTATGGCAAGACAAAATTCATAGTTTTTGCTATGATTACAGAAAAAGGTTTTGATCTTGAAAAATAGGTTATAAGTTATGCATGAGCGATTTTCAAGGGTGGCAAACTAAGTTGTATTCTAGTGATCTCAAATTTCATCCATTAAGAGGAGGATCCGTGTTTTAAGATTAGTATATGTTTTTCAAAATATACATGGAAACAATCTCTTCAAAAACAAGGTAATGCTATATGCATTTGATCTTTCTTGGAACCTGCAATGGTGGTAGCCTAATATATTAATACATTCTTTTTGTCTTTTGAAATTTCTAACATGAATATGTGAAATATGGGCTTTGGACTGAAGTCGATAGGCCCAACCAAATTCAACCCAAACTGAGAAAAAAAAATGAATGGAGGGGCAGAGGCAGAAACAGGGGAGGTTGGTTCTCCCTTATCCAGCCGGGGATTTCGCCGGAGGAGTCAGGGGGAAGAGTCGTGGAGGGGAGGGGATAGTCGGCGACATGTTTGGAGGGGGTTAGAACTCCGATCGGCGTGATTTTTACTTTCCAAACGATGAGAAAACCGTCAGTGATTTTCTTTAAATTTCCCTCATAGTCACCGAATCGAGCCCATCGAGCCTCCCACGCCGTCATCCTCCTCTCCGGTGAGCATTCGAAAGCCCTTCAAGATCGTTGAGTTTTGTTAATCCAGAGTTTTTGGTTTATTTATGATTTGATTTTGTCTTGGGGCTGGACTACCGATGGCCGCGCCACCATTTTTCCCTAGCCGTCGATCCCCTTCCCGGTAACCACCTCCCATGGCCACCTCCGGCGACCATGGGAGGCTGGTTTGGTCGAGCCAAGGAAGAGCAGCAAGGGGGGGTTCGGGAGAAAGAAAGAAAAGAAAAGAAAAGAAAAAAAGCTTCTGTTCGATGGAAAGAAAAAAAATAGGGGCCTTTATTCAGTGCAGGAAAAAAAAGAGGAGAGAGAAAGAAGAGAGAGAAAGAAGAGAGAAGATGAGGAGAGAGAAAGAGGGAAGAGAAAGAAGAGAGAAGAGGAGAGAGAAAGAAAAAAGGGGATGATCAAAATTTTCTCGAAATACATGAAGTTAGGGTTTTTAGGATGAATCGTAGAAGAATTTTAAATAAAATTATTTATTATTGTAGGGAAACAGACTTTTGAGTAGAAAGACCTTGAGCCAGCTTCGGATACGGATTAATATCGGATACACTAAGATTAGCTTTTGAAAGGTAAGGATTTCTAGACTTAATCACCAATTATATATATATATTTTATATGACATGTTTTGATCCGAGTCATGAGAATTGGCATGCATGGTTATTTTTGCATGGTATATCTTGACTTATTGTGATGATAGTGTGATGGATATTATTATTATTTATATTCCTGTATACCATGTTTTAACGAGTAAAGTTATCTTTGGATGGGTTAGACCATGATATCGATTATTGAAAAACTGTAAATGACATGATTTAACTACATGAAGTGAGTTGATAAAGTGTTAATTAAGAGAATATGATATTTGGACTAGCCATACCATGGGATTGTGGTTACACAGCCTGAGCCACGGGCTTTGTACGTGGAATAGCCGACTATGGACGAATAATATGTGGGACAGCTTGAGCCATAGGCTTTGTATGTGGAATAGCCGGCCACGGGCGAATAGTACGTGGGACAGCCTGAGCAATGGGCTTTGTACATGGAATAGCTGGCCATGAACAGATAGTACGTAGGACAACCAGAGCCACAGGCTTAGTACGTGAGCTAGTCAGGCCATGGTCGGATAGTACATGATCAATTATGAGATTGTTAGTTATGGGCTGAAACATGATCGTGGTTAGTCCAGAACCCTAAAGAAGAAGGAAATCTAATGAAAACATATAAAAAAACATAATGTTATTAAGGTTTTGTTATAATTGATATTTGAGTTATTTTGGTTGCATGATCTGATAACTATTATTTTTTAGTTATTTTCAAATTATACTATTATTGGTATGACTATTTGAAGACCTTACTAGGCTGTAGAGCTCCATTTAGTAATTTTTGACTTGAATAAATGGATTGTTTAACTATTATTTAATTATTTATATAAGATTGGTTTATTTGAAGTGATTTTTAATTGAAGTAAATATTTTGTACTTAGGCCTGGCATGATCTTTAGGATAAACTTAAACTTATGCGGCCGATCATGTAGCCAATTCTGGTACTGGATTCGGTGACAGAGTGGTATCAGAGTAAACCAGGTTGTAGGATCTTAGGATATAAGTTATTGAGAGAGTATGGGTTGATTCCTAGGTGGGGTAGATAATGTAACATAGTATTGATATTTAAGTGTTAGTTGTATACTAACGATGACTGGTATAGGTTTTCCATGGCACGTGGTGGCGGGCGTAGACGTGCTAGGAGGCCTACAAGATTTATGGATGGATCAAATGCTTGGGAGCATAGAAAGCATCAAGAAGATGCTGGAAGTTTAGTAGATAATGATGAGCATCTACAGGAACCAACGCCCAATCCTATGAACAACACCTTGGAGACTGGGACTGTAAAAATGGAAACTCCGGGAGGACTTGGAGTTCATCTTGGGAACCTGGTTGGCCTCCCTCAGTTGATGCAATTTTTGGTGCAACAATAAGCTACTGTGAGAACTGATATGCTGAGATTAATAGAAGCGCAACAGCAACAACAACAATATATACAACAACAGCAACAACAACTTATGTAGCAACTTCAACAGTTCATATAGCAATCATTGTAACAGCAACAACAAGAAATTTTGCAGCAACAACTGGAAGCTGGGGTCCCACAAGAATGACAAATAACCTTGATAGATTTCAAGAAATATGCGTTACCAGTATTCAAGGAAATATCTAATCCCATGAAGGCAGAGGGTTGGTTCAAAGCTGTTGAGAAAATATTCCAGGCTTTACAGTGCCTGGTAGAGGAAAAGGTTACTTTTGCTACTTTCTTATTACAAAATGAGGCAACTGCTTAGTGGGAGTTGGAGCTTGGAAAGCAGGGATTGAATGATACACCTTTTACATGGGCATATTTCAGGAGGGTTTTCTATGAGAAGTATTTTTCTTAAAGTATTCAAATACAAAAATTTCGAGAATTTGATCTCCTGGAATAGGGTAGCTTGATAGTTGCTCAGTATGCTGCAAAGTTCAAAGAATTGTCAAGGTATGTTTCGACACTGATAGCAGATAAAGGGGTCCAGACCAAAAAATTTGAAAATGGACTTGGAAATCGGATTCAACAACAGATGATTGTCTTCGAGCTACCCACTTATAAGGGGGTCATCAACAAGGCACTGATAATAGAAAAGGGATTGGATGTTGCTCAAGCAGAGAGGAAAAAAGCTTTGAAGAAGAGATCCAGATCAAGAGGATATCAGGGTCAATCGAATTAAAACACCAGTGCAAATACAAGAATGTTTATCAATGCTGCTCCAAATGACAAGACTTAACAAAAGGATGAGATCCAGTGCTAAAAGTGTGGTGGGCCGCATCTTAAGCAAAACTGCACCTGGCCAAGAAGAAAATGCTATAATTATGGCAAGGAGGGTCATAAGGCTGTTATATATCATAGTGCTCAGGGGTCACAACACCAAGCACCTCAAGCATCTCATGATGGACATCAACAAGGAGGACAACAGAAGTCGGGGACCCAGGGACGGGTGTATGCACTCACGCAGCAAGATGCCAATATTTCAAATTCAGTAGTGACAGGTGTGATTGGGCTATTTTCTAGCAATGTTTATGTATTGTTTGATATGGGTGCCACACATTCCTTCATATCAGCTAGACTGGATAGGAAAAATAATAAGTTGACTTCAATATCTCTAGAAATTGACCTTTATATTTCTACTCCAAGCGGAGATGTCATTTTGGTTAATCGGATTTGCAAGGATTATAAATTGAACATCAAAGGCAGGAAGATGGAAGCGGATTTGAAAGTTTTGGATATGAAAGACTTTGATGTGATTCTTGGAATGGATTAGCTAGCGGCATATCATGCTTCCATCAACTGCTTTGAGAAGATAGTGAGATTTCAGATTCCTGGTCAGCCAAAGTTCAACTTTGTGGGTAACAAGCTAACCTCTCCAAAAAGGGTGATCTCAACTTATAATGCCAGGCGATTCCTCAGGAAAGGTTGTGAAGGGTTTATGACGGCAGTGATAGATACCCGACAGTAAGACCTCAAGTTAGAAGACATTCTTATTGTGGAAGAGTTTCCAGAGGTTTTTCCCATTGACCTACCAGGGTTACCTCCTGATAGAGAAATCGAGTTTTCTATTGATCTTATACCAGGCACTGGAGTCATCTCCAAAGCTCCCTATAGAATGGCTTCAACGAAATTAAAAGAGCTTAAGGAGTAATTGCAAGAGTTGTTGGACAAGGGATTTATCAGATCGAGTGTGTCTTCCTAGGGTGCTCGGTCCTATTCGTAAAAAGAAGAATGGTAGTTTTGGCTCTGTATAGACTATCGAGAGTTGAACAAGGTGACGGTAAGAAATAAATATCCTTTACCGAGGATTGATGATTTATTCGATCAACTACAGGGAGCACATGTAGTTTCAAAGATTGATCTTCAGTCTGGATATCATCAATTAAAGATAAAGGTAGAAAATGTGCCTAAGACAGCTTTTAGAACCAGATATGGATATTATGAGTTTTTAGTTCTGCCATTCGGTCTAACAAATGCACCTGCAGTTTTCATGGACCTCATGAATCGAGTGTTCAGACCATATCTGGATCAGTTTGTGGTGGTGTTTATTGATGACATACTGGTTTATTCAAGGAGTCCACAAGCACATGAAGAATACCTAAGAATAATATTGCAAATACTCAAAGAGGAGAAGTTGTATGCCAAGCTGAAAAAGTATGAGTTTTGGTTGGATAGAGTCTCTTTTCTTGGCCATGTTATTTATAAGGAAGGTGTTTCTATGGATCCAAAGAAAGTGGAGGCGGTAGTAAATTGGGAGAGACCCATTAATGTATCTGAAGTTCATAGTTTCCTAGGAATGACAAGTTATTATCGAAGATTTGTTGAAGGATTTTCTCTTATTGCCATACCTTTAACTCTCCTGATCTAGAAACGAACAAAATTTGATTGGATAGATGAATGTGAACAGAGTTTTCAAGAGTTGAAAAGATGATTGGTGACTGCCTCAGTGCTGACTGTTCCTACAGAGATAGGGGATTTCACCATATATAGTGATGCATCATGCAAGGGTCTTGGTTGTATCGTAATGCAAAATAAAAAGGTGATAGCTTATGCCTCTAGACAGTTGAAGCTGTATGAGTCAAATTATCCTACTCATGATCTGGAGCTAGTAGCAGTGGTCTTTGCCCTAAAAATATGGAAGCATTACCTGTATGGTAGTCGCTGCGAGATTTTCACAG